>CM040119.1:329067367-329667367 GCA_022559845.1 Amorphophallus konjac
CCCTCTCATCTTCTCTCACTCCCCCACTTTACCATCCACCTCTACCACATTTACCCCTACGCCTTCTAAACCCCTTATCATCCGTCAACCATACATAACCCCCGTCTTTCTCCACCATATCACCACTAATGCCTTCAAAACCACTCATTACCCATCACCCACCTCAAAATCATTGCCCTCTTCAAGCCCTACCCACTTCTACTTCGTCTCCACCTCCACGTTCCAGACCCCTTATCCTTCATAATCCGTGTGATATCCCCTCTACCTCCACCATGCCTCCACCTAACAAACCCCTCATCAGAATCCATGCTCCCGTCATCACCCCTGCTTCATCAACCATTCCTCCACCACTACCCCTCAAATCCCTGTTAAAACCCACTGCTACCCCCACAGAGGTACAAAAGCCGCAGGCAATGGTGCTCCGGAGTGGAAGGATTTTCCACAGGGTTTTCTCCCATAACAGTCAGAATCCTGAGCAATCTCAGCTAGAGAAGGATGATGGAGAACAACCAGAAAGAGCTATCCCTGGAACACAGTATGATCTATTGAAACACTTGGACAAGACACCTGCTCGGATCTCCATCCTGGAGCTACTTCAAAGATCCACATCCCACCATGCGGCCTTGATGGAATATCTTCAAAAAGTCATGGTTAATGAAGACCTCCCCGTGGAGAAGATTTCGACCATCCTGACCCCAACAGACACACAACCGGCCATCATGTTCCACAACTACGAGCTCGCTCCCAAGGAAGCTCGGAAATATGCATTGTGCATTTCAATAAAAATTAATGGGGTATCCATAAACCCGTGTCTTGTGGACACGGGTGCGTCCATAAATGTGATCTCCATGGACACCCTTCAGTTGTGTGGGGTCAACGAGGAACAAATAAGACCTTCCTCGATCACGGTCACGGCTTATGACAATAGCAAAAGGCCGCCGCAGGGGATGATTATTCTGAAGGCAGAACTAGGCCCCATGTCAATTCCCACGGAATTCCATGTCCTCGACATGGACCCCACATTCAAGGCTATACTGGGTCGCCCTTACATCGAAGCCATGGACGCTGTGCCTTCCACCAACCATCAGTGCCTGAAGTTTCCTTACAATGGGAGGATTATTAAAGTGGTCAGTACACCTGTCCTTCACACAGTGGATGCTATCAACACCTCTCTGCCCTCTGTTTGGCCATCTCATCGGCCCATATTGTCATTGCTGGACGTGCGTGATCTATCTCACGTTCCACTAGCACCAAAGGAGCCGGTCAGGGCAACCGCAACATCATATCTCCCTTTTCACTCCAAAGGTTGGGAGATTATGAGGAACATCGGCTACCAACAGGGTAAAGGTCTGGGCGCACAGTTACAGGGTAGGCTCAAACCGCCAAAGGAAATTAGGCCGAACCGCAGGTTTGGCCTAGGCTTCAAAGGACCGTTCAAGGCGGATTGGAAGCCCCTCACATGGACTCTATCAAACCACTTCAACAGAGGGCCCGTTGTTCAGATGGGAGATTACCCACGAGAAGCATATGGGGGATCACATGCTGTATATTTGGCTGAAAAATGTCCGAGGATCACCAAAAGAGGCAAGATCAAAGATCCGGAATGCGAGTGGAACAAATGGTTCGACATACGGGACATTTCCGTTGCACTGGAAAGGATGTTCTCGTCTCCGCAGCTTGAAGGACCACCATTGATCTCCGGAATACCAGAGAATATTACCACTCTTGCCAAGGTTCCAAACTATCCTCGTCCTCGCCAGAAGGACCCTGTCATCGACGGATCTTCATCCGTCCTCAACATTGCCGTCGACGGCTCATTAGCCGCCATCTTCTCCATCCACTCGTCTCAGCCTTTGCTGATATTTTCTTCCTGGGCCAGACAGTTGTCTGATGATCTTCCCAGGTCCCCTTCTTTGCTTACATACCTACGCGGGCTTTTCAACCCGCGCCAGGTCTTCAACCATGATCTGCTCTATGAGCCTCGCAATCCTCTAGCCATAACCACTTTTCTCTCTCCTCCGATCTCTTTTCACTGTTTTGTCATCAAAAATGAAAACGAAAAAAAAACGTCAATTTTCAAACTCCTCAACAACACATCTTCGTTGAGGAAACCTCCTACATCTCCCACGGGTGCGTCCCGCCCTGCGGACCACCCGTCCAAGGTCCGATGAGCGACCTTTTCTACCCCTCCTCTGAGGGGTCTTCTCCTGTACATTCTACACCATCCTCTTCGTCTTCCTCTTCTTCTGTAAATATTGTCAGTCAATCTAGGAATGATAGGTCAAGGGTAGTACCTAGGAAGAAATCCAAGGGTAGGCAGATCCCTCGTCGATTCCTTCTGGATTTAGCCGCCAGGTGTCAGGCCCTCTTGCCATCCCCCAGTTGTTAGAAAATCCCATCCGGCTACCGGAAATAGAATGTGAGGCGACTGTGCATTTGATGAAGGGTATGGAGTCTACGAGATCACGGATGAAGAATGCCCCACTGAAGATGAGGGTGAAGAATATGAGGATGCGGCGGGCGCATACGCTAGTGGAATAAGAGATTCGACGAGCCGTCAACCGCCGTAGAAGAATCCACCAAAGAAGTCAACTTGGGAACTGAGGAAGACCCTAGGATCATCCTCATAAGTGACAATCTACCACCCTCTGAAGAAAAGGCATTAATTGAAGTTCTCAAGGAATATAAGGACACGTTTGCATGGAGCTACGAGGATATGCCGGGTCTAGATTCAACCTTGGTCGAACACCGTTTAACCCTAAAACCAGGGTCCGTCTCGGTAAAACAAAGGTTAAGGCGTTTCCACCCTCAGATGGCTTTGAAAATGAAAGAAGAGGTCGATAAGCTCCACAAAGCCAGGTTCATTAGAGTCGTTCTTTATCCTCAATGGGTGGCGAACATTGTCCGGTCATGAAGAAAGATGGGAAAGTCAGGATTTGCATCGACTTCCGGGACCTTAACCGCGCGTGTCCGAAGGATGATTTTCCCTTGCCTCACATTGATGTGTTGATCGATAACACAGGCAGGATATGAGACCCTCTCATTCATGGATGGATTTTCAGGATATAATCAAATTCGTTTGGCAGAAGAGGATCAGGAGAAGACGTCATTCACTACCCCTTGGGGAACATATTGTTACGTGGTCATGCCGTTTGGGTTAAAGAATGCTGGAGCTACTTACCAAAGAGCTATGATGGCCATATTTCATGACATGATGCACATATACCTGGAAGTGTATGTGGATGACTTGTTGGTGAAATCAAGGACCAGGATGGAACATCCAGAAGTTTTGGCTAAGGTCTTGCAGAGGTCAAGGGAGTTCCAATTGAAAATGAACCCGAAGAAGTGTGTGTTTGGTGTGTCGTCGGGTAAATTGCTGGGTTTCATTGTGAGTAAAAGAGGGATCGAGATAGATCCCGACAAAGCCAAGGCTATCAGGGATATGCCGCCTCCCAAGAATTTGAGGGAAGTCCGAGGTTTAATCGGGAGGTTGCAGTTTATTCGTCGGTTTGTGTCCCAACATTCACAAAGGTGTAGACCTCTCTACGAGTTGACCAAGCCAGGAGTAGAATTCCACTGGAATTCTAAATGTCAGAAAGCTTTTGAAGGGTTGAAGGAATATCTGGCTAGTCCACCCGTTCTCATTCCACCCAAACCAGAAAAACCTCTGATCCTTTACGTCTCAGTCTTGGATGACTCCGTGGGAGCCGTCCTCGCACAAGCTGATGAAGAAGGCAAGGAACGGGCAACCTATTACTTGTCCAAACTTCTCAATCCCTGTGAGCAGAAGTACACCGTCATGGAGAAAACCTGTGCTGCCCTCGTTTGGGTAGTGCAGAAATTGAAGCACTACTTCTTGGCTCATGAGGTCCACTTGATTGCTCGAATGAATCCTATCAAATTCCTTCTGGAGAAATCCGTCCTTACGGATAGGCTAGCACGCTGGCAAAGTTTTCTCTCTCAGTTCGACATCACCTACATCCAGCAAAAGGCGATTAAAGGCTATGCCATAGCCGAGCATCTCGCTCACCATCCTCTTCCCAAGTTCGATCCCGTCCAATCAGAGTTTCCAGATGAGGAACTAATGTCCGTCAACCAATCAGATGAGCCAATGTGGACGCTATATTTTGATGGAGCTCTGAATTCTCAAGGGAGAGGAATCGGCGTCGCCCTCCTGTCGCCTGAAGGCCTCACATTCCCATTGGCATACCAGCTCAAATTTCCAGTTACCAACAATATAGCCGAATATGAAGCTCTTCTAGCTGGCCTAGAACTCGCTCATTCTTTTCGTATCACTGAGTTGCGAGTCGTAGGTGATAGTCAACTCATCCTTCGCCAGGTGCTCACTAAATATCGCACTCGCGATCCCAAACTCAAGCCATACCAAGAACTCACTGCTGCCTTTGCCAAACTGTTCACCAAACTGATCTTTGTTCATGTCCCTCGTCATCAGAATATTCTCGCCGATGCCCTCGCCTCGTTGGCATCATCCATAAGGTTCCCTCTAGGAAGATGGTTTGAGTCCATTTCCATCTACAAACTTCACGCCCCTGCAATCGATGATGCTTCCTACGTAAATATCAAAGACAGGATAGCAAGGAAGATCCTGCAGGAAGATATCCTTGAGAAGAGGGAAATCATGTTGGCAGAGGCCGAAGAAGAACTGGCTGATGAAGAGAAACCATGGTTCTATGAAATCGTCAAATACTGCCAAGATCAGTCTTATCCTGAAGGGGCCACCACAGAGGACAAGAAAGCCATAAGAAGGGTGGCTCAGAAATACACATTGGTTGGAGGTCTACTCTATAGGAGGAGCCTTACTGGTATTCTGTTAAGATGTCTTGGTGACGATGAGGTTTGGAAATGTGTAGAGGAGACGCACTCGGGTGTGTGCGGTGGCCACGTGAATAGTCAGATGCTCGCCAAGAAGATCATTCGCCAAGGCTTTTATTGGCCCACTATGGAAGAGGATTGTGCTGTCTATGTCCGTAGGTGTGTCAAGTGTCAACTTCACGCCGATAAAATCCATTCACCATCTTCCTCACTTCATCCAATATCCTCCCCGTGGCCTTTCTCCATGTGGGCATTCGACATCATTGGTCCCCTAGGTGATCCCAATTCCCTCACCAAGCAGAAATCTTTCATCCTTACTGCGACGGAATACTTCACCAAATGGGCCGAAGCCGAAGCTTACGCGGAAATCAAGGCGTCAACAGTCTGCAAGTTCATCATGAAGAACATCCTCGCCAGATTCGGCGTCCCAAGCACAATCGTCACCGACAATGGGCCACAGTTCATTTCTCAGGACCTATACGACCTCTGCAAAAGGTACGCAATTGCATTGCATCATTCATCGCCTTATTACCCACAAGGTAACGGCCAAGCGGAGGCCACCAATAAAACATTGCTCAAAATCATCAAAAAAACCTGCGAGTCTAGTAAGTTTTCAGACTGGCCAGAAAAACTTATCGAAGCCCTATGGGCCTATCGCACTTCAATCCGTACCCCCACCGGGCAGACTCCATTTGCCCTTACTTATGGTATGGAAGCGGTAGTCCCGTACGAGACTCTGATCCCTTCTCTCAGGGTACAATTGGACGAGGAATTTCCCCTCGACGATCGTCGTAATTCACTCCTCGCCCAGTTGGAACTCTTGGATGAGAAGCGGCTGGCCGCTGCCGAACACGCGCGTGTGTATCAAAATAGACTCGCTCGCTTTTACCAAAAGAAAGTCGTTGAGAGAAAATTCAAAGTCGGTGAGATGGTCGTAAAAAGAATTTTTGTCAAACCTGGAGGTCCGCGTTCTAAGCTCCAACCCAATTGGGAAGGACCATATGTAATTCAAGCCGTGTACCCTGGCAACGCCTACAAGCTAGTCAACGCCGAAGGGACCGAGTTATCCCACCCTTGGAATGGGCTTTATCTTAAGAAATACTACCCTTAGCACAAAACAAAAAAAATGATGAAAAGATAGAAAACATCAAAAACAAAGAAATATTGAAAACCACTAAAAATATGGAAAATTCAAAATGCCAATGCCTGGTGGTCACCATGTAGTCAAGTCACTGCATCTAACCTTCATGTTAGGATAGGGCCCATTAAGGCTTGGTAGGCACCGGGTCTTGGTTTGCCAGAACCGTGGAGATCCCTGTCCGGCCACGTCGGCCTATGCTCGCTCGAAGGAAGCTAACATGTGCTCACTTATGTATTTTATTCAAAAAAAAAGTCGGTAGCATCACCTACGGTGGGGCCCCACCCAGAAGATCTCCGGAAGCTGTAATCTTTATTCTTTTCTCTTCGACCAAATGAGACAGTCGGCGCCCTTAAAACGCTGAGCATGAGAAACCGAAACTCAAACCCCAAGGGCAAGAGTAGGATCCATTTCCTCGAGCATCAATCAGAGCCCGAGAAGAGGGCAGTGTCCCCGCAGGCATACGAAAGGGAGCCCACAAACGTCAAACGACTATATCTCCCTCACAAAAAGAAATACAAAATCAAAATCAAGAGCCTAGTCGTGACCGTGCCTGATGCGATAAATGGAACCCCTCAAAGCAAAAGTTTGAATCCACAAAAGGGGGGGGCTATGGAATGTAAATGCTCGAGATTTAGTCCGAAGTTGTCCGAAAGGAAAGAGTTAATGGGCCCTTATTCGCTCGCCGGGTTAACGGCTTTGCCGGTCCTCTCAGGAGGTTTATCCCCTACGCTCTTCCTTCTTCCTTTGAAGATGAAAGCTAGATGGAGTTTCTAAAGGGTGAAACCCGCCAAGGTCTGCGACCTTATTTTAATATACACATATGGTTGCCTACTTTGAAAAGCAAAAGCTATCGCTGCGAAGGAGTCTCTGTGTTTCTGGCTGGTCAAGACCCATGTTTACCACCTTGATGTCTTCTTGCTTAACCTTGGGCTTAGGCCAATGCAAGCGCGTCACCTATGGGTGCGACGGCGTCTGATTCCGGGTCAGCGTCGCGCGGTTGGTCGTTAGGGTTCCAGGGTGTTCCATCATATACCATCTAGAGTTGTGAGGAAACAGACCCGGGTCGGGCAAATCTCTTACCTCAAACACCTTTTGGGTGAATCCCTGTGGTCGGAAGCGACTGGGAGCCTAAGCATGGCATGACGGTATTGTCATCAGGGTAAGTCTTAGCCGGCGGGATCATCATTCGAGGGGTCTAGAGGCCCAAATCAACCTAGATGTGCACTTAGGATACTTGGGAGGTTAGTAAGAAACCCCTGTTCTCGTATAGGTTGGGTGCCATTTGGGTGCTTGACAGGCATTAGCAACAAAAAATTTTATAATAAAAGCAACAAAAAAATGGAAAAGAGAAAATGTACATATTTGCAAACAAAAAAAATCTTTTTTATGATAAAACAAAAAAAATGCCAAATATAAAAAAGAAAACAAATCAATTTTGCATGATTGCATTTGCGTGCAGCATCTCACTTTTAATACCGCTTGCATTCGTGTGCTTGCCTGTCGCATTTATCATCACTGCATCTTTCTCTCGCCTTCCTTAAATAAAGGCTTGGCCCCTTGACCAGTTATCAAGGACAGTCACAGTGACCATTTGCTTATTGAGCAAGGGGCCAAGTCAGAACAGAAATTCTGATTTGTTTGTTTCAGTGATGTGTGCAGGGATTCAGGCAACAGAAGCAAAGGTGAAAACCAAACAAACCGAACCTTGTATTTTATTCCAAAAACAAAAAAATTACATCAAGTTCCGCCCTCTCTCTCTGCATTACTCGTCCCACTACTCTCCGGGCAAAACGCTCTCAAGGTGCTACCCAACTACGAAAAGCGGTACTCCTACCGCTCTGTACTCCCCTTCCTATTCCCACACCCCGGCGTTGATCCACGGAAGCAGCAGAGAAGCTACCAACACGAAAGCCACGCTCTCGTGCTCTTCGGTAGCGCTCCTCACCATCTCTCAGCCACTGTTCAGCAAGACCAAGGCTGGTTCGGAGTTCGAACAACTGGGCCTCCATGGCCCTTCGTTCCTCCCTTTCAGTCAATCTGTTGGCTCTTTCTCTCTCTGCGTCTCTTTCTCTCTCTGCCCGTTCTCTCTCACGGTCTTCCCTCTCCAACTGGAGAGTGATCCTCAGTTCCATAGCATCCCTGGAAGAGTCGTCATCTGTACGACGCTGCAGTTCCCCCTCCAGCTCTGCTATCCTAGCCGCCCTCTGCGCAGCTTGGGCAAGCACGTCTTCCGTCTCCTTTTCCTGCCAGAGTGTACCATCTCAAGATACGCGGCAAGGCATAAACAAAGAGAACTCAACACTGAAACTTTTACCTGTATACAGAGCATCCCTTCTGCCTCCGCAGCACGCTGCGTGGCGTGAGCAAGTTGCTCATGAAGCAAGTCAAGTTCTGAGGTGGGAATCCACAAGCTGGAAGAGGCACCACCTACTCCCATCGCTGGGGAAGCCGCGCCAATCTGGGCATGCTACGACCGCATGAATTAGCAGCCAACATCTGGAATCTGGGTTTTAATTAGGAACGCACTGTACACCTACCAAGGCGCTCGTAGCTCCGCGGGCATCGCCCAACCGTTGCTCCATCTCTGCCAAGCGAGTTCGTAAAGTCGCTATCATCGTATCACGGATATCCTGCAGCCATACGAGTCAGCATTTCCACCAGAAAACCAAAAAAGGGAGAAAGAAGAAAAGAGAAAAAGGGGAGACCTACCTCCGCAAGTCCCCGGGGTTGGAACCGCTCTGCGTACCTTGTCTTGTATAGACACAGGTAATCCTCGCTATCCCGTGCCTGCGATTCCACGATTATGCCACCCCGTTGCCAGTCTTCGTACTGTTCGGGGAATCGCACACGCCAGTCAATGCAGGTCGCCGGTCCCCGCGTCTCTCTCCCGACACGAGGTGGCGCAGCCGTATCCACCCATTCTTGAGCCAGTCCTAAAGTCCTCATAACCAATCGTAGCCGAAGCGGCTCGATTTCATTCAGGCAGTGCATCCACAATTCCCGTCCGAACCGGGCACGACTTGCTAGAACCCACGGCTGGTCGGCATCGACCATGTCTGAGTAGGGTCTCCAGTTTACCATCGCTGCAGGGAACTCCTGTAGCTCCCGCCTTAGCACCATCAGTTGGTAGGTTAGGGGTGCCGCACTCATGATGGGTTCCCACCGCCTGGCTAGCGGCACCATCGCGGGTCGCCAATGCCGAGCTCTCCCCATGGGGAGGTAATAATAGCTCCACAGCTGCTCGGCGCAGGTCATCAGTACCTTGCAAAAACTAAAAAAAAAATACAAAACAAGTAAAACCAAAAATACCTGGATGAATGGTGTGAAACCACTCACAGCCATCTCACGATCCGCTTCTTGGAACAGGCCTGCAAACAAGTGTGCCAGCATGGCAGCTCCCCAGGCATAGTATCCTACTCTTTCAAGGTCTGATAGCAGCTCCAGGAAGCGACATTGGATACCGTCCCCTTTCGAGCTCAGTACCAATCTCCCCAAAAGGAAGAGGAGAAATCTCCTCAAATCTATGTTGCATCTTTCCCAGTTGCCGAAATCTGTGCAGTACACGGCACGGCATCCTATTTCCATCCTTTCCATGAACTCTTCTGAGGATTCATCATCCCGCCGACGAGTGTCGGTGAGCCCTAATGCATCCATGAGGGACGCCCTAGCTACCGACCTATTTTTCCGACCATCTAGGTCCAAACCCAGTAGCTTCCGAGCACCTTCTCGGTAATCCGCATAAGTGACCCCGGTCACTGCCTCGCCCTCCACCTTCAGGCTTGTGATCCGGACCACATCCTCCAAGCTGGGCACCATGTGCCCCCAGGGCATCAGGAATGCCCGACTCACTGGGTCCCATCTCTCACACAAGGCTTGGATCAGAACCAGGTCGAGCTCGAGCGGCTCGATCCGAAGAAAGGTGCCAAATCCCATCACGTCTAGCCTGGCCTTCTGAAAATCCGGGAGACCCCTGTATGCGGCCACTGCTAACTCCCATGAAATGTGTGATTTCATCACACTCTGTGCGTGCATAAGAAATGGAGAAGGGTGTTGTCAAGAGGAAGGAAGAAAGAATGAGAAAAGGGCAGGAAAGCTCAGCTTACGAGTTGTGATTGGGCCCTTTCGCTGAAGTGCCCTTCGAGGTCCGAAAGCCTCCTGGAACTACTACCACTGGACCTGCTTCTCTTCGAGGAGTGGGAAGATTCGCCCTCCATCCAACTCTCAGAATTTTGAACTCCTCCTCTCCCGTGAGAACTTGTGCTCCTCGAGTTAGCTCTCGATATACCTGGGAGGATAAAAGGGACAAGAATTTATAGAAATGGAAGGAGTGCAGGCCAAGATTGCCTCCATCACCTTTAATGATAGCCCTCGCGATGAGGCACCTACCATGCGGTCCCGTGTGTCACTTCACCGCTCGCACAGGGTGATTGATTGGACGAAGAATATGACGACTAGCCCCCTATGTTGTCTAGGGATACCCTATCATGTTTTGGAGGACGTCCGCAAAATTTGACACAACATCCGGGAAAAGGGACTAGGGCCGTCATTATTGACTTCGACGGCAGATTCCCGTGGAAAATGGTCACAACAAGACGCGATTCTCCGCTTGGGGTGGAGTCTCGGCAGACCCATCACATGGAACAGTGCAAAGGAGAAGAAGTGTAGGGAAGAAGGAACGCACAAGAGAACAAACAAGCAGCAGAAAATCAAATCACTCCATTCATAATTCTACATAAGCTGTCATAAACATCACAATCATAGAGAGGAGGCGGGTCCACTAGCTCGCCAACTCTTGCCATTATCTTCATGCTCGTCCCTCTAGGCGTCCCTCTCCTCTCCCCTGAGGTGAGGGTCCCTCAGAAGCCTCCTGGATCCCCGTGCAGTAGCACCCGCCTCGCCTCGTGGCGCCGGCTCCACAGCAATGACTCGCTGCTCCTCCCCTGGCGTGGCGAAGAAGCCACTAGCGGCAAAGCGACCAGACTGGCGCAGTCGCTCCCCGAACTCTCGCGCTCTCTCGTAGCGCGTCTCCATCCCTCCTAGCCTCTGCACGACGGCCTGAAGGCCCAGCTGGAGCTCCCTCACTTGGGCCTCCAAGGCCCTCCTCTCGGTCTGATCCCGCTGTCGCTCGGCCCTTCTCTCGACTCTCTCTCTCTCTGCCTCTCTCCTCATCATCTGCAGAAGAACCCTTAACTCCAGGATGTCTGGAGAAGGTCTCTCCTCACCGCGATGTCGCAGCTCTGCTACAGTCGCCACCCAGGCATCACGCTCCTCTTCCGCCCGGGCAGCCCGAGCCACCGCACCGGCAAGTTGCTCCCGGAGGGAGGCAATCTCAAGAAAAGGGGCCGAGGAACTGGAAGATGCGCCGCCAGCCACTCCCACCATCGCTGTCTGCTGGGCACGCTGGAACGAACAAACAACAGCCGTCAGCTAAGCTCCACATTTAAAAATAGAAAATGCAGCACTTAGCTTACCAGGAGCGACAGTTCCTGTTGAGTGGCGGCCAGCTGCCGCCTGACCTCGGCTAATTGGGCACGCGAGCCGTTGACGTCGCGCGTATCCCCGGCTTGGGGAAGCCCCGCATAACTCTCTCTCTGCTGCCGCAGGAAGTCGGCACTGTCCTGCACCAATACGCTCCCTTGCTGTCCAGGGAGACGTATGCGCCAATCCTCGAGCTTCGCCTTGCCGCGACTCTCCTTCCTGACACGGCTCGGCTCATCTGCACTCGCCCATTCATCGGCCAAACCCGGGTCTCTGCCATGTCCTGCATCAAGAAAGAAGGGCCTCGCGTCATAACAAGAACGCGTCTCCTGTCAAGGACGCGTCCATCATTTGAGTGCAACACTCGCTGAAACCTTTTCCCCCCACGGCTCGCTTCAAAACTCAAAATGGATCAAAGAGGAAGAGATCGGAGGACCTACCAGACCGTGTTCACCTCCTCCGCGACATCGGGCCCCTCGGGTCCCTCGGGGGCCCGAAGCGGCCCTTCCTCCTCCATGGACGCCGTTCCGTGCTCTGGCGCGTCCCTCCTCAGGCGAGGGGTCCCGCGTCCCTCTCCACCTTCGCCGTGGTCCAGACCGCCGAACTCCATCGATCGAGGGGAAGAAGACAAAGACGGGCGAGCGAGTTTCGGCGGAAGGCGGGCTCGTTTGCGGGTAAGGCACGGGAGAAGAAAGGCCACCCGGCGCTTTAAATTTGAATTCGAGGATTAAGACGCGTCCTCGCGCCTGGACGCGCCCAAAAAAGGGGAGAAAGGAAACAGAATCCCCCCGTGCAAAGCGCAGTTCCCCGCTGTTCAGGGCAAAGTCTCGTAAGGCATGCCTCGAAACAACTCGGTGCAGCAGAAAAGTGAGAGAGGAAAGGTACACACAACACAAGAAAGCCATTTTCATTTCATATAATAGTCGAAAGTACATCATGCAGTAAGGAGGGTGGAGTGTACAAGCAACTCTCTAACTCTCGCCATCACCCTCCTGGTCATCTCTCTCCTCCCTCCTCTGACGGGGATCCCTAGGGGGCCTCTGCGAACCCTGAGAAGCCGTGCTCGCCTCCCCAGGTGGCACCATGCCAGCCTCCAAGGTGCGGCGACGCTCCTCGGCCGAAGAAACTAGAAAGCTGCCCACGGAAAAGGAACCAGACTGGCAAAGTCGCGCCCCGCGCTCCTTCGCCCTCTGATACCGCTCCTCAGTCTCCCGAAGTCTCCCCTCCGCCGTGCCAAGACTCAGTCGGAGCTCCAACACCAGGGCCACCAGAGCCCTCCTCTCGTCCCAATCTCGATGTCGCTCTACCCTTCTGTACTCCCTCTCTTTCTCTATGATCTCCCTATCCCTCTCCCTCTCTCTCTAGGATCTCCCTCTCCCTCTCTCTCTAGGATCTCCCTATCCCTCTCCCTCTCCTCTCTCTCTCTCATCGCCTCTCTCCTCGACAGCTCGAGGGCGATCTGCAGATCCACCACGTTGCGAGGAAGCTCCTCAGCCTCCCGTCGCCGCTCCTCCTCTAGCTCCGCAATCCGGGCGTCACGCTCTGCCGCCCAGGCATCGCACTCCTGCTCGGCACGAACAGCACGGGCCAGGGCCTCCCGAATATCGGCCACCTGTCGAAGCACGCATGCACCGTGAGAGAGCACTGATAGAAGGAAAGCAACTAGAAGGAGAGTCGGGGTCAGGCAGACACTCACTCGAGCCGCGCGGTCACGCTCGGCCTCCTCAGCCCGAGCCACCGCATACGCCAGCTGCTCCTGAAGGGCAGAGACCTCCGGGGGAGGGCCCCACGAACTGGAACCCGCTCCACCAGCCGTCCCGGCTGCCGCTGCCTGGTGGGCCCGCTGAAACACAGAGCAAACGACAGTCAGAGGCCAAGTATCAAAAATCCAGGTCACAAAAATGCATTGCATAGACTCACCAGGATCTCCAACTCCTGTTGGATGGCCACTAACTGCCGCCTGGCGTCCGCCAGCTGGGCCCGCAGGTCGGCGATCATGTCGTCACGAGCATCCTGCATTGCATATAAGTTAGTATCACATGCATATACGTATAAAAGAGTGAAGCATTTTCATTTCACACTTACCCCTGCCATACCACCGAGGGAGAGGCGGTCCCCGTACGTAGCTCGATACCGTCTCATGTAGTCTGTGCTGTCCTGTACATGGGACACCACTGGGACCCCGCCCTGCTGCCAGTCCTGGTACTGTGCTGGGAAGCGCGTGCGCCAGTCCACGATCTTCGCCTTCCCCTTGGTCTTCCGCCCGATGCGGACCGGCTCATCTACATCGACCCACTCTTGGGCCAGCCCCAACGTCCTCATAACCAGCCTCAGCCGAAGCGGCTCGATCTCGTTCAGGCAATGGACCCACACGTCCCGCCCGAAACGAGGAAGACCCGCTACAACCCAGGGCTGGCCAGCGTCGGCCATACCCAGGTAGGGCCTCCACACCACCTACATCACCATACATACATCATACTAGTTGCCATTAGGTCGCATGCATAAAAAATACAAAGAAATCATACGCATCATACCATAGCCTCGGGGTACTCGCTCAACTCCCGACGAAGTGACGCCAGCTGGTAGCTGTGTGGTGCCGCTACCACGACCGGCCTCCACTGTCGCGCTAGAGGAACGGCTCTCCTGTTCCCCTGCCTGGCCCTCCCCATCGGGAAGTAGTAATAACTCCACACCTGCATCCATCATACATCATTAGCACGAGTAATTGCATATTTAACTACGGTAAAATGCATAAATAAATTGTGTACCTGGAGAAAAGGTGCGAAGCCGCTGACTGTCGTCTCCCTCTCTGAAGTCTGGGAGAGATCAGCAATCAAATGGGCAAGCAGAGCCGCTCCCCACGCGTAGTGCCCCACTCTGTCAAGGTCCGCCAGGATCCCGAGGAAGCGGCAGTGGATGCCGTCACCCTTCGTCCCCAGCAGAAGGCGGCCCAGGAAGAAGAAGAGGAACCTCCGGAGGTCTAGATCCACCAGCTCCCGCTCGCTCGGGTCCTGGGTGAAAGCTGCACGAGCGTCTCCCTCGAGTCGTGCCAGAAACTCCGCTCCAGTCTCGCTAACCCGCTGGCGCGGGTCACCGAATCCGAGCGCCTCCATGATCTCCACTCGGCCAACTACCCGGCTGTCTCTGTCAGTCACGCTCGTCTCTAACCACAGCAGGTCCAGGGCACTCTCTCGGTAGTCGGGGTAGGTGACCCCGCTGACTGCCTCTCCGTCAACTCGTAGCCCGGTGATCCGAGCTACGTCCTCTAGTGTCGGCACCATGTGCCCCCAGGGCATCAGAAACGCCCGGCTCGGCGCGTGCCACCGCTCCCTCAACGCCTGAATGAGAGGAAGGTCGAGCCGGAAGGGCTCGATCCTGAGGAAGGCTCCAAAACCCATGGCGTCCACACGCGCCCTCTGGAAGTCCGGCAGCCCACGGTACGCTGCCACCACCAGGGACCAGCTGATCCGGCTCTTCATCACGCCCTGCACACCACAAAAAAATAAACAAAAAGGAACACATCAGCATCATGGATAATAATAAACAATAACATTGTACATAATATTTAATTATTTTTACTTATTTTAAATATATATATATATTTAAAGGCGTCCAACCCCCTGGACGCTTTCTTTTTATTTTCTTTTTATTTTAACAAAACCAAAAAAAATAAATAACCAAAAATAAAAATAAAATATATTTTATCATGAAGGCGTCCACCCATGTGGACGCCTCCTTATTTTTATTTTACATAATAACCCCAAAAAATAATAATAATAAATAATAAAAACAAAATAAAAAAGAAAGTTGGAGGCGTCCAGGCCCCTGGACGCCTCCTTCCCCCACTCCCCGGCCTTCTCCACTGGCTCTCGGCCGCCTGTTTAGCATATTAAACCAATAAATTGGGGTTCTGAGGGGCTTACCGGGTCATGCTCATCCTCTCCCGCATCGCCAGCACCCGCAGGATCCTCCACGGCCAAAGGAGGGCCTCCTGTTCCGCGGCTATCTCCTCTTCCGCAGCAATCTCCTCTCCTGCGGCAGCCTCCTCTGCATGATCTCTCGACCTCCTCGGATGACGAGCTCGTCGTTTCCGCTTCTCCCCGCCCTGGCTCGGGCCTCCTTGCTCCATTGGGAACTGGGAATGGGTCGTTTAGAGTGAACAAGTCGTCAGAATGAACAGTAGAAGTGGAAAGTGGGGTGAGGCCCCCATTTATATAATAAATCACCCTTTTTTGGGGCGTCCAGGCGCCTGGACGCCCCCACTTTTTCTTTTTTTTTTTCCAAAATTAAAAAAAACCTAGGGGCGTCCATGCGCCTGGACGCCCCCAAACAAAAATTTAAACAAAATAAAAAAAGAAAAACTAGGAGCGTCCACGCCCCTGGACGCTCCCAAACAAAAAATTAAACAAAAAAAGGAAATCATAGGAGCGTCCAGTCCCGTGGATGCCCCCAAATAAAAAAATAAATAAAAAATAAAAAAAGAAAAATTGGAGGCGTCCAGGCCTCTGGACGCCCCCCATTAAACATAAAAATTTATATATATATATATATTTATATATGATCATATTATGAATAAATAGATACATAAAAAGAAAGAAAACACAAAAATATAAAAAGAAAACATAAAAAAATCATAAAAATAATAATTAGGGGAACAGTGGTCTAGAATGTCAAATTACAGATTTTATTCCATTAGAAAGCAGAGCGAGTTACATCAGGGGCTTAGGCACTCTAGGCCTTAACTTCCCCAGTTCGGTTATATAAGATCTCCACAGCTCACATTCTTCCCCCACATGCGTTAAGGCCTTTCCCGCTACACTTGTTTTCCAGCGTGCCTTTACGGCTTTCGCTTCCTTCGCATCCGCCTCCGTGCCCAAATCCCTCTTCTTCAAAGGGACGATGCCAGTCAGTAGTGGGAACGAATGGCGCGGAATGCCGATCTGGAGGCAGCACCGATGCGCGTTGTAAAGGACAAACTCGGTCGCGCCGATCAGTTGGAGATCAACTTCGGGAGAAGACCTCATAAGGAGTTCAAGCGAGAGTAGACATGCCGGTGCGCAAGTGAAGAAGCTTTGTGTCACGGTGCGAAAGTAAGACCGCCAGTCTTCATGTTTCTTCAGCCACGGAACACGGTTCGCTACAGTGCCACCAAAGCCTAACACATCGGCTATGTGATGAAGGGGACTTTGTTGGAAGAGCTTCGAAGCGGTTGGCATTCCCTCACGGTGATCAAATTTGAAATGCAAATCAAGCCAGCAATTCAGGACAAGTGCGCAACCAAAAGGAGGCTTACCCATGCTCGAGACGGTAAGACCACTGTAAAGATAGGCAAGGACGGCAGGTCCCACCCTCTTTCCACTCCAGATCCCACGAATGGCACTCAGTTGGTCTTCTTCCACTATGTTGTCAGTATAAGGGAACAAGAGAGCTCCCGCCAGACAAATGGTGAACCCTTTCATGATTCCTTCCAAATAGTCATCATCTGGTGACTCTCTCAGCGCATCCATAACCCATTCCGCGAGCTTTTGCAAATCAATTCCCTGTCGAGTACGGACCTTTTTCGCTGCGTCGGGCCTCATGAAGCTTCCAAGGACACTCTCGGAAGTCCCCCGTGTCAGCATCCGCATAGCCTTCACCTTCCCGTCACTCTTGAATTTCTTCAATCCAAGCAGAAGTTCCACCTCCTCGAGGAGGATGGTCACCTCGAAGGTCGGGAAGACAAACGTGTGGGTCTGGGGATGTCAGATCTCCATTAATGCACCCATAGCAGCCCAGTCCATGCGGATTCTCTCATAGTGTTTGGCGTGAATAAGGAGCCCCTGAAGATTCCACTTCGAGAGTATGGCCCTCATGTCGATGGAGATGTTGGAAGTTAGCTTTGAAAGCCATGGCAGTTTGGAAAACTTCCTCGGGCCTGGGAAGAGTGGATATGGCTGGAAGAGAAAAGAAAGAAGAAGAAAGGAAGGAAGTAAGAAGAAGGTTCACGTGGAGAAATTTGAAATGAATCAGCTTACCATATGTGACATGATCATCCCGCTGAGATGACCCTCGAGGTCGGAGAGTCGCCTGATCTCGCTGCTAGGCCTGCTCCTCTTCATAACACGGGAAGACTCTCCTTCCATCCTGAGATCTCTAGATTCTCCTCTCCTTTCCTCCTGAGCTTCAAAACTCTCCTTGGTGCATTTGAGGAACTAGCCTAAGGGAGTTCTTATAGGAAGGGAAGATCGCTACAGGACAGAACATGTCACATCAGCGGTCAGTTGTCAGGATTTTGTCTAGATCTCCTTTACATGTGGTGCGATTCTGCTTACTTTCTGATGTTGCTAACCTTGCTGGTCTGTGCAGGTTTTACTAACGGACGTCTTTGTCCTATCTCCTGTCCCACCTTTCAATGGTTGGTCCCACCATGTCACGCATCATAGTATATGATATCTACACTACTAGAATATGTCAAGGACCTTGCGGCCTGAACGAACCTGGGATTTGAGTTCCCCTTCAACAAAAATAGTGATGGTTCCGGAAAAATTTGGGTTGTACGGATAGGCCGTTAATTTGTGGTAGCATGGGGACGACGGTTCCATTCAGTGAGTTGGTGCGTGGATAAACCGGCCCCGGCCCAGTACCAGCTCACCGGATCGGTATCCTGACCCGTTCTTAACAAGTTGACAATATTATCCTTGGCTATTTTCTATTTTAGTTTGTTTTAAAATTTTCTTTAAGCCCAGCATGCATTCATATAGGACTTTGATTTATTACGGAAGATCATTCAAGTGATTCGATTGCGAAAGCCGCTGTGCTTCAATTCTTACAAATATGAGATATTCCACTCCGAATGAAATACTGAGTTTCCTTGAAACGGCCCTACGTTGCTCTTCCAAAGGAGACCCTTGTTTGGACAGACCCTCAGATATTCCGTTGCTTTTTACCTTGCTTGACCCACCTTGGCCGCAACACTTCCACGTTGGCTGGTAACCGCTCCCCAAAGGTGAAACCTGCAGGTTTATGACCCAGGTACTTCCACACCGAGAAGTTGGTCTCTTTTTATTTTGTGCCTGAGCGCACATCTCACCCTCCCTTATTTGATCTCCGTCCAAGCAAATCGTCAAAATTTGAAAGACCTCCTTCGAGGTCGCCTCATTGAAACTTCAGAAAAGATTCCAAACAGTAACGTCAAAAGCGTGTCTCATCACACCTTGGCATCAACTTATCAGTCCGCTCCCACTTCATTTCACTCCACTTCGATACCATTCCACTACGTGTCACTCCCTTTCAAAGCAGATGCCAAGGTGGGGCAGCTGTAGACACGCCATTCCTGACATCTCCTGAGAAAATCTCATATTACTATACGACGCCCCGCATTGGCTTTCGCATTTTGAATCGCTCGAGTGTTTCATATTCTTGAGTCTTCTTCCGCCTTTTCGGCATCCGGAAATCATCTCGTTGCGGCATTCGGACGGCATCAACACCAATCGGACGCACCGGAAGGTTCCAAAACCAAGAAGGGTGCCTGTCGGGGAGCTGCCGACACCTTTTCAGCGGACCCAGGGGGGGGTCTTAATGGAGGCGTCCAGTCTCCTGGACGCCTCCATTACTTTAATTTATTTCTTAAGACCAAAAATACATAAAAAAATGATATATTAATGGAGGCGTCCAGGCCCCTGGACGCCTCCATGAAAACAAATATAAAAAATATAAAAATGCCAGCTTTGGCACAAAAACAAAACAAAAATAAAAAAAAATATTTTTTTGGAAGCGTCCAGGACCCTGGACGCCTCCATCAACTTGCCCACCGGGCCCCGTCCACCGACCGACGGTTTGTCGTGTGTGAAAAAAGCCAATTGTGGAAGCGTCCAGACAACTGGACGCGCCCATTTCCGAATCACGAGGCGCCACTCAGAAAATCACGCGTTGTGCCAAACCGCATGCGGCTGTCGGTGGAGTTTGGTGGACCTTATTGAGGCGTCTGGGACCCTGGACGCCTCCACGAAAGTATTCGAAAAAAAAAGAATAAAAATAGAATAAAATATTAGTTCGGCCCTGATGGAGGTGTCCAGGGTCCTGGACGCCTCCACCCTCCGGAGCCCTATAAATAGAGGCCCCCCCTCTCAGTTCTGAGGGAGCTTCTAAGAGATCCGATAGGCTGCCGGAGCCCAGAGGCTGCCGGAGTCATTTCTAACCCGTAGGGTCTTTTGTAGGTGGGGGTTCTGCCGGCTTCTCGGGTGCCCACGCTCGCAGGAGGAAGGCTGTCCTCGTCCACCGTACTTCCACGTCGTCCCTACGCTACCGAAGCTCCGCCGGATCTCACTATCGGCCATCCAATAAGCCACTCTCTCCTTTTCTTCATAGTTATCTTGCATTCATCATATCGCATCCTCATCCCCCTTATAAGGGAGTCTTTTTCTATTCCTACGTCGGCATAATCGCCATTCATCATAAGTATTTTCCTCCTACTAGTATCCGAGAGGGGTTTAAAAGATAACACCAACCAGGTGTGTGTCTTGCCATCATTTCGTTATTTTTATCGTAAGGATTTGAATACTACACCTTCATCTTTCTAATCCACTCGTTACTTGTTTGTCGTTGTTTTGCAAGGGTACCCAAGGAAAGCCCTCTCCGTCGGCCGGCCGAAGGGGGAGGAAGAAGCAACCCGCCATCTCCCGCTCTTGAGGTAGGTGCGATCACTTTCTTTATTTTGGGGTCTTTTGGCCCCTGATGATCACATCATGTTCTCGAGGCCGCGGCGAGTCACTTCCCCAATGACCGTTTAAATTCCCGTTCTTATATTCTCTTTATATTCTGTTATATTCTTATCTGCTCATATTCTCGAGGCCACGGCGAGTCACTTCCCCAATGGCCGTTTAAATTCCCGTTCTTATATTCTCTTTATATTCTATTATATTCTTATCTGCTCATATTCTCGAGGCCACGGCGAGTCACTTCCCCAATGGCCGTTTAAATTCCCGTTCTTATATTCTCTTTATATTTTGTTATATTCTTATCTATTCATATTCTCGAGGCCGCGGCGAGTCACTTCCTCAATGACCGTTTAAATTCCCGTTCTTTATATTCTGTTATATTCTTATCTGCTCATATTCTTGAGGCCGCGGTGAGTCACTTCCCCAATGGCCGTTTCAATTCTTGCTATTTGATTTCTGCACCATTCCCGTCCCCCCGAGGCCGCGATGAGTCACTTCCCGCTATGGCCGTTTAACCCCCATATCTTGCTATATTACATTTGTCCCGCTCGCCCCACCGGAGCAATCTCCCGTGGTGGCTCCTTCTCTTTTCTCTTATTTCTGTGTTGCAGCAAACAAGAGGAGCCCGCGTGCTTTGCGTCTTCTTCGCTCCTCGAACCACGTGACGTCACTCACAGGAGGTACTCCTGTCGAGTCGGGAGTGACAGACTGTCAGTCTCTGTGACTTCGACCTTCGGGTTTTTGGTTGTGTTGACCGTTGAGTCCAGGTTGTTTTGCCGTGACGTGTGTGTCGATTTTTGTACCGTGAGACTAGTGCTAGTAGCTTTACTGAGGTTGCGTCTTGTTGGTGCGATGTCTGTGACCGGGTGCTCGGGGTTGCACCTTGGACAGCGTGTCCAGGTTGGCCGTGTCCTAGGAGACAGACCTCTACGGCGTCGTTGCCGTGGGTTTTTACTTCGATAAGTGGTACCAGTGTCGTTCGGTAGCCCCGACCGTGAGATCGGTGTGTGTTTTCTGGTACAGTAGGAGTAGCTATTGTGCCGAGTTTTGACCGGCCACCAGTTCGCTGTTCCTGCTATCGTTGTAGCTTTCCTTTCCACTGAAGCCATTGTTTCCGGTTGGGGTTCCGCGGGATCCCTGCTGTGTCTCTATTTTGGAGACTCATCCTTACTTTTCAGGTGTGACGGTTCTTCCTCGAGGTTCGAGGGTGCTGTTCGGAGGTTCTCAGTTGCCAGCTCGCCGGGCCGAGTGTTCACTCGGCATGTGATACATTTTACTACTTTAGACTGTACTTTCTGTTGGACTGGACTCTGTTGTTGTAGTAGTTATTTATTTATTTCTGTTAATTATTGAATTGTCCTATTTTATTTCCTATTTCTTTGTACCTCCACACTCCTTTTAGCCCTTCTGAACCCTCCTGGTTCGTGGGCGGCGGGCCAGGATTCGAATGTATCGGGCTCTTCCCAGTATCCGGATCTTGGGTCGTTACACGCTAATTGAAAAAGGCCCTGAAAATTTGGAGAAAAACCTAGAAAAAATAGGAAAAATGTGAAAAAGCTAAGAAAATCTGATTAATCAAGAAATATGAGTAAAATCACTCAAATAAGTTAATTTGGAGGTCAAATTGGGACATCGCAATGTGATAGGAGATGTATTCAAAATGATGTCAATTTTGACGTGTCTACAGCTATCCTGCCTTGGCGTCTGCTTTGCAAGGGAGCGACATGAAACGGAATGGAATGAAACGGAATGAAATGATGTGTAATGGAGTGAAGTGAAGTGGTGCAAACTGAAAAGTAGATGCCAAGGTGTGATGAGACACGCAATCAACCCCACTTGATAGGAATTAGTTCTAAAGATCGACATACAACAATCTTGAGGAGATTCAATGAAAGCAACAATTGTTTGAATAAGGAAGGAGTGTACGCGTGGGCACGAAGGAGATAGGAAAAGAAGGTGATCAACTTCCAGCGCGGTGGAAGTACTCCAGGTCACAAACCTGTAGGTTTCACCATTGGAGAGCGGTTACCAGCCAATGTGGACGTGCTGCAACCAAGGTGGATCAAAGGGAAGATTGAATAAAAGGATAGAAATATAAACAAATGAGTTTTCAAGGAAACAGTCCAAAACGGTAACAAGGCGAACTAAGGACTCAATTTGGCATGAAATATCTCATATCATAAAAATTAATGATCGATTGATTCTCAAAATTGAGTTATTTGAGTAATTTTCCCAAGTTAATTCAAAGGCTTACATGAATGCATGCTAGGTTTAAAGGAAAACGTTAAAACAAATTAAAGATAGAAAATAATCAAGGATAATATTGTTAAGCTATTCAGACTGAGTCAAGATACCAATTTGTGAGCTGATACTAAGCCGAAGCCCATTTATCCGTGCACCAATTCATAAAAGGGAACCATCTTCCCCAATCTTGGACAGCTTAATGGTCTATCAGTGTGACTAAGATTCCTATGAAATTATCATCATTTTTTATGGAGGGGAACTCAAATTTCAGATTTACCAAAGTCACAAGGTCCTTGATATAATCTAATAGCGTAGATAACATATAGTAAAAATGCATACAAGGAAGATGGTGAAGCAATGAGCATGTTGGGAATTGAGATGAGCAACAATGCACCGTGGGACTAGGATGATACCCGGACGGTGGGGCCGAAAGCTTCTTCCTGCGCTAAAAAATTATTATCCAATATATCGTGAAATATAGCAAGCAATGAATTAAGCAATTTTAAGCCTAGCATGGATCATAGCATGAATATCATGGATTAGAGCATAGATAGCATAGGTAGCATGGATAGCATGAAAGCATCAGGCATTAAATCATAAAAACATGAAGGCATGAAAGCATAAAAAGCATCATTATTTTGTTGTTGCGTTTGAACCATGAGAATGACCACTTGGCTAATTATAAGATTGAAGTTGAATGATCAAGATCAAAGTAATGCCCAGTAGTAAGAATAATCCAGTGAAATCAGTAGGAGTTACTTAGAAAGATTTAGAGATGAATGATCGGAGTGATGCCCAGAGTGACAAATCGTGGACATAGTGATGTTGAGAACATAGGGAAGAATCGAAAGATTGATGTAAGTATGAGGAGAGGACTCATCCCGTGTTCTTGGTCTTTGCAATAGTAGTTCTTGTAAAAGCATCATTTGAATAAATAGTTAGGAAAAATATAATACAATTGGTTTTTGGATTTTTTAAGAATATGCAAAATTTATGGGCTTTTGAAAATATTCAAATTTTTATGGATTTTAGAAATATTCAATTTTTTGTGATTTTGAAAATATTCATTTTTTTCTTAGATTTTTGGAAAATATTCATTTTTTTGATATTTTAATTTAGACATTGCTAATGCAGCATCAAAGAATGTTCAAACCACTGGCTAGGGGTCCTTGTTCCTTCCCCTTTCGCTAAGAACTGCCCAATGCAGGGCGTGCGTTGAAGGTGGCGCCCTATAGTCGGCTGCCCTTAGTTAACGGTGCCCCTACTAAGGCCATACCCGAGAAACACTCGGTCTTAGAGGGAGAAGAGAAAAAATTGGCGGATAAGCCTGATATGAGTTAAGAAGATATCGGGTTTAACTTCTTTCCATAGCACAACCCCTAGAGATTTGGTCTATTACGTCGGGGTATTTTGTCATATCATCGAACCTTGATTCCCTTTTTAGGCACGCATACGACGCTCATGACGTCCCGCAGGAAAACTGTATTGCCCTCTTGCCATGCCAAAAAAAAATTATTTCTTGATTTTTCTTTCTTTTAATTTCATCATTCATTTTTTTGTGTCCTTTAGACTTTGACAAATATTGAAATTGAGATCGAAATTTAAGAATAAGGTCATAATAGACTGCCCCAATTTGAGACTTCCTCTTGTCGAGGTGTGCTTAAGTTAGTTGTTTTGTCCGGGATATCTCTACCCTCATATTTCGGCTGAGTAGAGAAGACAAAAAGACCTTGTGCCTCGAGCATGGCCCAAGTAGGAACAGTGTTTTCCAAAGGAGACGGCTAAGGACATCGTGAAGTATGTGCAGTGCCTAACTAAGGGTTACCCTTAATGAGCGGGGAGGGAATGCCGAACTCCTAGTGCGGGATTCTCATAACCAAAAGGTGATGCAAAAGTAAGCCTAAAGACTCTTTTTGACACTGACTTTAATTAAAGACCTAAGATAAAGGCCTAGACTACCACTCTTAATCAAGTTAAGAAGGACCTCGTGTTAAAAAACATGCGTCAATAAAGTAATGAAAATGCATAAGGATGCACACTTACGCAAATGATTTACCTTGTGACCTTGTTGTAGAAGCAGCTGTTGGTGGCGATATTGTTCATCACGGGATTTGTTGTCCTCATTTGGCAGATAAGAATGTAAGAGGCAAGGATTAGAAGTGGCTTAACAAGAGGGAGTGGTGTCTAGACTAGACTCAAACGAATAAGGAAAAAAGGAAAAGAGGTGAGGGCTAGAACTCCCTCACTAAGGTGTAGAAATCTTGATCACATTAAAGGTCTACAGAAGAAAAGTGGAATCAAAGGTAGGAGTGAGGACTAAAGTCTCAGAAGCAGTGGGAGAAGGGGCAAATGCCCAAAGCAGTTGATGTGGAAGAAGTCGGATCGGACCCGGGATCAGGAGGAATCAAGAGAAGAAATTGATAAATCGAGAGTGGAGGATCCGGAGGGTCCGGAGGTAAAAGAGGAGAATCATGATGGGAATAAGAATCCGGAGGTTCTGGAGGAAGAAAGTGATGAGAGACGTGATGCCCTGGGAGAAGGTATGGGAAAAGGTAATTTAAAAGGAGGAAAAGAACAAAGGACACGATGTCTCAGAGGAGGAGGAAGATAAATCGGAAGAAAGGAAGAAGGTCTGGAGGCTCCGGAGGGAGAGAATAAGAAGGGGCGCGATGTCTTGGGAGGATTGGAGAATGAAATAAGGAATCCAGAGGTTCCGGAGGGAGAAAATAGTGAGGGTCGCGATGCCTTGGGAGGAGAGAAAGAGAATCCAGAGGTTTTAGAGGAAGAAAATAGGAAGGGACACGATGCCCTAGGAGGAGAGAAAGAGAATCCAGAGGTTTCGAAGGGAGAAAATAGGAAGGGACACAATGCCCTAGGAAGAGAGAAGAATTCAAAATTTTCAATGAGAAAGGTGAATTGGAAGACGGGGAAGGTACGAGTTTGGAAACCCGGGAAAAGAGGATGAATGCAATGCATGGAATGCGATGGATGCATGGAATGCGAGGGATGCAAGGAGGGGATCCTCCTTCTCACCCCATGAGTGGCCCATAGAAATAAATTGGTAGATGGAATGACCCAAATGGTGAGTGGATTGGTGGAAGGCCCGTCATCAGAAGAATGTTCGTCCCTCCAAAGTGCTCGGCCAGATGGCTCAAAGACTAGAATCAAGGCCCAAGTGCTCTCATTTGATGAAGTTTCAATAATTGTATGGTCCAAAGTGAGTGGCAACTCCCTTAGTGAGTAGACATGATGAATGTTAGGGAGCTCCACTTGTAGTGTGAGAATCTTAATAGGATATGGCTTCTTCAAAGGTAACTCCCTTGAGAGGTGAGGAATATCAAAATGAGGGAGTTGGAACTTAAGCATGGGAAGCTTTGTAATGCCCAAGGTCCTTGGAATATTTTCGCGAAAAGTAAACGGGAACATGGGCACTGGCCCCTTACAACGGAGTAAAGATGGAATATGCTTGATGTTGAAAGCTTCAAGCAAGGGATGTCTTGTCCTACTCTTGAACATAGACTTCATCATCTCCCTGGAAAAAGAATGTGTCATGATGATGTTAGAGGAGAACCCCTTCTCTTTATAAGGTATTTGTACTGTAATGGAACAAGGGGTAATGAGAGCATTAAAAGTATTTTGAGCAATGAGCAATGTAACTTTGATAATGGCCTTGGGCCGACACGGCATAAACTCTTGACATATTTCCTTGGTGAGCGTTGGTGGAGACCTTTCAAAAATGCCAGTACAAGAACATGGATCAGCATCCGGCAAACAAAATCTTGACTTTTGAATAGCATAGCCGCGGCCAAATCCTTCTTGCCCGGCTCTTGGAATATTGTCCTTGGCACATGCACTTGTAGTTATACACCCACTCCAAGGGGTGGAGGAAGGCGAGATGGAGGTGATAGGCTTAATGGATGATGGAGGTTTAATGGAGGGCGTTGGAGAAGGGGTAAGCGTAAGCGGAGGTTCAAACACAAGGAGCTTCTCCCCTTGCTCGGAAGTGGACGGGGTTGGCTCGGGTGAAAAAAGGGGTGGACCTTACTCAAGATCAGCCACGAGTTCGGATGAAGGGTTAAGTGGAGGGTTGGTAATGATTGGCTTTTGGATAATGGAGGGCCGAAGTGGCGGCGATGAAGGGTTACTTGGTTTGGGAAAAAGAAAAGGGTTAATGGGAGGCTCGGCGGAGGTCGGTGGAGTGGTTGTTGATGAAGGCATAATGGTTGGAGGGGAATCAATGGAGGGCCCGGATGGCTTGGTGGAGGTTACTTGGTTATTTGGAGGGGTAATAGTAGGAGACTTGGTATGAAGGAAGTGTCGGATTTTAGTGGGGCGATAGGTTTTAAGGGTAGAGGCTAATTCATGATGCATCGATGTGGGTGATTTGAGTATCGACCCATCATCGTAGCACCAATTGGTTTCGTAAATGGGGTTTGAGATGGTGGCATCATCCTGAGCAGGGTGTTCTTCTTGTGACAATGGAGGGAGAAAAAAATGGAGAAAACTCGGAGTGGGTGCCTCTTGAAAATCTTTATCTTGTGCCGTCTCCAACTCTTCATAATCCGGCTCATGTTCTTCATAATTGGGTTCAAGTGGACGCTGTGGTGGAGGCGTAATGATGGGTGGAGGTGTATAATGTGGAGTAGGGATGTCAACGGGTCGGATACGGTACAGATAGTGGACTATCAGTATCTGTATCCGATAAGAAAGAACTGTATCCATTTGCTGTTCGCTAGGTATTCGAAAAATAGTATATCCGAAACCGTTATCTAGTATCCGAAAAATACAGTAAGCAGACGGTTAGCGGATAGTTACCGATCATAAGAGTAGATACAAGACTAAATTTTAAGATGTAAATTAACTCAATTAGAAAAAAATTTAAATTGAAAAGAATAATCCATATATATGATAAACAAACACATTTCAATTTAGTTCTCATATCATCATCATTCATGAGTCAACATAGAATGAAATTAAAAGTACAAAAATATATAATATTATAATATCCCTAAATACAAGATGAAACATATTAAATGAAAATAATAAAGTGAAATAACACTCTTGGACTTTAATCTCCATCATCTTTTCATTCTTTACATATTTTACATGAAAATAAACAATATATTAAGTTATAACTTAAAAAATTAAAAAATATCTTATAATTTAGAAATATGTTATCATCACTAAAATAGAAATGACTTAGATTATACATCTATCTTATCTTCAATGTCATTTTCTTCAAGACATTAAATTATTTGAGTCAAATCCAAACTTGTTTAACGGTAATGGACAGATACATGTTCGAAATGAGGTGTATCCGTATCCGTATCCGCTAAGAAATCGGATATATCCATATTTGTATCCGTTAATTTATCAGAAAGAAAAATACTATCCATTTGCTATTCGTTAAGTTAACCAAACGGACGGTTATCGGGTTGTCGATTACCATTGACATCCATGATGTGGAGGACTTTGTGTATATGGATGCGGATGTGGAGGCGGAGGGCCATATGAATGAGTGGGGCAAACGAGTGGTGGGCGGATGGCGTCCATTTGATCATCAAAACTTGTAAGATCTCCTAGCTCACTTGTATATACGATGCCATTGTTATCTCTCCTCTCCTTCCAATCTTTCTCCATCTTGGTGATGTTGTTCATGAAAGCGTGAAGGAGATTGACTTGAGGAGGAGGAGGAGGCGGCCGTGGACTTGTAGCCCTCTTTAGTTGTTCCTCCATTGAAGCAATTTTATCAATAAGAGCTTGTTGGAGGGGCGTGACTTGAGAAGTAGAGGGTTGGCATGGTGGCCTTAGAGGGGTTGCATATGATGGCCGCGGAGGGTGGAGAGGTTGACCCACAAAAGGACCCGGACGGGCCGGGGTACAAGGAATATGTGGGCCTTGGGGCCTTGAAGGATGAGGGTGGTTGGAAGGCGATGGGTGATGGACCACCCAAGGGGGAGGATGAATAGAAGAGGGAGGCGGGTGATGGGCCACTCGAGAGGGAGGATGAGCTGAAGAAGGTGGGTGATGGGCCACCCGTGAGGGAGCGGAAGGAAGATGAGAGGAGGGAGGCGGGTGCTGGGCCACCCGAAGATGAGATGAAGGAGGATGAGATGAAGAAGTTAAACCCTCAATAATGGCCTTAAGGGCTTGGATTTGTTGAGGGGTGAGATGCAAATCTTGGGAGACCTCTTTATTATGTGGAGGAGATAGCTCCTGGGGGGTTGTGCCTCGCAGTTGACGCAAGGGATCATGAGGTTGAGAATTGCCCATGGGGCGGGCAAAACCATGAGAATGAGGATGTGGTCTCTTAGAAAAATTGGGGTGAGAATTATGAAATTGAGGATTATATGAAGTAGTAAGTTGTTCATCCTCATGATTGTAAAATTTATTAGACATGTTGACTGGGTTATTCAAGCGAAACATTATGCAAAGCAATCAAGATTCAATCAAAGCATAATTGCAAAGATATCAATCAAGTGGATGTTTACGCTTGATTTTTCTTAGTTGAATTAAATATTTTTACAAGGTTTGGTGTAATTCACTCAAGGGTAATAACCTAGTTTCAATATGATTTACTTCGGTGCCAACTAGGTTGTTTATCTCTCACCGCATATGGGCCAACTAATCCCGGGGAATTTAAAGGTACAACCAGCTCAGTGATCGAAGAGGGTATCCTTCGATGTCGGGGACTTACGGAGGCCTTGGTTTAGGAATTTTCGGTCCAATGAGAGGAATTCTCAATTGGAGGGTCCTTCCTTCACCAAGAGGGGGCAAAGATCTCCTAAAAGTGTGCGGGGAAAGGAGGTCTCCTAAGCCAAATGCCCTAAGAATACAAGAACTAATGCAAAGGAATAAAAAATGAATGTATGACCAATAAAAGTAATGAAGAATGCAGCATATCACATAACAAGGCAGTTCTGTGAAAAACACAGGGAATTGGCGCCTGGGACAGTGGGCGTAAATTTTCAAATTCGCATCCAATGCCCTGGACGTGATTTTTTTTTTTTTGCAGAACGCAGTCTGCTTGGGGACCGCATTCAGCAGAACGCGGTCTCCTGCAAGATCGCGATCTGATCCCCTGCAGCGGCCAGAAAGCTACAGAAATGAAGAAAAAATAGATGGAAAATGAAGTAAAACACTCACATAAACATGAAAATCATGGCAATCAACTTAACATGAAGCATGGCATCCAAAAAAAATTTTAGATAAGGAAATTGAATTTTCTAAAAATCTAACAAGTTGGAATCACTTAGGGAGGGGGGTGTGCACGCGGTGCACAAGGGATAAAAATAGAAGGAGATGCACCGTGGGTGCAAAAGGGAGGTGGCACACGTGGGTGCCAAGGGGAAAGAGTAATCAAAGAAAAACAAAGGGGTCCCACCATGATCGTCAATTTATAGATCTTTAGAAAAATCTACAAAGATTTTTAAAAACTATAAAGAATTAAAAGGTGTGGAAAGAGAGTAAAAGGAAGGAAAAAGGGGAGGGGAGCATGTGTGGATGCTAGATGGAATCGTGATCGCCATAGACCGCGGGCCTCAAAGGAATTTAACAATTAAATAAAGGGAGGGATCGCGAACAAATACCTTTTGAAGCGGGGAGATTGTGAGTGCACCTTCTCTTCCAATCGACCGGTCGATGAAGAGAGTTTTTTTTTGAGATGATTACCCTTGCAAAACACAAACAACAACCAACAAATAAAGATATTGATTATAATACAAAGGTGTGTAGCATCAAATTCTTAAGATAAACAACATAAATCATGGGTATGAACACATCTTGTTGGTGTTGTCTTTAAACCCCTTATGCAAAGGGTATGGAGAATAATGATGATATGTTGAAGGTGTGCAAGTGTTGCACAATTGGAGATCTCAACGTGGTTGAGATGATAAAAATAAATAGAGAGGAGAAAGAATATGATGCATGAACTAACTTAAATGCATGAAAAGAAATAAAAGGGATAAAAGTGTTGAGAAAAGGCTTATTGGATTTTCTCCATAAGGGGCTTCAACGTGGCTTCAAGGGAAGAAGACCTCCAAGGATGAAGCTTTAAGTATGGGAGACTTCCTCCTTGAGCCTTCAATCCAGCAGCACCTCCCCTTGATCAATTGTTACAGCCTTAAACCAAATGGAGAGGGGGGTCCTATTTATAGAGGTGAATTTTGGAGTTTAATTCTATAAAAATTAAGAAAATCAATTTTATTAGGATTTAGAGAGATAAAATCAATTGCCAAGTGTCCTCCCAAACTTAGAAAGTCATAGGAACCCTTTCCCAAGTAAAAAAGGATCTCAAAATAGGGAAAGAATGAGGTGCTGCCAAGTTCAGAATTCTATCAGAATTGGCATCCAGCACAGTGGTCACCGATTAAATTAACGTCAGCGCAAAGAGGCGCCAATTCTGATCCATTTTTGAAAATATCAGAAATTACCAAAATTAGAATGAAATTCGCATCCACCATGGCTGACACGAATTAGAGATTTTACGAATTTTGGTCAGATTTAAAATCTCAAAATAAGGCAAGGAAATACGCGTTCGCGGGTCTGGACGCATCTTCAAAGAAATGACAAGCCTGACAAACGCCATTTCTTGATTATTTTGAAAAGTCGAATATTACCAAAAATCAGAAAATAAAATAGCATCCAAAGGAGCAGACGCAAATTTGGAATTTGACGAATTTGGTAATAATTTAGAAGGCCAAAATAAGGAAACAGAATTAATGTCAAGGTGATGGACGCCAATTAAAGAATTAGCGACTTTATGGAGAGGCGTTAATTCTTCATGAAAATGAAGTTGGCTCAAACAAGTGGAAGAAGAGGAATTTGTGTTGACTATGGCTGACGCTAATTATAATACGTGTCTGGGTCAACAGACGTGACTTTAGAAATTAGCGCCTTTTTCCAAAAAAGGCGTTAATTCAGAATAAATATGAATTTTGGCACAAAATTGGGGAGAAAATGAATACGCGTCGGCCCCCCTGGACGCGATTTTGAAGTTTACGAATTGGCATCCTTAGAACTGACGTTGAATCAAGAATTGGGGTCCACTGTGTGAGTCGTTAATTCTTTTGAGAAGAATTAGCGTCCAGGGGTCTGACGCTAATTCAAAAAGGCCCCAAAAATTTGGAGAAAACCCAGGAAAAATAGGGGAAAATGTGAAAAAATTGAGGAAAGTTGATCAATCAACAAATATGAGGAAAATCACTCAAATAAGTCGATTTGAGGGTCAAATTGGGACATCGTAATGCGATAGGAGATGTACTCAAAATGATGTCAATTTTGACGTGTCTGCACTCCCAGGACGAGACCGGGCCCTTTAATGGTGCGCTGGCATTGAGGGGTGGATCCAAGATCCCTTGTAAAATCTCTACATTCATTATTTAATGGTCAAGAATTCCAAGGACTAGCTTATGTAACCAAGGATATCAAGAGTAGATATAAGAATTCTTGAGAATAATTTCAATAAGTCAAGCTCATTATGTCAAGGGAATGAGTCATTAGAGCAATGACTATGGAATAGAAATCAAAGGTGTCCAAAATTCATTCCAATAACGACGTTCTGGAACATAACCTCAAAAAGGTCAAGAATGTCAGGGAAAATAGCCTTGGAAGGCTAGAATCTAGACTAAAACTAGGATATCCACATAATTAACGCAGAAAATAGTGTTCCGATAAAAAATGGGATGAACGCGGTCTATCCCTGGACCGTGACCTGAACACGCCCAATCGAGGAGCCGCGATCAAGGTCAAATTAGGAAAGGTCAACGGAGAACACGGTTGTTGGCACCGGCTTATTTTCTTGAATTAATTGAGGATTAAGCATAGGGAAATACTCCCTAAATAGAGCAAAACGGCACATCGCCAAAGCTGCTCTACCAGTCGAGTTGAGCTTGAATTTCGAGACACTTCACTGGGTCAAGCGACGCAACATAACAACCGGGGATCGGCCCCGAGCAAATGGCGCTATGCCAGCCAGTTTCCCGACAACCGGGTCAGTTTCGGGATTTAGGACAACCTGCCGTGTGTCACGGCACTCTGTGAAGATTCGAGGATCACCCCCGGACACCCTGCATACGGTATCACACCGCTGACGCTTCAATGATCGGGTTAACTCGGGACTTAGAACAGCTTGCCACATCATACGACTCTTCACCAAGCAGCAAGGGTCACCCCGACCACCAGACAAACGGCATCATCATGTCGACGCCCCAGTCACCGGGCCCAACCAAGGGTCCTAACCAGCTAGCCATGACCCATGGCAACATCAACAATCGATCAGGCCCACTCCCGATCACTCAGTTTGCGGGTTTACCTGCATTCAACACAGCTGCCCGAGCTGACACGGGGGCGCCCTGACTACAAGCCACGCCATGTGGCACCCAGCAACGAGGCCGGGGTCTACCCTCGAGTTGTCTCTCTCCAACCCTCTGAAGTCGAAGGAAGACCCATCTGAGCCAACCACAAGCTTCAGGAGCTCACAACACCCTTATACGGCTCACACACGCGTGTCAGGAATTTTCCTAAGCACCTGGTGGGCGCGTATGCTCCAGTCACTCTACAGCAAGCCGGAGCCCAACTCAGGACTCCCAGCAACCCACTGCATCATGCACCACCATCTTGCGGCCTCGCACGCAGATCGACCTTAATCAAACCCCAATCAAACCCTCAGTCAAACCCCCAGTCAAACCCTCAGTCAAACCCCAGTCAAACCCTCAGCCAAACCCCTGTCTCCCTCTCCAGTCCGCCTAAACCCCCTAGGGGAGGTTTAGGCTGACCAGCCTCACCCCGAAGGCTGGTCCGCCCAAACCCCACAGAAAACAAAAAAAAATATTTGTTTACTCCGCGTAAACCCCTCCTTAGGCGGACCAGCCCAGCCCCTTGGGTTGGTCCACCTAAACCCCTTTGGGGGAGGGGTTTAGGCGGACCAGCCCAGCCCCTTGGGCTGGTCCGCCTAAACCCTCCCTCCCCCACTACGTAAACAACAAAAAAAAATGTTTTCTTTTCTTTCCTCAAGGGTTTACCTGGACCAAGTTGGGCCCCCAACTTGGTCCGCCTAAATCCTTCCCCAACCCTTCACATTCCCTATAAAAGCCCCCCCTAGGGAGCTCAATAGTCAATGAATGCAATTGAAGGACCTACGACCCAACCGCTGCACCCTCGGAGCTCCTCCGCAGGCACCCAGCGAGGGTCGTGCACAGAACACGAGGAACCAAGTGCGCGTGTGGTTGGCTTGTTAATCGGCTCATACATGTCGAGGGTATGTCGCACGTACTTCCCTCATATGGTGTCTAGTCGTCTCATACAAGTCCATCCCCGTCATGTATAAGGCGTTATGACAACGGCGAACACACCCGCATCCCGTGTCCGCCCGCATATGACAACCCATGGTGGCTACGCATACGCCATGATGCCGCACCTACTTCCGTCACAGAATCACGTGCCTACCGCCCACCACGAGCTGGCCGCCGACCGCTCCGACTGATGACTCGAGTTAGCCGGACCACTGGCCCACGAGTAATATTCCCAAGGTTGGCCTCGACTCCCCAGCATGATGACATTCGCCTTCCGAGGCTCGGACCCGACCGCCCACCGTGAGCCGTGTCTGACCTCCGTCAGGCGCGAGCCCACGACCGCCCCTGCCACCTAGGCAGTTGGGCTTGTCTCAATCTCCTCATACCGGGCCCAGAGCACGACCATCGAGGTGTCACGCCCCGTACCTTATACTGTCTAGGTATTGTCTGCTTTGGCCAACTGGCCTCACGGTTTTGTCCCTTTCTAACAGTGATCGGCTCCAGAATGGGGGACTTCCCGGGCAGGTCACCCATCCCAGTACTACTCCCCATTAAGCACGCTTAACTTCGGATGTCTTTTCAAGAACTGAGCCGATACTTCAAAAGGCGTCTCGGTGATATAAAGTACAACTTAACTATATTTGAGGGTGTTACAATCTACCCCTCTTATATAGGCGACGTCCTCGTCGCTGGGCACATATAGCACGCAATCAAACCCCCAGGCAGGTAGGACTCTAGAGGTGGCCCCTACAGGCTCAAGAGGTGGCTCCCACTATGTAGCACTTTGTCCCATTGCGGGTTCAAGAGGTGGCTCCCATAGCGTAGCACTTTGCCCTGCATGGCACTTAGTTCCCACACTTCCGGCTGGGGTATAGCTCTAATACCATTATGTCACGCCCCATACTCTATACCGTCACGGTTTTATCCATTTCTAACATTGATCGGCTCCAGAATGGGGGACTTCCCAGGAGGTTACCCATCCTAGTACTACTCCCCATTAAGCACGCTTAACTTCGGAGTTCTTTACAAGAACTGAGCCGATACTTCAAAAGATGTCTCGGTGATATAGAGTACAACTTAACTATATTTGAGGGTGTTACACGAGGTCTCCCGAGGCTCGCCTCCTTCAGTCACAACGGTGCCCCCGGCACCCGACTGCCAGCTACTCCAGTCACAATGGTGCCCCCGGCACCCAACTGCTCAGCTACTCCAGTCGCAACGGTGCCCCCGACACCCGACTACCAACAACTCCAGTCACAACGGTGCCTCCGGCACCCGACTGCCAACTACCCTAGTCACAACGGTGCCTCCGGCACCCGACTGCCAGCTACTCCAGTCACATCGGGGCCCGCGACACCCGACCACTCAACTTCCCCAGTACAACGGTGCCTATGGCACCCCTACTGCCCCGACCTCGACACTATCTCATGTCGGGAATACATTGCGACGCCCCTCGGGCGCCATCCTGCTGAGTCACAGGTCCTATGACGGACACTATGTACAGATACGAAACTACCCACACAATAATGCAATGACCCGGGGACCGTCATAAATGATGAAATTGTCCCGTGGCTTGCAAGCATCTGTAATCGGGCTCTCACGCCCCCATATAAATGCCTTTCATGGCATATAAGTCATGTAATCCAGTCAGGGAGCGGATCCCCCTCCTCGTCGAAACTAGTCTCTCTGCCCCCAGTTATCCCTGTTGTGTTGCTGTTGCCCTGTCGCTGTTGCACGGACTAAGCCCTCTCGACGTCGTGGCTCCCAGGGTCCCTGACTCTCTCTTCGACAGTAGAAACAAAGGTATTCGGATTCAATCCGATGTAAAATAAACACCGGTTGCTTGCGACGGGTGGGGAAAGATGTCCAGTACACGAATCCCCATCATCACCTACGCACTCGCACCCATGGAACCCCTTCTATCCACGAGTCGCCCGATCTCTCGAGCCACGTGCCGCGTCTTGGCGATGCTTCCCCTATCAATCCTTGGTTCCATAGGTGATTGTCGAGAAATCGACTGGCACGCCTGCATTCCACCCAGCCATCCCTATCCCAGGCTCCCAAAATGATTAACCATACACCATCCCTTCCAGCGTGTTCATATCGTTCTCTCTGCCTTCTTCTTAGTACCCCTGAAATCCCCACGCGCCTAGTTAACTTATCTCGACCTTCTGTAAAAGGCGAGTGTGCACCCCCGCCGCAAGGACGAAACCAGAAGTGACTCCTCGTGGGTATAACAATGGTCTAGTCGTCCACCGCCTTCTCAGGCCGCGTTCAGGATAGTCACAGTAGAACTCAGATAGAATCACGTTATGCCATTCCAAAGGCCTGTTGAACCCCATCCTACGCAGTAGGACATGGATTTAATAGTTTTTAGGTTTTATGGTACAACCTACTCGACGTCCTTGTGGGAATCTAAGGCTCGCGGAGACTTACAGAGGTCTTGATGTAGTAGTTCTAATCCAACGGAAGGAATATCCAGCGGAGGGTTCTAGCTACACCAATAATTGAGGGTGTATAGAAACACGGAAAACAAATGATAGCGGTAAGTCAATGTCATAGGGATGGCACAACCCTCAAACGAAAAACTTTATCTAATCCACTTAATGAAATCACTGAAGAACGATAAGGTCATCATGATATGAAAGTATAGAAGATTCGAGTTGTAACATATGTCAAATTAACATGATGTTTCGCTACTCTTTTATTGGACAAGATAGCATCAAGATCATATGTGATTCAAAAGATCAAGTGATAGCATGGAACTCGAGCATAACTTTAAGAAGTAAACTTTTAATTCATAATACCTAGTTATAAAAAATGGGTTTTAGATGACATTTACAACTTAAGGACATGCTATTTAACTCTAAAGAACATAAATAAAGCACTAAAAAATTAGGGTTTCTGTTGGCAACCCATGCATAAACGTGGTCTTATCTAGCACCGTGACCTAGATAGATGTGGTCTATCTGGATGCCACGTTCACATAATTTTTTTTTAAAGAGGACTCTCAGAAATGTTGTCTATCGGGGTGCGCGTTCAGAGACACAGTCCTTGTTGGCACCGCGATCTGAAATAGTAACTGGACTTCCGACGAAACCCGACACACCTCGATTCAAACACCAACTACGATTGATACAGTAAACAGAAATTGAGAAAAATAGTACCAAATAAAAGAGGACTTAAAAATGAACATTTGCATGTATAGAATTAAGGGTTAGGCCTGAGAGAACACCTACATTTTGATGATCTAAGAAAGGAAGAAGATGAACTCGTGAAACCCTAGATGACCTCACCTTTCACCATCGATTCCTCCCTCGAGCCCGCACGCCACCGACCTCTAGAGCTAATAGGGTTTGCTAGGAGGCGTGGCCATCTATTTATAGAGCGGGTACCCTATAAAATCCTAATTCGACCGAGATAAATCTAGAGAGACAAAATTGCCCTAAAACTGGAGTTATCTTTATCTAGCACCACCAAGCCTAACTTGGAGCTCCTAGGGTTAGGGTTTTGGGGTAGGATCGACCGTCAGAGATGGGATAGGGTTTAGGCTTCGGTTTGAGCCCATTAGGCCAAGGTTTAAGGTCCAATTAACCCAATTATAAGTGAGTTTCCTATAACTCCGAGTTTAACCCAATAAAACCATATTTATTAGCTTAATAGTTCTATTAAAAGATTTATTTGGGTAAATTAAGTTGAAAATTTTCTTTCCTACAAATATTTCATATATATAATTAATTTTGGTTTACTCATTATTTTATTCCGGGTTACTACAGTCTCCCCTAATTAGAAGAATTTGTTTCCCCAAATTCACCTCTAGGTCACTCCCTTGCAAAACAGACGTTAAGGCGGGATAGTTGTAAACACGCTAAAATTGACGCAACTCTGAGTGAATCTCACATCGTGCTATAATTTCGCAATTGGCCCTCAAATTGACTTTTTTGAGTGATTTTTTCTTTTTTCCTGATTATCATTTTTTTTCATATATTTTTAGATTTTTTCCATATTTTGCTCCATTTTTTTCGGGCCTTTCTGAAATGGAGTCTCTTCAGAAGGGCACCATTTAAATAGAATCGGCCTCCCAGACACCATTTAAAAAATTCGTGGCAAGGACCACATATGCCATTTTCTAAAAATCTAAAAATTCCTAGCCTTTCATGAATGCGGTGTCCCAAACAATTGCATTCTCATTAGGATGCGGTCTAGGCATTGATTGCGTTTAGGTCGCAGTCAGTAGCTTGACCGCGTTCAAGAAATTAACGCTAGAGGTGCCCGTTTTCATTTTCTATTCAATGCCTCTCTAGAGGGATGCCATTTTATAAATAACATCACAATGGCTGACGTCATTTCCATCTCCTTATTTTGAGCTTTTAAATCCTACCAAAATTCGTAATCGCTTAATTTAGTGCCTTTTTGGAAGGTCGTTGAGGAGGGTGAAACATGCCAGGCCCATTGCGGCCCACCAGTAACGGGCCCGCTCCGGCCAAGTTCGGTTGGAACAATGCGGGTCAATTGACAGCCCAAAATCGAACAGCCCAGTAAGGGCATATCGAAGACTCACTAGCCCACAGGAGGCATTAATACGGGCATCCCGGACGCCGGATGACTCTCCAATAATCGGAAGTAGCCCCCACCGTTACAAACCACCTCTCCAGCAGTGACAAGACCACACCCACGACGCCGAAATCCTCGCCTTGAGACCACACTTCCTGGTTAAACAGGAGCACAACAGGAAACTCCACCCACGATCAAGGGGGCATTACCCCACGACTCACGCCTTGCCCCGTTAAGGAACAGACTCCATCTCTTGGATGACCTAGAAATAGGCAGCCGGATGTACGAAGGAGGGGACACACGGACACAGACACACATAGAGATACACCCACACGCAAAGACAGAGAGAGATCCAGACACTGGGAGCTAACCAGGTGCACAGAAGAAAAGTGGCAAGCTTCCGAGCACATCCTTCGCCCATCGAGCACTCGCCGGACACAACGAGCACTCCTGGGAATCAAGCTACTATCTATAGGTTTGTATACTCTACACTCACGCTCTCTCTCTCTCAGTCCCTTGTCGCTCTTCTCCTCGGTTTGACTTAAACTTAAGCATCGAAGGGTTGTCCCCTTAGGTAACGTCCAAGGCTCCTTCTGACACCACTTTCTAATGTTTGCAGGGTTTCACGGGTGGCTGGGCATCCTTCCCGAACCAAACAAATCTTAAAAGTGTGGTAAGAGGCCTGGGAGACCATTTTCCCTCCTCTACAGTCGCCAATTTTTAATTGGCGTCCAGAGGCAGGACACCATTTCTTTTCGATTTTGGTAACTTTCCAACTTTCTATAATTTGAATTTCAATTAGCATCCCCTAGACTCTATTTAATTGGCGACCACTGTGTTGGACGCCATTTTCCTTCTAGAACCGTTCCAGAAACGGACTCTTCCTTTCCCCATTTTGATGACCTTTTCGCTTTGGGAAAGGGTTCCTAAATCTTCCTAAAGCAGCGAGGACACCAGGAGGAAGGATTTCCCTCTCCAAATCTCATTAGAACTCTATTTTCTATGTTTAAAGGAATTTCTATTTCAAATTTCTCACTCTATAAATAGGACCCTCCTCTCAAGCATGTAAAAGGCTGAAATTTCTGATCATTGGGGAGACTGTTGGGAGAAGGCGTCAAGGAGGAACCTCCCATGCATTTAAAACTGCATCCATTAGAGTTCTTCCTCCTTTGAAGAATCTTGAAGCCCCTTATTGGAGAAAATAATAAACCTTTCTTCTCCTTTTACCTCTATTATTTCATTAGCTCTATTTGCATTTTATGCATCATACTCCTTTCTTTCTCAATTTTCATCTCAATTATATTGAGATCCTCCGTAGTGCAACACTTGCACACTCCTTTTTTTATTTTGCATATCATCATATTTTTATCCACCCTTTGCATAAGGGTTTAAGGCCAAACACCAGCAATGTATGTTCTCTTCCATGTTTCTATTGCTTATTTCTATTAAGGATTTGATACTACACCCACCATATTTCTAATCCAATTCTCTTTGTTGGTTGTGAAAGAAGTGTATGCCCTGCAAGTCAATCGCTTATGAAGTGATGGCATCATTTCTTATATATTCTTATTCATAATTATGGCAATCTCTTCATTATGTTTTATTTATTTATGTATATTACCGCTTGATGTGATGAAGTCCTTGAACGCAAGCTATGAAGGTTGAATCATAATGAGATTATGATAGTGAGATCAACCTTCTAGATGCATGTGTTCTAAATGTTCCTGGTCGTAGGTTCTTTGAGATAGGACATCAAAGAATCTGGATAGACTAGTGCACATGATATCCTCTCATATGATGATGGTGACTGGTCTCACAGTCACTAGTGTGGAGACACTAAGATATATGTGTAGGTGCCCATTACATGAATAGGGTTCACTGACCTGATCCAATTAAGAATATCTGGATGGTAATGATATCTAACTGTCAACCAAGAGATTCTTCAGTCACAGTAGCACAGTTGGTCCTCATACATGATTCACCAAAGATACCTTACATGAGAACTTCTGTATTTTGATTCCTAGTAACGGGACTTTATCCATAAGTCTTGGATGCTCAGGCATTCGGATACAGTGGAATATTACATGCGAAGGTAATTCAGTGACAACAGTGGATCATTCACTCTCAGATATAGCATGAGAGAGAATGATCCATGAATGGTACTCGATTAAGTCATTGGCCAAGGTAGATAGTTCAATGAAAAATGAGATTTCCATTGGGACTCGAAGTATGTTCATCAGGTCATAGATAAGAAGGGTTTAACAGTATGACCATACCCTTAATTGTGACCAGGGGCATTGAGTATGAATGGAGTACTATAGCTGTGTGGTAACTGTTGACGGAAAGGTCCCAGAGTGGTTTTATAGACCCCCTTTGTCTTCTGGGGTCACGGAGTGTTGCTTGGTGCTTACCGTGACTTGAAAGCCCATTAGAGGAATAATCATGAGATAATTATTCATCATAAAATGATTAATTAATTATTTAAGTCATGAGATGATTAAATAATTAATTTCATGTTAATTAATAATGTGAAAAAGCTAAGAAGGAGTTCTTAAGCTTATTGGGTCTCAAAATTAGATTGACACTGGGCCTAGAGGGTCATACACATTAGGGTTATAGGCGGTGGAAGTATATTTGCAATATTAGACTTGTTAGGGTTTTTGTGAAAGATCAAGAAGTTTATAAATAGTTACGATGGGAGAACCCTGGCTAGACAAGGGTTTCCTAGTTCAAGCCGCTCCTTCTCTCTCTTCTCTTGAGAGAGGGGCGCCCTCCGTCTCTCTCCTCCTAGGGAGGGGCGCCCCCTCTCTCTCCTCTCTCTTCTTCCTCTCTTCTCTAGTGTAGAGACCATGGAGGTGCTACATAGGAGATCGTTCGTGGGGTGCTACGATGAGAGGATTCCACTATTCGTGCCCGTGTGGATACCGCTAGAGGCCGTTCACTTGCACTGCTGATTACCACCACGGGGGGATTGTTACCACTTAGCTGCGATCTAAGCATCATAGAGGTAAAGATCGAATCCCTTAGTTATAGATTATTATTGGGAATCACACAGGGCGATCAACTAGGCCGGGTTAAAATTTTTAATTTCTAGTTTCTGTTGTGTTCTTCCTAATCGTGCCCTAGATCCTTACAGTGGTATCAGAGCCAGGTTGATCGCTCGTGATTCCCACTTGTTTTAAGAATTTTTCTGTATTTCTTAAGTTAATTTTCTGGAATTTTCGTGGTTGCTGGGATTTTCATGGTTGAAGAACGATCCCATGGGATGGGATCCGATCTCCATGGAGATGGAGATCACATCACCGGGGAAGATGGCAAGGTCAACCTCTATGGGATGGGGGTTCGGATCGGTGGCCCACAGGCGGCCTGGCTGCTGGCAGATCGCCATGCAAGTCTGACGCCGTTGATAGCGATGCTGGTTGCCCGGATCTGATGAGGACAGTGCCACCAGCGTCGATGCAGGCCAAAAGTGGCCATGGGAGTCCTCCCGGTAGTGCCGCGGGGTTCTATGTTGGTGCCCGGCGGCCAGGCCGTCGGCAGCCACCCTGCGAAGCCCGTTGGATCACCATTAAAGCCCTATTCACGCGAATGCCTGAGGTTGAGAAGCCCCTCTTCGCAGTGGCATGTGGCGGCGATCCGCTCCGACGCTCATCAGTCGGTCGCTGGCCTTCCCATGATGGCGACTGTGCCATAGGGTGGCTGGCCGTGCCCGGTGGAAGCCGCTCCGTGGGTGGCGATGGCGAACGATTCGCGAAGGGCGCTAGGGTTTCCTGCGTGCGGGTGAGAGAGACTATGACGCAATGCGCCATGGTCCACCGCGGGTGTAAGTTGGCCGGAGCCGTGGTCCAAGCGGCCTGTCAGTGTGGACCTTGGCACACTGTGCCATCCGAGCTCTATTTTGGATTTAAATAAGATTTAAATTCGGTCTCCTCTGTTCTGAGCTCGAGATGCCACGACTTGCAGTTGGGAAATTTTATAAATTATAATTTTAATAAGTTTCCTAATTTTCATGTGATGATTAATTTAAGAAATTTATTTTTTAAAATAGAATTATTATATTACTATAATTATAAAATCCCAATAAAATATGCAAAATTGTAGAATTAAAATTCCACCTTGGATTCTAGATTTAATTTGATTAAATCTATTTTTAAAATAATCAAAAAACCAATTTTGATTGAAACCCATGTTTTAAAGGCCAAATTTTTTTATTTTGAGAAAATAAAAATTTGTTTGAGCATGCCATGGGTGCGATAATTGGGTGAATATGGACAGCACTTAGATGTGATTGTTGCATTCATGTGATGAATGGTAAATGATTTATTTATGTTGATGGATATATATTATAGGGCCTACGTGCCTCCCTCCTCTCTCTATATTACGTGTTGTAAAATCTACCTCCCTCTTGGTTATGTACTCGCCATAAGGCATCTTATTTTATATTAAATGTAAAATTCAGCCAATTGTCTCCTGTTTTGTACATGTATATATATTTGAGGATTTTATGGAGGCGTGTATGTAAGGATGAGGACGATTCATCAACATGAGGTGCCATTTGATCGAGCTACATGTTGTATGCCACCAGAATCCATCTACGTGTCAATATGCATGCGATGTGTATGGTTTGCCATGTGATGATCTTTAGGGGTTGGTGACTAACTATCTGGCTCTTGTCAGGTCACTATAAGCTGTCCATACTCACCCATAGCATGTGCTTCTTATTTGACTATTTTAGAATAGATTTTGAAATCTATTTCTATAAGGTACTGTAAATATGTATATGCGATATATGTATTATGTACTGCTATTTGATGAGACCAAATGAAATTCATAAATTCCTCCTTCGATCAATATTAGGTTGTAAATGTGAGGCATTAAAAATGACCCACGTGACCTTCCATTATTATAGTTTGGGTGAGCTTGTCTTGAACTGGGAAGGTTTGTTGTGCTACCACAAGGCCGACTCAGTAAGGGGTTAGTGACCTAAACTACAGCATGCTTATGCCATGTGTGGGGTGGAGCACTGGTGTAGCTTTGTTATGCTACCACAAGGGCTGCATCACAAATCTATGCTCACCACGTAATAATGGGTGTAACCTAATCAGACTATATGGTTGTTTGTGCTACCACAATATCACAAGTGTTCTGGAGGTTGAATAAGACTATAAATTGCAAGCAATTGCAATTGGCAAGAGTTGCCTACTCATTAAGTATGAGGTGATTTGTTGTGCTACCACAAGACCACTATTGTAATGTTAATGAGATTCAAGTCCCCATTAGGAAACTAGCGGAGTTTCTTGTCTTTACATAATGGGGGTTATGTAAAGTCGTCAAAAATTAGTGGGAGCTCTAAATTAAGATAAAAGACCATATTTTAATTGAATGTCGGTAATATTATATTGTGCATCTCCTTTTTAAATTAATAATGTCGAATCACATATTGTTGTGGCATAATAGATGCCAACAAAAATTCACCAAATCAAAATTTTGTGACTGGCTCATGAAGTTGAGAATACTTCTCATGACTCGAAAGGGAAATAGTCTATGTTCTTGATGAGCTATTGCTTGAACCTCCTTATGCTTGTTGGTAAGACTAATAAGAAGGGGTGGACTTAGCAGGTCTATGAGAAAGACAATGCCAAGTAGTAGTTATCGCTAGCTAAGGCCATCAAGAAAGAGAGTGTAACATCCTAGATTTTTTTTCGATTGTTTCGGTTCAGGATCCGTGAGTTCGGAGCGCCTTGGTGAATCTCGGAGAGTGTTTTGCGGCTTATGCGTGTTTTTACCTATCGAACCTTCAGAATCCTGTACAGGGTGAATCGATGTATTGTTGGGCTCCTGTACGTTGTAGGCATGTTGTGCGTCTTCCGAGGATCGTGGGGAGTATTTTTTTTCCTATTTTTATATTTTTTGGATTTTAAAAATCTCAAATCATTTTCTATTTACTCACTCACCCTCTCTCTCTCCATTCTCTCTTTCACTCTCTCTCTTCTCTTTCTCTCCCACTCCTCTCCAGGCGATCGACGGAGCGGGGCAAGGGCGAGGCGGGGATGCTGTGAGGGCGTGGAGCGAGGATGGGATGAGGATCGAGGCGTGGTGGCGCGTTGAAGCACGGTTGTGAGTTCGTGGGGCGGCATGGGTTTCACGAGCATTTCACGACGGAACGACGTGCACGGTGCACGATGCACAGAATCTTTGGTGGAGGTAGGGGGATGGATCCTTAACCCCTGTACTTCCTTTCTCGCGATTTTGGTAGGCCGTGGTGAGCCGAGTGGGATTTTCTTCACGTCGGGGGTTAAAAATCATGTTTTTAGGGCGTGTGACGGATTCGTTGGATCGTACGAGGTTTTCTCGCTTTCTTCCCTCCATTGTTGGGTTTTGGGACTAGGAGAATGATCCTTATTGTTTCCCCCCTCGATTTGGATCGAGTGGGTGTGGAAACCGAGCTCCTAGGGTAAGCTCGAACTGGGTGGCCGCCGTGTTCGGTCGACCAACCGGTTGGGTCCAGTCGACCGAACCGGTTGGCAGCGGCGGGTGTGACCATGTCGGCTCTATCGACCGACCCGTCAGGGTCGGTCGACCGACCGCTGCTGAAGAAGGTCGATGCAGCTGCGCTGCGTCGAGGCCGCCTAGGTGCGCCAGTCGACCGACCGGACAAGTCCGGTTGACTGACCGGCGTGGGATGTTTTGGTCGATCGACCCAATGGGTTTGGTCAACCGAACTACCCTGTCCTTGCCTATTTTGGGTCCCGGTCGGTTCGATTGAGACCCAATGACCGACCTTTGGCCCCGTGAGTGTCCCGGACACCCCGTGGGTACTGTGACAGTATTTTTGGGTGTCTGGAGGTACCGTTTACCCTCGATTAGCATGCGCATGGGTTTTAAGGGTCTGAGTGACCCTATGTGTTCTGGGCTCCCGTATTTCCGCTACCCGAACCGTCGCGGGTCGACGTGAGTGCAGAGGGTTATTCCCGTACGTCGTTAACTTCTTTGGAATGCGGTTTCCATGTGGGCCGTGTGTATGGCCTGTGGACTTTGAGTACAATTACCCAGCCTCAGGCTGGAGGATTTCTTAGCTTTCCTTTGGAAAGGATTTAGTTGGCGGTTATGTCCCGCCTTAATACTTATATCGGACCGAGGTTTCTGACCTAGGGATAGGCTAGATTAATGGCCTGGTGCTGTCCTTAGACTATGGTCTTGACCCTGAGTCTTGTGACTCAAGGATCGTTAGTTTAATAGGTTTAGTGGACTGCCTAGAGTCCAGTGACATCGTGCCACCTGTGTTCCGAGCCACCTGCGATAGGGCTTGTGAGTAGCCTGCCCGCGTTCCAGTGGTTTCCGCCGAGAGTCATTTGTGTGGCGATCCCCACTAGTCGTAGCTTCCTAGGCATGCATGTGCCAACCCACCTGAGTGTAGGTGGAGAGCTACAGTGGCTTGCCTGGGCATGCGTGTGCTGACCCACCTAGGGGGTAGGTGGAGAGATACACCCGCTAGAGACGATTTTTAGGCTGGTTTTCCGTAGGGCCTCCCCTGTACGGCTCGAGTCCGGGCTGGGAGGAAAATCAACTAGAGGGCCTTATGTAGTGCAGTCATCTAGTGTGTGCACACATGGTCGGGGACTTCGGATGCGTGATGATGAGCACGACCCCGACTAGACCCATGTTTTCTATGGTTGCTTGTGTGGTGTCTCAATTCTCGCCTAGGGCGAGGAGAGAGACACTTGAGGCGCGGGCTAGGTCGTCGGTGGACGCATCCGGCCTTGCTTCTAGTAGGTAGATACTCCTATCATGTGACGAGACTCTCGTGACCCGAGGCGAGTTCCCTAAGATTTCTTCGGGTGGTTTCTGAGTGTCCTTTCGACACCGAGGTTTAGGATTTCTGGTAAAGGTTACCGTGAGTTTTCCCCGGATAATATAGGGTTCATGACAGTGTTATTGTGGCGCTTCACCTAGCAGCATAGCCAGGGCTTTCTCATTAGTCCGGTGGTGCCCCGACTGTGAGATCTGGGTGTGTTTTCTGGTGCGGTAGGAGTAGCTGTAGAGCCGAGGTTTTACCGGCCGCCGTGTTTGCTATTTCCGCTGCCGTTGCTACTTTTTACTGCTGCCATTGTTTATGGTTGGGGTTCCGCGGGACCCTTACCGAGCCAGTGATACAAGGCTCACCCCTACTTTTCAGGTGTGGCGGTTCTTCCTCGAAGTTCGAGGGTGCTGCGCAGAGCTTCTTAGTTGCCAGCACGCCAGGCCGAGTGTTCACTCGACGTTGGGTACATTTTATTTTCTGTAGACTGTACTTTATTTTGGACTAGACTCTGCAGTTAGTTATTTAACTGTTATTATTGTTGTTCTTGCTTTATTTCTTATTCCTATATACTGCCACTCACACACACCCTTTAGCCCTTTCGAGCCTTCCGGCTCGTGGGCGGCAGACCAGGATTCGAATGGTATTGGGTTTTTCTCGATATCCAGATCTTGGGTCGTTACAATTGGTATCAGAGCAAGTGTGTTTGTGGAATGTACATGGGAATTCAAGATAATTGCAGTGATCAGAGTCTATAAAGTCCAGTACAGTAGGTAGCTGGCATAGGGTTTTACATTTATTTTCCGCTTTGTTTCTCGCCTAAGAGCTTGAGTGCTCTGAGTTTGCACTGTGAAGGCGGTTGTTGTTTCGTTGGAGTGTCGATGTGGGGCCTCAGGATCGAGATAGAGAGATTTCTTCCTGATGCGTGGTGGCCCCAGTTGTGCTACGTTGGGCAGAGGTTGCCGGCAGGTGCGTTGCTGTGGTGCTATGTTCGAGGAATCTGCAGCGAGGTCAGGTGACTGGTGAGGATTGTTCGTGGTTAAGTGGCCGTGAGTGTGCTCTGAGGGAGCTATTATCGATTTTGGCCACCCTAATTTGAGGTTTATCCAACCCCTGAGGCATTGAGATTGTGGTTTGAGGTGACAGAACGGATGTTCTGATCATGAAATGTGCTCGGATGAGCGGAGGATCTTTCGGATGCGTTGCTGATTGTCGAGCCCGATGTTCTTGTCATGCTCTGTGGCGTTAGGAATGATGTGCCAGTCCCGATTTTGTGAATTTTGAGGTAGGATTGGGCAAAGATGTCCCAGCATGCTCTAAGTCTTGCGTGTTTGCGCGTGAATGGACTGTCTTAGTCTTGGATTTGGTTCTAGATTATGTGGCGGTGGCTTGATTTTGGCCCACATTGTGGAATTAGGGGCCATTGCGCCACTCTTGGATGCGTTGTGCGAGACTGCAGGTGAGATGTGAAAGTTTCGCAGCTGATTTGGGGACTGAGTATGAGCATTAGCAGGTGCGGATCATGGTTCGTGTCGTGGCTCTTGGCGTGGTGATTCGCGCGGTGGTAGCTCAGAAGATGGATACTTGGAGGATTCGAGATTCAAGAATGGATCGGTGTTAGCATGGACAGATTCAAGGGAATGATGTCCGGTGGCTAGAGGTGTAGCAACCTTCGAGCCTGGCATCTTTTATGGCTTCTTCGCTCCTCAGTAAGCGTTTTAGCGTGTTAATGGTTCCGAGATCTGAGGCAGGCGTAGGGAAGGAGCGTGTGGCAGCGGCTAGCCCAACTGCTGTGGCGAAGAGTGTGGCTGGTGATCAGCAGAGTCAGTGCTTGAGGCGTGGCGAGTTGCAGTTCACAGAATTGCAGCGGTGGTGCATCAGGAGATGCTATGATCATGGCCCGACGAGACACTTGGCGAGTGTTGTGGGAGGATCTGACCTAATGGTTTTCCTGATGCTGGAAGGTGTGATTCCCAGCATGCGCGAGATTCAAGGTCAGGTCAGGTGCGGAGATCTCCCGAGTTGTAAGAGGCATGTTGGTTTCTCCTTGGTTGGAGAGATCGTGTTTTCCAAGTTCATTGTCTTGCATCGTGTTCAGATTGGTTGGCCTCTTTTTGTGTGCCATAAAATCCATGCGAGACGTGTTTGATGTTTTGGCAATGTGCTTGCCTGTGAGAAGCGTTACCCTTTTCCCCTTGTGGTGTAAGGGTGTTGGCATTATTCCGGAAGGTTGAGTGCCATTTGGGCAGTGCTTGTGAAGATCCTTGGCTGGTGTTATGGTTCCCGATGCGTTGGATCAGAGCCTGCGGAGTTACAGAGGATTGCCAGATTAAGAGAGAGAATCCGTGCTCTGGGTTCGAGGGAATGGAATTTTCCTCACCCTATTTTTTGGTGTTGGACAACTGAGTCATGGATTGTCGGGGTTGTGGAACCTGAGTTGCCGTAATGGTTGTGCACGTGGATCATAGTGCGCAGTAGAAGCTTGGTGGGCCTATAACCCACATATTCAGGATCGTAGTGTTGGTGGCTATGGACAGATTCTTGAGGATGTGTAGAGCATTGGAGGATTGGTTCCTCGATGTGAGATTGTCTCAGGCTGTGTGAGACGTGTTGTTGCCGTGCCCTTGCTTGCAACATTGTGGTCGTGGCACTGGCAGGTGGAGAGTTGGGGAAATATGTTGACAAGTTTTCCGCATAAGTACCATGTTCCTTTGTTAGAAGCCGTGTCAGGTGTTTGGGTTCTAGACCTGGATAATGTTACCAAGGTATCACCTGACAGTGGTCGAGGATACGAGTTAGAGTCGGTGAGCTATGTGCTTGACTCGGGTTGGAAGTTGTGTTTTTGAGTGAGATCGTGATTCTCGAGAAGTGATCTCTGAGAGATTATGGGTCCTAGTTGGTAGCTATGAGTGGCTAGTAATGCTAGCTGATTGATCGGCTACGGTAAGGTCTGTATTATGAAAGGCCCAGTTGAGTCTGAGAGTTACAGAATGATGTGGAAGAGGACTCAGCGGTGACAAGAATATGCGAGGTTCGTGGACCCGTGTGCATTGGTCGCGACATCGTCGACCAGGTTACTGTGGTGAAAGGCGGCACTTGTCTATTTTGGAGATATGTGCCAAGGATCATTCAAGTGTTATCTTGTGGCTCTGTAGCAAGAGCGGAGTCGAGGATTTGGCAGGCATCCATTTGGAGCGATTGAGATGAGATAGGATTTGATAAGATAGGACGATGGACGGTGCCTGCGTATGAAGATCCCTTGAGGAAGTTGTCATTGGATGGTGGTCCTTGGTCTTGTGACCAGCATGGGAGGATTTCCCTGTAAGTCTAAGTTGAGTGATGTGAGGACCAAGGATTCTTTAACCTTGTCATTTGGTTTCGCCATACTCCCTTGAAAGGATAGAGTTGGCATTGGGATAGGTCTGGATGTGGCGTCCGAGTGAGTTTGGCTTGAGATGCAGTGATGGTCTGTGCGAGAGTCAACGGATGGCATGTTGAGATTTGGAATGTTCTCATCAGATCTGGTCGAGAACCAAAAAAGAAGGAAGAAGTTGAGCGAGCGGAGGTTTCCAATTGATGGTGTCTGGTGACTGGTGATTGGTCTTTCACAGACAGAAGATGCTGGTTGTAGCGAGTTGAGAACGGTGAGAACCGTGTGCAAGCGAGGCCTTTTGGTGGCCGATTATGAGATGTGCCTTTCCCTGGATGGGATCGGGCTTTGTCAAAGTTTGAGTTCTAACAGAGCTGGTCCAGTATGGTTATTAGGCGTGAGGCTTGCCAAGTGTGAGATGGTCCTTGGCGCAGAGCCGACAGAATTGTTACAGTCAGTTGAGATGACTGGGTGAGCTGGTCTAGGCTCTGTAACGGTCGTCCCTGGTGTGGGGTCTTCAAAACCTGGAGGTTGTGTTGTGCCCCTGTGTGATTTTGATGATGGCTGACACACCATGAGTCACACTGAGGTGTGCTAATTAATTTAGATGACTGTTTGAAGGCTTAAGTATCTGATTGGTTGCTTCAATAGCTAATTCAATGTTTATGGCTAGATTGGGTTAACGCAGTGGCTAATGGTTCATGAACTGCGTTGACGCAGAGGAACAGCTGGGTTGACGCCATGCTGCTTTGTCCTTTTTGTTGCTCATTAAGTCTTAAAGTCTGTACATTGGAAGTGTGTACAGTGTTCAGTTGCCTTCTCATAAAGTCTGTTCATCGGTGTCGTTGTTTGTTCCATCGCATGCTGATCACTGCAGCACCTCGTGCTGATCTCTGTGCCACCTCGTGTCATTTTCTGTTTATGTCTTCAAGTCTTCTGTATTCATGTTGTCTCTTCCAAGACCCCGTGTCTTTCTTCTTTTGTGATTACACTTCGTGTCGTTTTCTGTTTATGTCTTCAAGTCTTCTGTATTCATGTTGTTCCTTCCAAGACCTCGTGTCTTTCTTGTTTTGTGATTACACTTCGTGTCGTTTTCTGTTTTTCATCTTCGAGTTGTTTTCTACTCGTGTCGTCCTTGTATTCGAGTCGTGTTTATGTCTTCGTGTTAATCTTGTGTTGAAGTCTATACATTGGTGGCTAAGTATATACACTGTCTCTCTTTGATCAAGCATCACTTCGAGAAGTCTGTACTGCGTTCAAGTCTTCATCGGTTGTTCTGTGTTTGGATGATCAAGTCTATACATTGACTTCGCTTTTGCAAGTCTGTACATTGGTGTCTTATCACCAAGTCTGTACAGCCAAAGCCTGTTCAAGCTTTCACACAAAGTCTGTACAGCCACATCTCAAAAGCCAAGTCTATACACTCCTCACCTTTCCCTACGTTTGGCCAAGTCCATACACTCATATCTTTCCCTACGTTTTCTGGCCAAGTCTACACATCGTTTGCCTGACTTCTGTTTCAGAGTCTACACAGTCATTGTTAAGGCAAGTCTATACATTGGCTCATTGGTCTTCAAGTCGATACAGAGTCTTCATCTTCTGAAGTCTGTACAGTCTGTCACTTGACAAAGTCTGTACAGTGTCTCACCTTGGCAAGTCTGTACATCGCTTCAAGCGATTCAAGTCTATACACTGCCTTTATTTTTTAAAGTCGAAACATTGCCTTCAAAGCCTTTCAAGTGTGTACATCATACTGTTGAAACCTCAAGTCTGTACAGCGAGCAGCGTCCTTGTGTTTCAAGCCATTCGCCAAGTCTATACAACGGCCTTGGCACTCCAAGTCTATACATTGGACTCTGTTTCACAAAGTCTGTACACTGGTTCTCAGATGTTCCAAGTCTATACATCGCTGATTGGGCTAAATTCTGTACAGTCGTTTGGAAAGTCTATACTTTGTGAAGTCTGCACATTGGCCTCTCATTTGCATCAGAGTCTATACACTGGTTCAAGCTGCAAGTCTATACATTGGCGATTGGGATTCCAAGTCTAGACATTGATTTACTATTCAAGCCTTGATTCGAAGTCTGTACATTTGATCGTCTCTTTCAGCGTCTCGATCAAGTCTATACAATGTTGCATTGCATATGAAGTCTATACAGCATCTGTGTCTCATTCAGCGTCTCTCTCTGTATATACTCTTCAGAGGTTAAGTCTGAACATCCATCCTGTAGACTGTACACACTTCAGCAAATGTTCATCTAAACGAAGTCTATACACTCGTTCGCTATCATGAAGTCTATACGTCCGTTTGATAAGCCTCAAGTCTATACACTCTTACTTCACACGAAGTCTGTACATTCAGATTAACTTTCAAGTCTATACATCATCTGATACTTTCTTATGTCCGTGTGATAGATACTGTTCGAGAAGCAGATAAGTGGCACGTGGTCCGAGGTTGGCACCTGGCACGTGATCCGATGATAACGCCCTAAATGCTGCAGCTATAAATACCAGGCCGCCCATCTGGAGGTAGCAGCGAGGGAGTGAAGAAAAGAGAAAGAGATTGAGATCAAAAAGAAAGAGAGTGATCGAGATAGAGTTGCAGAAAGGCAGTGAGCAGAAGAAAGAATAAGAAAGAGAAGAAAAGAAAAGCCAGAGAGAGCCTGCGAAAGAGAAGAAAGAGAAGAATGAGAAGAAGAGAGAGCTAGAGTGATCGAAGCTTCAATTGAAGATCTGTTCCTGCTGGACCTTGGATCAAATCCAGGCCAGCCAACTCCTGCGAGAGCCATTGTCTGATTTTATATTCCTCCAGCTTTCTGTTGCTGCATTTTTATTTTTATTTTAAACATTCACTTGTTGCTTCTTCCGATTCTCTGTAGAGAGGTCGGGGTCCCTCCTGTTGGTTCAGGAGAAGGGAGATTGATATCTCCGGTTGCAAGTAGCTGGGTGCTACTTGTGGGTTCCCTCTGGTTAGAGGAAGGGAGGCTCGTCCTCCGGTTCTGGGCTTGTAGGTTTCAAGTCCAGGGGTCCCTCCGGTTGGGAGGAAGAGAGGTCCCAGACCTCTGGTTTGCAGGTGACTTAGTGTCACTTGTGTTTCCCTCTGGTGTTCAGAGGAAGAGAGACTTGGGTCTCTAGGTTCCCCTCCGGTTTGGAGGAAGGGAGGATTGATCCTTCGGTTCTAGTCTTGAGGTTGCAAGACTAGGTGTTCCCTCCGGTCTGGAGGAAGAGAGACCGTGGGTCTCTGGTTTCCAAGTGGCAGGGAGTCGCTTGGGGTATCCCTCCGGTTGGGAGGAAGAGGGGAGGTTGTTCCCCTGGTCAAGCTGTTTGGCAGCAGTTGTTGCAGACTGAGTCTGCTGTGCTAGTGTTACTAGTGGAAGCCTCACTCCGGTTGGGAGTGAGGGGTGGACGTAGGTCCTTGGACCGAACCACCTAAAAATCTCTTGAGCAGTGGTTTATTTGTGTGTTTGCTTCCGCTAGATGATTGATTAGGAGCGCTCCAAGTGTCTCTTCATTTGTTCAATTGAATTAGTTTCTATTCTGGTTTTGTGTTTAGCTTCCGAGGTTTAAATTGGGTGATATTCCTAGCAGGATACATTCACCCCCCCTCTGTATCCAGGGCTTGCACCCTAACAATTGGTATCAGAGCGGTTACTGCTTCAAGATCCAACGATCTGCAGTGATCCCCGTGCTTCTTGGTGTTTATTCCGGTTTGCTGCTCCTTGATCTTTGTCTAATTGATCATTGCCTACAAATGGCTCTTCCACTGGTTTTCAATGGGTCTAACTTTGATTCATAGTTCAGTAGTTTGCGTAACTACGTCAATCTAGATAATCCCGATTTGTGGAAGCTAATTACTCTTGGTCCTCATAGATTACCATGAAAAGAGTCCAAATGGACTCATCGTCATAGATCAATGCATAGAGAAAATCAGAAAGCTATAAATCTGATAAAAGCATCCATCAACAAGGCCTTACACTTTTGCCTTCATGATTGCAGGTCTGCTAGGGATATTCTGGACAAGATGAAACTAACTTGCAGAACAGGGAAGGAAAACTGCATGATGGCTGATGGGAGCGACCATAGCAGCAGCCACAGTGACAAAGAAGAGAACGAAGTTCAGGTAAATCCCTTTGCGGACTATACCTTAGATGATTGGGTAGATGCTTATTCCAAGCTGTTAAGATCTAGCAATAAATTGAGCAAGAAAAACAGATCTATGAAAAAATAGCTAGATAGGTTTGAGAATTCTAAACTTACTGGTGAGGACAGTGATACTCTGAAAACTGAAAATCAGATATTTAGAAGACAGCTGACTGATCTTGATTCTATTACTTCAGATCTGGAATATCTGAAATCTGAAAATGCTAGACTCAAAAACCAAACTGAGGAATCTGGATCCAAATCAGTGAGCCTTGAAAATGAAAATAGATTGATTTCTGAAACTTTGGAGACTGTCAGAATAGAAAATTCAGAACTTCAGAAAAGGCTTGAAAATCTTCAATCTGAAGATGAACAAGAAGTGTTTAGTGAATGTCAGACCTCCTTAAGTGTTTTGAAATTTGATGATGAAATCCTGGAACAAAATGGTAAAATGAGACAGGAGATCTGCAAGCTAAAACAGTTAAATACAGCTATGTCTGAGAGACTTATCACTCTTGAAAAAGGGAAGAGTGTTAGCCTGGATAGCTCTGATGAGCTAATGAAAGCTGAACAACAAATTGAAAGTCTTAGGACTGTTAATCAAATGCTGAAAGAAGATGCTGTGTGCTATAAAAGGAAAGCTGATGAATATGAAATCCATGTATCAAAGCTTGAATCAGAAGTTACAGAGTTGAGGAAATCTCTTGAGAAATTTGTCAGTGGTAAAGAAAATCTTGATAAAATTCTTGGATCTAAAGTGAATCTCCGAAGAGAGGGCTTGGGCTACAAACCAATAAATAAAAAGAGCTTTGAAAGTAAGCTTCAAACTTCATTCGTGAGTAGCTCTAAGTTAGGCAGCACATCGAATGTGCCTATTTTTGAATTTAGTGCTAAGAAGAATCAAAATTCCACTGACAGCCCTAAGTCTGAGAAACAAGTTCAAAAATAGAAAAAGATTGTTCATGTTCAGAACAAAGATTCAAGGAACTCTCATGATAAAACTGAGAATGCTGTGCCTAAATTGAACAAACACATTCATGCAAATAAAAAGAAAACTTCATGCCATTACTGTCATAGGTTTGGTCACTTGATGCATGAATGTAAATTGATGGAACAGGATGATAGAATGCATGCTAGGAAGTACAATAACGAAAACAGTCCTGTTGAACAGAAGAGAAAAAGTTATTGTTATCATTGTGGAAAAACAGGTCATGCTAGTGAACAATGTTGGTATGCCAGAGGTAAAGGCAAATATTTTTCAAATTCTAATCATGTTAATTTATATGAAAATCAGCATGTCTTTAAAAGGAACAAAGATGGGTCCAAGGGCCAACACATGGTGTGTTCCACCTGCAGCAAGTCAGGCCATAGGGCGGTTGACTGCTGGCTTAATGTTGGTAGAAGAAATTTCATCTTCTGCTATCACTGTGAGAAACCTGGCCATACAGTCAAAGACTGCTGGCATTCTCAGAGAAAGAAGGTTAACTCTAAATTTGTTAAACAAAGTGTGTTTGGTAGGAACAAATCTGTTCAAATAAGAAAATCCCTCACATGCCTTGAGTGTGGAAAGCAAGGTCACAAGGTGACTGATTGCTGGTTTTCTGACCATCTGAAACAAAGTGGTGGTAAAAACAGAAACATTCATGCTCATGAATTAGCACACCTGCTTACATGCATTGTAAGAAATTCAGACCGAGTGGTTCATTTGATTATTGTGGTCTGTCTGGACATTCCATGTCTAGTTGCTATATGAAAAAGCATGATGATATGATGGCTCAGAAGCTTTGGAAAACATCTCATCAAAATACCACTAACCCTACAGGACCCAAGGAAACTTGGGTACCAAAATGTGCCAAGTGAGAAACTTTTTGCAGGTGTGTCTTGGGAACGAGAAATAAAAGGGGCAAATAAACCAAGACACCCTAAAAAGGTAAACCCCACTCATGCACTTCTCAGGTAAGTCTCTTGACTCTTCAATGAGTCTGCTTAGGGTGCATTAGGAATATAGATAGATTTGTTAACTAGTGGTTTAAACATGCATGTTTGCATTTCCATGCAATAGTTGTTGTGTCTGGATATGCTCATTCTGTGACTGCATACATCTAGAATTCATTACTCATGAATGACTTTCAAATGTTTTGAATGCATACCGTCAGGGGGAGCTGCACAACATATCATGCACATTTGACTAGTCTAATACCCTTCAGGGTCTTCATGCCTTTCATGGGTAGTTAATGCATCTAATTGCATCTTAGAGTGGCATCATTTAATCATGAAATTTTTCAAAAGAAAAGGGAGGGTTTCAGTTTATGCACTCAGTGAGGGGGAGCATCTCTCATTACTCATTCATGTAAGTGCATGTGACCATCAGACCTCTCATCAAAGCTCATGTCTGATGACTAATACTCACCTTCCTGTTTGAATTGCAATCTTGATAAACTCCTTGGTGATTGTGAAATGTATTATATTTCAGCCTCTTGCTTCAATTCTTGTCAGCCATTGTCACTCATACTATCAATTGATATCCATTAGCATTTGTTGACGTGACTGTACCTGAAAACTGCTCTTGCCTTCCTTGAAGTCCCAGAAAGATTTCTCTGCACATATCTTGATCATAATTCCGAAAACATTATTTTTAAGGAAATTTCTATCATATAGGACTATGAATGTCTGAAGATTTCAGCCGGTTGAAGTTTCATGTATTTCTTGTGTTTGCTTATGAATTCTTCTTGGAAATATCTGAGTTAGTCTTAATAAATTTTAACCAACCCTTTCATGTTGTGTCTTTTAAACTCTTCTGAAATCTGAAATTCTGAAATCATGATTTTCCTTGACTGATTTGTATGAAAATATGTATTGTTTTCAAACATCAGGGAATATGGATTATGTCAAATACCAAATCTTGTCAGAGCAATGTCTTTGGTCACTGAGAAACACATCTCATTCATCAAAGAAATGAATTGAGATATGTCATGAAGTGCCATAGTTAACTCTGTTTAAATATGTTGATTAAAAATCTGGCAGAGCAATGACAGGCACACTGAGAAATACATGTCTCTCATCAAAGAAATGAGTTTCAGTGTGTCATGAGGTGTAAATGCTATCTCTGTTCTTAAGAAGCATGACAGTTAGTCCTTCCAAGTGCTTAGGGATACTGGCGTCTAAACAACGTGTATCCTCCAGTTGTAAGGATGTACTTAACTTAATTGCTCTTGAATATTGTTGTTAAAAATTCGTTGCCTAACTAGCATATCATCTGAGATTGTTTGGAAAAGAATATTCTTTCAATAGAAACTTTGACAGAAATAAATGGTTTCTTGTTTGTTTATCCTCAATACTATCGATTGCATTTCTTGAGGAAATCCTTGAAATTAAGCGAGTAAGAATGAAGAAGGTTAAAAAGGTTTCTCAATATGAAAACTTGGTTCACTTGTTATTAAGAAAACTGATTTCAGATATGAGTAGAAATAGCTCATGTTCAAACCTTGCATACATAAAATTCTGAACTGGTTTGTCAACATAGGTTCATTCATAGGTTTCTATGATGGAAAAGTCTGTAATCATCTGTTTAAATCAGATTTATGAAATTTGATATTTCATTGAAAATCTGTCTCATTCTTTCTGAATTCCTTTTTTAATCTCTCATATTGGACTCCAGTCGTTCAGACTAAACTGACTGCTTTATTTGCACTCAGTTCTATCAATTGGTTCCAACTGTTGACTTCCACTCATGTCTTGGGCCTGCATAAGCATGGTGGATGCATAAGAGTTGTATGACTAAGGGGGAGCTAGTCAAACTAATTGCATAACATGCCTTTCAGGTTTTGACTCATGCATAGGTCTCATATCCTACATGAATTCTCATTGACTGTGCACTCATAAAATTAATTGCAATACATTCATAACATCTTTCTAGTTGACGATGGGGGAGACTTGATTCATGCATTTTGTTGAGCTCCTAACTCTTCTCTGAATTGAGTTCTTCATACTTCAGTGCTCCTGTGTGATTGAAAATATGACATATCTACAGGGGGAGAAGCTCTTGAAAGGATACATTTGGAAGATAGATGTCACACTCCAAAGGGAAGTATAACATTCATGTGCTTTACTGAATTGTTTCCCTATTTTTTTTTATGAAGGCAAAGGGGGAGAAGAATCTAATCTGAGTCAGTGTAACTCATAGTGTTGCCATCATCAAAAAGGGGGAGATTGTTGTGCCCCTGTGTGATTTTGATGATGGCTGACACACCATGAGTCACACTGAGGTGTGCTAATTAATTTAGATGACTGTTTGAAGGCTTAAGTATCTGATTGGTTGCTTCAATAGCTAATTCAATGTTTATGGCTAGATTGGGTTAACGCAGTGGCTAATGGTTCATGAACTGCGTTGACGCAGAGGAACAGCTGGGTTGACGCCATGCTGCTTTGTCCTTTTTGTTGCTCATTAAGTCTTAAAGTCTATACATTGAAAGTGTGTACAGTGTTCAGTTGCCTTCTCATAAAGTCTGTTCATCGGTGTCGTTGTTTGTTCCATCGCATGCTGATCACTGCAGCACCTCGTGCTGATGTCTGTGCCACCTCGTGTCGTTTTCTGTTTATGTCTTCAAGTCTTCTGTATTCATGTTGTCTCTTCCAAGACCCCGTGTCTTTCTTCTTTTGTGATTACACTTCGTGTCGTTTTCTGTTTATGTCTTCAAGTCTTCTGTATTCATGTTGTTCCTTCCAAGACCTCGTGTCTTTCTTGTTTTGTGATTACACTTCGTGTCGTTTTCTGTTTTTCATCTTCGAGTTGTTTTCTGCTCGTGTCGTCCTTGTATTCGAGTCGTGTTTATGTCTTCGTGTTAATCTTGTGTTGAAGTCTATACATTGGTGGCTAAGTATATACACTGTCTCTCTTTGATCAAGCATCACTTCGAGAAGTCTGTACAGCGTTCAAGTCTTCATCGGTTGTTCTGTGTTTGGATGATCAAGTCTGTACATTGGCTTCGCTTTTGCAAGTATGTACATTGGTGTATTATCACCAAGTCTGTACAGCCAAAGCCTGTTCAAGCTTTCACACAAAGTCTATACAGCCACATCTCAAAAGCCAAGTCTATACACTCCTCACCTTTCCCTACGTTTGGCCAAGTCCATACACTCATATCTTTCCCTACGTTTTCTGGCCAAGTCTACACATCGTTTGCCTGACTTCTGTTTCAGAGTCTACACAGTCATTGTTAAGGCAAGTCTATACATTGGCTCATTGGTCTTCAAGTCGATACAGAGTCTTCATCTTCTGAAGTCTGTACAGTCTGTCACTTGACAAAGTCTGTACAGTGTCTCACCTTGGCAAGTCTGTACATCGCTTCAAGCGATTCAAGTCTATACACTGCCTTTGTTTTTTAAAGTCGAAACATTGCCTTCAAAGCCTTTCAAGTGTGTACATCATACTGTTGAAACCTCAAGTCTGTACAGCGAGCAGCGTCCTTGTGTTTCAAGCCATTCGCCAAGTCTATACAATGGCTTCGGCACGCCAAGTCTATACAACGGCCTTGGCACTCCAAGTCTATACATTGGACTCTGTTTCACAAAGTCTGTACACTGGTTCTCAGATGTTCCAAGTCTATACATCGCTGATTGGGCTAAAGTCTGTACAGTCGTTTGGAAAGTCTATACTTTGTGAAGTCTGCACATTGGCCTCTCATTTGCATCAGAGTCTATACACTGGTTCAAGCTGCAAGTCTATACATTGGCGATTGGGATTCCAAGTCTAGACATTGATTTACTATTCAAGCCTTGATTCGAAGTCTGTACATTTGATCGTCTCTTTCAGCGTCTCGATCAAGTCTATACAATGTTGCATTGCATATGAAGTCTATACAACATCTGTGTCTCATTCAGCGTCTCTCTCTGTATATACTCTTCAGAGGTTAAGTCTGAACATCCATCCTGTAGACTGTACACACTTCAGCAAATGTTCATCTAAACGAAGTCTATACACTCGTTCGCTATCATGAAGTCTATACGTCCATTTGATAAGCCTCAAGTCTATACACTCTTACTTCACACGAAGTCTGTACATTCAGATTAACTTTCAAGTCTATACATCATCTGATACTTTCTTATGTCCGTGTGACAGGTACTGTTCGAGAAGCAGATAAGTGGCACGTGGTCTGAGGTTGGCACCTGGCATGTGATCCGATGATAACGCCCTAAATGCTGCAGCTATAAATACCAGGCCGCCCATCTGGAGGTAGCAGCGAGGGAGTGAAGAAAAGAGAAAGAGATTGAGATCAAAAAGAAAGAGAGTGATCGAGATAGAGTTGCAGAAAGGCAGTGAGCAGAAGAAAGAAGAAGAAAGAGAAGAAAAGAAAAGCCAGAGAGAGCCTGCGAAAGAGAAGAAAGAGAAGAATGAGAAGAAGAGAGAGCTAGAGTGATCGAAGCTTCAATTGAAGATCTGTTCCTGCTGGACCTTGGATCAAATCCAGGCCAGCCAGCTCCTGCGAGAGCCATTGTCTGATTTTATATTCCTCCAGCTTTCTGTTGCTGCATTTTTATTTTTATTTTAAACATTCACTTGTTGCTTCTTCCGATTCTCTGTAGAGAGGTCGGGGTCCCTCCTGTTGGCTCAGGAGAAGGGAGATTGATATCTCCGGTTGCAAGTAGCTGGGTGCTACTTGTGGGTTCCCTCTGGTTAGAGGAAGGGAGGCTCGTCCTCCGGTTCTGGGCTTGTAGGTTTCAAGTCCAGGGGTCCCTCCGGTTGGGAGGAAGAGAGGTCCTAGACCTCTAGTTTGCAGGTGACTTAGTGTCACTTGTGTTTCCCTCTGGTGTTCAGAGGAAGAGAGACTTGGGTCTCTAGGTTCCCCTCCGGTTTGGAGGAAGGGAGGATTGATCCTTCGGTTCTAGTCTTGTGGGTTGCAAGACTAGGTGTTCCCTCTGGTCTGGAGGAAGAGAGACCGTGGGTCTCTGGTTTCCAAGTGGCAGGGAGTCGCTTGGGGTATCCCTCCGGTTGGGAGGAAGAGGGGAGGTTGTTCCCCTGGTCAAGCTGTTTGGCAGCAGTTGTTGCAGACTGAGTCTGCTGTGCTAGTGTTACTAGTGGAAGCCTCACTCCGGTTGGGAGTGAGGGGTGGACGTAGGTCCTTGGACCGAACCACCTAAAAATCTCTTGAGCAGTGGTTTATTTGTGTGTTTGCTTCCGCTAGATGATTGATTTGGAGCGCTTCAAGTGTCTCTTCATTTGTTCAATTGAATTAGTTTCTATTCTGATTTTGTGTTTAGCTTCCGAGGTTTAAATTGGGTAATATTCCTAGCAGGATACATTCACCCCCCCTCTGTATCCAAGGCTTGCACCCTAACAGGTTGTTCTACAAAGACATCCTCTTTGATATACCCATTTAGAAACGTAGATTTAACATCCATTTAAAATAATTTGAAGTTAGACGAGCAACCATAAGACAATAAAATCCGGACTGCGTCTAGACGAGCAACCGGTGCAAATGACTCATCAAAATCAATATCCATCTCCTGGCTATACCCTTTGGCCATAAGCCGGGCCTTGTTCCTAACAACCAATACCGTATCATTTAACTTATTTATGAAAATCCATCAGGTTCTGATTATGGATTGATTCTTAGGTCACGGCACAAGAGTCCACACCTGGTTTCTTTCGAACTGGTGCAATTCTTCATGCATAGCATGGATCCAAGATTCATTTTGAAGAGCTTCATGGATATCCTTAGACTCTTCCTGTGAGATTAAGGCTATCAAATCCTCTTCTTCTACTTGCCTTAGTAATGATCTGGTTCTTACCCCATCTTGAGGATTACCGATTATGTTTTCAGCTGGATGATCCTTTAAGAATGTAGAGGTGCTGGGCGAGCCGGGGTGCTGCACTTGCTGCTCTTGCAGTGTTTCAATTGAAGGATCTTCATCTTCTTCACTCTTGCTGAGTATTCCTTCCTTTGGTTCATCCTTGGCTTTAGATGTTCTAGCGTTAATTGAATTTTTGGGGGCTTCTCCTGCATCCACAATTTGAATAGATTGGTTTGTCAATTTTAGTTCAGATTCATCAAAAATCATATGAGGACTTTCTTCAACAACCAAAGTCCGTTTATTAAACACTCGATAAGCTCTAGAGTTAAGTGTATAGCCTAGGAAAGTTCCCTTGTCACTTTTCTCATCAAACTTACATAGGTTGGACTTACCATTGTTCAGGATGAAACATGAACATCCAAAGGGTTTAAGATGGGAAATATTCGATTTCTTACCCTTGTAGAGCTCCTAGGGAGTTTTCTTCAAAATGGGCCTTACCATTGTCCTGTTGACGATGTAACATGCTGTACTTACTGCCTCAGCCCAAAAATATTTTGGTAGAGAATTTTCACTTAACATGGTCTGTGCCATGTCTATCAATGTTCTATTTTTCCTCTCCACCACTCCATTTTGTTGGGACGTCCGCGGTGATGAGAAGTTGTGCGTATACCCGTGCTCTTCACAGAAATTGCTGAACTCATGATTTTCAATTTCACCACCATGATCACTTTGGATGGTAGTGATAAGGTAGCCTCTATCATTTTGGATTTTCTTACAAAACATTTGAAACTTCATCAATGCATCATTTTTATTGGATAGAAATAACACCAATGTAAATCTGGAATAATCATCAACAATCATAAAACCATAGGATTTTCCTCCTAGGCTGGATGTCCTAGTTGGGCCAAACAAATCAAGATGCCGTAATTCCAAAGGCCAGGAGGTGGAAACAATGTTCTTATTTTTGAAAGATATGCGTGTTTGCTTGCCTTTTGTGCAAGCCTCACACATTTTATCACTTTCAAATTTTAATTTGGGCAAACCATTCACCAAGTCATATTTAGACAACTTGGAGATTACTCCAAAACTAGCATGACCTAGTCTTCGGTGCCATAGCCAAGCATTTTCATGATTGTTTGCTACCAAGCACATGTCATCACTGGAAATATCATCTAGATCAATAGTATAGACATTGTTGCTTCTCTTGTCAATGAATCTGATTTCATTGGAGGTTTTATTTATGACAAGGAAGTGGGTTTCATCAAAAATAATTTTAAAACCCTTGTCACACAGTTGGCTTATGCTCAAGAGATTATTATTTCCTTTCACCAAAAGTACATTCTCGATAAAAATTTCAGAATTCTTACCTATATTACCGATTCCAATGATTTTACCTTTGTCCTTACCTCCAAACGCAATTGAACCTCCATCCTAATCTTGCAGTGTAGAGAACACATTCTTGTCCCCTGTCATATGTCTTGAACAGCCGCTATCCAAGTACCATTTGCTCCCCCTGGCTTCAAGACATATCGGCAAGAAATAACATTCTCATGCAATTGATTTTGGTACTCAAGGTAGTTTGGGTCCGTAGGAGTTAGTCCAATTATGTGCATATCTTTTCTTGGTCCAAAAAGTATGATTTCTTGGTGGACTTTGTTTGAACCAGTAATTTGCAACAACATGACCAAATCTGCCACAATGATAGCAATTAACAGGTGCAAACTTTCTTTGGAATTGTTGTGGTTTGGGTTGGACATGTTTTGGCTTAGAGTTGGAACATGAAGCACGGTTGTTTTCTTTTTCATGAACAAAGGATGTAGTGATCTTATGCTCAAAGGATTTTTTATTTTGGGGAGTGTATCCCAATCCTTCCTTTTGGAAATTGACTCTAACTCCCAACAAGTTATCTAGATTTTGTTTGCCCTAGACAAACCTGGAGAGAGTGAACTCCAAGTCAATCACCTCTTTATTCAAACTCATATTTTTATTTTCAATTTTTGAAATGGATGAGGTCAGAATTTCTTTTTCATTCTTGAGCTTTTCACAGACTTTTTCAATTTCAGACATTTTACATGATAGCTCCTCTTTGGCTTTTTCAAGATCTGAAATCGTTTGAAGTAAAGTTTCTTTTTCTTCGGTCAGCTCAAACCATTCTTGTTCCACTTTTTCAAACTTAATAAAAATATGTTCATGTGACAAATCATCAATTTTATTTTTGAGAGTTTTGTTTTCAGATCTGATTTTCCTGTATTTTGTATACAGTTTTTCATATTCCGACTCACATTGTTCATTGGAAATAAAATCAGGGTCAGAATTTACCTCCGTCGAATCATCTTCATGTGCCATGAGGCACAGGCTTTCCATGAGTTCTCCGAGCTCTTCTTCGGACAGCTCTTCCTCTTCGTCGCTCCATGTAGCGACCATTACTTTTGGCTTCCTGAATTTCTCCTTCTTGAACTTCTTCTTCAGATCTGGACACTCTCCTCTCATGTGTCCGGGCTTCTTGCATTCATAGCAAATGACGTTGTTGGGCTTGCTTGACTCGCCCTTGGTTTGAATGGCTTTCCTTTGCCCCTTTTTGAAGTTGCCTTGAAAATTCCTCTTCTTTCTCAAAAATCTCCTTACTTGGTGAGTGATGCGGGACGAGACCACGGACACGACAAGCTCGTGACTGCCCCTTAACGAGGGAAGCGTCGGATGTGCGCAGTTGAGAAACCGACAGTGAGCTAGGGTGATCGACTCTCTCGTGTGCCCGGATCGGGTCACGGGACGGTCTCGCTCTCTCTCGCAGCAGCGGTAATGAATAGATAAAATGAGCTAGATATCCCTACACATGCTCTCTAGCAGCGGCATAAACAAATATATATGAAGTAAGCAAAATGCCAAGTAAGGGAGCGAATGCGATACCTCCACGCGCTCGGCGTGGGGACGACGGACACGGCCGAAACTTGTACTCTCGGAACAATAATACACGGAGATTACAGTAATACAAATCGCTGCCCACTCCACGCAGGGAGGTAAAGGGCTACACAATGGGGTCCGGGAGGACTGAATTCGGGTTGACGGGTGGCTTCTCGCTCTGTTTCGGCAACACCCGAACACGTGACGGTGGGGCCCACGTGCTGTCCGGAGGGGCCGTGTGGGACCCGGTGGTACCGCTGTAGTGGAGGATGCCTGGAAGGGCACTCCCTAGAGTGGGGGCGCGCTGGTTCACCGGCCGGAGGCCGGGCGGCTCCGATCGGCACCGGTCGGAATAACCGGCCACGGGCTGCAACTTCTGGTTTTTAGCGCGCGTCTCGGCGAGAACGGGCGCTGCGATCAGTCCCGATGTCGGATCGACACAAGACTGGAGCCGTTGGAAATCTAACTTCAAATCCTTCAATCTAGGCTTAGAGATCTGGACTGGATCTGCACGGATCAGGACTTATGGAATTTCCAACTTCCTGTTGTACAATTCCTGAAATCTCAGGTCAGTAGATAACTTTCCTATAGATTGCCTTTGACCGTGAGATAGACATCCGAATCTGGGGTTGTGTTCTTCAGAAAAGTTGTGGGAAATCAAGCTACGAAACCAGAAATATTTTGGGATCTGGATTTGGGGAAGGCTAAAATTTTCTATGATTTTTTCACTAGCAGTGGGTCAGATCTGGAATCTGGCTGACAACACTGTAGCAGAGGAAGAACACGAATTTTTAAAAATAGATAGAGGGCTGATAAAAAATTAAGAACATTTGTGGATGTAGGGGGTGCTGGACAGAACTCCCAGTAAAATTGGGAAGGTTTGGACAAATTAAAAAGATGGCCGGAGGTGGGAAACACAGGGCTGCTGTCACTATAGACAGAGACAAGACATATATGGGAATGATTAAAGACCAAAAATGCAAAAATAACAAACGATGGATTTTGGACCTGGAATTTTTTGTGGAGGAGGGGATAGAAGGTAGGAACACACCATAAACATTTCAATCCACGAAGAGGCCGTGGCTGATGGCAGGATTTTCATGAAGATACCTCTGTCTAGCAGGACAGAAAACCGAAGTCGGATTCACGGCGGCTCGAGGGCGGCACGAACGGCGGCGGCGGCGGCACCGACGATCACCGGAGATAGAGGGGAGGGGATAGAGATGGTACCACTCTAGAATGGGGTTTTGGGAAGAGGAGAACCAGAGGAGAGAGGGCTGGGGCGCAGCTAGCTTCAAGCTTCACAAATTTTTCTATCATTAATTCACATAAAATGAAAATACAAGCCATATATAGTTCTGCCTAATTGACCCACATGACTCCAAATCTGGGGTTACGGATGGGGCATACAAGGGGTTGGACATTGGTCAAAAAAACACACAATAAAAACCCATTAAACTATATGGTTCCCCCCCATAAAGAAGACAATTTTGATTTGTCTTCTTTAATTAAATCTAGGTCCAAGTCCAAGGTTGGACCATGGACCAGCCCCCTTGGGCCCGGGAGTCCAAGTGGACCAATAAGGAGGAGGGAGGGGGCCCCTGCAGGGCCTACATGCACTTTTACAAAGAAACCTAATGGCCTTTTGCAAATAAACCCACTAAGACCTACAATTGTGTACCCATATATCACAAGGGTATACATACAAATATAAAAGGACGTAAATGCTAACACAATGTGAGCGGGCTGACGTTGATGTCTCCATCAGTGAGTTATCATGGCCAAGTCTTCTTCTTCATTGCTTCCCTCGCTAGATTCTTCTTCTTGAAAGTCTTCATCAGATTAATGAGCTTTCAATCAATCACTTTCTTCTTCTTCGTATCTTCCTCGGCTGTTCTCTTCATATTTATCTCATAGGTCATGAGTGACCCTATGAGCTCATCCAAAGAGAGTGTGGACAGGTTCTTCGAATCCTCAATTACTGTGGCTTTTGTGTGCCACGCTGATGGAAGTGATCTCAGAACCTTCCTTACAAGATTAGAGTTTGTGTACTCCATTCCAAGGCTTTTGTGACCATTGGTGATCTCAATTAATCTTGTGAACATCTCAGAAATGGTTTCTTCAGGCTTCATTTTGAACAGCTCATAATCTCTTACAAGGAGATTTGCCTTGGTCTCTTTGACCTCGGAGGTTCCCTCATATATATGCCGCAACTTGTCCCACATTTTCTTTGCTGAACTGCACATGGATACACGAGATAATTCATTAGGATGTATAGCACATTGCATAATATTCATAGCATTAAAGTTGACAACGCATTTCTTAATTTCCTCGGGTGTTGTGGACGCACTTTTCATTCGTTTATTAAGCTCGTCTATTCGAGAATGGTTGATTCGTCTATTAAGTGCATGGGCGTGCCAGTCACAAAGTGATAATTTATTCGGGCTCTGAAGAGCCCACGGTGCGCTCGATCTGACTCGGTCAGACGATTGTGTGGTTCGTGTCGGGACCAAAACCCGCCGCACCATAAAGGTCACGGCGTCATTTACATCCCCCATACGAGGGAACACCCTTGATTAATCGCCAGGATTCAGGGCCTCGTGGCCAAGAAATCAATTGCATGGAAGGTCTATTACGATGTATTGAAATCCTCGCGCGAGGGCAAGAACAAAACCCTTCGCGGTCATGTCAGTCGTGTACTGACCATTTAATGTTCAGACGAATGTCCGGCTCGAGAAGATCGCGGTTGTCGCGGGAAAACCAGAACGCATGTATGCCAAGATACGGCAAATCTATTGTTCGGAAGAGCGAAGAACGTTCGGCTAAACCTCGGTCAGAGCGGTCAGAAACCAGTAAATCTGTTGGCCCGGTGCAAGAGCAAGCTGCGACCATACTGCGGTGGGCCCCCCGCGGTCGAAACAAGACTTGCATGAGCGTCATTAATATTTCCGGTGCCAAGGGGCAACGAGGGAATATCCCTTGAATCGGTTGAAAAGTCCTGTGTCTAAAGAAGCGGACGTTCAAAACGTGTCGGTCATTCGGGAGACCGTTTAATATTCGGACGGGAGTCGGGCTTGAGAATATTGTAATCATCGCGGGAGGACCTGGGACATATGCATGCCGGTATACGGCAAGTTTATGATTCTGAGACACCGAAAATATTCGGTCAAATCTCGGTTAGTGTAGCAGGAAATCGGTAAATCTATTGGCCCGGTGTGAGATCGAGTCAAGACCATACCGGGGGCGCCTCCCGTGGTCCGAACGAGGCTTGTGCGGGCATCATTAATATTTCCGGTGCCGGAGGGCAACGGGGGAGAGTCCTAGGACTAGACTCCAAAATCGAAAACGTATTCGAAGGGAGCGGGTTGTAGACCGAGGATATGAGCCGAACGGCGACCACAATTGGGACGGACCCGAGGTCTAAGCGTGGCCCACGGAGGTCTTATTGATATTCCCATGGAAGGGGTCCAGGGGTGGCGAGGACCGTCTCGTTCTATTCCGATTTTGTCGGTCACTCACGGACCTTTTCATGTTCGGGCAAGGGCCCATGTTGAAAGTACGACGTGGATGGAAATGACCCCGTACAAATGTATGCCGAGTTTACGGCAGTTTCAATGAAAGAACGGGAACAAATCCCATTAGAATGAATCCGATTTAACGGGCTATCGGCCCGGAGCAATGCCGGCTCACGACCATGTCGGGGAGGAAGCCGTCGGCCATATTGGTTGCTCACGGGTCTTTTCATGTTCAGACACAGGTCCGTAATAGAAACGCGGCGAAAATCAAGGTGAACCCGTTCAAATGTCTACCGAGCGTGCGACAATTTTAGTAGTGGCTCGGAAGGGATCCGGCCTGAGAAACGAGTCCGACTTAATCGGAATGTCAGCCCGAGGTGAGGTCGGGCCATGGCCATTTCGGGATAATTCCCAAGACTCAGGCCCAACTTGGAAGGGCGACATTGTTGTTCCTTCAGCATCGGGTCACGAGAGAGACGGGGCTGCAAAGTGGATTTTACCATTTTTTATCTGGGTTTTAAATTATATATATATATATATATATATAACTTATTTCCCTCTCATGTATTTATTCTGGATGATTTATCCGTTTTGTTTATTATTATTACTATTATATTTTCTCTCCTTTTTTGTTTATTATTATTTTACATTTTTTCTTTATTTCATATATATATTCAGATTTATTTATTCATCATAGTTTTTATTAATTTTATTATTATTATTTTTATTATTATTATTATTCATATTCTTCTGGAGAGAGAGTGGGCCGCTGGAGGGCCAAACGGGGGCTGAAGGAGCGTGCCGCTGAAGGTGGAAGGGTGCACCGCTGAGGGGGCTGAGGGAGTGCGCCGCTGAAGGTTCGCGGAAGGTATACCGGGGAAGGGCTTGGCCAAGGGTGCCGGCGAAGGGGCAGGTGTGGTGGCTATGGGAGGCGTATCGATGAAGGAGCCTTAGGTGTGCCGGCAAAGGGCCTGGCCAAGCGTGCCGGCGAAGGGTTGAATAGGGGAGAGCGTGCCGGCGAAGGGGTCACGGGACCGTGCTGTCAAAGGAGCTTGAGGGCGTACCGCCGAAGGGTTGGAGCAGGTGTGTCGCTGAGCGCAGGGGGAGCGTGTCGGCGAAAGGCCAAACGAGGCGTGCCGGGGGAAGCTGGGCTGGGGCGTGTCGGCGAAGGGCGCTGTAGGGTGTACCGGTGAAGGGCGTGTGTCTGCACATTGGCCCGTCGCTGCGACATAAAGTCCGTACATTCATCAGCCCAAAGTCTATACGTTGTCTATTCAGCCAGCACACAAAGTCTATACGTTCTTCAACTCAAAGTCTGTACATCGGCTGCATTCATCAGCTCAAAGTCTATACATTGGCTACATTCATCAGCTCGAAGTCTATGCGTTGGCCAGCTTAAAGTCTGTACATTGACCAACTCAAAGTCTATACATTGCAGTTCAAAGTCAATACATTGGAGCTCAAAGTCCATACATTGGCCAGCCCAAAGTCTGTACGTTGGCCAGCTCAAAGTCTATACATTGCAGTTCAAAGTCTATACATTGGAGCTCAAAGTCTGTACATAGGCCAGCCCAAAGTCTGTACGTTAGCCAGCTCAAAATCTATACATTACAGTTCAAAGTCTATGCATTGGAGCTCAAAGTCCATACGTTGGCCAGCCCAAAGTCTGTACGTTGGCCAGCTTAAAGTCTATACACTGCAGTTCAAGGTCTATACATTGGAGCTCAAAGTCCATACATTGGCTAGCTCAAAGTCTATACATTGCTCCTTAAAGTCTGTACATTATAGTCCAAAGTCTATACATTGCTTGTTGCTATGTTCGTGCATCAATCTAAAGTCTATACATTGTGTTGAGGGTGAGAAGAGTGTGCCGCTGAAGGGCCGAGAAGGTGTGCCGTTGAAGGGTTGATAGGGTGTGCCGCTGGAGGGCTGATAGGGTGTGCCGCTGGACGGCTGATAGGGTGTGCTGGCGAAGGCTGGAACGGACGTGTCGATGAAGGTCCACTCCTCTGTTACTTGTTTTTAAGGTTTTTCTTTTCTTCTTCTCTATGATTTTTGCGTAGTTTATACAAATCTTTTCTCCTTCTTCTTGCAATATGTTGTTGCTCTATTTATTTGTTGCTTTTGTTGTTTTTTGATGTGTATTTATGATCCCATTTGTTTGTTGCATCGTTTGCCTTTTAACGTCTTGTTATTTTCTAACAAAAATTCGGCAGCATCTCCCCTTGACCCGAGCGTAAGGGAGATACAGGGAACGCACCCACATGGAGTGGCGGAACCCGACAACTGGAGGTGCGTGCCAATGGCGATAACACCTTTTATAAAACTTAAGGAAGCCCGGAAGAAACGCTGAATGGGAGATGCCTCTGAGGCTGGATAGGGTCTACTGGGGGTTTAGTCAGGGTTAAGCGGCAGGTGTGCCACTGAGGGGAGGCTAGGGGTGTGCCGCTGAAACCCCAAATGGGTGTGCCGTTGAGGGAGGGTCCAGGTGCACTGGGGCTACTAGGTCGATCAAACCCACAGAAAACCTTGGCAGAAGGGGGAAATGGCCCGAGGGGGCTAGCACGGATGAAGGGATTGGGCCTTGCAGGGAGAGATTCGTGGCCCCAAACCACTTAAGCTGGTGTGGCGTCCGAGAGAAACCATCGACACGAAGACTCAAAGCAAACGCCGGAGAAGGGAAAAGAAATGGACAGTCAAGAACATGGTGGCACATACCAACGGAAGCAATAGAGAGCCCAAGGAGGGCGACTTTCATTCATAAAAGAAAGGGAATGACCGTGGCCGGTCAAATACATTGCAAAGCATGCTCGACCTAAGACTACGAGCAAGAGTGAAACAAAAGAACAAAAGAAAAGGGGGACAACAACAAAAAAAAGGGAAAAGAAATGAAAATACAAGGTGGGAAGGGGAACGGAGCGTGGGCTCCTCCCCTCCCAGACTTCACTCCTCTCTTCTTCTCTTCTCTCTTTTCCTTCTCTTCTTCCTTGCGTGGACGGCGGTGGACGGAGCAGCGGGAGGGCAGGTGCCTCCCTCCTCTTCTTCTCTTCTTCTTCCCCTTCTTCTCTTTTCTCTGCGTGTCTCTGTGTGTGTGTCCGTCCCCCTCTGCGTGTGTATCCTTCCACCTCTCTGCCCCCCCCTCTTTCATCGGAGCGAGGGGTTCTTATACCCCTGGTCAGGCCGACGAATGCCGAGGACGGGAGTAGGTGGGGCGAGGACAGCCCAGCAAGGTGCAGGCATGGGCCTGCCATGCTTTCGCTGCGCGCCGAGGGCTTCGAGCGTTGACCGGTGTGGATGGGCTGAACGCTGTGCCGCTGGGGGCTGAGGAAGGCGTGCCACTGGGGAGCCTCGCAGGTGTGCCGTTGAAGGCCTTCACAAGTGTGCTGCTGGAAGACCCAAGAAGTGTGCCGCTGAAGGCTTGAAATAGGGTGCCACTGAAGGCTTGAAATAGTGTGCCGTTGAAGGCCGGAAATAGTGTGCCTTTGAAGGCTTAAAATAGTGTGCTGTTGAAGGCTTAAAATAGTGTGCCGTTGAAGGCTTAAAATAGTGTGTCGTTGAAGGCCCGAAATAGTGTGCCGCTGAAGGCTTGCAGGGGCATGCCGTTGAAAGGCCCAGGAGGGTGTGCCGCTGGGGGGCTGAAGAAGCGTGCCGTTGAAGGGCACGAGATAGTGTGCCGTGGAAGGCTAAAGAGGGTGTGCCGCTGGGGCACTTGAGTGTGTTTGGACTGCACCGGGTTAGGTGGCAGAAGGTACACCGGGCAAGGCCCGTTCAGGGCATTTCGGGTAAAGACTGAGGGCGTGCCGGATGTTGCCGCTTGAGGGCGTGCCGGACGGGGCACCTTGAGAGTGTGCCGACCAAGGGCCGTTTGGAGCGTGCCGGTGGAGACCTCCCAGAGGCGTGCCGACCGGAGGCTCCTACAGATGTACCGGCCAAAGGGGCATACATGCCACTTCATGCATGGTGGGCCTGTCCGATGGCTGCTGCTTGGTGCAGAGGAGGGTGTTTAAAAGATAATTTCTTGACAGATCAATTTCAATGACACTTCCCAAATTTCCAAACTCAGCAGGAATAAAGCCAACCAGATAATTGTTACTCATATTTAATTTTAGAAGATGTTCTAGATCACCAGTGGAAGATGGGATGGGGCCCCAGATCTTGTTGAGTGAAATATCGAGTGTGTCCAAATTACCAATTTCTGATAGCTCTATCGGGATGGGACCCTTCAAGTTGTTTGATGACAAACTCAGGTAAATCATGCTTTCCAGTCTCTCAAAAACTTGTAAGATGCAACTTCCGGAAACTCGGCTGATAGAAGATCGTGAACAGAGCTAATCCGAGCACTGGGACAGCTGCTATAGGATGTGCCAAGTCGTCTGTAACACCTCCGAGCAGCCGCTAGCGAAAGCTACAGAACCCAAAATCCACCCATAAGAAGCATGGCGGAGACCCAGACGTTCAGCTCAGGATAGCGACTCCTCCCGTGGACGACGAGAGAGGGAGATGGCCCACGAAACTCCAAGCTTTCCCATATGTACAAGCAGTTCCGATGCCTTAATGCAGACACGGGAGAGCTCCGGGGATTTTCGTGTCTCTTCTCTTGTCAGAGGAGGGAGCTGTAGTTTGAGCGCGAGGGAGAAAACCGTGACGGGGGGAGAGGGGCCATTCGGCACGCGCGCGCCGGGCTGAAATGGATGAGGCAGCGGGTGTGCCAGGCACGGAGGCTCGCGGGTGTGCCGGACACGGGTGCTCGTGGGTGTGTCGGGCAGAGCCTCTCGAGGGCGTGCCGGTGGAGACCTCTGGGCAGTGTGCCGGGCGAAGCCCCCTTATAGGTGTGCCGGATGGAGACCACCGAAGGCGTGCCGGGTGAGGCCCATTCGGGGCGTGCCGGCGAAGACTGTTGGAGGAGCTGGTGGTCTGGTTTCCCTCCTGCCGGTTATGCTATGATGTTGCCTGGTGAAGGGGAGATGGGGCACAAGAGGGTAGCAGTTGTTCTCAAACTCCAGACAGCTCGACAACATGAAGGAGACCCTTACATCTCCACGATGATCCTCTCCACAGCCTGACCTTCCATAATCCTTTTTTTGCAAAGGCACCCTCTTCCATATCGTTGGAAAAATAAACACCACCTATTAAGTTTAGTTCAAGCTGAGTGGAAAGATCTCCTAAACCACCACATATTCCACTGCCATCTGACGTAGTGGCTTCATTGACAACAGCAAGAATCTCATTACCATTATTTCCTTGCACAACCCCAATATTATTGTCATCTTTTCCTGACAGCTCTTGCGGCAACCACTTGACGTCCAAATACCCTGGTAAATGGTATGGCAAATCAGTCACAGTGTCAGATGAAATATGTTGCAAGTTTAATGATTTATTGGCAGTTGACGGAACCAAAGTAGAGGGGCCATCGGTTTTATCTTCTTCCCACTCCTTAAATGATGCTTCATATTGTTCATCGTCCTTCCTTTTTCTCTTCTTTTCTTTTTGCATACTTCCCACCTCCAAGACAAAAGAAATACCCCTTCGGATCATTGCTTTCATGCCAGATTCCCTGGAAGATCCCTTGGAGCAAACTTATATAGTCCAATCTCCAGCTCAGCATCAATCGGATGGAAACAAAACCCAGGTGGGGTGAAAAGGGAGGTCAACCGGTACAGCGGGGGTGTGCTATCTGGCACAGGTTGGAGGTGTGCCATCCGGCACAGTGGCTGTGTGCCGTGGGAGGTGGCGCATGAGTGTGCCGGGGAAGGGCTTTGCACGGGAAAGGAAGGGAGATGAGGCTATCCGGTGCGGTAGGTGTTATCTGGCAAAGTGGTGCTGTCCGGCACAGTGGTGTGCCGGGGAGAGGGAGAGTGTGCCGGGTGGCCACCAGAGCGAGGGAGAAAATGAGAGAGAGAGAGAATGGAAGAGAGAGGGAGTGAGCGGGCCGCCCTTCCTTTTTATTTATTTAATTATTTATAATCATATATATATATATATTACTTATTTATATATTATCTATTTTATTTCATTATTATTTATTATTATTTCTTTTTTCTCCTTTTTTGTTTCTTTTCCATTATTTATTCTTTCATTTCTAACCTTCTTCTTTTCCTTCGTCCGCTTCAAAATGACTAGAGTTAGAATGTGCTCGCTGTCCGCAAAATTTTTGAGTGTCTAGAAATGCCCCCCACCCGCAGGTGCCGAGAGGGAGGGACGAATGAGTGGGGCCTGCAGGTGTAGCTCAGTATCATTCGTCATCATTTTCTTTCTTTTTCTCTCTCTCCTTTTTTTCTCTCTTTTCTTCTTCTTTTCCTTCTTCCTTTTTCTTCTTCTCTTCTTTTTTTTCCCTTCTCTCTTCTTTTTATTCTTCTCTTTTTTCTTCTTCTCTTCTCCTTTTTTTTCTTCTTTTTTTTAAGGACTCCGGGCGGCTGCTGGCGTGGATGCCAATAGTTGGATAGCTGTCGGCTGGGAGGCCGATGAAGTGAATAGTTGTCGGCTCAGGGGCCGATAATTGAATAGCTATCGGCTCAGGGGCTGATAATTGAATAGTTGTCGGCTCAGGGGCCGATAAGTGAATAGTTGTCGGCTCAGGGGCCGATGAGTGAATAGCTGTCGGCTCAGGGGCCGATGAGTGAATAGCTGTCGGCCCAGAGGCCGATAAGTGAATAGCTGTTAGCTCAGGGGCCGATAAGGGAGGCCATAACAACCAAGGTTGGAAGCGGGCTTCAAGAGCCGAAGTTGTGAAAGGCGAGCCACGAGGGCAGAGAGAAGAGTTTATTGATTCAAAAAAGTGTTCGTTACCCGAGGGGACGGAGAGGTGGTTAAGTCATTGACACGGGCTAGTGTCGGTGCGAAGAAAGAGGGTTGATTCCTCACCCGATCGGCAGGCTCGGGCCAGGGTAAAAGGGTGTTTCGTTGTTTAATGCGCCGGGGGTACCGGTTATAAAACCCAAACTCGGGAAAGTGGGCTGCAAGGGCCGAAGTTTGTGTTACGGAGGTAGGCCGCGAAGGCTGAAATCGGGGAAGCAGGCTACTGTAGCCAAAATTGGGGCGCAAGATGTGAAAGCCCAAATCGGGGAAGCGGACTATAGAAGCCAGAGTTGGGGGATTAACGGGTCGCGAGGGCAAGAGGTAGGCCATGGGGGGCCAAGATTGGGCTCTACGAGCCAGAGCTGGGAAAGTATGCTTCGATGGCCGAATTTGAGCTTATTGTATGCACACATTTTTATTATTTATTTTTTATTATTATATTTTTTTTATTCAAGCATGCAAGCATTCATTAACAGGCATAACATAGATATAAGTAAGGCAGCTCCCTCTATAGGGGATAGGATAGGGACATCGCCCATAATTCGTAGATATGGCGCGGGCCATGAGGCACAATTGAGGGGTGGTGCACCCGTCAAGAGGATATCACATGTCTTGCATGCATAGCCTAAATTCACGCATTTCACCCGAGGCAATTCTTTGTGGCGTGGCAGTGTAAATGTGTGAGCAAAGAGCCCTAACCATAGGGATATGCAGGTTTTTCTGGTGACACTCGAGGATCACTCTAGCGCATGCACATTAGTTTCAGGCTCTCGATTTTGATAGCTTCACACAGCCCCCCGTATATTTATTTTGGTAGCGGATTTTACCGTTCGACGCGAGTCTCCTCATGTGTCTCAATGGGGATTCTCGGATACTAGGACTCATCCTTATTGTAATTTTATTACGGATTCCACCGTTTGGCGCGAGTCTCCTCATGTGTCTCAATGGGGATTCCCGACTACTAGGATTCGTCCTTATTATAATTCGCTTCACCATTTCGCGCGAGTCTCCTCATGTGTCTCAATGGGGATTCCCGGCTACTCGGATTCACGTGTCTCTCTCTCTTCTTTTTTCTCTCCTTTTTTTTATAGTGGGGGTAGGCAACTTTTTCCTCACGATTACCTTTCACGGGAGTGCAGGAATTCAAGTCTCCGTAGAGTGCTAAGAAGAAATTCGGGCAATCCCTATAGTCGAAGGCTTTTGAACACATTAAGTGCTAAGTGTGGGAGCGTTGCCTCAGGTTTATTTTGTGAGTTGGGCTTGGCGATTCAGCCATGACTCTTCCCCTTGACGCGTGCACCCGCCATAATCGGGTTCCCTTCGAGCGCGTGCCGTGACGCCCGTGCATCAAGAATCGGGGCAGCATTATTATTTAGCAAGGAAACGCGGTCCTAGAAAATTCCAAGGAGGTGTGTTACTCTATATTAAGCAAACATGCAAGCAGGGTAGCCAAGCAATTCTTATTTTTCTTTCTTTTCTTTTTTTTTCTTCTTTTTTTTTGCGTAAGAACATACTGTCGTTACGTATATGTATCTTGTATGTGCATATAGAATCAAAGCAGCAGCCAGGGTGCTGAGGAAGGAGACCGCGAAGGGCCGAAAGGACATTGGGGAAACGGGCCATACAAGTCGCAATTGATATTGGAAGTAGGCCACAATAGTCAGAAATCGAGGAGAGCGGGATGCGAGAGCCAAATTATGGGAAGCAGGCTGCAGGAGCCGAAATTGGGAAGCAGGCTACAGGAGCCGAAGTTATGGGAGCGGGCCGTGAAGGCCGAATTCTGGGAAGCAGGTCGTAAAGGCCGAATTCTGGGAAGCAGGCCATAAAGGTCGAATTCTGGGAAGCAGGCTGCGAGAGCCAACGATGTTGGGAAGCGGGCTGCAAGAGCCGAAATTGTGGAAAGTAGGCCGTAAAGGTCGAATTCTGGGAAGCAGGCTGCGAGAGCCAAAGATGTTGGGAAGCGGGCTGCAAGAGCCAAAATTGTGGAAAGCAGGCTACGGAAGCCAAATCGGGGGAGCAGGCTACAAGAGCCAAAATTGGGCAGCGGGCTGCAGGAGCCGAAATTATGGGAAGCAGGCCGTAAAGGCCGAATTCTGGGGAGCAGGCCATAAAGGCCGAAGATATTAGGAAGCGGGCCGCAAGAGTCGAAATTGGGAAGCGGACCGTGAAGGCTGAATTCTGGGAAGCAGGCCGTAAAGGCCGAATTCTGGGAAGCAGGCTGCAAGAGCCAAAGATATTGGGAAGCGGGCTGTAAGAGCCGAAATTATAGGAAGCAGGCTACGTAAGCCAAATCGGGGAAGCAGGCTACAAGAGCCAAAATTGGGAAGCGGGTTGCGGGAGCCGAAATTATGGGAAGCGGGCCGTGAAGGCTGAAATTATGGAAAGTAGGTTACGGAAGCCAAGTCGAGGGAGCAGGCTACAAGAGCCGAAATTGGAAAGCGGGCTACAGGAGTCGAAATTATGGGAAGCGGGCCGTGAAGGCCGAATTCTGAGAAGCAGGCCGTAAAGGCCAAATTCTGGGAAGCAGGCTGCGAGAGCTAAAGATATTGGGAAGCGGGCTACTAGAGCCAAAATTGTGGAAAGCAGGCTACGGAAGCCAAATCGGGGGAGCAGGCTATAAGAGCCGAAATCGGGTAGCAGGCTATAAGAGCCAAAGTGAAGCAGGCTGCAAGAGCCAAAGTTGGGAAAGCGGGCCGTAAGAGCCGAAGGATACTGAAAAGTAGGCTAGAAAGCCAAGGGATATTGGGAGTAGGCTGACAAGCCGAGAGATGTTAGAAGTAGGCTATAAACCCGAAAAGATATAGGAGTGCGCGGTGGGATGGGAGGATTAATCCTGATAGTGGGCCTTGGCCAGAATAACTGAGCCAAAGGGCGTCGGGTAGTAGGATAGGAGAGCCGAGGAGAAGGGTTTGTGAAGCGGCGGGTTCGGAGACCACGTCTGCCTCATGTCTCTCTCTCTCTCTTTTTTTTGTGTGCGAAGAGGCGGGTACAAAGACCATGTCTGCCTCATGTCTCCTTTTTTCCTTCTCTTCTTCTTTTGTGTGGGGAGGTAGGTGCGAAGACCACGTTCGCCTCGCGGCTGTTCTTTCTCTTCTTTTCTTCTTCTTTTATGGGAAGAGGCGGGCTCGGGGACCACGTCTACCTCATGTGTATTCTTTCTTTTCTCCTCTTCTTTTGTGTGATTAGACGGGCTCGGGGACCACGTCTACCTCATGTGTATTCTTTCTTTTCTCCTCTTCTTTTGTGTGATTAGACGGGCTCGGGGACCACGTCTACCTCATGTGTCTTTTCTTCCTTTTCTTCTCTTCTTCTTTTGCGTGGAGAGGCGGGTGCAAAGACCACGTGTGCCTCGTGACTCTTTTTTCTCTTCTTCTCTTCTTCCTTTGTAGAGAGGTAGGTGCAAAGATCATGTTCGCCCCGTGATTGTTCTTTCTCTTCTTCTCTTCTTATTTTATGGAGAGGCAGGTGCAAGGACCATGTTCGTCCCGTGATTGTTCTTTCTCTTCTTCTCTTCTTCTTTCATAGAGAGGCGGGTGCAGGGACCGTGTTCTCCCCGTGATTGTTCTTTCTCTTCTTCTCTTCTTCTTTTATGGAGAGGCGGGTGCAAATACCGCATCTGTCTCGTGACTCTTTTTTTTTCTTCTCTTCTTCTTTTGTAGAGAGGCAGGTGCAGAGACCATGTTCACCCCGTGATTGTTATTTCTCTTCTTCTCTTCTTATTTTATGGAGAGGCAGGTGCAAGGACCATGTTCGCCCCGTGATTGTTCTTTCTCTTCTTCTCTTCTTCTTTTATGGAGAGGCGGGTGCAGAGACCGTGTTCGCCCCGTAATTGTTCTTTCTCTTCTTCTCTTATTCTTTTATGGAGAGGCGGGTTCAGGGACCACGTCTGCCTCCTGTGTCTCTTCTTCCTTTTCTTCTCTTCTTTTGCGTGATGAGGTGGGCTCGAAGACCACGTCTGCCTCATGCGTCTTCTTTTCCTTTTCTTCTCTTCTTTTGTGTGATGAGGCGGGCTCGAGGACCACGTCTGCCTCATGTGTCTTTTCTTCCTTTTCTTCTTTTCTTTTGTGTGATGAGGCGAGCTCGAGGACCACGTCTGCCTCATGTGTCTTTTCTTCTTTTTCTTCTTTTCTTTTGTGTGATGAGGTGGGCTCGAAGACCACGTCTGCCTCGTGCGTGTCTTTTTCTTTATTCTGCTCTTCTTTTTTCATTAATACTTCCACACTAGAGTGTATTTCTCTTAATATGCCCCCAGGTTGGGGTGTAGCTTCATTTGGTATGCATCCCCCCCGAGGGGGTGTGTTTTGCCTCTTCGTTTCTGTGCCCCCAGGCGGGGTGTATTTTTTTTGGCTTCTATGTCCCCAGACTAGGGTGCATTTTTTTTAATGCCCTGAGATGGGGTGTAGCTCTCTTCAAATGCCCCCATGGTGGGGTATACTCTTCACGGCTTCTATGCCCCCAGGTGGGGTATGTTTCTTCTTCAAATACCCCTAAGCCAGGGTGGACTTCTCTTCATATGCCCCTGAGCCGGGACGTGTTCTTTATAGCTTCTAGGCCCTCGAGGCGAGGTATGTTTCTTCTTCATATGCCCCTGGTACGGGGTGTAGCTCTCTTCAAATGCCCCCAAGCCGGGGTATACTCTTCACAGCTCCTATGCCCCCAGGCGGGGTATGTTTCTACTTCATATGCCCCTGGTACGGGGCGTAGCTCTCTTCAAATGCCCCCGGGACGGGGGTGTATCTTTTGCTTCTTATGCCCCCCCTGAGGCCGGGGTGTATCTTTTACTTCTTACGCCCCCCCTGAGGTGGGGGTGCATCTCTTTATGGCTTCTGTGCCCCCGAAGCAGGGTATGTTGTTTTTTCAAATGCCGCTTGGGCGGAGTATATCTTTCTTCTTATGCTCCCAGATCGGGATGTATGTCTCTTTGTTTCTGAGCCCCGGGTCGGGGTAGCTACTTCTGCTTCTTATGTGCCAAGGGCGGAGTGTATTTTTGTGCCCCCAGGCTGGGGTAGGTGCTTCTGCTTCTTATGTGCCAAGGGCGGAGTGTATTTTTATGCCCCCAGGCTGGGGTAGGTACTTCTGCTTCTTATGCGCCAAGGGCAGAGTGTGTCTCTTTCTGTGCCCCTAGGCTGGGGTACATTCTTCATGTTTCTCATACCCTTTTCGCAGGGCGTATTCTCTTGCTTCTCATGTCCCTGGATCGGGACGTATGTTTCTTCTTCTGACGCCCCTAGGTCGGGGTATATTCTTTCTTCATGTGCTCCCAGGTTGAGATGTATGCCTCTTTACTTCGGTGCCCCCGGGTGGAGGTGTACTCTGTCTCTTTGCTTCTGCGTCCCCCAGGCGGGGTATGTTTCTTCTTCAAATGCCCCTGAGCCGGCGCACATTCTTTATGACTTCTATGCCCCCTGGCGGGGTATATTTCTTCTTCAAATATCCCTAAGACGGGATGTATTCTCCTCTTTCTTATGCTCCCGAGGCGGGATGTATCTTCTTCAAATACCCCTAAGCCGGGGCGTGTTCTTTATGACTTCTATGCCGCCTGGTGGGGTATGTTTCTTCTTCAAATACCCCTAGGTCGGGGCGTATTCTTTATGGCTTCTATGCCCCCATGGCGGGGTGTGTTCTTCTTCAAATATCCTTAAGATGGGGTGGACTCTTTTCTTCTTATACTCCCAAGGTAAAATGTAGCTTCTTCAAATGCCCCTGAGCCGAGGCGTGTTCTTTACGGCTTCTATGCCCCCAGGCGGGGTATATTTCTTTTTCAAATACCCCTAGGCCGGGGTGTATTCTTGCTACTTCTCATGCTCCCGAGGCGGGATGTGACTTCTTCAAATGCCCTTAAGCCAGGGCATATTCTTCATGACTTCTATGCCCCCTGACGGGGTATGTTTCTTCTTCAAATGCCCCTAAGCCAGGGTGTGTTCTTATACTTTTTGTGCCCCTCAGGGCGAGGTGCATTCCTCTCCATATGCCCCTAGCATGGGGTGTGCTTTTGCTTCTTATGCCTCCAGGCCGGGGTATGCTTCTTGGCCTCATATGCCACCGTGGCGAGGTGTATGTTGCTTCATATGCCCCTGGGGCGGGGATGTATTCGGCTTCTAATGCTCCCCATGGCGGGGTATGTTCTTGGCTTCTTATTCCCCCAAGGTGGGGTGTTTTTTGCTTCTTGTGCCCCCAGGCTGGGATGTATTCTGTTTCTAGTGCCCCCAGAGTGGAGTGTATTGCTGCTTCCAATGCCCCCAAGGCGGGGTGTAATTCTTGCTTCTTATGCCCCCGAGGCGGGGTGAACTCTTCTTCTTTGCTTATGTGCTCCCATATCGGGGTGTATTCCTTTATTCATATGCTCCCCTAAGCCGGGGAATGTTGTTTGTTATGCTTCAGATGCCCCCGGGGGGGATATATGTTGCTTCATGAACTCCGAGCCTATGGTGTATTCCTTCTTCGAATGCCCCTAAGTCAGGGTGTATTCTTATCTTCTTATGCTCCCAAGGCGGGATGTAGCTTCTTCAAATGCCCCTAAGCTGGGCCGTATTCTTTATGGCTTTTATGCCCCCAGGCGGGGTATGTTTCTTTTTCAATTGTCCCTAGGACAGGGTGTACTCTTCTCTTTCTTATGCTCCCGAAGCGGGATGTAGCTTCTTCAAATGCCCCCAAGCCGGGGCGTGTTCTTTATAGCTTCTAGGCCCTCGAGGTGAGGTATACTTCTTCTTCAAATAACCCCAAGACGGGGGTGTGATTCTCTCGCTTCCTCTGCCCCAGAGTGGGGTATACTTCACTTTGTATTCCCCTAAGCCAGGGTGTATTCTTTTCGCTTCATATGCCCCCAGGGTGGGATGTGCCTTCTGCTTCTCATGACCCCGGGATGGAGTGTATTCTCTTCATGTGCCCCCGGCACGAGGGTGTATCTTTGCTTTTTATGCCCCCGAGGGGGATTCTTCTTCTTTTGCCCCGACACGCCGGGGAATGTTTGCTTCTTGTGCCCCGAAAGTGGGGTGTGTTCTTGATGGCTCCTGTGCCCCCGTTGGTGGGGTGTATGCTTCTTCTTCAAATTCCCCTAAGGCGGGGTGTATTCTTTGTCGCTTCATGTACCCCCGAGTCGGGGTGAATTCTTTTCTTCTTACGCCCCCATGGCGGGGTATGTCTTTCGCTTCATGTGCCCCCATATCGGGGTGTATTTCTCTTCTTCAAATGCCCCTAAGTTGGGGTGCAACTCTATTTCTTATTATGTCCCCAAGTCAGGGCGGATTCTTCTTCAAATGCCCCGAAGCCGGGGTGTAGCCTTTGCTTTGTGCCCCTCAGTCGGGGCGGATTCTCTTCATGTTCCCCTGGGAATGGGGTGTATCTCTTTTTTTTTTGCCTCTTATGCCCCCGTAGCAGGGTATATATCTTCTTCTTATCCCCCATGGCGGGGTATATGCATGCTCTCTTTGGGAGTGGTGGCCGTGCTTGGCCTCATTGCTATAAAGCATTCCCCACAGCGGATAGCCATTCACCAAGCTACAATTGTGGCTCACTGGGTCTTTTAACAGCCACTCGAGGGGCCGTCTTATGCCGGATAGAGGTAGTAGGAAGGAGGAACGAGCGGGGTCATTGCACCGCAGACTCGGAGCCTCCTAGAGTCGGGCGGGATGCCGGGTTTCTTCTTGCTCTTTTAGTCGGCGATGTTGGCCAACTTTTCTTCCTTTCTTCTCTCTTTTTTCTCTTTTTTTTCCTCTTCTCTTCTTCTTGTATGATTGACTAGGGTGGAGGTGCAGGAGAGCGCTCACCCCCTCAGGGAGGGGATGAGTGGTTCGCTCCACTGCATCAACCCCACAGTGGTAATCTTCGTTTAGCACGGGTCTCGACGGACGTGGCCGTACAACCCTCTCTTGCCAATTTATTTTCTTTTTTTTTTTGCTTCTTTCTTTTCTCTTTTGCTTCTTTTCTTCTCTTCTTCTCTTCTTCTTTTCCTTCTTTCCTTCTTTTCTTCTCTTCTTCTCTTTCTTTTTGAGGAAAAGGGGGGTTTGATTTCCCCTCCCTTCTCTTCTCCCCTTTTTTTTATAACTGCCCCCATGATTCTTGGAAGCTGCATATGCTATGAAGCAGCGTCCTCAAGGCCACGAAGGTAGCTGCACCGAGTTTGGCTTTTCTCCTCATAGGACTGGCAAAGACAGCACCTGCCATTCATCAAAGCAGGCAAACATCGTTAATTAGGAGGCCATGAGGCCCTAAATCCCGGCGAAGAGATGAAGGGTGGTTTAGGTCCCACTGGGCGTGCCAGAATTGTGGACGCACTTTTTATTCGTTTATTAAGCTTGTCTATTCGGGAATGGTTGATTCGTTTATTAAGTGCGTGGGCGTGCCAGTCACAAAGTGACAATTTATTCGGGCTCCGAAGAGCCCACGGTGCGCTCGATCTAACTCGGTCAGACGATTGTGTGGTTCGTGTCGGGACCAAAACCCACCGCGCCATAAAGGTCACGGCGTCATTTACATCCTCCATACGAGGGAACACCCTTGATTAATCACCGGGATTCAGGGCCTCGTGGCCAAGAAATCAATTGCATGGAAGGTATATTATGAGGTATTGAAATCCTTGCGCGAGGGCGAGAAGAAAACCCTTCACGGTCATGTCAGTCGTTTACGGACCATTTAATGTTCGGACGAATGTCCGGCTTGAGAAGATCGCGGTTGTCGCGGGAAAACCAGAACGCATGTATGCCGAGATACGGCAAATCTATTGTTCGGAAGAGCGGAGAACGTTCGGCTAAACCTCGGTCAGAGCGGTCAGAAACCAGTAAATCTGTTGGCCCGGTGCAAGAGCAAGCTGCGACCATACTGCGGTGGGCCCCCCGCGGTCGAAACAAGACTTGCATGAGTGTCATTAATATTTTCGGTGCCAAGGGGCAATGAGGGAATATCCCTTGAATCGACTGAAAAGCCCTGTGTCTAGGGAAGCGGACGTTCGAAACGTGTCGGTCATTCGGGAGACCGTTTAATATTCGGACGGGAGTCCGGCTTGAGAATATTGTAATCGTCGCGGGAGGACATGGAACATATGCATGTCGGGATACGACAAGTTTATGATTCTGAGACACCGAAAATATTCGGTCAAATCTCGGTTAGTGTAGCAGGAAACCGGTAAATCTGTTGGCCCGGTGCGAGATCGAGTCAAGACCATACCGGGGGCGCCTCCCTTGGTCCGAACGTGGCTTGCACGGGCATCATTAATATTTCCGGTGCCGGAGGGCAACGGGGGAGAGTCCTAGGACTAGACTCCAAAACCGAAAACGTGTTCGAAGGGAGCGGGCTGTAGACCAAGGATATGAGCCGAACGGCGACCACAATTGGGACGGACCCAAGTTCTAAGCATGGCCCACGGAGGTCTTATTGATATTCCCATGGAAGGGGTCCAGGGGTGGCGAGGACCGTCTCGTTCTATTCCGATTTTGTCGGTCACTCACGGACCTTTTCATGTTCAGGCAAGGGCCCATGTTGAAAGTACGACGTGGATGGAAACGACCCCGTACAAATGTATACAGAGTTTACGACAGTTTCAATGAAAGAACAAGAACGAATCCCATTAGAATGAATTCAATTTAATGGGCTATCGGCCCGGAGCAATGCCGGCTCACGACCATGTCGGGGAGGGAGCCGTCGGCCATATTGGTTGCTCACGGGTCTTTTCATGTTCAGACACATGTCCGTAATAGAAACGCGGCGAAAATCGAGGTGAACCCGTTCAAATGTCTGCCGAGCGTACAGCAATTTTAGTAGTGGCTCGGAAGGGATCCGGCCTGAGAAACGAGTCCGGCTTAATCGGAATGTCAGCCCGAGGCGAGGTCGGGCCTTGGCCATTTCGGGACAATTTCTAAGACTCAGGCCCAACCTTGAAGGGCGACATTGTTGTTCCTTCAGCATCGGGTCACGAGAGAGACGGGGCTGCAAAGTGGATTTTAACATTTTTTTATCTGTGTTTTAAATTATATATATATATATTTATTGCTTATTTCCCTCTCATGTATTTATTCTGGATGATTTATCCGTTTTGTTTATTATTATTACTATTATATTTTCTCTCCTTTTTTGTTTATTATTATTTTACATTTTTTGTTTATTTCATATATATATTCAGATTTTATTATTCATCATAGTTTTTATTAATTTTTTTATTATTATTATTATTATTATTATTATTCTTCTTCTTCTTCTTCTTCTTCTTCTTCTGGAGAGAGAGTGGGCCGCTGGAGGGCCAAACGGGGGCTGAAGGAGCGTGCCGCTGAAGGTGGAAGGGTGCACCGCTGAGGGGACTGAGGGAGTGCGCCGCTGAAGGTTCACGGGAGGTATACCGAGGAAGGGCTTGGCCAAGGGTGCCGGCGAAGGGGCAGGTGTGGTGGCTATGGGAGGCGTACCGATGAAGGAGCCTTAGGTGTGCCGGCAAAGGGCCTGGCCGAGCGTGCCGGCGAAGGGTTGAACAGGGGAGAGCGTGCCGGCGAAGGAGTCACAGGAGCGTGCTGTCAAAGGAGCTTGAGGGCGTACCACCGAAGGGTTGGAGCAGGCGTGCCGCTGAGCGCAGGGGGAGCGTGTCGGCGAAAGGCCAAATGAGGTGTGCCGGGGGAAGCTGGGCTGGGGCGTGCCGGCGAAGGGCGCTGTATGGTGTACCAGCGAAGGGCGTGTGTCTGCACCTTGGCCGGTTGCTGCGACATAAAGTCCGTACATTCATCAGCCCAAAGTCTATACGTTGTCTATTCAACCAGCACACAAAGTCTATACGTTCTTTAGCTCAAAGTCTGTACATCGGCTGCATTCATCAGCTCAAAGTCTACACATTGGCTACATTCATCAGCTCGAAGTCTATGCGTTGGCCAGCTTAAAGTCTGTACATTGGCCAGCTCAAAGTCTATAAATTACAGTTCAAAGTCTATACATTGGAGCACAAAGTCTGTACATTGGCCAGCCCAAAGTCTGTACGTTGGCCAGCTCAAAGTCTATACATTGCAGTTCAAAGTCTATACATTGTAGTTCAAAGTCTATACATTGGAGCTCAAAGTCCGTACATTGGCCAGCCCAAAGTCTGTACGTTGGCCAGCTTAAAGTCTATACATTGCAGTTCAAAGTCTATGCATTGGAGCTCAAAGTCCATACGTTGGCCAGCCCAAAGTCTGTACGTTGGCCAGCTTAAAGTCTATACACTGTAGTTCAAGGTCTATACATTGGAGCTCAAAGTCCATACATTGGCCAGCTCAAAGTCTATACATTGCTCCTTAAAGTCTGTACATTGCAGTCCAAAGTCTATACATTGCTTGTTGCTATGTTCGTGCATCAATCTAAAGTCTATACATTGTGTTGAGGGTGAGAAGAGTGTGCCGCTGAAGGGCCGAGAAGGTGTGTCGTTGAAGGGTTGATAGGGTGTGCCATTGGAGGGCTGATAGGGTGTGCCGCTGGAGGGCTGATAGGGTGTACTGGCGAAGGCTGGAACGGACGTGCCGATGAAGGTCCACTCCTTAGTTACTTGTTTTTAAGGCTTTTCTTTTCTTCTTCTCTTTGATTTTTACGTAGTTTATACAAATCTTTTCTCCTTCTTCTTGCAATCTGTTGTTGCTCTATTTATTTGTTGCTTTTGTTATTTTTTGATGTGTATTTATTATCCCATTTGTTTGTTGCATCATTTGCCTTTTAACATCTTGTTATTTTCTAACAAAAATTCGGCAGCATCTCCCCTTGACCCGAGCGTAAGGGAGATACAGGGAACGCGCCTACATGGAGTGGCGGAACCCGACAACTGGAGGTGTGTGCCAATGGCGATAACACCTTTTATAAAACTTCGGGAAGCCCGGAAGAAACACTGAATGGGAGACGCCTCTGAGGCTGGATAGGGTCTACTGGGGGTTTAGTCAGGGTTAAGCGGCAGGTGTGCCGCTGAGGGGAGGCTAGGGGTGTGCCGCTGAAACCCCAAATGGGTGTGCCGTTGAGGGAGGGTGGAGGTGCACCGGTGCTACTAGGTCGATCAAACCCACAGAAAACCTCGGCAGAAGGGGGAAATGGCCCGAGGGGGCTAGCACGGATGAAGGGATTGGGCCATGCAGGGAGAGATTCGTGGCCCCAGACCACTCAAGCTGGTGTGGCGTCCGGGAGAAACCATCGACACGAAGACTCAAAGCAAACGCCGGAGAAGGGAAAAGAAATGGACAGTCAAGAACGCGGTGGCACATACCAACGGAAGCAATAGAGAGCCCAAGGAGGGCGACTTTCATTCATAAAAGAAAGGGAATGACCGTGGCCGGTCAAATACATTGCAAAGCATGCTCAACCTAAGACTACGAGAAAGAGAGAAACAAAAGAAAAGGGGGACAACAACAAAAAAAAGGGAAAAGAAATGAAAATACAAGGTGGGAAGGGGAACGGAGCATGGGCTCCTCCCCTCCCAGACTTCACTCCCCTCTTCTTCTCTTCTCTCTTTTCCTTCTCTTCTTCCTTGCGTGGATGGCGGTGGACGGAGCAGCGGGACGGCAGGCGCCTCCCTCCTCTTCTTCTCTTCTTCTTCCCCTTCTTCTCTTTTCTCCGCGTGTCTGTGTGTGTGTGTTCGTCCCCCTCTGTGTGTGTATCCTTCCATCTCTCTGCCCCCCCTTTTTTCGGAGCGAGAGGTTCTTATACCCCTGGTCAGGCCGACGAATGCCGAGGACGGGAGTAGGTGGGACGAGGACAGCCCAGCAAGGTGCAGGCATGGGCCTGCCATGCTTTCGTTGCGCGTCGAGGGCTACGAGCGTTGACCGGTGTGGATGGGCTGAACGCTGTGCCGCTGGGGGCTGAGGAAGGCGTGCCGCTGGGGAGCCTCGCAGGTGTGCCGCTGAAGGCCTTCACAAGTGTGCTGCTCGAAGACCCAAGAAGTGTGCCGCTGAAGGCTTAAAATAGTGTGCCGTTGAAGGCTTGAAATAGTGTGCCGTTGAAGGCCCGAAATAGTGTGCCGTTGAAGGCTTAAAATAGTATGCCGTTGAAGGCTTAAAATAGTGTGCCGTCGAAGGCCTGAAATAGTGTGCCGCTGAAGGCTTGCAGGGGCGTGCCGTTGAAAGGCCCAGGAGGGTGTGCCGCTGGGGGGCTAAAGAAGCGTGCCGTTGAAGGGCACGAGATAGTGTGCCCTGGAAGGCTAAAGAGGGTGTGCCGCGGGGCACTTGAGGGTGTTTGGACTGCACCAGGTAAGGTGGCAGAAGGTACACCGGGCAAGGCCCGTTCAGGGCATTTCGGGTAAAGACCGCCTGAGGGCGTGCCGGATGTAGCCGCTTGAGGGCATGCCAGACGGGGCACCTTGAGAGTGTGCCGACCAAGGGCCGTTTGGAGCGTGCCGGTGGAGACCTCCCAGAGGCGTGCCGGCCGGAGGCTCCTACAGATGTACCGGCCAAAGAGGCATACATGCCACTTCATGCATGGTGGGCCTGTCCGATGGCTGCTGCTTGGTGCAGAGGAGGGTGTTCAAAAGATAATTTCTTGACAGATCAATTTCAATGACACTTCTCAAATTTCCAAACTCAGCAGGAATAGAGCCAACAAGATAATTGTTACTCATATTTAATTTTAGAAGATGTTCCAGATCACCAGTGGAAGATGGGATGGGGCCCCTGATCTTGTTGAGTTAAATATCGAGTGTGTCCAAATTACCAATTTCTGATAGCTCTATTAGGATGGGACCCTTCAAGCTGTTTGATGACAAACTCAGGTAAGTCATGCTTTCCAGTCTCTCAAAAACTTGTAAGATGCAACTTCCGGAAACTCGGCTGATAGAAGATCGTGAACAAAGCTAATCCGAGCACTGGGACAGCTGCTATAGGATGGGCCAAGTCGTCTGTAACACCTCCGAGCAGCTGCTAGCGAAAGCTACAGAACCCAAAATCCACCCATAAGAAGCATGGCGGAGACCCAGACGTTCAGCTCAGGACAGCGAGTCCTCCCGTGGACGACGAGAGAGGGAGATGGTCCACGAAACTCCAAGCTTTCCCATATGTACAAGCAGCGCCGATGCCTTAATGCAGACACGAGAGAGCTCCAGGGCTTTTCGTATCTCTTCTCTTGTCAGAGGAGGGAGCTGTGGGTTGAGCGTGAGGGAGAAAACCATGAAGGGGGGAGAGGGGCCATTCGGCACGCGCGCACCGGGCTGAAATGGATGAGGCAGCGGGTGTGCTGGGCACGGAGGCTCGTGGGTGTGCCGGACACGGGCGCTCGTGGGTGTGCTGGGCAGAGCCTCTCGAGGGCATGCCGGTGGAGACCTCTGGGCAGTGTGCCGGGCGAAGCCCCCTTATAGGTGTGCCGGATGGAGACCACCGAAGGCGTGCCGGGTGAGGCCCGTTCGGGGCGTGCCGTCGAAGACTGTTGGAGGAGCTGGTGGTCTGGTTTCCCTCCTACCGGTTATGCTATGATGTTGCCTGGTGAAGGGGAGATGGGGCACAAGAGGGTAGCAGTTGTTCTCAAACTCCAGACAGCTCGACAACATGAAGGAGACCCTTACATCTCCACGATGATCCTCCCCACAGCCTGACCTTCCATAATCCTTTTTTTGCAAAGGCATCCTCTTCCATATCGTTGGAAAAATAAACACCACCTATTAAGTTTAGTTCAAGCTGAGTGGAAAGATCTCCTAAACCACCACATATTCCACTGCCATCTGACGTAGTGGCTTCATTGACAACATCAAGAATCTCATTACCATTATTTCCTTACACAACCCCAATATTATTGTCATCTTTTCCTGACAGCTCTTGCGGCAACCACTTGACGTCCAAATACCCTGGTAAATGGTATGGCAAATCAGTCACAGTGTCAGATGAAAGCTGTTGCAAGTTTAATGATTTATTGGCAGTTGACGGAACCAAAGTAGAGGGGCCATCGGTTTTATCTTCTTCCCACTCCTTAAATGACGCTTCATATTGTTCATCGTCCTTCCTTTTTCTCTTCTTTTTTTTTTGGCATACTTCCCACCTCCAAGACAAAAGAAATACCCCTTCGGATCATTGCTTTCATGCCAGATTCCCTGGGAGATCCCTTGGAGCAAACTTATATAGTCCAATCTCCAGCTCAGCATCAATTGGATGGAAACAAAACCCAGGTGGGGTGAAAAGGGAGGTCAACCGGTACAGCGGGGGTGTGCTATCCGGCACAGGTTGGAGGTGTGCCATCCGGCACAGTGGCTGTGTGCCGTGGGAGGTGGCGCATGAGTGTGCCGGGGAAGGGCTTCGCACGGGAAAGGAAGGGAGATGAGGCTATCCGGTGCGGTAGGTGTTATCTGGCAAAGTGGTGCTGTCCGGCACAGTGGTGTGCCGGGGCGAGGGAGAGTGTGTCGGGTGGCCACCAGAGCGAGGGAGAAAATGAGAGAGAGAGAAAGAATGGAAGAGAGAGGGAGTGAGCGGGCCACCCTTCCTTTTTATTTATTTAATTATTTATAATCATATATATATATATTACTTATTTATATATTATCTATTTTATTTCATTATTATTTATTATTATTTCTTTTTTTCTCCTTTTTTGTTTCTTTTCCATTATTTATTCTTTCATTTCTAACCTTCTTCTTTTCCTTCGTGCGCTTCAAAATGACTAGAGTTAGAATGTGCTCGCTGTTCGCAAAATTTTTGAGTGTCCACAGGTGTCCATTTCTCTTCATCGTCAGAGAGTTTGTAAAGACTCTTGTCCACAACTCTCCAGATCTCATACTCCTGGGCTCTCAGAAAAATATGCATTCTATTTTTCCAATAGGAGTAATTTGTGCCATCGAAGTATGGAGGATGATGAATGGAGTGACCCTCAGGCATCATACCCTTGTTTGCCATTGATCTGGATCTTACTCTAGATCGTTAGATCTGAAAGAATTAGAGCCTTAGCTCTAATACCAATGGAAGTCCCGCAATCAATGACACCCAAGAGGGGGGTGAATTGGGTGTATACAAACTTTTAACAAACTTTTACCCAATTCAAACAAAAGTGAATAATAGTCAAAATGAAATCCAGAACTATATGGAAACTAAGAAATCTAATAGAATCTATTACACTCAACTGATCTAGGTATGATGGCGGAGGTGAGAATCCGGAGATTCAACTCACGCAAGGTGTTATATTCCAGACAAGGTTTACCTTGCCCATCCGAACCCACCTTTTGATATACCAAAAATCTAGTATGGAAACGATAAATAATACTAGATCTAACACAAATAATGCAACCGAAATAGAGGAGGGTTAATCTGGTTTGACCCAGAAACGGCCAAAGCGCGAGCGGCCCATTAAGGATCGGACGCGCTGAGCCCACGCAAGGAGCTAACATACACACTCAATCCAATAAGAGGATCACCGGCCCAAAGGAGCATCAGATTCCACGATGCCGATGAGGCTGGCCCAAGCACAGTTCTCGCCGGAGGACACTCCGACGACCGACCGTTGCCCCCACGATGCTGGACTTGACCCCGTAACGGGCGAGCATGCACCATGAGTGCCGTAAGACTCGCCGAGGGAACGGCCGACGGCGGGGCTATCGCCCTCCAACGGGAAACTCCCGCCAACATAGCGGAGGAACATCGCTCTACTAAATGGACCCTTCCCTATCAAGGGATGAGGCCCTCGCTCCAGGACAACCCATATAAAAGGGACATCAACAGAAGAGAAGAGCACGGTAGATTCTTCTACTAAACCCCATACTACTACGCAAGAGGAGTTACGGCGGATACTTCTGCCACTAGAGCTCCCTACTGAGAAGAGAGCAACCCGACTTGCAACTACGACGGAGAGGTCCTTTGCTACATCCAGAGAGCCTCCTCCTCCTGTACGACCTTACCACCCTGCGAGCGGTGAGCACGTGTGCAGATGACCTACACGCCTCCTCGATCGACTACCACGACCTCTACTTCTCTCTTACTTTGCTCCTCTCTATCGCTCATTGAATCCCTTACTGACTTAAGCATCGGAGGGTTGTCCCCCGGGATAACACCCGAGACTCCTTATGACGCCCTTCTGGTTTCTTGGTGTGTGCAGGCATCTACAGGCGCGAGACGACTTCCCCAACAAATAAATAGAGAAGGTGGTACATGGCCTAGGAACCATTTTCCTGTCGCTACACTTCTTGGCGCCATCTGTGGGAAAACAAGGGAAAGGCTATGGCGCCCCGTGGAAGCCTCTGCAATGCTAGCAACCGGGGGCGGGGTTCCCATCAGGGACCCAACTCCCACCGGAGTCGCAAGAAGCTTCTTCCCCGCACCATCGACAAGAGGTCACCCTAGGTGACCTAGATGAGCTCCGCTAGGAAGTCCGAGTCCTAGCAGAATTCTATTGAGAGCTCCGAGACCAGAGGTCCCAACACGCCCCACCCGAGCGATGGGAGGGCGGAGAAGGCCAGGCCGGGGAAAATTTTTGACAGGTACGGGAGGTATCCCACGCCTCAGTCGTAAGGACCCGACGGTCACACAGAGTGCCTACGCCGTAGGTATGCAGCCCTCTCCATTCCAACCCGGACATGGACCGCCGGATCCAACGGTTCGAAGAGATAGAGGACAAGGTCCGGCACCTAGACGATGTCCTCCTGGCCGCCAAGAAATGCGGCCTCATTGATGACGACCAAGACTTCCACGCTCCCTTCTCTAGGGAGATCATGGAAGCCCCCATCCCGCCAAAGCTTCAACTACCGGCATTCGCCTCCTATGACGGCACCACCGACCCAGCCGACCACCAGCACGGCTTCGAGTCCCATCTGGTGTTCCACCGAGCCTCTGACACCTTGAAATGTCTGGCGTTCGTCACGACCCTTCGTGAGAACGCCCGAGCACAGTTCGAGTCCCTGCCGACCGGGATGATTTCCACCTTCCAGCAACTCAAGAAGTTGTGCAAGGAGAACTTCATGGGCTGTCGAAAGGTAGCCAGATCTGCTGTAACCCTGCTCACCCTCAGGCAGGGGAAGGAAGAGGCACTATGGGACTTCGTCTCTCGCTTCCTCGCGGAGGCGCTCCGGATCCCCCATCTCGACATCGGTATCGCCACCACGGCGGTCACCTAGGGGACGCGGGACCAGATCCTCTGACACGCGCTCAGAGTCAAATCCCCGATGACCCTTCCAGACCTCCTCGTGCTAGCCTAGAAGCACGCACACTGCGAGTAGAACACCGCGGCCCTGCGCCGCGCGGCCGGGACCGACCAGCCCGACCGCAAGAGAGCCGCCGACCCATCGCGCGAGGGGCGGAGCAAGCGAGAGCGGTGCAATGGAGACCACCGCGACCACTCCGAAAAGGAAAGGGGTGGCTATTGCAACTACACGCCCCTGACGGCTCCACCTGACCAGATCCTGATGGAGATCCGCGAGGAGCCGTTCCTCAATGGCCCTCGCGGATGAAGTCGGACCCCAACTCGCGAAACAAAAAGAAGTACTGCAACTTTCACCGTGACCACGGCCACGACACCGTCGACTGCATCAACTTGAAAGATGCTATCGAGGACCTCGTGCGCAGGGGCCTTATAATATCCCAGACCTTTTGGATCCTTCTTTGTGGGTCCCGAATCAGATTTTTCGGAGTGTCTGGCTCCACTGTGTTTGAAATTTCATTTCGGACATCTTTCATGTTTGGGTCGGCGCGATCCAGAGTTGTTTCGGAGGCCCGGAGTGCGTCCGCGGCTTTTTCCGCGCGTGTTTTCCGATTTCTGGTGTGTTTCAGCAATTTCTTCGGAACTTCGTTGTGGGTGAACCGGGCCGTTCACCTAGGCGAGGGTGGTACCATTACGATCGGTGCATTCTGAGGATCCCAGAAATGTAATTTTTAATTTTTTGGTAATTTTTAATTTTTTGGATTTTCTATAAATACCCCCCTTTTTCTCTCTCTTCCCCACCCTCTTCTTCTTCTTCTTCTTCCTCCTCCTTTTCCCCCACCGTGCGAACGCCCCTCTCCCCCTCTTCTTCGTCCGGCGAGACCGCGGCGGCACCCCCCCTCCGGTTGCAGACGACGCGGGGCGGCGGCGTGGTGACGACGGCGGCGGAGAGGCGATTGTGGAGGCATACATGAACCGTGGGATCTCAAGGAAGAACGAGGGTTTTCAAGCAATTTCTTGCGATCGTGGACGATCCGACCCGTCTCGGGGCGCATTTGAGGTAGGGTGACGTTCCTTAGCCTCTCGCGTTCCATTCCCGCGATTTGTAGGCCGAGGGGAGGTCGAGAAATGGGTATTCATGCGGGTTTAGGTTTTTCCATGATTTGGGGAGAGCTCACCAGATCTATGGATTTGAGCCGTGATTCAGCGTTTTGATGGCCTAGAATCATGCTAGGAGTCCCCAGGGGTCTTCCCCTTTGATTTCTCCCTCTTCGGTGGAGGCATGGGAGCGTGGTTAATTTTTTAGGCATTTTCTCGCCGTTTCACCCTCGGGCGGGTGTGACGGTCCTTCCAGTGACCGTCACACCATGTAACGCGCCTAGATGGGTGCGTTATAGCCCTGTTTTCAGCCGACTGGGGTCTATGGACTGTGACGGTCTCTCGATAGACCGCACAGGTGCTGTGACGCACCTGGGTTGGACCGCCAGGGGCGATCTAGCCGTTGGCATTACCATTGGCTTTTGACCGTTGGGGGTCCAGGCATGTGACGCACCAGGCTTGGCGCGTCACAAACTTGTGACGCCCCTGTGTGGGTGCGTCAGAGCTGGCGCACCCCCCCACTTTGTAACGTACCAGGGCTGGTCTGTTACATGCTATGACGCACCGTGTGGCACGCGTCACAGCTGGTTTTCATTTGTCTTGTGACGCACCATGGTGGGCGCGTCACAGACTGTAACGCACCAGGGTAGGAGCGTTAAACGTTGTTTTACACCGAGGGTCTGACGCCCCTGTGTTGGGCCATCAGATGGCTGTGACGGTCCAGCCTAGACCGTTAGAGCCTGTGACGCATCTAGGGTAGACCGTCAGGCTCTGGACTACACCGGAGGCCTGCAGTCACGTTTCTTGTCCGACCGTGGTCACCGTGCGACGGTACCAGTACGTGGGACGGTCCCCGTACGTCGTCGGATGCGGACGTGGTTTTCCGTTGACTTGAGAGTCTACTCCTGTAGTGACCCTCCACTAGTCATAGCCTGCTTACACGCGTGTGGTCCCACTAGGGAGTGGTGGAGAGGCTACCCTTAGAGACGGTTTATGGACCGGTTTCTGTCAGGCCCCACGTCTTGCAGCCAGAGTCTGACTGAGGGGAAAACCGGTCAGAGGGCCAGACCAGGGACGCGCGGTCTGTGTGTGCACACGTGGTTGGGGGCGGTTGGACCCACGCTGACGAGCGTGACCCCAGCTAGTCACTCGTTGTGATTCTTGTTCGGTGTCCGTGCCTCTGGTAGGCGCTACCACGTCAGGCAGTTCACCCGCGGTGCGGTGTAAGACGTCAAGGGACGCTACCGACTGTGCTTCTAGTGGGAGGTACTCCTGTCGAGTCAGGAGTGTCAGATTGTTAATCGTGCGACTTCGACCTTCGGGTTTTATCGTGTTGGCTGAGGTGTTCCGGTCGTTTCCCGTGGCACGAGTGCCGGTTTACGTGTGTGAATCATGGAAAATCCACTCTTAAAGGAAAAATAAGGGTAATAATAAGAATATGAAGAATAATAAGAAGAATAATGAAAATGGGAGTGAGAGAGCACGTGGTGCTAATAAGGAGAGTGATCGCCAGAGTGGTTACCTCAATAAGAAGAAAAGATGATCGTGAATACCTGGTGATAATAGGATGCGGGATGGATGTGGATTCCTTCCTCCACCTTCTATCGGTCGGCCGATGAAGGGGGTTTTCCTTGTTGATTACCTTTTTTGTTTGGTTTTAAAACCCCTAGAGAATTAGGGAGAGGAGAGGAGATGCAATACTAATGTAAAAGAAGAAAAACGATGGACGTTGATGATACGATGAAAACAAACACAAACAAAGGAGAGAACCCCTGCTGTTCCTGTAAACAATAAAGGGGAGAACCACCAGAGTAGCAGGAAGCAGAGGAAAGATGATGAAGAGATCACACGGATGAAGAGAAACTCTTCTCTATGCTTTCTCTGATTAACGACTAATGATCCCAGCGACCTTGCTAACACCGTAACCTCTGTAACCACAACCCTGCTTCTAATAACAACGGCTCTCTCTCTTTTCTAACCTTGCATGAGATCGACTAGGGAACTCTTTTATGGGGTTTTGATCATAGATAGACACAGATTTGGGAAGATAAGAATAGGCAGTGGTTATCAACGGCAAGGACTCTAGTTCCCAGATCGAGTAAAGTGACCAAGAAAGGCAGGGAACTCTTCAGGAAAGACGAGGTTAAGAAGGACACGAAAAGGGTGAGACACGACCTACCGAAGGGCGTCAATTCCACAATTGACGACCTACCGCAAGGGCGTTAAATCAAAACACGACCAGGATCAGGGCGTCACTTCGTGGATTCAATTTTGGTAATAAAACCTTCTTTATTTGAAAATTATAAAAAGACGCCTGAAGAAAAGGCGTTAAACAAAAGCACGCCCTAGAGAAGGACGCTAATCATTGATTTCAATAAGAGCGGGACTCGTAAAATATCAGCAATTGACGCCCAGACCACAGGTCGTCCTTTCTTAAGAACACGCCCCAGATTAAGTCGCTACTTAAATAACGCCCCCAATGAAGTCGTTAATCACCAAAAATGCAAGAATAAATCATAAAAACACAAAAATAAAAAACTTTATATTATAGAAATATTGAAGTTCACTTTGGGGCGTTAACATAGTGACATGAGATTTAATCAACAAAGCGTCAATTTTGGCATGTCTACAGCTGTCCCGCCTTGGCGTCTGCTTTGGAAGGGAGTGAGACGAAAATGGAGCGAAAGTGCAACAAGCGGAATGAAGTGGAACGAACTGATAAGTAGATGCCAAGGTGTGATGTGACACGCCTCAGACACTAAGCATTAGAAAATCTTTCCAAGATTCTGAGTGAAACAACTCTAGGTGATTCCAAGGAAGCATCGATTTGCTAGATAAAGGAGACTAAACTAAGTAAATAAAATGTGCACGTGGGCACGACAGGGAGACACCATTGGAGAGCGGTTACCAGCAAATGTGGACGTGCTACAACCAAGGTGGATTTGCAGAAAAATAAAGGGAATTGAGATAAAGACCAAACAAAGGAACATTTTCAAGGAAATAGCCTGAGCGGCTTCAGAGAGAATAAAGTACTCGATTTGGAATGGAATATCTCATGTCAACTCAATCAAGAGCGAGTGACCTTCATTATTACCATAATATGAAGATTTTCATCATGAAATTCAAAGTCCTACATGATGCATGCTGGGCTAAAAAGAAAAATTAAAACAAACTAAAAATAGAAAATAATCAAGGATAATATTACTAAGCCATCTAGATTTGGTCAAGAATCCAGATCTCTGAGCTGACACTAAGCCGAAGCCCGTTTGTCCGCGCATCAACCCAGAAAGTGGAACCATCGTCCCAGACCTTGAATGACTCAACGGCCTATCCGTGTGATCAAGACCCTCCTGGAATTATCACTATTTTTGATGAAGGGGAACTCAAATTCCAGGTTCATCAGAACCATAGGGTCCTTGATATGTTATAATAGCGTAAGAATATCACATAGTAACAATGCTTACAGGAAAGAAATACAAGAAAAGAATGATGTTACTCCTACGAGCGACCCATGTTCCTCGAAACCTGCACTCTTCTGCACTTGAAAACTCATTAGCCCTCATAACAATGATCAGAAATAACCCTTAAGATATGATCATAAGTGCTTAATTAAAAAAGCAATTACAACCAAAGAATAGCACTTAAGTTCATTAAGCATATAGAGGAGTCAAATATATGAGCAAATAAAATCACGACTGGAGGGAATGGCGTCAAAACATGAAAGGTATCTGACATCAGGGCGTCAAAACATAAAACACGCCCTTCATTAAGACGTTAAATGCACCGAGAGTTCAAGAAGGAGACGACCCATCAAGGGGTGCTAAATAAAACACGACCTATGTTCAGTCTTCAATTCAACAATTGACGCCCCAACAGAAGATGTTAATTAACCACCCGCTTCCGATTCCAAATCGAAAGAAAAACCCAGTCCTAATGGCAATCAATCTTCCAACTCCGAACAGCCTTAAGCCCCTCAGACCTCTATAAAAAGGAAGGAGCTTCTCTAGATCAATCAAAACAAATTCATCGAATCCTGCTTCTTCTGTTTCTGCTACTGCTCGTGTTCTTCTGCAGGCACTGCAATCGCTCAACTCCTCCTGCATACCAAAGATGGAGAGAGCCATTAAAAGATCCAAAACTTCTATTCCCAGGCTTACTGAAATCAATGGGTACATAAGCAACCGGATTGCCATGAATCAGGTAAAGATTGATTCTCTGTTCCTTCTTTTATATCTTCCCCGAACTACTTCTGTTATGCTCATGTCTGTCTCTATTTTTTCTTTTCCTTCTTCCTCAGGACTACCCAAATGTCCCAGGTGCTAGGAGATTCACAAAGATTAATTGGCTGCCTCTTCTCCTCTCCAAATTCTCTTCAGATATGAGGGTTTACTTAGCAAGATGGCATCTTCTTAGTCTAGTTACCCATGCCAAACATGATGTGGCACAGCCCAAAGACCACTAAATATGATAAGGTGACCCTAGGACTTAGACCCGCAAGCATACAAGCGCTCAATGATTCTCACAACGACGATTTCTGCTCACTCGGTTCACACGTTCACCCGGTGGGTCCGGGAGATGATGGTGAGGGTCCGAGGCGGGACCCAATTGTCCTAATGGACTTACAATGCTAAGGCTGACCTCCAATGGGCCAGGGAGTCCCAACTTTGTGGGTGGCTGGCCCGCAAGGCGGGGTGTGGGGTGGCACTCACTCACGGGCCGCGGTGGGCACGATATTGCTTAAAATGAATTCCGAGCACTCTCTTACCGTCCGACGGGCATTCAAGGCAATACTACATTTGCAGAAATGAAGCTACAAGGGTGTGATCAGAAGCTCACCTGATCGGTGTGAAGACACCGATCCCGTTCGGAGACGAGGGCGCGCCGGGAGGCGAGGGTATACACCCGATCGCCGCGGCGATGGAGCTTGACCTGAAAATGTGAAGAGGTACAGCACTACGCCCCTTGCAAGGGGGGGATCTTGGGGTGGGAGTTAATGTATTACAACCAAAAATTACCTCCACGCAGGGAGGGGCCTTCATCCGGCCAAGCGGGGAGGGGAACGAGCGAGATAAAGTCGACTTTCCGAGCTTTGCCGATTCTGCCTAGCTTCTGTAATTCTGGACAGAGGGCCGATGTCGATGCTGCCAATAATTCCACCGAACTTGGAATCTCATGAAACTTACGCCAAAAGCTTGCTAACCGGAGAGGGGTGTGGCTTGAATTTTTTGGACGACGTTCTGATCTGGGGGCTTACTGCTCCAGCGACTGGAAGATGGATGCAGCTCTGGTCTCTGGCCGAGCTCAGTCTGAAACAGCAGGTTGCAGAAGCTGCCACGATCGCTCCTGAGCTCCAAATTTGGCACCGCTAGACTCGTTGGAATCGTGGACGAGTCTACTTTGCAGAAAAATAAACGGCGAAGTCTTCTGATGTTGGAGATGAGCTGGGTGTCCAGAGAAGTGGACGGTGGTCGGTGCAGACTGTGAGGAGGCAGACCGGCGTGGGTGTGGTAGAAAATTGGTATCTCTGGTTGTCGGATGCCGAACGGGGTTCCGCCTTCTGTTCCTGGACGCTGACAGGGGGAGGAAGAACTTTGTAGAAGACCTCGAAGACTGGTTCCTTCAAGGTTTGTCGTGGGAGAGTCTTCTCTGCCGCTCTGGCTCCTGGTCTGAGAGGTTCTGCGCAGTCGGGGAAGAACAGTCTTCACGGACGGCCACGAACTCGGAATGGAGTGATTCCACCTCGCCTGCGAAGAGCACAGGGAGGCCTTTCCAGAAAGTTAGGCCACGCCACCAGCAGAACCAGGATGCAGTCGTGGATGTCGCTGCAACAGAGTGCTAAACTGCAGGTCGGCCTGCACACAAAGCTGGAGTGGAGAAGAGAGGAGGGGGTGAACTTGGCTTGAGGGGAGAGGAGGGGTGCGACCTAGGGAGCAAGGAGGGAAGGGGAGATTCGAATTTGGGCTTTGGAATGAGTTAATTCAGCCTTGGGAAGGTGGAGATATGCTTAGGGAAGTGAAAGGGGTAGGTGGTGGTTGGAGGGTGGGGTTTTGAGTGGTGGAACTTCCTTGGGACTAGGTGAGGATTAAAGAGGGGTTGTGGGAAGTTGTGGGGAGTTAATGGAGGTAGGTGGGGGTTGGAAGTGGTTGAGAGGGGGAGGAGAGAGAGTGAATTTCGAAATTTAGAGAGAGGAGGAGAGAGAATGGAGAGATAATGAGAGAGAGAGAGATATTGAGAGAGTTTGAAAGGGTTTTCTTCAATATTCATCAAAAGTTGAATACAAGAGGAGAGATGGGGCCTATATATAGGCAACCATTCTTTACATGACCAAAATACCCTTGACAATAAGATAAAAGACCGAGCATATCCTAGACTCAATCCTATGGGCCCATAACTAAAGTAATAAGGCCCAATTAAACATAACAAGGGAAATGGACTAAAACCATATGACTCAATAAAGGAAAATACATAAGATAGGACTCAATAAAAAGAAAATACATAAACTGAAACTTGGGAAATGAAGATAACAAGTGTAGATCATGATCAATCCATATCAAGAGTGTGTAGGCGATCAAAGCTAGAGGGGTGTCGGGAGATGCCCTCATCAAAACATCATGATCAGATTCACCTTGATTGGGCTGCCATAGGGGCTCTAATTGAAATATGGCACCCTTCCACTCACACCTTTCTATTCTCAACCTTTGAGGCCACCATCCTATTGGTAGAATTAGAGTTGATCTTGGGTTTGAAGAGGATGAAGCAAGGGGATGAAGAGAAGATGGCCATCATGCCAAAACCAATCTCCTCACATGAACTATTAACCACATTGATACCTAGCCCAAACTTAGTAAATCAAATCAAGGTCACTAAAGGAATTAATCTTCTAAAGCTTGCCTCATGGGTGTACAAGAGAGCGGATCAAGCTAAAGAAGAAGAAGAGATCGAACGGGTGACGAAGGCCTTCGTGGTATGCTTAGCAGGAGCAATCTTATTCCCATCCACGGAGGATTTCCTAGAGGAGGTCCAATTAAGCGCGATAGTGAGCTTATGGGAAGGAGAGAGAGTTGGACCGGCTATTCTAGCCTATCTATATAGTGGGCTCACCTCGGCGGCAATGGGGAGACCAATCTATGGATGCATGCTAGCACTCTCAAGTTGGGTAGACCTTCACTTCAAGTTCGATCCATGCGAGGAGACCCAACAACCCTCAAGAATCTTCTCAAAGAGCCCACTCTCTTACATGACCGGTTCACTTGGGATAAGCAATAGGGTGACGAACCGGATTCCCCAGATTAAGAAGAGAGCGGAATGGGAAGAACACCTTAAAGTAATGCCAAAGAACCTCTTCACTTGCGCCCCTGGAATACTCAAGACTCAAGAACTCCGTGCAAGATTTTCTCCTGGGACGGATCTTCGACTCATAGGCGCTTCGGATTTTGTGCTATATAACTCACACCGGTGCCTTCCTCAACTCGGGCTTCCACGGCAAAGGCTTGAAGATCCATCTCATCTCCCTCCGATCAAGATACGGGATCTCGGCAGCAATGAGGATGGAGAAGAGTGCACAACTATCCAAGCTCTATGGAAAATCAACAAGACACACCAACCTGTGGAAAACTTAGAAGAAGACAGAGAATAGTGGAAGTCTTATGTAATAGCTTTAAGAAGCTTGAGGCCCAAAATGGCTCATTGAAGCAATGTAATCTTTCTTCCATTAAATCAACGATAATTTTATGATTGAGCCATAACACAATGTTTCTGATCAAATCTTCCAATAACCTGCGGTTCTGTTACAAATAACGACTCAATCAATGTCGTTAATTCTATAAATGACGCCTCAGAGTACGTCATCTTCAATGATTGATCTCTCATAATTGTCGCCTTCGGATATGGGCGTTAAATGAATAACGTCTTAAGACAAGGCGTTAATTTGATTTATATTCTAAAAAGATTTCGTTGAAATTCCAAAAGTAACGCCTTCAACAAAGCCACGTTTCATATAAATAACGCCTCAGACATAGTCGTTACTTAGAAACAGTAATCATCACTCCCATCACATCAATCAATCCCCATTGAATGCGTCTGACGACGGTTATCATTCCCCATGCAAATAAAAATAACGCCGTAAGAAATGTCGTCAATTATGAAGAAATGCCCTAGTTTCAGTCGTTAATTCCATAAGACACGGCCTTCCTCAAGTCGTTAATTCTTTTTGACCGTTTGACTTAACTTTCCCTCCTTTCTTCTTCTTCCTTCGTCCTCTTCCCCTCTTTCCCTTCCTTCTTCTGCAACCCTAACCGAACCAACCCCCCATCTCTCTCATTCTCTCTCTCTATCCCTCACTCTAGCCCTAGCCCTATCCATGGCCGGCGGTGGTCAAAAGAGACAAAGGGTCTCGGCCCCTGAGGTTGTGGACTTGGGCGAAGATGCCCACGAGGAAGACGCCGTCGTGGAGGGAGATCCGCCGGCGGCGGCCGAGGAGCACGACGAGAACACAGAACCCGACGGCGACGAGGCCGACGGTGATGACGAAGAGGGAGGAAGCGATGGTGAAGAGGAAGAGGACGAAGGCAGGGAGGGGGAAAGAGAAGAAGAACGGGAGGAAGAGGAACAACCGGCGGAGGCCGTTCCTCGCCGTGGCCAACTCCGGCGGCCACGGCAGCCACGGCCTGGTCTCCGGGGAGAATTGGCCGGACCCAAACGACAGAAGGTAAGCCTCCAACCCAATTTCCATTTTTTTTTCAAATTTATTTTCATTTTTCGGTATTATTCATAGCCCTCGGGTTCAAGAAGCTCGAAACTCAGAAAAGAGACGCCCTCGTGGGTGTCGTGAATTCAAGAAAAGACGCCCATACCTGGGTCGTGAATTCATTTTATTTCCTGAAAAATAATTAACATCATGAAAACACGCCCTAGAGCATGTCGTCCATTTAAATTATCATTTTTTTCGTATCAATCATGCTGTTAATTCCGTGCATTTGTTCAATTATATATTTTTCCCATGATTTATATCGCATGCTATTTTTTTATTTAATTTTCATAACCCTGGAAAACAACGCCCCCCATTGGGGCGTCAATTCAACAGATAACGACCATAGGGATGGTCGTCCATTTCATTAATTCCAGAATAAATTATTAAAACCCAAAATCCATTTAAGAAAAACGAATCATTCAGAGGCGTTACTTAATCAAATGACAACCCTGAGATGGGCGTCAATTGAAAAAACCTTTAGGAAATTAGAAATTAACCTCAAAACCACGCCCCCCACCAGGGCGTCTCTTAGATAAACAGCGACCTAGGGTAGGTTGTTAATTCAAAGCTCACTTAGAAACCACGCCTCCCTCAGGGGCGCCAATTAAACAAATCACGACCTGGGGATGGTCGTCAATTAAATCAAACATCAACATCTGAAGCCAAGGCAGTTAAGTGAATTTCAACAAGAATAATTGAACAATTAAACCACGATTTCTTTCTTTATGCGTGCAGGGGCTGATGAGGACACGGATCTCCTGGGTCATGGTCCGAGCAGCATATTACGGCCTCCCCGAGTTCCAGAGAGCCAGGGTAGATGCTATGGGGTTCGGGGCCTTCCTTAGCATAGAGCCAGTCAGACCCGACCTACCACTTATCCAGGTTCTGAGGGAGAGATGGGATAGGATTAGCCGGGCATTCCTGATGCCTTGGGGGCATATGGTTCCTACCCTAGAGGATGTAGCTAGGATCACTGGACTTAGGGTAGACGGGGAGGCAGTGAGCGGGATCACCTTACCAGATTATACTGAGCTTGCCCAGAGGCTGCTAGGGCTAGAGATGGTCTACGAGACACCTAGCGAGTGTAGGACCATCTTCCCCACCGACCTGACTACAGTGATGGGTTTAGGGGATGCTATGCATAGGTCAAGGGAGTCCTTAGAGCGATTCTCACAGAGGTTGATCGATGGGGCTAGGGCAGTCTATTGCCAGGACCCAGCCGACAGGGAGAGGGCAGACCGAGATTTGAGGAGGTTCCTACTGCTGCTACTCGGGAGGCTATTGCTCGGCACGAAGGGCGACGTCATCAATTGCCGATTCCTAGGGATCCTCGAGGATTTAGAGGGAGTCGGCAGGTACGCCTGGGGAGCGGCGCTGCTTGCGCACCTACTAGCAGACTTGTCCACGGGGACAGGACGAGAGACAACTGTCAGTGGCTTCTCACCTTTTCTTCAGGTATGCATTTTTTCTCTTTCTTTTCTTTTTATTATGCATGTGAATGTCTCACTAATGTAATGCATGGATGCAGGTTTGGAGCCATCTGTACATGCCTATGGGGCGTGCTGACCCACGGCCAGGAGGTGAGGGATCTTTCCCTCTAGCACGGTGCTGGCTGCCAGTGGTCTTTGGGGCCCCACTCGGCTACGAGTTGTGGGTGCTACGGAGAGAGTTCCGTGACTTCCCTCCCTCGCTGGTATGCATGAATGTTATGCCTTTTTTTTATTTGATTTTATTATGATTATGATGGGATGCTGATGACATGCATGTTTATGGATGCAGGTGCGATGGAGGCCTTATGAGGGTATGACTGATGAGGGCCAGCCGTGGGTCGTAGCGGGGCGACCTCGCTTTGGGCATGAGCTCTGGGTTCATTGCCTGAGCGAGATCGAGCCGTTACGGCTTAGGTTGGTGATGAGGACCCTGGGCCTACGCCAGGAGTAGATAGAGGTCGGGGAGCCACGAGGAATCGGGAAGAAGATGCGCGGTCGCACAAAGGCGATCGACTAGAGAGTGCGCTTCGAGGAGCAGTACGCCGACTGGCGGCGAGGCGGGACCCGAGTCACCTCCCAGGCGACTGACAGCTCTGAGTACCTCCGGCGCTACTGGGAGGTATACGCCGACCGACCCTAGATGAGGGTCTTAGGGGTATGTATGAATGCAATTGCTTCTAAATTAAAATGTAAATGCTTATGTTTCTATCATGTGACTAATATGTAATGGATGCAGGATGCACGGGACATAGCGGAGATGGATGCCCAGGCCCATCTACACAGCTTGGAGGACCAGCTGGCCGCCACATGGGCCGACCTAGAGACCCTGGTGAGTGTTTAAATTATTTCTATATGCAAATGAATTTTTATTGAATTATTGATGATTAGCCACTGACGATTTCAATGAGTGCAGCGTGCCCAGCAGGGAGCCGTAGGGAGAGATACGGGAGAGGCCTCTAGCTCGAGGGGACCCAGTGCAAAGGTGACCGCACTAGCAGAGCAGCTAGCAGGAGCAGTCACACGGCCAAGGCTGCAGAGCGCGACCTCGCCTCACGGGTAAATTCCAAAACTCAAACTTCATTCAATTGTTGATTATATAATTATGCACTGATAAAATTCATTTTTCAGACTGAGGAGCTTCGAGCCGCTCTTGCTTGCGTCTGCGAGGGACAGCAGGTGATGACTTCCCAGGTGAGTGATTTACCTTCCGTCATGCATTGCTTATTTCATGAATTTTTGAACTGTGGAACTAATGATTTGTTTACCTGTTTGCAGACCAGACAGTTACAGGCAACACATACCCAGGATGCCCTGGCCGGGACGGAGCTGGCGATCCGCGAGCAGTGGATTACAGAGCTGGAGCGGTCCCTGAGGCGATGGGAGGAGCTGCCTCAGGACATGGCAGAGCTGCGGGTTGCCCTTGAGCTGGAGCGATGAGAGCGCGCCCGAGAGCGGGAGGAGCACTTGGCGGACCGTGCCCGTCACCACGAGCTACAGCAGACAGATCGTTCCCGGTACCAGGAGCAGGTGGCGGCGCGTGATCGTGAGTTGACAGACCTGAGGACCCAGCTGATCCTTTCTCAGGAGCGGCTACGAGTTGCTGAGGAGCGTCTCCAACGAGGGCGTGAGCGAGCTCGTGCTGTGGGGTACTCCTTCACTAGCTCCACTTTTGTTGCGGGTTCTTCTCTTCGAGAGAGGAGCGAGGCAGGGGGCCAGGCTCGAGTTCCAGCTTCTTCTCGGGGGCCCATGCCTCCTCGGGACGGCGAGGACGAGGTAGAGAGTAGGAGAGAGGAGGGTGGAGGCGAGAGCTGAGAGACTTACTTGTACTCCTCCACCCTCACACCTGTACTCAGATATTCATGATGTATAGATATATGAGATTGACATTTTTGTTACCTGAGCACTTGTGTAGTTGTGTACTTGTGGTTGTGTACTTCGCTTTTTTTCCCGTTCTTTGTGTTCGCTTTACCTTGCCCTGTACTTGTAGCTGTGATTCACACTTGAATAAACAGGTTAATTCATCTGTTCGACTTGGCCCCTTGCTCAATAAGCAAGGGGTGCCTTTTCTTTTGACCTGGATAGCGGGTCAAGGGGCCAAGCCTTTAATCAAATAAGGCAAATGAAATAACCAATAAAGGGAGATGCAACAAGCACACATATGCAAACAATAATCAAGATGCCCTATGCAATAATGCAAGCACACACATGAAGAATAAACCCCATTTCCTCTTTTCTTTTCTTTTCCTTTTATATATTTTTTCTTTTATTTCTTTTCAAAAGACGCGCCTTAGATTAGGTCGTTATTCAAATAAAAGACGCCCTAGGTGACGGGGTGAATTTGAAAAATGTTTTTGAATTTTGTTGAAAAGACGACCATATATGTGGGCGTTATTTAAAAGAGACAACCTTAAGAAAGGCGTGAATTTAATAAAAAGTGCCTTAATCAAAGGCGTTAATTCTTTTTCTTGGGTTGACAAAGCCACTCGGGCTCTTAATCCTACACGGTCACCATTTAAAAATTCGTTGGTCTTTCTTGATTAATCATAAGGGGGGCGACGTAATAATAGTTAACTTATACCTGAGATTTCGCATGGTGCAATATCCTAGGTCAGCCTTGACCATTCTGCTGGTTTATGACTTACCACAAATAAAACGAAGATATAAGGAAGCCCATAAGAGATTCTGAGAAGCTCTAGATAAAACCACTTCCCCTTACCCTATGCCTGTTGGGGTTCGGTCTTCGGCGTAGGGAAACTTTGTTGCCTTTTGCCTCATTTATTTTGCATGCATATGCCCAAGGTTTTCCTTGCGGGGACTTTGCCCTCTTGACATGCTTTTCTTTTCATGATTTGAGTTTCACTTTTGGAACTGATTTGCATTGCTGAAAATAAACCTAATTGTACTTGGGCTTTTGTGGCATTTGTTCCCTTTTGGGCCCTGACTTCCACCTACTAGGGCGGCGGATAGGCTTGGTGGATCTACCCCGAGACTTCATTTCCTCCCTTATGGGCCGAAGAGAAAAAGAATGGGCATCGACTTCACCTTTAGTCAGGTTTTGACTTCCCATCGAATTTTGCACCACTTGAGTTCACGGTTTAAGTGTGTAATGTGTGCGGGTGTCAACCCCCTTTTTGAGTTAACAAGACTGATGAATCAATTCTGAATTTTGACCTTTCGGACCTTGAGCCCTTGTGTGCCACGGCAACCCTTTTCAATATACATTTTTTTTTATATTTTTTTGGATTTTGGAAAATTCTATATTTTTTTGTGATTTTTTTTGGAAAATTATATATTTTTTGGTTTTTAGATTAGGGGCAATATTTCTTAAGGTACAGACCATTCCAAGGATGAGTTAGCTCTTGTCCTTCAGCATTAATTAGTTTATAAGCATTGCCAAGATAAACATCTTTTATAACAAACGGTCCTTCCCAGTTTGGTTGGAGTTTTGAACGAGGTCCACCAGGTTTTACAAAGATTCTCTTGATTACCATCTCACCGACTTTGAATTTTCTCTCAATTACTTTCTTTTGATAAAAACGTGACAGCCTGTTTTGATAAACACGCGCATGCTCAGCGGCGACCAGACGCTTCTCATCTAGGAGTTCCAATTGAGCAAGGAGCGAATCGCGACGCTCATCAATAGGGAGTTCATTGTCCAATTGTACTCGCAAAGATGGAATGAGAATCTCATAAGGGACTACCGCCTCCATTCCATAAGTAAGGGCGAAAGGGGTTTGCCCAGTAGGGGTACGAATGGAAGTGCGATAGGCCCAGAGAGCTTCGACTAGCCTGTCTGGCCAATCCAAAAATTTATTAGCCTCACACGTCTTTTTAACAATTTTGATCAAAGTTTTATTAGTGGCCTCTGCTTGGCCATTGCCCTGCGGATAATAGGGAGAAGAATGATGCAATGCAATGTTATACCTGTTGCAGAGATCCTTGAGCTCTTGGGAGATGAATTAAGGTCCGTTGTCGGTGACGATGGTACTCGGGATGCCGAACCTTGCGATAATGTTCTTCATTATGAATTTGCAGACTATTGATGCTTTAATCTCCATATAAGCTTCTGCTTCCGCCCACTTGGTGAAGTATTCCGTTGCCGTCAGGATGAACGACTTTTGCTTGGTCAGGAGGTTCGAATCACCAAGAGGTCCAATGATATCAAAAGCCCACATGGAGAAAGGCCATGGGTAGGACATAGGATGGAGTGAAGAAGCAGGAGAATGAATTTTATCGGCGTGCAGTTGGCACTTAACACACCTTCGAACATAGATGGAACAATCCTCTTCTAGAGTTGGCCAATAGAAGCCTAGCCTAAGGATCTTCTTAGCTAACATCTGGCTGTTCACATGACCACCACACACCCCATAATGCGCCTCTTCCACTACCTTCCAAGATTCATGATCGTCGAGGCACCTTAATAAAACACCCGTGAGCCCTCTTCTATAGAGCACACCTCCAACCAAAACATAACGCTGAGCCACTCTTCTAATTGCTTTCTTCTCCTCTACTGTGGCTTCCTCGGGATAGGACTGATCATTGCAATATCTGGCAATCTCATAATACCAAAGTTTCTCTTCATCAGCCAATTCTTCTTCCCAATCTAACAACATGACCTCTTTGCCTTTAAGAGCTTCACTCCGCCTGACCTTCTCGAGCACCTTATCCCTAATATCGAGGAATGCACGATCCTTAATAGCTGGAGTGTCACGCTGATGAATGAGAGGAACATGGAAATCACGCTCAGGAGGGAAGACTAGAGCAGAGGCCAAAGAGGCAAGAGCGTCGGCTAGGATGTTCTGGCTTCGAGGGACATGAATGAAGATTAACTTGGTAAAGAGTTTGGCATAAGCTGAAGCAAGTTCCTGGTAGGGCTTGAGTTTAGGATTGATAGTGCGGCACTTGACAAGCACCTGGCGTAGAATAAGCTGACTATCACCAACAATTCGCAAGTGAGTAACACCATATTGATGAGCGGTTTGAAGACCGGCCAAAAGAGCCTCATACTCAGCTATATTGTTCGTGACAGGGAAAGTGAGCCAGGCAGCAAATGGGATGGTGACCCCTTCTGGCTTTAAAAGAACAATGTCGATCCCTCTTCCATGGGAATTTAGAGCTCCATCAAAATGTAATGTTCATATAGGATCATGGGGTTGATTAATGGACATCAGTTCTTCATCTGGAAACTCCGAATTGACAGGATCAAATCGGGGGAGAGGGTGGTGAGCAAGATGTTCGGCAATGGCGTAACCTTTGATTGCTTTCTGTTGAATGTAAGTGATGTCGAATTGAGAAAGGAAACTTTGCCAACGTGCTAATGATCAGTGAGGACAAATTTTTCAAGAAGGAATTTAATCAGATTCATGCGTGCAATGAGGTGAACCTCGTGAGCTAAGAAATAGTGTTTTAACTTCTGAACTACCCAGACTAAAGCAGCGCAAGTCTTCTCCATGGCTGAGTACCTCTGCTCACAAGGATTGAGAAGTTTAGACAAGTAGTATGCTGCCCTCTCTTTTCCTTCTTCATCCACCTGAGCTAGGACATCACCTATAGAGTCATCCAGGACAGAAACATAGAGAATAAGTGGTTTGCCTGGAGTCGGCGGCCTCAGGATAGGAGGATTGGCCAGATAATCCTTCAATCCGTCAAAGGCTGCCTGACACTTGTCATCCCAATTAAACTTGACTCCCGGCTTAGTAAGCTCGTAAAACGGCCTGCATCTTTGTGAGTGCTGGGAGACGAAGCGGCGAATAAATTGCAACCTCCCGATTAATCCTCGAACTTCCTTCAAATTCTTGGGAGAAGGCATATCTCTAATGGCCTTTGTCTTGTTGGGATCAACTTCAATTCCTCTTTTACTGACAATGAATCCAAGCAACTTCCCTGATGAAACGCCAAATACACACTTTTTGGGGTTCATTTTCAATTGATACTCTCGTGATCTTTGCAAGACCTTAGCTAGAACCCCAGGATGCTCAATCCTTGTCCTTGATTTTTCTACCAGGTCATCCACATACACTTCAATATAAATATGAATCATGTCATGAAAAATCACCATCATAGCCCTCTGATAGGTGGCTCCAGCATTCTTGAGTCCAAAGGGCATGACCACATAACAATATGTACCCCATTGTGTAGTGAATGATGTTTTCTCTTGGTCTTCTTCAGCCAAACGAATTTGATTGTAGCCCGAAAAACCATCCATGAAAGAGAGAGTCTCAAATCCTGCTGTATTATCAATCAAAACATCTATATGAGGGAGGGGGAAGTCATCCTTACGACACGCACGGTTGAGGTCCCGAAAGTCTATACAAATCCGTACCTTTCCATCTTTCTTCATGACCGGGACAATGTTAGCCACCCAGTTGGGATAGAGGACAACTCTAACAAACCTAGCCTTATGAAGCTTGTCGACCTCTTCTTTCATCTTTAAAGCCATGTTAGGGTGGAAACGTCTCAACCGTTGCTTGACCGGGACAGACCCTGGCTTAAGTGTAAGCCGATGTTCAACGAGGGCAGGGTCTAATCCAGGCATATCCTCATAACTCCACGCAAATGTGTCCTTGTATTCTTGAAGTACCAAAATAAGCGCCTCCTCTTTGGAGGGCGGTAAATTCTTGCTGATGAGGACAATCCTAGGGTCTTCCTTGGTACCCAAATTAACTTCTTTGGTAGGCTCTTCTACAGTGGCTGATGGTTCGTCGAATCTTCTCATGCCACTGGCAAAGGCATCAGCCTCGTCCTCATATTCTTCATAACTTTCATCCCCCTCTTCAACAGGGTCTTCATCATTCATAATCTCGTAGACACCTAAACCCTCATAAGAAACATTAGTATCCTCATATTCCAACTTTGGCAGGATAACCGGATTCTCCACGAATTCAGGAAGGGCTAAACAAGCCTGGCACCTTTTGGCTAATTCTAACAAAAACCTACGGGGAATCTGCTTACCCTTGGATTTCTTATGCAAATCTACCCCATGAATTTTATTAGAAGAAGAGGAGGAGCAACTAGCTTGATTAGAATAAGCTGAAAAAGAGGAAGGAGGTGAAAAAGTGGATACAGAAGGAGGTACAGAAGGAGACCCCTCACCAGAGGGGAAGAAAGGATTTATCAATGAATCATGGAAGAGTGGCCCCTGGCTAGGGACACACTCGGAAAAGAGACAAGAAGTCTCCTCAACGGAGATGGAGGACTGAAGAGTTGGAATTTTGACGTTTTTTTTTTCGTTTTTATCTTTATCTTTATCTTCATTTTTATTTTCCTTTTCTAGAAGAAAACAATGTGAAGGGAGAATAGCAGGAGGAGTGGAGATTGAAAGCTTGGAGAAAGATTGAATCAGAGATGACCCGCGCGGGGGTGTGATGGAGAGTTTGGAGAATTGCTCGAGGAGCAATGGAGGAATCGGGAGAGAAATCTGCAGTGAATATGTAGAAAAGCTGACCATAATTGGCGACGGTCTCGGCACGTGAGAGAACAATTGAGAATGTAGGGAAGCTAGAGGAGACGGATGCATAGAAGTGAGGGAAAAGAGGCCGGCCCACAGCCTGTCTATTGTAAATCCTTCTTCATATAGAACATCTGGCTCTCTAGTGTCCGTATAATCACTCAGCAACTGCCTCTTATTTGTAATCACAGTCGGCATTTCAATCAGTTCATGTATTAGTGGCGGCCATTCCGGATCAGTCGGCATAAAGAGACGGCTCAAAGCAATAGTAATATCATACATATCGAACCATCTATACCAATCACACTCTGGATCATCCATTTTCCTTCTTTTATCAGGCCTTAGAGATTCCAGGGCTTTATAAGTGGCCAATGGTGCGATATGGCGAGCAAACTGTCTCGCATGAACATCTTGACAGTCTAGAATGGAGGTGATTATTGTAGTATGCTCATTATTCTGAACGCCACCCATGACAAAATGTGTCTTCAATGTCCAAGTAAGCGGCTGACGATCTGTCTTCAAGGTGGATGTCATAACTGCCCATGGTTCATCTTCATTTTTGCCCGACCCTTTGTAGCCCAGGCCGCCTCGTGTAATCAATTTTCGAGGCTTAATAGGCCTAGTCCTGCCTTGACAACTGGCACCCAGACCTTTGCCGTTTTGATACCCCATTTTCATTAGAATTTTCCAACCAGGGGTGTTTATCATGCTTTTCTTCTTCTTCCCCTTGGAAGGCAGGGGTGTCATAGCAACTGTCGTGACTGTCTCGGGCGACATTGGCCGTGGGTGAGAGAGGTCTAGTATTGATAGCAACGACTTGTTGGCAGGCCAAATAGAAGGAACTGATGAAGCCAAGTGTATATCTTCCTCTGGCAGAATTGGCATACTGGTAACTTTGATAATGCAGCCCTTGTGTGGAAACTTAAGGCATTGATGATTTGTGGAGGGCACTGCGTCGAGCTGTTGAATATAGGGGCGGCCCAGAATGCCATTGAATGTTGGATCCATGTCCAAAATGTGGAAATCGACCGTGATTGTGGCTGGACCCAAACTGACTTTTAATGTGATCATGCCTAGAGGAGGCTTCTTAGTATTATCCTAAGCAGTGACTGTGATAGTAGATGGCCGAATTTGGCTTTCCGGAATGCCACACAACTTCAAAGTGCTAGGTGGAAACACATTGATAGATGCACCAGTGTCCACCAAGCATTGTTTTATAGCCACCTTATTGATATCAACTGTGATGCATAGAGCGTACTTTCTCGCTGGGAGTGGTGCCAACTCATGTTCATGGAAAGTAATCGCCGGCTGACTGCTAGCGGGCGTTAAAACTGTGACTATCTGCTTAACTGGGATGTCTTCCGTGACCATGACCTTTTGCAGATACTCCTTCAGAGCCATCTGATGGGTGGTTGACCTTTTAATCAATTCCAGAATTGAAATCCTTGCTGGTGTCCGGTCCAAATGTTTTAACAGATCATATTCAGTGCCCGGCACGGACTCTTGCTCTTGTTCCTGTTCATTCTGCCCCTACACGGGCTCTTGCTCTCTATGAGGGAAAATACGGTGGAACATTCGTCCACTGCGGAGCGGTGCCACGTTCTGCCGTGCCTCTGTCGGGGCAAGCGTGGGAGGAGGATTAGAAGAAGAAGAGGGTGTGTTGGTGTTGATAAGTTGTGGAGGGGTGTTTGCAGAGGGAGTCCCTGTAGGGGGTATTGATGAAGAGTTTGACAAAGATGACCCCGCAGGAGGCGTAGGAGTAGAAAGGGATATCCGAATGCGAGGAGAGTTGGGGGGTGGAATGAGGAGAGATCTGGGTACAAAAGGCTGAGGAACCGGGGGTGGAGGGTTCCTTGCCGGTGGAGGAGTAGTGGTGGTGGGTGCAGCGGGCGTTGGCGATGGGCGGGTAAGGAGTGGTCTAGACGGCGAAGGTGAAGGGTTGGTGATGGATGGCGGAGTTTGCTGCGTGGTAGGCTGCGGAGGCGGTAAACGGGTAAGGAGAGATCGGGTTGTCAAGGATGGAGAATTGGTGGGAACAGGTGGATTAACGGGGCGTAGAAGAGCCCGGCTCAATTGGGAGTAGAAGAAGAAGGAAGCGTGCGCAAAAGGCGTGGAGGTTGATTTGGATTATGATTAAATGCCCCGACAGAGGCGTTTTCTTCATGCCATCCCTGTCCTCTCTCCACCTCATGGAGAGACGTGACAGGGTTCACGTGCTGATTTGGCGGGTGCTCTGGCAGTGGATTGTGGACAATCCCCATATCTTGCTGAGGTGCCTAATCTTACTGTTGTACTTGTGGAGCCGGTTGCTATGGCTGCTGAGCCTGCTGTTACCGAGGAGGCCTTCTTTCTTTCATAGTGGCGATAAACTGTCTCATCTCATCCCAATTGATACCGCCCTGGTCATTTAAATCATAAATGTAGTCCTTGAAGTGGAAGCAACGATCAATGTTGTGACCAGGGGAGCGGTGGAAGACACAGTAGCGAGATGTGTCAACATTAGCGGGCCACACTACCCTTTCCTTTGGTAGCATGAGCAAGTTGGCAGCCATTAAGGCATTGAAAATATCCGGGAGACTTTCTGGCAATGGCGGATAATGGGCCCTTTTGGGACCGAGTGGTCTCCTCTGCTGTTGTTGTTGCGGTCCATAATTAGTGGGTGGCGGTACTTGGTGGTATTGTTGCGGAGCTGGAGGGTCAGCGCGGGGCGCTTGGTTTTGTGGTGGAGCAAAAGAAGGTTGAGGAGTAAATTGGTGTTGTGGGGGTGAAGTAAAGAGGGTGCCTTGTGATGGAGGTGGCGGAGGTCGTGGGTTAGATTGGCGAAAAGGTGTGGGGTTGCCAACCGCGCCAACCTGCTCATTGATGACGGTGCCCTCAGTCGTGGGCCCGCTATTGTTGACATTTGTATTCTTTTTAACCAACCTTGGTTTTGGCTCAAACATGCCCATGATGGGCGAATCTTTCATTTGGGTCTGAATATAACGAGCTCTTTCATAAAGCTCCTCCATGGTGGTCAATCTGTTCATAGCCAGTATATGCCAGAGCTGTGGGGTTGCATTGGACATAATCATCTTAACCTGTTCCGATTCTGATAAGGTATCTTTCAACTTCTCGGCCATTGACCGCCATCTATCAGCAAATATGATGAAGTCCTCCTCGGGCTTCATTTTCTCTGCAACCAAATCTGTAACTGAAAGGGAGGGTCCAACCCGGTCCCTATACTTCTGCAAGAATTTTTTCTGAACCACATCGAAATCACTAGCATTTACCAGATCCAGGGAATAGAACAACTCGAGGGCTGGCCCCTCTAAAGATCTTCTAAACAAGTAAGCCAATGAGGCTTTGTTGCCCTGCCAAAAGGACGTTTCATACATAAAATCCTTCAGATGGATAAAGGGATTACCAGTTCCATTGTATCGCCGAAAGTTCGACATCTCAGAAGGTGGTAAATGAAAAACTGGCAATGTAGGAAGAGAGATTTCTGGGGCATTCTTGGCTGCAGTAACCTTGTTGAGTTTTTCTTCCATGATAGCCAATTTTTGAAGGAGCAAAGCATTAGTGTCTGACTCGACCGGGGCCGAATTTGGGATGAAGGTATTTGGCATAGGCGTCCTTAGAATTTGGGGAGGTTGAAAGAATTGGGGCCTAGCCGCTTAGTAGCTTGCCTGTTGGGCCGGCATGGCCGCACCAGGTGTCGGTGGACAAGAGGGGGGTTTGTGCAAGACCACTTGGTCATTAGTGAGGTGAGGGCCACTCTCGGCCGGAGGGGGATTGGAGGATGAAGAGGGAACGGACTTCCCTTTCAAAGCGGCCTGAACTGCCTGCCGCTGGGAGTCATCTAATTGAGATAGGGCATTAATCAAATCGGTAACATTGAAAGATGGGGAGGGGTTCCCCGGAGTGTTGGAGGGTAAAGCCTGAGAAGAGGGCACAACCTCTTGAGTAGCGGTATCAACCACATGAACTTGAGGATAATGAGAATGAGGAGGAGGGTAATTCCCTTCATGATAGATAGAATCTTGGGGAACCTCATAGGATTGACCAAAAACGTTCTCCTCCACATTGTCATAGGAATATCCGTAGCTTGCCATGTTGATAATCTTACCTGAACGGAGTTGCATGCTTAAAAAGAGAGAAAGCTTTATGAATGAATTATCACACAATCAACCACCCAATCAAAGCAAGCTTGAGCAAATCAACCCAACCAAATTTATGCAAACAAGTTGAGATGAAGGCAAGATTTTAGTATTATGTTTGAGATTAGAGTGAGTTAAATTACAGAATCATTCACTCCTCTTTGCAAAGTGAAACCTAGTTTGGATCCAAGTGTAGCCTCCGTGTCAACTAGGTTCTTTCTCTTTTCTCACCAACGATAGGTTCTCTAAACTCCGGGTACTTCAAGGGTACAACCGGCCCAGCGTCTGTGAGGGAATCCACGGGTGCAGGGACTTACGGAGGTCTTGGAAAAGGGATTTCCGGTCCAAAGAGACGGAATGCTCAATGGAGGGTTATCCCGATTCCAAGAGAGGTGTGTGAAATCCTAGTGTAGAGAGAGGAGGTCTCTCAACCAAATGCCACAAAATGCAGTATAAGATAAGCCAATCACAGCAATATAATCAAATACTCAATGTAAGTATGAATCCAGCATGAATAGACAGAAATAGTAAGGCTCTGCAAACACACAGGAAAGAGGCGACCTGGAGGCAGTCGCTACTAACAAAAGAGACGACAGCGTGGCCGTCGTGAAACGCTGCGAGGGGCTCACAGATAATGCAAAAACGCGCCTTGATGTGGGGCGCTAAATATGATAAAGACGCCTCTGACAGAGGGCGTCAAATATAAGTGGTGCGTAAGATCGAAGAAAAACGCGCCTTGGTGCAAGGCGCTGCCAAATAAAAAGACGCCCGAGAGGAGGGCGCAAATTCACAGAAGCAGCAGATATGATAAAAGACGCCTTCGTGGAAGGCGTTAAACAGGAAACATACGCCCTGGATGAAGGCGCTAAATAAAAGGGCGCCTTTGTGAAAGGCGTTAATTCCAAAAACAGCAATAGATTAATCACAAGCTGGCTGATCCCGGGGAGTGTGCAGTGTGCACAGTGGAGGGTGCCCGTGGGCACAAGGGAGGGGTACCGTGGGTATCAAAGGGAAAGGGCACGCGTGGGTGCCAAAGGGGAAAGGGCACACGTGGGTGCCAAAAGGAGATGGTAATCAAAAGAAAAACAATGGAGGTCCTACCGTGATCGCCAATTTGTGAATCATAGAAAATCCACTCTTAAAGGAAAAATAAGTGTAATAATCAGAATATGAAGAATAATAAGAATAATAATGAAAAAGGGAGTGAGAGAGCACGTGGTGCTAATAAGGAGATTTTTGGGGCATCTCAGAAGGTGGTAAATGAAAAACTGGCAATGTAGGAAGAGAGATTTCTGGGGCATTCTTGGCTGCAGTAACCTTGTTGAGTTTTTCTTCCATGATAGCCAATTTTTGAAGGAGCAAAGCATTAGTGTCTGACTCGACCGGGGCCGAATTTGGGATGAAGGTATTTGGCATAGGCGTCCTTAGAATTTGGGGAGGTTGAAAGAATTGGGGCCTAGCCGCTTAGTAGCTTGCCTGTTGGGCCGGCATGGCCGCACCAGGTGTCGGTGGACAAGAGGGGGGTTTGTGCAAGACCACTTGGTCATTAGTGAGGTGAGGGCCACTCTCGGCCGGAGGGGGATTGGAGGATGAAGAGGGAACGGACTTCCCTTTCAAAGCGGCCTGAACTGCCTGCCGTTGGGAGTCATCTAATTGAGATAGGGCATTAATCAAATCGGTAACATTGAAAGATGGGGAGGGGTTCCCCGGAGTGTTGGAGGGTAAAGCCTGAGAAGAGGGCACAACCTCTTGAGTAGCGGTATCAACCACATGAACTTGAGGATAATGAGAATGAGGAGGAGGGTAATTCCCTTCATGATAGATAGAATCTTGGGGAACCTCATAGGATTGACCAAAAACGTTCTCCTCCACATTGTCATAGGAATATCCGTAGCTTGCCATGTTGATAATCTTACCTGAACGGAGTTGCATGCTTAAAAAGAGAGAAAGCTTTATGAATGAATTATCACACAATCAACCACCCAATCAAAGCAAGCTTGAGCAAATCAACCCAACCAAATTTATGCAAACAAGTTGAGATGAAGGCAAGATTTTAGTGTTATGTTTGAGATTAGAGTGAGTTAAATTGCAGAATCATTCACTCCTCTTTGCAAAGTGAAACCTAGTTTGGATCCAAGTGTAGCCTCCGTGTCAACTAGGTTCTTTCTCTTTTCTCACCAACGATAGGTTCTCTAAACTCCGGGTACTTCAAGGGTACAACCGGCCCAGCGTCTGTGAGGGAATCCACGGGTGCAGGGACTTACGGAGGGCTTGGAAAAGGGATTTCCGGTCCAAAGAGACGGAATGCTCAATGGAGGGTTATCCCGATTCCAAGAGAGGTGTGTGAAATCCTAGTGTAGAGAGAGGAGGTCTCTCAACCAAATGCCACAAAATGCAGTATAAGATAAGCCAATCACAACAATATAATCAAATACTCAATGTAAGTATGAATCCAGCATGAATAGACAGAAATAGTAAGGCTCTGCAAACACACAGGAAAGAGGCGACCTGGAGGCAGTCGCTACTAACAAAAGAGACGACAGCGTGGCCGTCGTGAAACGCTGCGAGGGGCTCACAGACAATGCAAAAACGCGCCTTGATGTGGGGCGCTAAATATGATAAAGACGCCTCTGACAGAGGGCGTCAAATATAAGTGGTGCGTAAGATCGAAGAAAAACGCGCCTTGGTGCAAGGCGCTGCCAAATAAAAAGACGCCCGAGAGGAGGGCGCAAATTCACAGAAGCAGCAGATATGATAAAAGACGCCTTCGTGGAAGGTGTTAAACAGGAAACATACGCCCTGGATGAAGGCGCTAAATAAAAGGGCGCCTTTGTGAAAGGCGTTAATTCCAAAAACAGCAATAGATTAATCACAAGCTGGCTGATCCCGGGGAGTGTGCAGTGTGCACAGTGGAGGGTGCCCGTGGGCACAAGGGAGGGGTACCGTGGGTATCAAAGGGAAAGGGCACGCGTGGGTACCAAAGGGGAAAGGGCACACGTGGGTGCCAAAAGGAGATGGTAATCAAAAGAAAAACAGTGGAGGTCCTACCGTGATCGCCAATTTGTGAATCATAGAAAATCCACTCTTAAAGGAAAAATAAGTGTAATAATCAGAATATGAAGAATAATAAGAATAATAATGAAAAAGGGAGTGAGAGAGCACGTGGTGCTAATAAGGAGAGTGATCGCCAGAGGGGTTACCTCAATAAGAAGAAAAGATGATCGCGAATACCTGGTGATAATATGATGCGGGATGGATGTGGATTCCTTCCTCCACCTTCTATCGGTCGGCCGATGAAGGGGGTTTTCCTTGTTGATTACCTTTTTTGTTTGGTTTTAAAACCCCTAGAGAATTAGGGAGAGGAGAGGAGATGCAATACTAATGTAAAGGAAGAAAAATGATGGACGTTGATGATACGATGAAAACAAACACAAACAAAGGAGAGAACCCCTGCTGTTCCTATAAACAGTAAAGGGGAGAACCACCGGAGCAGCAGGAAGCAGAGGGAAGATGATGAAGAGATCACACGGATGAAGAGAACTCTTCTCTGCGCTTTCTCTGATTAACGACTAATGATCCCAGCGACCTTGCTAACACTGTAACCTCTGTAACCACAGCCCTGCTTCTAATAACAACGACTCTCTCTCTTTTCTAACCTTGCATGAGATCGACTAGGGAACTCTTTTATAGGGTTTCGATCACAGATAGACACAGATTTGGGAAGATAAGAATAGGCAGTGGTTATCAACGGCAAGGACTCTAGTTCCCAGATCGAGCAAAGTGACCAAGAAAGGCATGGAACTCTTCAGGAAAGACGAGGTTAAGAAGGACACGAAAAGGGTGAGACATGACCTACCGAAGGGCGTCAATTCCACAATTGACGACCTGCCGCAAGGGCGTTAAATCAAAACACGACCAGGATCAGGGCGTCACTTCGTGGATTCAATTTTGGTAATAAAACCTTCTTTATTTGAAAATTATAAAAAGACGCCAGAAGAAAAGGCGTTAAACAAAAACACGCCCTAGAGAAGGGCGTTAATAATTGATTACAATAAGAGCGGGACTCGTAAAATATCAGGAATTGACGCCCAGACCACAGGTCGTCCTTTCTTAAGAACACGCCCCAGATTAAGTCGCTACTTAAATAACGCCCCCAATGAAGTCGTTAATCACAAAAAATGCAAGAATAAATCACAAAAACACAAAAATAGAAAAGCTTTATATTATAGAAATATTGAAGTTCACTTTGGGGCGTTAACATAGTGACATGAGATTTAATCAACAAAGCGTCAATTTTGGCGTGTCTACAACGTGCCGTGAGACCGGTGTTTTGTAGATGGTAGGGTTCCCCTTTCTAAGGTACTCGCTTACTGCTAGCGTAGTGATTTCTCTATTTGCGAGGTAGGGTTCGAGTGATCCCTGCTGAGTCTTGTTCTGAGACTCATTCCCTGCGTGTTTTCACCGTGTTTCAGGCGAGGCGCGGCTTCAGGGGAGCGCGTCTGAGGCTCAGCGTGGTTCAGGTGCCCAACGTTAGTGCCAGAGGTCAGAGCTGGGGTATGCCCCGTGTAGTTATACTTTTCTTTCTTATCTCTATACTAGTTGTGGACTACTGTTGTTATTTTTATTGTTATCTTGTGGACCATATATTAATTAAAATGTTGTTTATTTCCTGTTTAATTTCTACAATTATTTATGATACTTGTGTAGTCTCCACACCATCCCTTCTAACCCTTCCGAGTCTTCGGGCTCGTGGGTGGCTGTACGAGTCTCTGATTACCGGGCCTTCCCGGTAATCAGATTCTCAGGTCATTATAGTTGGTATCAGAGCAGCGGTTGTGGGATTATACAAGCATCATGGGTAATTGTAGTGGTCCACTAGTCCACAACGATGATGTACAGTTGACGCTGGCATCGGACAGCGTGTGTTTTTCTTGACCTGGCCGTTTTCGTGTTTTTTATCTTTTGCTTCAGGTGCGAGTATGGCGCCGAGGCGGGCGACTCGCTCTCAGCAGGGGCAGTCGGCTGGAGGTCAGGAGATCCAACAAGAGGTTCAACAGGAGCAGGAGGAGCAGAGCAGAGTGCCACCTGCGGCCACCGGGGCAGCGGATGCTGCGAGGTTTCCGGGGGCCAAGGATTTCTTTCGTGGTATGTACCAGCTTATGTCGCAGCAGTTCGGCGGAGAGGTTAGTGAGGGCTCATCGACCAGGGGTGGGCCAGGCAGAGCAGTGAGGGATTTCATGCAGTTCCACCCTCCTTTCTATGGCGGTCAGCCAGACCCCGATTTGGCTTGAGATTGGCTCGACGAGATGGAGCGGGTGTTCAGTTCCGCGCGGTGTGCTGTAGAGGACAGAGTGATGTTGGCCTACAACCAGTTGTAGGGTACGGCTCGAGCGTGGTGGTCTTCCGAGTGGAAGACGTCTTTTCAGTCTTGTCCCCTTGAGCAGATTGCGTGGGGCGACTTCGTTAGTGCTTTTGAGCGTACGTACTGCCCAGAGTATATTGCTACACAACGGATGCATGAGTTTTTGGAGCTGGTCTAGGACGACATGTCCGTGTTTCAGTACAGGGCCCGATTTGTTGAGCTGGGTCGGTATGCACCTCATATCATGGAGCATGAGAAGGTGAAGACCACACAGTTCGTACTGGGCTTAAGGTAGGAGCTGAGGCACCATTTGATCGCGAACGCTGCCACTGATTTGGAGATAGCGTCTCGTGTTGCGGCTTCTTTGGAGTTGGATATGTAGAGGACTCAAGGACCGATTAGCCAGGGGCAGTCCTTGTCAGGTCGCAGCCAGCAGTCGGCTACCCAGCAGCAGGGTTCTTTCCAACATGCGTCGGGTGGTTCAGGAGCGCCGGCACCGGCAGCGTCAGTGACAGGATATGTGTCTTTTAGCTCGAAGGTCAAGAAGTTTTTCAAGAAGGGGTTCGGTAAGAAGAAGCCCAAGGATTAAAGGCAGGCATCGTCGGGCAGTGTACATCAGTCGATTCCTTTTCAACGTCAGGGATCAATGGGTGGATCGCGAGGACCGTGCCCACGGTGTAGCGAGTTCCATCCAGGCAGGCAGTGCACAGCGCCGATCGTTTGTTTTCGGTGTGACCAACCAGGGCATAGGGCGCGTTACTATCCTTAGAGGTAGTAGCAGTAGCAGTTTCCTCAGCAGCAGCAGGTTCCCCAGTAGCAGAGGCCACAGCAGCAGCAAGGACAGTATCCGCCGCTACCCAGGTCAGCTAGTATGGGAGGCTGGCAGAGAGCTCGAGGCCAGATTACACACATGACTAGGGCAGAGGCAGTGGTGTCGCAGCTCGTGGAAGGTACCGTTCAGATTTTGGGTTGTGCGACTCGGGTTTTGTTTGATTCTAGTGCGTCTCATTCGTTTATTTCTGAAGATTTCGCGCCGAGTATCGAGGAGCCGGTGACCCAGTTGTCCTGTGATTTGACAGTGGAGTTGCCTTCGGGTGATTTTATGATAACTCCGTATTGTTTTGATGAGGTTCCTGTGTGGGTGGAAGGGCAGAGTTTACCGGCTAGGCTCTATGCGTTGCTTCTTTTGGACTTTGATGTGATTTTGGGCATGGATTGGCTCGAGACACATCATGCTTTGGTGGACTGCGGCTCGAAGAGGGTTTATTTCTAACGACTTCGTGGACCCACCTTCTATTTCCAAGGTATCATGTCTTCCTCTTCCTTCCTTCTTATTTCTGCTATTCGAGCTCGTCGCTTGCTTGATGCGGGTTGTCAGGGCTTTCTCACTTCAGCGGTGTGCGAGTTTCCCGATGTTTTTCCGGAGGACTTACCTGGATTGCCTCTCCAGCGGGAGGTCGATTTTGTGATTGAGGTTGTGCCTGGTACGGGACTTTTGGCGAAGGCTCCCTACCATATGGCTCCCGCTGAGTTGAGGGAATTACGGGCGCAGTTGCAAGAGTTGCTGGCCAAAAGGTATATTCGTCCTAGCTTTTCCCCTTGTGGTGCGCCTGTGTTGTTCGTGAAGAAGAAGGACGGTAGCTTGCGGTTGTGCATTGACTACCGGTAGCTGAATGATGTGACCATCAAGAACAAGTATCCGTTGCCGCGGATCGATGATTTGTTTGACCAGCTTCAGTCTGCTCGAGTGTTCTCACGGATTGATTTGCGGTCTGGTTACTATCAGCTGAGAATTTGTGAGTCCGATGTGGAGAAGACTACGTTCAGCTCGAGGTATGGGCATTATGAGTTCTTGGTGATGCCGTTCGGGCTCACCAATGCCCCCGCAGCCTTCATGGACTTGATGCAGAGGGTGTTTCATCTGTACTTGGACCAGTTGCTGGTCGTATTTATGGACGACATCCTTGTCTATTCGCGGTCTGCCGAGGAGCACGCGTACCATTTGGGTGTGGTGCTGCAGACGTTGCGAGATCACTAGTTGTATGCGAAGCTCTGTAAGTGCGAGTTCTGGCTTCGTGAGGTGCACTTTTTGGGACACGTGATCTCTGGTGATGGTATTTTCTTGGACCCCTCCAAGGTCGAGACAGTAATGCAGTGGCCGAGGCCGAGGTCTGTGACGGAGATCCGGAGTTTCTTGGGGCTTGCGGGCTATTATCGTCGCTTTATCCAGGATTTTTCTCGCATTGCGGCCCCGATGACCAGACTTACGCGGAAGGATGTGTCTTTTGTCTGGACTAATGAGTGTGCGCAGAGTTTCAGGGAACTGAAGAGATTGCTCACCTCGGCTACGGTGTTGGTTTTACCTTCTGGATTGAGAGGTTTTGTGGTGTGTATAGATACTTCTGGGGTCGGATTCGGTGCTGTGTTGATGCAGCATGGTATAGTGGTGGCTTATGCATCTCGGCAGCTGAAGCCCCACGAGGAGAACTACCCTATCCATGACCTGGAGTTGGCAGATGTGATCTTCGCGCTGAAGATCTAGAGGCATTATCTGTACGGTGAGAAGTTTGAAGTGTTCACTGACCATCAGAGTTTGAGGTATGTGTTCACGCAGAGGGACCTTAACCTCAGGCAGAGGCGTTAGATGGAGTTTATGAAGGATTATGACTTCACCCTATCTTATTAGCCAGACATGATGAATATTATCGCCGATGCTTTGAGTCGGAAGGTCGCGGTCAGTGCTTTGATGTTAAGGAAGTGAAGGCTCTGGGAACAAGTGCCCGAAGTATCATTCAGGCTCAAGATTCTCCAGGAGCCAGGGTTAGCCGTGCTTGCGAGTCTGACTGTCACTCCTGCGATCCACCGTCAGGTGATAGAGGCTCAACATGCAGACCCTGAGTTACCCCAGATTTTGGCCTTGGCTAATGCGGAACTCGGTGAGGACGGAGCCATGAGATTCCGTGGTAGGCTGTACATCCCAGCCGAGGAGCAGGTTCGCCGTGCGGTGTTGCTCGAGGCTCATGAGAGCAGGTACACCGTGCACTCGGGTGCGACGAAGATGTATCAGAACTTGCAGAGATAATTCTGGTGGCCTGGCATGAAGAGAGATGTCACCGAGTTTGTGGCCAGGTGCCTGACCTGTCAGCAGGTGAAGGCGGAGCATCAGCGACCGGGAGGTACTCTTCAGCCCTTGGATGTTCCCGCGTGGAAGTGGGACCACGTGACCATAGATTTCGTGGTAGAATTGCCGAGGACTCCGAGTGGGCAGGATAGTATTTAGTTGCTGGTGGATAGGCTGACAAAGGTGACTCGGTTGTTACCGGTCAAAGTTAGCTGGAGTGTGTCCAAGTTAGCTCATCTTTATGTGGAACAGATTGTCCCGTTGCATGGGATTCCTATCTCCATTGTGTCGGATCGGGATCCGCGCTTCACGTCCGGATTCTAGAAGAGTTTCCAGCAAGCACTTGGCACGGATTTAGCATTTAGCTCAGCGTACTATCCTCAGTCAGATGGTCAGTCAGAGAGGACCATCCAGACCATGGAGGATATGTTGAGATCCTGCTACCTGGAGTGGCAGGGGAGTTGGATTCACCACCTACCGTTGGTGGAGTTTGCCTACAATAACAGCTATCATTCGAGCATTGGCATGGCTCCTTATGAGACTTTGTATGGGTGTCCGTGTCGGACTCCACTTGACTGGTTCGAGGTTGGTGAACGTGTTTTGATGAGACCGGAGTTGGTACAGCAGTGTGTGGATGTTGTGCACTTGGTTCGTCAGAACATGTTGGTGGCCCAAAGTCGGCAGAAGAGCTATGCTGACCGGAGGAGGCAACCTCTTGCATTCGCCATTGGCGATCGTGTGTTCTTGAGAGTTTCTCCGATGAAGGGGGTGATGCACTTTGGACAGCGTGGGAAGCTGAGCCCCCGCTACGTTGCTCCTTTCCTCATTATGGAGCGCATCGGTTGCAGTTACCCCTTGAGTTGGCATCGGTGCATGACATGTTCCACATCTCGATGTTGCGAAAGTATATGCCCGATGATGTTAGCGCAGCAAGAGTGATATAGAAGGGGGGGGGGGATGAATAGATCACTCCCAATTTGTAGAAACTTAAGCGGAATAAATTTTCTACAGCTAACGCACCTCCTTAAACCGTACACAGAGGGATGTAAATGAGAATGAAGAGCGAATCACATGGAAGCAAAGAGCCAAGCAGATGAAGAGCGTAGAGAACAATAGCAAACCACAGAGGAGGCACTCGGTTTTTAGGTGGTTCGATTGCAGTCCGCAATCTACATCCACCCCTCACTCCAACTAGAGTGAGGATTCCACTAGACGATGCTAGATCAATGCAGACTCAGTCTGCGACCAACACGCTGCCACACAGCTTGAACACCAAGGGAGACAAAACCCTCAACCAAGTTCTGCTACCCACAGAACTTGAAACCTGTTCTAGCTCCCAGCTAGAACACGACCGGAGAAACCTCTCCCTTCCTCTACACACCGGAGAGAAACTGTTAATGACAACCAGTCACTAACACCACCAGAGATCACCGATCTCTCTTCCTCTGCAACACAGAGGGAAACTGGAGTGATACTCCCTTCCTCCACACACCGGAGGGACAACAATTCAGATCAGAATAGAAGGACAAAAAATAAACGAAAGCAAAGTGGAAAATGAAAAAACAATGAGAAGGAATCGGTTCTGAAACCCAATACAAATGTAGCTTCAAATGAAGCAATTCATCAATCAGCACACACTCTCTCTCTCTCTCGACCAAACTCTTCTCAGATATTGAACTCTCTGCTCTTTTCCTTTCTCTTTCTTTCTCTCTGCACTTTTCTTTCCTTTTTTGGATCGAAGGACGTATATGCTCTCCAGGCTTCTTCTTCGATCAACCTTCATCTGAAGATGAAGGCTCCATTATATACCAGCAGCAGTAGCAGCAGGGCGCGTGTGGCTTCCACAGTTCCCGCCCTAAGAATTCAGACCACGTGGCAGCATCTAGTAGACTGTCAGAACACGTGTCCTCATCTGGGCATTCTCCTTATCCTCGGATCACGTGCCCAGCACCAGTACGCTCAGCAACTGGAGGTAGATGGCGTCAACTCACTTGCTCCAAAGAGTTGACGCACCCATCATAGATCTTCAACCTTTTTAACCGCTGCGTCGACTCCATCAGCCCGTGGCGTTGATGCATCGATGTGTACATTTCTATACTGGCATCTCTTATTCCGCTACGTCGACGCTTCCTGTTGATGGCATTGACGCAGTGAAAGATTTCGTGATGGCTTCATCGCTTGTAAGAGTCTCTGCTACTTTAACTGCTGCGTCGACGCTGCTTGCTTGTGGCATTGACGCAATAGAAGACGACGTGAAAGCTTCATCTACTGATGCGTGGACGCTTTAAACTTCAGGCGTCGACCCTGCTCCCTTCAGCAACAAGAAACAAGTGTATAGACTTAGTGTTAACGTTGAGCTCAATGTACAGACTCAATCAAATGAGGAGTTTCCAGTGTATGGACTTGCAATTCAAACAACAATGAATAGACTTTAGAGAAATGAAGTCTAGTGTATAGACATGGAGAGCTGTTCAATGTGTTGGGTTGGCGTTGTATAGACTTGGCTTTGAGCACTTGGGCTGAAGGCAATGTGCAGACTATGCGATGTATAGACTTTGCCCAAGAAACCGAATGTATAGACTTCGCCACAGTCTAAAGAGCATACTTTGCAAAAGTGAGCGAGCCAATGTGTAGACTTCACAATAAGCAGTCCGATGTACAGACTTCAAGAAGTCTTGACAACGAACACTGTTCAGACTTTGCAAACACGAGACGATGTATAGACTTGCTAGTCTGAAGGCCAACTGTTTAGACTAGAATCGCTTGAAGCGATGTACATACTTGGTGAGGCTCAAGCAGTGTACAGAGTTGAAAGTCTCACAAACGAGTGTATAGACTTAGGCTTTTAACACAGTGTTTAACATGCTGAGTTGACGCTGCAGCCCAATGAGTTGACGCTGCAACGTATTACTATTACGTTCAACTGATGATGTATAGACTTAATCAAATGAAGAACCTGATCAGAAGAGTCTACGCATCAGCACACTGAGTTGACGCACTGGTGTGAAGACTGTGCAGACAGAGTGAATAGACTTGAAGGAGTTATGCCAATGAACAGATGAGTCGACGCATCAGGAGGGGTGGGTCGACCCACTGCTATCAATACTAGCTAAGCAGAGTGAAGATAAAATCATGATAGCATGCTTATCTGACAACCAAATGAACTGTACTCACTCACATGATGAAACAACATTAATCTAGAGATAGAAGATTGATTTATAGTGTGAGACATCATCAAAACCATAGGAATGTAACAATCTCCCCCTTTTTGATGATGACAACACTATGAATCATGCAATATCAAGTTTCAACAAAAAGTTAATACCAGTTGCAACAAGCAGAATAAATTCAAGACATGCTCATGCAAATGAATTAAACATTCCCTACAGCACACTCTCATCTCCCCCACAACTCATAACCATTTCTTCCACGAAGCAACATGACTCCCCTCAAAGCTCAAGACAACAAAGCTCAAGACAAAACCAATACTCACTGAAATTGCAAACTTCTCACTGAAATTGCAGATATTGCAAGCTTCTCTCCCCCTTTGACATCAGCAAAAAGAACTGCAGAATGTATGACAGTGCTGGAAACATGAGGACTGAGGGCAGTAACTTCTTAGTGCAGAAAGTCACGAGTAGATCTTAAGAGAATAAGTGAGTTTCTAATCTCAAGAGAGGATTCTTTGGACTTCAGTACACAATAGAGAAGTAGAGTTATAGACAAGTTTATCAGCATACATAGTGGATGATTGAGAGCAGGAGTTGACAAGTATGGCCAGATATAGCTGATCATTCAACTATTTCACAAGACAGTAAGAGACTAAATCAGAGAGGTGTTCTCAAGGTATTGAAGACAAGCAATCCATTAGTTGCATAACAACAAGGAATTTTTGTTGGAGATGATTTTCAAGAAGATCAATGAGTAAGTTGGTAGTTCACTTCCTTTGACATTAGGGAAACACCTTGATTAGAGGCCTGAATCCCCAGTTACTCAGAGTGAGTACCTCATTACTTCCCCCTTTTTTTAATAATAAAGAACAGAGTTAGTAACTGTGGCTTTTGACATTAGGGAAACACCTTGATTAGAGGCCAGAGTCCCCAGTTACTCACCAGCAAGCCACCATTGCTCTGTCATGACTTTTCATTCATTTTAAGCATTTGACACCTCATGACTTGGGAGAAATATTCATTTCATTGATGAAGCTCCCAGTTTCTCAGTGATCAAAACAGAACATGTTTGTTCAGTTAAGCCCTTGAGTTAAAAAGATAGAATGATTGAAGACAATACCAAAAAGAACTTTTCTTGAATTGAGTCTTGAAGTCTAGATTTCAAGTTGATTGGGTCAAATAACAAGACATACAAGTTTTTGGCATGAACCATAATCAATGAGAATGTAGGAAGATATACTTTATGCAATTAGTCCAGATCTCTGAAGGAGTACCAAAGGAAGGATTCTAACTTGAAAATTAGAGTCACAGACTTATAGACTTAAGAGATAAGTGACACTCTATTTTCTGAGAGAACCATACTAAATCAGTCATGCAAAACCAGCAAAGGTACACATCTAGACAGCCCTTTTGAATCTGTCAGAGAACTTCTCTTCTCACATCACAACTCAGCTCCCCCTAAGACATAGCATACCTCACAAACCATTCCAGCAAAAAAAATCTCAAAGCTCCCCCTTACCTAGAGCATTCTGAAGGCTAACCAATAAGGATTCAGAACTCCCTCTTAAACCAGCATGAAAGAAGGCTAAACAACAGATAGACACAACTCCCCCTCACAACAAAAACATGCTCCATAACTAAGACAATTTGTATAAGCCTAATTCTCTTCTCAAAGTGGAAAATTTTTCATTATCCAGAGGTTTTGTGAATATGTCAGCAATCTGATTATCTGTGCCTACATGAATCAGTTCAAAATTATTCTTAGACACCTCATCTCTTATAAAATGATGTCTTATCTCTATGTGTTTGGTTCTTGAATGCAAAACAGGATTTTTAGCAAGATTGATGGCACTAGTATTATCACAGTAAATAGGTGTGCACCCTAGGTCTACTTGGTAGTCCTGAAGCTGGTGTTTAATCCAAATGACTTGTGTTCCACAACTCCCTGCAGCCACATATTCAGCTTCTGTAGTGGAGAGGGCCACAGAATGTTGTTTCTTGGAGCCCCAAGACACTAAACACCCACCCAAGAATTCACAATGGCCACTAGTGTTTTTCCTGTCTAGTTTACAGCCGGCATAGTCAGCATCTGTGAATGCTACTAGGTTAAGTGTGTGAGATGCAGGAAACCATAATCCTAGAGAATGACTAGCTGACAAATATCTGAAGATTCTTTTAACTGCAGCTAAGTGTAGTTCAGTAGGTCTAGACTGATACCTTGCACACATTCCTACACTGAATTGTATATCAGGTCTAGAGGCTGTCAAGTAAAGTAGTGATCCAATCATACCTCTATAAAGTTTGGCATTTACTTCTTTACCTGTCTCATCTGCATCCAATGAAGTATTGGTGCCCATGGGTGTAGTAATGTGCTTTAAGTTTTCCATGCCAAACCTTTTGAATAGTTCCATTGTGTATTTGGTTTGGTTGATGAAGCACCCATCTTCTAGCTGCTGTACCTGCAATCCAAGAAAATATTTTAGTTCACCAACCAAGCTCATTTCAAATTCAACAGACATCATGGTAGAAAATTCATCACATAGTTCATGCTTAGTTGATCCAAATACAATGTCATCTACATATACCTGAACTATGATGAGATCTTTATTCATGCCCTTGGTAAATAAGGTCTGATCAACTTTACCTCTTTTGTAGCTCTTGCTGATCAGAAATTCAGATAATCTTTCATACCAAGCTCTTGGAGCCTGCTTGAGACCATACAAGGCTTTGTTTAACCTGAAAACTTGGTTAGGTTGAGGAGAATATTGAAATCCAGGAGGTTGTTCAACAAAAACTTCTTCTTTAATAACTCCATTTAAAAAGGCACTTTTAACATCCATTTGTTGGAGTTTTATGTTCTTTGAGCATGCAAAGGCAAGCAACAATCTTATAGCTTCCATCCTAGCAACAGGTGCATAGGATTCATCAAAGTCTACACCGAATTCTTGACAGTAGCCTTTGGCTACTAGTCTGGCCTTATTCCTCGAGATAATTCCATCTTCGTTCATCTTATTTTTGAACACCCACTTGGTTCCTATGACATTAATACCATCTGGTCTTGGGACAAGCTCCCAGACATTATTCCTTTCAAACTGACCTAACTCCTCACTCATAGCATTGACCCAAGCTTGATCAGCTAAGGCCTCTTCTACTTTTTTGGGTTCAATTTGTGAGACTAATGCAATTAAGTCATCATTATTCACATTTCTAAAATGAGACCTAGTCCGAAGAGGATCTTCAGGATTGCCTATGACTTTATCTAAAGGATGGTCTTTAAGAAATCTAATATTTGTTGAAGACTCACCTGTTTCTCTTGGACCTTCCTGATTGGGGGAATTTGTTTCCCCACTTGGCTGAGTGTTCTCTTCTTCCTGTTGGTCTTCTAGAAAATCTCCACCATGATTAGAATCCCTGTCAAGATTTTCAACATTAGAAACATCTTTCTTTTCACTAAAAAGAATGTGTGGAGATTCTTCCACTTTCTGATCTGATACGTTAAATACCCTATATGCCCCTGACACTTCAGAGTAACCCAAGAATATTCCAGGTGAACTCTTGGCTTCAAACTTGTCTAAATCTTTCTTATCATTGTTATGAATAAAACATTTTACTCCAAAAAATCTGAAATGAAACAAGTTTGGTTTCTTACCTTTTAGAAGCTCATAGGGTGTTTTCTTGTGTATGGGTCTTACCATGGCCCTGTTGATTATGTAGGTTGCTGTATTGGCCGCTTCTGCCCAAAACCTTCTGGTTAACTTACTTTCAATCAACATGGTCCGGGCCATCTCCACCACTGTCCTATTTCTTCTCTCCACAATCCCATTTTGTTCAGGTGTTCTGGGAGAAGAAAACCTGTGAGTTAGTCCTTCTTTGTCACAAAGATCAGTAAACATTGAGTTTTCAAACTCACCTCCATGGTTAGATTGAATAGAACTAACCTTGTACTTCCCTTCTCGTTTGACCTTATTGAAAAATAGATTAAACTTTTGAAATGCATCACTCTTATTTGCTAAGAAAAATATCCATGAATATCTAGAGAAGTCATCTATGATGACATAGCCAAACCTGCTTCCATTAAGACTCTGAGTTCTAGTTGGACTGAAAAGGTCCATATGAAGAAGTTCCATTGGTCTCGAAGACAATGGCTCAGATCTTAATTTAAAAGAGTTTCTGGTCTGTTTGCCTAGAGCACAGGCATCACATGCTTTTGATATAGCGTTGAAATTAATTCTAGGCATGCCTCTAACTAAATCATGCTTGACCAATTTATTTAAAGTTGAAAAGCTAGCATGACCTAGACGTCTATGCCATTCAAAGGCATCATTTTCAGAATTGGCAGATAAGCAAATAGTATATTCAGAATTCTCATCTAAGTCTACAATGTAGACATTATTAACCCTGTTGGCTACAAATTTAACCATGTCAGAATTCGTTTCAAGAATTTTACATGAACTATCATCAAATACAACCCTGTGACCCCTGTCACATAATTGGCTAATGCTAATCAGGTTGTGTTGAAGCCCTTCCACAAGTAATACTTTTTCAATGGAATTTGTGGAAGACTTACCTACTATGCCAACTCCAATTATTTTACCTTTGTTCTTTCCTCCAAACTTGACCAGACCCCCTGGCTTCATCTCTATCTTGCTGAACTTGGATCGGTATCCTGTCATATGCCTGGAGCAGCCACTGTCGAGGTACCACTTGTTGTCTTCAGCTGCCAGGCCGACCTACACAAGTATATCAAGCAGAGTGATTTGGAACCCAAGATGAGTTGGGTCCAAGGACATTGTTTAAATATCTGATCAAGTGTTTAGGTATTCAGATTTGTTTCAGCATGGTTTTCTCTGGCACCTTCCTTTCTGATTTTTTAAAGTTCAATCCAGCTGAACTGGAGGAGTGAGTTCTATTCCTTTCATTGGTCTTCCTATTCCTAGGAAATTTCCTGTAGGCTTGTTGATTGGCATATCTTTGACCATGAAAGTTATTCCTCCAGTAGGTCTTGTTTGGACCCATCTGATTGTTATAATTCTAGCTTTTATTCTGATTTGTTTTCTTGGTCCAGCTACCATTTGTGTTCTGGTGAATGGACTTAATGTTATTTTTCATAAAGTTTATTCCAATCTTAAATGGTTGTCCAGTACTGGTTTTTGTGTTTTCTTTAGGACTTTGAGTTTCCTTAGAGCTGTTTGAGCTGGATGGTGTGTCCAGCTTTTCTTTTCCCTTCTCTGGACAGAAGGTGATGGTCTTGAATTGCAAGGGTCTCTTGTTGGTTGGGTCATAGCCTAGACCTTCCTTATTGAAATTGACCCTAGTCCCTAGTATAGCATCTAGGCTAGTCTTTCCTTGGACAAACTTTTCTAAGACTTTCTGTTTGTCTTCCAGCTCCTTTTGAAGATACTCAGAATTCTTTAGGAGCTCAGCATTTACTTTCTTCACCGCTTCATATTTCTCTGAATTTACTCTAATTTCATTCATGCCTTCTTCAATTTTAGCTTTAAATTCATTGAGCTATTTTTGACTTTCTTGAATTTCTCCCTTAAGCTTATCATTCTCTTTCCTTAGTGAGGTCATTTCTTCTAGTTGTTCTTTTAGCTTTTCATTTTCCTCACATACCAGAGTTTGTTCTTCAACATTTGTGTTAAATTTTCTTTTCAGAACTCTGTGCTCTTTACTAAGAGAATTAAATTTATTTAACAAATCACCATAAGCATCCTCCCAGTCATCAATTGAGAAATTTTCAAAGACATTTATTACCTCCTCTTCACTGTTTGCCATAAGGCAAATTCCATCTTCATATTCTTCTGAGGAAGCATCTTCAGGGTCTTCTTCTTCCTCGCTCCATGTGCAGACCATCGTCTGTGACTTCTTCTTCTTCTGCACCATTATATTTTTCTTCTGAAGATAGGGACCCTTCTTCTGGAGGTCTGGGCATTCGCCTCTCATGTGTCCCTGTTTGTTACAATTAAAACAAGTCAGTTTCTTAGGATTTCTATCCCTGTAACTGGTAAATTCAGCATTCTTGTTAAAGGGTTGTGGCTTCTTTTTCCTAAAGGTCTTTCCCTTTTTCTTCAAAAATTTTCTGAACTGTCTAGTGAGCATTGCCTGCTCCTCCTGGTCGAGATTTGACAGACCTTCAAGCTCAGACTCGGACTCAGGGCTACTACTGCTGCTTCCACTGTTGCTACCCTTTTTGCGGGAAGCTCTTAGGGCTACATTTTTACCCTTCCTCTCACTTCCTTCTCCACCTCCTTGGAAATTCATCTCATAGGTCATCAGGGATCCTATGAGTTCATTCACAGTTAAGACAGTCAAATCTTTTGACTCCTCAATCACAATGGCCTTAGTGTGCCATGCCGGGGATAAAGATCTAAGGATTTTCCTGACTATATCTGCCTCAGCAAGATCCTTCCCTAGCCCTTTAAGAGTGTTAGTGATCAAGGATAACCTAGCATACATTTCGGTTATATTCTCATCTGCATTCATCTTAAACATTTCATACTTAGAAGTGTAGAGGTTTACCTTCGAGACTTTCACTTGAGCTGTACCTTCATAGATCAATTACAGCTCATCCCACATTCGCTTGGCAGTTCTATATGCAAATATACGAGCATATTCCTCTGGATGAACAGCACACTGGATTATGTTCAGCGCCGTCCAGTTGAGTGACGAGAGCTTCACATGATCATCTGTCCAAGCATCCTCGTTTGGTGGCAGCTCATATGGCCCCACCGTGATTACTCTCCACAATTTATGACTATGAGCTCTAATGAACACTTCCATCCTGTTCTTCCAAAACAGATAGTTACTACCATCGAAATAAGGAGGGCGACTAATGGATTGACCTTCGGCCATGAAGGTTCTAGGACCACCACCATTTCCTTGACCGTTCGTCCACATGGCGTAAACCTGCTCTGATACCAAATGTTAGCGCAGCAAGAGTGATATAGAAGGGGGGGATGAATAGATCACTCCCAATTTGTAGAAACTTAAGCGGAATAAATTTTCTACAGCTAACGCACCTCCTTAAACCGTACACAGAGGGATGTAAATGAGAATGAAGAGCGAATCACATGGAAGCAAAGAGCCAAGCAGATGAAGAGCGTAGAGAACAATAGCAAACCACAGAGGAGGCACTCGGTTTTTAGGTGGTTCGATTGCAGTCCGCAATCTACATCCACCCCTCACTCCAACTAGAGTGAGGATTCCACTAGACGATGCTAGATCAATGCAGACTCAGTCTGCGAACAACACGCTGCCACACAGCTTGAACACCAAGGGAGACAAAACCCTCAACCAAGTTCTACTACCCACAGAACTTGAAACCTGTTCTAGCTCCCAGCTAGAACACGACCGGAGAAACCTCTCCCTTCCTCCACACACCGGAGGGAAACTGTTAATGACAACCAGTCACTAACACCACCAGAGATCACCGATCTCTCTTCCTCTGCAACACAGAGGGAAACTGGAGTGATACTCCCTTCCTCCACACATCGGAGGGACAACAATTCAGATCAGAATAGAAGGACAAAAAATAAACGAAAGCAAAGTGGAAAATGAAAAAATAATGAGAAGGAATCGGTTCTGAAACCCAATACAAATGTAGCTTCAAATGAAGCAATTCATCAATCAGCACACACACTCTCTCTCTCTCGACCAAACTCTTCTCAGATATTGAACTCTATGCTCTTTTCCTTTCTCTTTCTTTCTCTCTGCACTTTTCTTTCCTTTTCTGGATCGAAGGACGTATATGCTCTCCAGGCTTCTTCTTCGATCAACCTTCATCTGAAGACGAAGGCTCCATTATATACCAGCAGCAGCAGCAGCAGGGCGCGTGTGGCTTCCACAGTTCCCGCCCTAAGAATTCGGACCACGTGGCAGCATCCAGTAGACTGTCAGAACACGTGTCCTCATCTGGGCATTCTCCTTATCCTCGGATCACGTGCCCAGCACCAGTACGCTCAGCAACTGGAGGTAGATGGCATCAACTCACTTGATCCAAAGAGTTGACGCACCCATCATAGATCTTCAACCTTTTTAACCTCTACGTCGACTCCATCAGCCCGTGGCGTTGACGCATCGATGTGTACATTTCTATACTAGCATCTCTTATTCCGCTGCGTCGACGCTTCCTGTTGATGGCGTTGACGTAGTGAAAGATTTCGTGATGGCTTCATCGCTTGTAAGAGTCTCTGCTACTTTAATTGCTGCGTCGACGCTGCTTGCTTGTGGCGTTGACGTAATAGAAGACGACGTGAAAGCTTCGTCTACTGATGCGTGGACGCTTTAAGCTTCAGGCGTCGACCCTGCTCCCTTCAGCAACAAGAAACAAGTGTATAGACTTAGTGTTAACGTTGAGCTCAATGTACAGACTCAATCAAATGAGGAGTTTCCAGTGTATGGACTTGCAATGCAAACAGCAATGAATAGACTTTAGAGAAATGAAGTCTAGTGTATAGAAATGGAGAGCTGTTCAATGTGTTGGGTTGGCGTTGTATAGACTTGGCTTTGAGCACTTGGGCTGAAGCCAATGTGCAGACTATGCGATGTATAGACTTTACCCAAGAAACCGAATGTATAGACTTCGCCACAGTCTAAAGAGCATACTTTGCAAAAGTGAGCGAGCCAATGTGTAGACTTCACAATAAGCAGTCTGATGTACAGACTTCATGAAGTCTTGACAACGAACACTGTTCAGACTTTGCAAACACGAGACGATGTATAGACTTGCTAGTCTGAAGGCCAACTGTTTAGACTAGAATCGCTTGAAGCGATGTACATACTTGGTGAGGCTCAAGCAGTGTACAGAGTTGAAAGTCTCACAAACGAGTGTATAGACTTAGGCTTTTAACACAGTGTTTAACATGCTGAGTTGACGCTGTAGCCCAATGAGTTGACGCTGCAACGTATTACTATTACGTTCAACTGATGATGTATAGACTTAATCAAATGAAGAACCTGATCAGAAGAGTCTACGCATCAGCACACTGAGTTGACGCACTGGTGTGAAGGCTGTGCAGACAGAGTGAATAGACTTGAAGGAGTTATGCCAATGAACAGATGAGTCGACGCATCAGGAGGGGTGGGTCGACCCACTGCTATCAATACTAGCTAAGCAGAGTGAAGATAAAATCATGATAGCATGCTTATCTGACAACCAAATGAACTGTACTCACTCACATGATGAAACAACATTAATCTAGAGATAGAAGGTTGATTTATAGTGTGAGACATCATCAAAACCATAGGAATGCAACAGATGACTCTCGTGCTTGAGGATTCTGTTTGGCCCGAGGTGGCTCCAGATCTTTCTCTCCCCGAGTTTCCCGTCCGCGTTGTGGATAGGCGAGAGCAGCGCCTGCGGAACAAGGTCATCCCCTTGGTCAAGGTGGTGTGGCATCGACACTCTGGTGGTGAGGCTTCTTGGGAGCGTGAGGACGAGATGCGTCAGTATTTCCCATACTTATTTGAGTGAGTCTCCCTCTTCTTTCCCCTTGGGTTGTTCTCAATTTCGAGGATGAAATTCTTAAGGGGGGAGGGTTGTAATATCCCGGACCTTTCAGATCCTTCTTCGTGGGTCTCGGATCTGGTTTTTCAGAGTGTCTGGCTCCACTGTGTTCGAAATTTCGTTTCAGACATCTTTCGTGTTCGGGTCAGCGCGATCCGGAGTTGTTTCGGAGGCCCGGAGTGTGTCCGTGGCTTTTTCCGCACATGTTTTTCGATTTCCGATGTGTGTTTCGGCAATTCCTTCGGAACCTCGTTGCGGGTGAACCGGGCCGTTCACCTAGGCGAGGGTGGTACCGTTGCGACCGGTGCATTCCGAGGATCTCGAAAATGTAATTTTTAATTTTTTGGTATTTTCTGGATTTTCTATAAATACCCCCCTTTTCTCTCTCTTCCCCACCCTCTTCTTCTTCTTCCTCCTTTTCCTCCACCGTGCGAACGCCCCTCTCCCCCTCTTCTTTGGTTGGCGAGACCGCGGCGGCACCCCCCCTCCGGCTATAGACGGCGTGGGGCGGCGGCGTGGTGACGACGGCAGCGGCGAGGCGATTGTGTAGGCGTACGTGAACCGTGGGAGCTCAAGGAAGAACGAGGGTTTTCAAGCGATTTCTTGCGATCGTGGATGATTCGGCGCGTCTCGGGGCGCATTTGAGTAGGGTGACGTTCCTTAGCCTCTCGCGTTCCATTCCCGCGATTTGTAGGCCGAGGGGAGGCTGAGAGATGGGTATTCATGCGGGTTTGGGTTTTTCCATGATTTGGGGAGAGCTCGCCAGATCTATGGATTTGAGCCCCGATTCGACATTTTGATGGCCTAGAATCATGCTAGGGGTCCCCAGGGGTCTTCCCCTTTGATTTTCCCCTCCTTGGTGGAGGTATGGGGGCGTGGTTGGTTTTTTGGGCATTTTCCCGCCGTTTCGCCCTCGGGCGGTGTGACGGTCCTTCCAGTGACCGTCACACCATGTAACGTGCCTAGATGGGTGCGTTATAGCCCTGTTTTCAGCCAACTGGGGTCTGTGGACTATGACGGTCCCTTGATAGACCGCCATAGGTGCTGTGACGCACCTCGGTTGGACCGCAAGGGGCGATCTAGCCGTTGGCATGACCGTTGGCTTTTGATCGTTGGGGGTCTAGGCCTGTGATGCACCAGGCTTGGCGTGGCACAACCTTGTGACGCCCCTGTGTGGGTGCATCAGAGCTGGCGCACCCCCCCACCTTGTAACGCACCAGGACTGGTCCGTTACATGCTGTGACACACCGTGTGGCACGCGTCACAGCTAGTTTTCATTTGTCTTGTGATGCACCATGGTGGGCGCGTCACAGACTGTAATGCACCAGGGTAGGTGCGTTACACGCTGTTTTACACCGAGGGTCTGACGCCCCTGTGTTGGGCCGTCAGATGGCTACGATGGTCTAGCCTAGACCGTCAGAGCCTGTGACGCGTCTAGGGTAGGCCGTCAGGCTCTGGACTGCACCGGGAGACCTGCAGTCCCGTTTCTTGTCCGACCGTGGTCACTGTGCGACGGTACCAGTACATGGGACAGTCCCCGTATGTCATCGGATGCAGACGTTGTCACGTCCCGAGCGCGGAAGCCTACCCGTGGCGCGACAGTTTTATATAGAACCAAAGCGAGCTAGCTAATCGATGGAATTCTTCCTTGATAGTTAATAGAGTACGCAGATAACTAAGATTTAACTTGAAATTAATACAAATAGGATGATTGTTACAACTAATCAAATGACAACTACATACATTTCCAAGTCCAACTACGAGGCTTCAAGCCCTTATTACAGTTCTAATCAATTGGACTAACACAACTAACGTCTGACATAACTGGATATGACTGACATAAGTGGGATTACAATAACACCATTACACAAGCACAATTAACAAGACAACATGATAACTCCATTTCTACACTCATCACTCAGACTCATTCCCTTCCGAGTTATGGCTGATATCCGAACTACCTGAAAAGGTTAGAAAATAACTAGATGAGCGAATCGCTCAGTAGGATTTACATCTTAAGTTCTAACATGCTTTAAGTGAATTATACATTCGTTTAGTGTAGGTAAACTATGCATGCAGACAGATAGATATCAAAGAATTCGTAAAATCGACAGGAGTAGAAAGTGAGAGTATATAGATTTCACGATTTCAAGCAGTAGTAGCAAGTGATAGTAAATGAAATCAAGTCAGTGATAACTAAGAAGTGATAACTGGAATAGCAACATGTTAATCAAGTTAGCATTAGTAAGCAAAGTAGTTTCAAGCATGTATAACTGGAATTGGCTATTTATAATGCATTCAAGTAAACACTTCTACCCTTATGCGGATCTCAAGTCAATCAATCAAGTAATATCACGAGAATGAGTGGAATGCCTAAAGTCTAGCAAGCAAGTACTCCGGTGCAATGCTAAACACCGTGGTCAATAAACTCCCATGGGCACAAGTACCTTCGGGTGCTCCTCCCAGGACTAGACCGGGCCCCATATGCACAGCATTAGTCATGTTTGTCGACATCCACTCTCGTTTATAGCCAATATGGAATTTCAAGGATTGACCCGGTAGGATGTTTAGAAGGTGGATTATAGAATAGAATCTAATGCGTATTGTTATGTAGGGACGAACTAGGAGTAAAACCCGTAATGTTCGATACATGCTAATGACAATAGGGGTTTGAGACTAACTTGCTGGTGTTGACATAAATGTCGATATTAATTATATATATATATATATATATATATATATATATATATATATATATATATATATATATATATATATATATATATATATATATATATATTTCTGATTATAAAATTCTGTCCAACATAATGGAGGTTATAGGTATGTATATCTTCTGTCCGATATAGATATATGGGTTAGCCAAAATGGTGATTTATTATAATAACCAGAATTTAATTATGAAAATAAGTTTTTATGTTGAAAATAATTCTAACTTGCTAAAAATAATATTAACATGCTGAGAATGAGTTTCATATGTTACTTTACTGGTAAGATGATAAAAATAATTTATTTCATGCTGTATTTAGTTTTTACATGCTGAAAATTAATTATTAACATGCTAAAATTAATGCTTAACATGCTAGAATAATTAACTTACTGATAGGATGATAAGATAAGGTTGACATGCTGATTACAGAAATTATCTCATAACAACATAATTTTTATCATGCTAAAAATTATTTTTTTACATTTATTTGCTAATTATTTGATAGGAAATAGAATTATCATGCTAAAAAAATAGTTTTAATACACTGAAAATAAGTATAACATGCCAAAAATAATTATAACATGCTGGAATAATTTTACCATACTGGGAGAAATGTTATCATGCTGAAAATTATTTTTCTACATTTATTTGCTAATTATTTGATAGGAAATAGAATTATCATGCTAAAAAAATAGTTTTAATACACTGAAAATAATTATAACATGCCAAAAATAATTATAACATTCTGGAATAATTTTACCATACTGGAAGAAATGTTATCATGCTGAAAATTATTTTTCTACATTTATTTGCTAATTATTTGATAGTAAAATAGAATTATCATGCTGAAAAATAGTTTTAATACACTGAAAATAATTATAACATGCCAAAAATAATTATAACATGCTAGAATAATTTTGCCATACTGGAAGAAATATTATCATGCTGGAAGTAATTTTCATGCATCAATTTACTAATTTATTTAATAGGAAAGTAAGTTTTATATGCACAAAAATAGCTAGAATAGATTTTAACATGCTGAAAATAATTTTTATATCTCAGTATGTATAAAATAATTCTATCATATTGGAAGTCACTTTAACATGATGGAAATAGTTTTAAAATGTTGGAGATAATTTTTAGTATGTAGAAACTAATGTTGTGAAAATTAGATTTTTACATAAAAAAATAATTTCATTCTACAAATATATATATATATATATATATATATTCTGTAAGAATGAAGGACTCCATTTTATATTATACTGTTCTCTCTATGTTTTGTATATACAATTAATGGAGTATATATATGAATTTATATACATATATAGACATTTATATATATGGAAGTGTCGACACTTCCATTAGGAGGTGTTAACACTTGTATACATAAGTGTCGACACTTGCATTATGCAGGTGTCGAACATTTGACTATAAATCTATATATATTGCTGTTATATATTTAGGTATGGAAGTGTACGTGTTATATATATAAGGTATAAATTGTTCACATTTTATTTCTGTTGTTTTTCAACCTGTTTCTGCATGTGTCGACACCAAATGTCGACATTTACTGTTCCTTTTTAGTCTCTGTTGTACAGTGTAGTTACAGGTTAGACACGAAGTGTCGACACCTGTGTAAACACTTAACTATATATATAGACACGAGGGTATAGATTTGGTAGATTAACAGGTTAATTAGGTGTGCTAATAGATTAGGTATGCTAATAGATTAGTTAATGAAACTAATACTTTACTAATTTTCCTACCTTTCTAATACATGCTAACTATGAGGCTTTTCTTAGATTAAAGCTAATACATGCTAACTATGAGGCTAACACATGATGTATAAACATGAAATATCGCATAGAGATGAGCCTAAGACTAACTGCCTAGACTAATCATCCTAGATTAGCTACTAGTTTAGTTAAAAATTGAGAACACCTACTAAGCATGCTATATAATTACCTAGATTAACTACGGTTTAGCCAAAAATTGAGAAAACCTACTTCTCTGAGACGACAGATGGAAGAGGAAGGGCAACTTTCTTCTGCAACGTCAGAGGTTCCCCCTTCTCTGCAGCAAGTCTTCGGAAGAATGAAGGGAGTCTCAGTATAGGGAGTATTTTATAACATAAGGATCGACATGATGGGAGACAAGATCCGATCTGAGTGGAATGACAGCATGTACAGGCTGTTAGGGATATGACATGTCTAGGGAAGAATAATGGACGTGAGAGGATTATTTATCTCATCTAGAATTTTTTTTGTATCTAATGAAACATGTTAATATAAACAGTAAATTATGTCTAGGGAAGAATAATGGGCTTGAGAGGATAATTTTAACAATGTTACATTATTTATCTCATCTAGAATTTTTTATATCTAATGAAACATATTAATAGAAACAGTAAATTATTTGGCAAAAGGCAAATGGTGGGTGCTAGGATTTGAACCCTGGTCACTAGGTTGAAAGGCACATCACTTAATCAACTACACTAGGAAACCACTTGTTAAGTGAATAATCTTTACATATGTTGACTCCGTGTTCCCACTTCTTACATAAGCTTCCTATAGAGTTTATCTAATGTTTTTTTCTTCATTTGTAAAATATTAATAATAATATTTTTTTTCATTTTCATTTTTTTTATACGGGGTGCTACACCCTCCCCTACTTAAAAGAATTTGGTCCCCAAATTCAATTGTATAAGGGTAAATTCAACTACATAAGGATACTGTAGAAAGTATAAGATACTTGCCGACTAAAATAGTTCTGGGTATCTTCTCTTCATAGATTCCTCGGTCTCCCAAGTTGCTTCTTGCTCCGAGCATCGATTCCATTGGATTTTTACCATAGGGATCGTCTTGCTCCTTAGAACTCGAACTTCGCGGTCGAGGATCCGCATCGGCCTTTGCTCATAAGTAAGATCCCTTTGAATCACCAATTCAGCATGATTGATGATGTGAGAAGGGTCGTGCACATATTTCTTCAGCATAGATATATGAAATACATTGTGCACTTCCGAGAGTTGAGGAGGTAAGGCAATGCGGTAAGCCACCTCGCCTACTCTCTCCAATACTTCAAATGGACCGATAAACCTTGGTGTAAGCTTGCCCTTAACACCGAATCTTCTAATACCTCGGCCGGGAGATACCTTGAGAAATACATGGTCACCCACTTGAAATTCCAAATCTCTCCTTCTGTTATCAGCATAAGATTTTTGCCTGCATTGAGCTATCTTGAGTCTCTCTCGGATAAGGTGTATCTTTTCAGTTGAATCTCTAACCATATCTGGGCCTAGAAGTTGTCTTTCACCGACTTCATCCCAGCATATTGGAGATCGACAACTCCTGCCATAAAGTGCCTCGAAAGGTGCCATCTGGATACTGGCTTGGTAGCTGTTATTGTAGGCAAATTCGGCTAGGGGTAAGTGGTCATGCCAGCTTCCGCCGAAATCTATAATACATGCCCTTAACATATCTTCAACAACCTGATTTGTTCTTTCAGTCTGACCATCTGTCTGGGGATGAAAAGCAGTGCTAAAGTTGAGTTTCGTTCCCAGAGAATGTTGTAGACCCTTCAAAAATGAGAAGTAAAGAGTGGGTCTCGGTCAGATACTATAGACACAGGAATTCCATGTAATCTAGTAACCTCCTTGATATATAAGGCAGCAAGAACATCAACCGACCATCGACTCTTTATAGGCAAGAAATGAGCCGATTTAGTAAGGCGATCGATGATTACCCATATTCCGTCATGTCCGCCCCTAGACCTGGGCAAACCCATGATGAAGTCCATGCCGATGTCTTCCCATTTCCACTTGGGAATATCTAGTGGATGCAATCTTCCAGCGGGCTTCTGATGTTCCGCCTTCACCTGTTGGCATGTCAAGCATCTAGACACGAAGTCCGCTATCTCCCTTTTCATGTTGGGCCACCAAAAGGTTCTTTTTATGTCTTGGTACATCTTAGTGGCTCCAGGGTGGATCGTATACCTCGATCGGTGAGCTTCTTCAAGAATCCTCTTCTTCAGCTCAGGACTGTCTGGTACACATGTCCGTTCATGGTATAATAATCTGCCATCGAGTGCCAACTTGAAATCAGATTTCTCGTCTAGCTTTTCTTTTATTTCCACTAGGGTAGGATCTTCTTCTTGCAACCTCTTGATTTCAGCTAGCAAATCCGGACGTACACTTAAGAGAGATAGAGTAATACACCTGTCATTCTCATCCATGCTTATATTGAGTTCAGCGAATTTTTCCAACAGCTTCCATTCTTGAACCATACAGTTGGTTACTAGGGCTCTCGGCTTCCGACTAAGGGCATCTGCTACGGAATTACCCTTACCAGGATGATATTGTATAGTGAAGTCGAAATCCTTGAGATACTCGAGCCAACGCCTTTGTCGCATGTTCAGCTCTCTCTGAGAGAATAGATATTTAAGGCTTTTATGATCGGAGTATACGGTGAATTGCTCTCCGTAGAGATAGTGCCTCCAGATCTTTAAAGCCAATACCACTGCGGCTAGTTCCAAATCATGCACAGGGTAGTTTTCTTCATGCTTCTTTAATTGCCGGGAAGAGTATGCAATGACTCTTCCATTCTGCATCAATACACATCCGAGGCCGACACCAGATGCATCGGTATATACCTCGTACTTCTCTCCTTCAATTGGTAGAGATAAGACCGGAGCAGTAGTCAAGAGATCCTTCAAAGTTAGGAAACTCTTCTCACAGTCTTCACTCCATTCATAAGGCACTTCCTTGCGAGTTAATCTGGTAAGAGGGACATCAATCTTGGAGAAGTCCTTAATAAAACGCCGGTAGTAACCAGCTAGACCCAAGAAGCTTCGAATCTCCGTTGCATTCGTTGGTCGTCCCCAATTTTGTACAGCTTTGACCTTCGCAGGATCAACAGAAATTCCATTCTTTGATATGACATGGCCTAAGAAGGACACTTCTTCAAGCCAGAACTGGCATTTGCTGAATTTGGCATATAGCTTGTTACCTCGCAATATCTGTAATGCCTTCTTGAGATGCACTTCATGATCTTCTTCAGTTTTTGAATAGATCAATATATCATCGATAAAAACCACAATAAATTGGTCTAAATAAGGCCTATAGATGTTGTTCATTAACTGCATAAAAGCTGCGGGGGCATTTGTTAGTCCAAAAGGCATAACAATAAATTCGTAATGTCCATACCTGCTTCGAAATGCAGTTTTATATATGTCTTCTTCTTTGATCCTCAATTGGTGGTAACCAGACCTAAGATCAATCTTGGAGAAATAGTTAGCTCCAGACAATTGGTCGAACAGCTCGTCAATTCTCGGCAGCGGGTACTTGTTCTTGATTGTAAGATGGTTCAACTGCCGATAATCAATGCATAGCCTAAATGTTCCATCCTTCTTTTTAACAAAGAGCACGGGTGCTCCCCAGGGGGAAGTACTCGGCCTAATGAATCCCTTTTTCAGTAAATCCATTAGCTGCTCTTTTAGCTCCTTCAACTCGGCGGGAGACATTCTATAGGGTGCCTTAGACACAGGACCAGCACCAGGAATAATGTCGATAGTGAACGACACTTCCCTCTCCGGGGGTAAACCTGGTAATTCTTCAGGAAAAACATCTGAAAAGTCCCGAATTACACGGATGTCTTCAATTTCAGTCTTCTCGACTTCCATGGCAGTCACAAAAGCTATGAAAGCCACACATCCTTTATTCACAAGTTTGCTAGCTCGAAGAGCTGAGATGAGAGGGGATTTATTCCGAGGGCTAATATAAACTAACTCGGAATAATCTGCAAAAGTTATCTTGCCATGCCGGCAGTCTACCGTTGCTTGGTAGGTGGATAACCAGTCAGCTCCTAATATGACATCATAATGCTCCATATCAAGGCATATCAGGTCGACTGGCAGATTGTTACCTTGGACCATAACCTCATAACTTGGGTAGTGATGCATGATATCAGACTTGTTTCCAAGAGGTGTAGATATTACTAAATCTAACCATTCAGGTTTTTTAGAAAATGAGGCAGTAAATCTCTTGGAAACAAATGAATGAGTTGCTCCAGTATCAAATAGAACTTTTGTAGGTTTAGAGCAAACAATTAGTGTACCTTCCACGATTCCTCCTTCCATGGGTTCCGTCCCTTGAAGAGCTTGGAGACGGCCTTGTTTCTTTACCATACGCTTCTCGTCTTTGTTGGCTTGTTCCTTCATCAAGGGGCAGTCGGGGATTCGATGCTCTCGACTCCCACATCGGAGACATGCTCCCAGTTTCCTCCAGCATTCCTCAGTCTTATGACCAGCCTTGTCACAATACTTGCAGATTTCCTTGGAAGGTGTGATGGCGGAGGAAGGCTTATTGTTGATTGTAGAGAAGGGCTTGTTGCTTTTCTGGAACCTCTTCTCTTTGGAAAATTCTCCTCCATTTAAGAATCGCTTCTTACCAAATGGTGGTTTGAAGTTTCCCATACTAGGGACGGGTTCCTTCTTGTCCCTGCCTCGAATCCTTTCAGAGAATTCAGTGGCATCTTCCAACAATTGAGCACGCCGAACCATTTCGAATAGACTTGGATGTCCATTGGCGCAAGTTGTGTAATATATTGGGGCCGTAGCCCGTTGAGGAATCTCCTTGCTTTCATCTTTTCCGTACACACCAAGTGGGGTGCATAACGGGAAAGTCTTGAGAATTGGGCCTCATATTCGGCCACCTTCAGGCTCCGTTGCTTTAACGCGGCAAATTCCGTGGCCTTCTTCTCTTGAACACGGTCAGAAAAATACTTGTTGTTGTAGTGTTCAACAAACTCCGCCCAGGTGACATGGTTGTCGGGCAGTGTTGCTTCTACGGATTCCCACCAGCATCGAGCATCCCGTTCTAGTTGGAACGTAGCCAATAGAACCTTCTCTGTATCCGTGCATTGCATTACACGGAAGATCCTCTCAATTTCCTTCAGCCAATTCTCGGCATCATCGGGGTCCACCGAACCCGTGAATCTTGGTGGGTTCATGTTACGAAAATCCCGGTGAAGGTCACCAGCTCCACGGTGAGCACCGCCAACACCGCCTTGCGCCACTTGCTGTAGCGCCTGCGTAAGTCCCTGCACAGTGCGCTGCATCTCGCGCCATTGTGCTCTTTCAGCGGCCATAATCCTACAAAAGAATTAAGGTGTAATAAATATTGGGTTTCGTTATTATGGGGTCAATTGTCATTGTTAAACTTAACCCTTGGCTTTACCCATCTCACCAGGTAAGATCTAAACCTATCCATAGACAATTCTATTAGACATTTATATCTTTGGACTCAGGTTTTTACCTAGGAAATTAAAATCCTAGGCTCTGATACCAAGAAAGCTGTCACGTCCCGAGCGCGGAAGCTTACCCGTGGCGCGACAGTTTTATATAGAACCAAAGCGAGCTAGCTATTCGATGGAATTCTTCATTTGATAGTTAATAGAGTACGCAGATAACTAAGATTTAACTTGAAATTAATACAAATAGGATGATTGTTACAACTAATCAAATGACAACTACATACATTTCCGAGTCCGACTACTAGGCTTCAAGCCCTTATTACAGTTCTAATCAATTAGACTAACACAACTGACATCTGACATAACTGGATACAAATGACATAATTACTACACCACAATTAACAAGACAACATGATAACTCCATTTCTACACTCATCACTCAGACTCATTCCCTTCCGAGTTCTGGCTGATATCCGAACTACCTGAAAAGGTTAGAAAATAACTAGATGAGCGAATCGCTCAGTAGGATTTACATCTCAAGTTCTAACATGCTTTAAGTGAATTACCATTTATTTAATGTAGGTAAACTATGCATGCAGACAGATAGATATCAAAGGATCGTAAAATCGACAGGAGTAGAAAGTGAGAGTATATAGACTGCACAATTTCAAGCAGCAGTAGCAAGTGATAACAAATAATATCAAGCCAGTGATAACTGAGAAGTAATAACTGGAATAGCAACATGTTAATCAAGCTAGCAATAGTAAGCAAAGTAGTTTCAAGCATGTATAACTGGAATTGGCTATTTATCAATGCATTCAAGTAAACACTTTACCCTTCTGCGGGTCTCAAGTCAATCAATCAAGTAATATCACGAGAATGAGTGGAATGCCTAAAGTCTAGCAAGCAAGTACTCCGGTGCAATGCTAAACACCGTGGTCAATAAACTCCCATGGGCACAAGTACCTTCGGGTGCTCCTCCCAGGACCAGACCGGGCCCCATATGCACAGCATTAGTCATGTTTGTCGACATCCACTCTCCTTTATAGCCAATATGGAATTTCAAGGATTGACCCGGTAGTATGTTTAGAAGGTAGATTATAGAATAGAATCCAAGGCGTATTGTTATGTAGGGACGAACTAGGAGTAAAACCCGTAACGTTCGATACATGCTAATGACAATAGGGGTTTGAGACTAACTTGCTGGTGTTGACACAAATGTCGATATTAGTTATATATATATATATATATATATATATTATCTAATATATATATATCCGATTATAAAATTCTGTGCAACATAATGGAGGTTATAGGTATGTATATCTTCTGTCCGATATAGATATATGGGTTAGCCAAAATGGTGATATATTATAATAACCAGAATTTAATTATGAAAATAAGTTTTTATGTTGAAAATAATTCTAACTTGCTAAAAATAATATTAACATGCTGAGAATGAGTTTCATATGTTACTTTACTGGTAAGATGATAAAAATAAATTTTTTCATGCTGGATTTAGTTTTTACATGCTAAAAATTAATTATTAACATGCTAAAATTAATGCTTAACATGCTAGAATAATTAACTTACTGATAGGATGATAAGATAAGGTTGACATGCTGATTACAGAAATTTTCTGATAACAACATAATTTTTATCATGCTAAAAATTATTTTTTTACATTTATTTGCTAATTATTTGATAGGAAATAGAATTATCATGCTAAAAAAAATAGTTTTAATACACTGAAAATAATTATAACATGCCAAAAATAATTATAACATGCTGGAATAATTTTACCATACTGGAAGAAATGTTATCATGCTGAAAATTATTTTTCTACATTTATTTGCTAATTATTTGATAGGAAATAGAATTATCATGCTAAAAAAATAGTTTTAATACACTGAAAATAATTATAACATGCCAAAAATAATTATAACATTCTGGAATAATTTTACCATACTGGAAGAAATGTTATCATGCTGAAAATTATTTTTCTACATTTATTTGCTAATTAGTTGATAGGAAAATAGAATTATCATACTGAAAAATAGTTTTAATACACTGAAAATAATTATAACATGCCAAAAATAATTATAACATGCTGGAATAATTTTGTCATACTGGAAGAAATATTATCATGCTGGAAGTAATTTTCATGCATCAATTTACTAATTTATTTAATAGGAAAGTAAGTTTTATATGCATAAAAATAGCTTTAAATAGATTTTAACATGCTGAAAATAATTTTTATATCTCAGTATGTATAAAATAATTCTATCATATTGGAAGTCACTTTAACATGATGGAAATAGTTTTAAAATGTTGGAGATAATTTTTAGTATGTATAAACTAATGTGGTGAAAATTAGATATATATATAAGGTGGTTTGTATATACATATATTCTTGTCTAACAATATATAGTGAAGATGCTTTGTATATACAATTAATGGAAGTATATATATATGAATTTATATACAGTGTTCTATATACACTTTTATTATATAGAGAATATATAGATATGATAATAAGTGTCGACATTTTTATATGGAAGTGTCGACACTTCCATTAGGAGGTGTTATATATGTTTTATATATATATATATATATATATATATATATATATATATATATATTTCTTAAAAGATATATGGAGGTTATATATATATATCTTTTTTTTTAATATACGGAGGTGTGGGGTCGACACTTGCATAATACAAGTGTTGTCGACACTTGCATTATGCAGGTGTCGAACATTTTGTATAAATCTATATATATTGATGTTATATATTTAGGTATGGAATATAGGTGTTATATATATAAGGTATAAATTGTTCACCTTTTTCTTCTGTTGTTTTTCAACATGTTCTTCATGTGTCGACACCAAGTGTCGACATTTACTGTTCCTTTTTAGTTTCGATTGTACAGTGTAGTTACAGGTTAGACACGAAGTGTCGACACCTGTGTAGACACTTAACTATATATATAGACACGAGGGTATAGATTTGGTAGATTAACAGGTTAATTAGGTGTGCTAATAGATTAGGTATGCTAATAGATTAGTTAATGAAACTAATACTTTACTAATTTTCCTACCTTTCTAATACATGCTAACTATGAGGCTTTTCTTAGATTAAAGCTAATATATGCTAACTATGAGGCTAACACATGATATATAAACATGAAATATCGCATGGAGATGAGCCTAAGACTAACTGCCTAGACTAATCATCCTAGATTAGCTACTAGTTTAGTTAAAAATTGAGAACACCTACTAAGCATGCTATATAATTACCTAGATTAACTACGGTTTAGCCAAAAATTGAGAAAACCTACTTCTCTGAGACGACAGATGGAAGAGGAAGGGCAGCTTTCTTCTGCAACGTCAGAGGTTCCCCCTTCTCTGCAGCAAGTCTTCGGAAGAATGAAAGGAGTCTCAGTATAGGGAGTATTTTATAACATAAGGATCGACAGGATGGGAGACAAGATCCGATCTGAGTGGAATGACAGCATGTACAGGCTGTTAGGGATAAGACATGTCTAGGGAAGAATAATGGACGTGAGAGGATTATTTATCTCATCTAGAATTTTTTATATCTAATGAAACATATTAATAGAAACAGTAAATTATTTGGCAAAAGGCAAATGATGGGTGCTAGGATTTGAACCCCAAGTCACTAGGTTGAAAGGCACATCACTTAACCAACTACACTAGGAAGCCACTTGTTAAGTGAATAATCTTTACATATGATGACTCCGTGTTCCCACTTCTTACATAAGCTTCCTATAGAGTTTATCTAATATTTTTTTCTTCATTTGGAAAATAGTATTAATAATAATTTTTTTTTCATTTTCATTTTCATTTTTTTATACGGGGTGCTACAGACGTGATTTTCCGTTGACTTGAGAGTCTACTCCTGTAGTGACCCTCCACTAGTCGTAGCCTGCTTACACGCGTGTGGTCCCACCAGGGAGTGGTGGAGAGGCTACCCTTAGAGGCGGTTTGTGGACCGGTTTCTATCGAAAAGAGTCTGGCTGAGCAGAAAACCGGTCAGAGGGCCAGACCAGGGACGCGCGGTCTGTGTGTGCACACGTGGTTGGGGGCGGTTGGACCCATGCTGACGAGCGTGACCCCAGCTAGTCACTTGTTGTGATTCTTGTTCGGTGTCCGTGCCTCTAGTAGGCGCTACCACGTCAGGCAGTTCACCCGCGGTGCGGTGTAAGACGTCAGGGGACGCTACCGACTGTGCTTCTAGTGGGAGATACTCCTGTCGAGTCTGGAGTGTCAGATTGTCAGTCATGCGACTTCGACCTTTGGGTTTTGTCGTGTTGGCCGAGGTGTTCCGGTCATTTCCCATGGCACTAGTGCCGATTTGCGTGCCGTGAGACTGGTGTTTTGTAGATGGCAGGGTTCCCCTTTCTGAGGTACTCGCTTACTGCTAGCATAGTGGTTTCTTTGTTTACGAGGTAGGGTTCGAGGGATCCCTACTGAGTCTTGTTCTGAGACTCATTCCCTGCGTGTTTTCACCGTGTTTCAGGCGAGGCGCGACTTCAGGGGAGCGCGTCTGAGGCTCAGCATGGTTCAAGTGTCCAGCGTTAGTGCCAGAGGTCAGAGCCGGGATATGCCCCGTGTAGTTGTACTTTTCTTTCTTGTCTCTGTACTAGTTGTGGACTACTGTTGTTATTTTTATTGTTATCTTGTGGACCATGTATTAATTAAAATGTTGTTTATTTCTTGTTTAATTTCTGTAATTATTTATGATACTTGTGTAGTCTCCACACCATCCCTTCTAACCCTTCCGAGTCTTCGGGCTCGTGGGTGGGGGTACGAGTCTCGGATTATCGGGCCTTCCCGGTAATCAGATTCTCGGGTCGTTACAGGCCTCCTCGACAGGTTCCTTTCCAAAGCCACCGAAAGACGGCAGAAGACGCCTCCCCCGATCAACAACCGGTCCAACGGAAAGGAGATCATGATGATCTCTGGAGGGCCCGCCGCGGGGGAGATAGCGTGAGCAGAAGGTGTCGGTATGCGATGACCATCAACACGGCAGATCAAGGCGACGACACCTCAAGGGAGCTTCCCACCTCAGGCCACCCGGGAGACCCCATAGTTTTATCTGAGGATGACCTCGAAGACGTCACGACGCCCCATTCTGATGCTTTGGTGGTTTCCGCCACCATCAACCAATGTACTATGAGCCGCATATTGGTAGATAATAGGAGTGGAGCCGATGTTATCGCGTACGACTGTCTTGTACTCATGGGTGTGGACGTATCACGACTCGCACCATTGCACACGCCGCTGTATGGATTCTCCGGCACGACCTTGTTGGGTTCGGTGCAAGTATTCAGAGGGGGGGTGAATGAATATACCCTTTAAAAACTTTTGCCCAATTCGAATTCTAGTGCTCAGAACTGCAGAATAAAAACACTAAGACTAACTATAGGAAAACTACTCCAGTCATCTACTGAACTTGTAGACAAATATGAAGAGTGCTCCTAAGCAAACATCTAATGTGGGCAGCAATTAGACAAATCAAACATACACTCAATACCACTGTCAAACATATAGTATGCGCAACAGACAAATGAACACTTATAGAACATTAAACCAAAGCGCACCTAAGCATTCATCTAGCGCCAATCAGATAGAAGAAATTAAACCAGTACACAATGATTTTTAGGTGGTTCGGTCCAGCAGACCTACATCCACCCCACACTCAAACCAGAGTGTAGATTCCGCTGACTCATAGCTTGAACAGCTGGGCATCACAGCTTGCCATACAACTGCTGGGCAACACAGCTTGCCGTCCGAGGAATTCACCTCACCCGCTGAGCAACACAGCTTGCTGTCCAGTGGAATCCACCACTGCAATCGCTGGGGATTACAGCTTACCCGTCCAGAGGTAGCACCTCTGCAAACGCTGACTAACAGCTTGAAGAAAGGATAAAATGGAAAATGAAAACAAGTAACAACAGCAACTGAAAGCTGTAAATAATGAAAGCACAAATGTGGCTCCTAAGAGCTGGCTGGCCTGGATTTGATCCACGGTCCAGTGAATGCAGATCTCTCTCGATCTCACTATCTCTCTTCTACTTCTTTCTCTTCTTCTTCTCTCGATAGCTCTCTGTCTCTCTTTTCTCTCTTCTCTTCACGACAGCTCTCTATCTCTCTTTTCTCTCTTCTCTTCACACTCTGCTCTTTTCTTTTGTTCTTCTTTCTGTCTGGATCGTGGAAGCTCTCACTCTGCCTCTGCTTCAGTCGATCATGATCTGTCACCTTCAGACAAAGGAGACTCCCTTATATAGCATCAGTAGATTAGGGCGATCGTATGCTCTCCACATCTCTCGCCAAGAAACCTCAGTCCACGTGGCAGCATTTCAGCATAGTGCTTCAACGTGTCACGATCAGGGAATCTCGTCCTTCCTTGGATCACGAGCCATGTCAGCAATCCCAGTACCAAATCCCTGTCAGTCAATCGAAATAAACATATCAGTTCAAGTGTAAACTCTGTACAGACTTTGAAGATGAAATGCATTGTATAGACTTTATAAGCAGCAATTGAATAAGTGTGTACATTGAGAACCGATGTATAGACATTATGAATCAGATCTGAAGCAGTGTCTAGAGTTGCTGAAGTGTAAAGCAATGTATATACTTCACATAAGCAGTGTATAGAGTTGCTGAAGTGTAAAGCAATGTATATACTTCACATAAGCAGAGCTATGGTATTGTATAGACTTCACGTTGTGAAGCAATGTATACACGTAGCTGAAGACTGCCAGTCGATGTATTGACTTGGCTGAAGCCAAACGCTGAAGCAATGTTCAGACATTGAAGAACACAACGTGCAGCAGTGTACAGACTTAGCCAGCAGACTAGTCCGATGTACACACTTGCTCGTTGTTCAGTCTTCATGAACGATGTATGGACTTCAAGACTAATATGCACAATGTACAGTCTTTGCGAAGGTAGTGCATTGTATAGACATCAGGTGTGAAGACATTGTGAATGCAAATGCAATGTTCAGACTTCAGATGAGAAGGCACTCGCTGTACATACTTGCTGAAGAGAATGCAATGTGCAGACTTTGACTCGATGTACAGACTTCACAACTAATGAATGCAATGCAATGCAATGCAATGTATAGACTATGCCTTAGAACGAATGTGCACACTTGAAGAGCATTCAGTAATGTGCGGACTTCAATGCATATGATGCAGCCAATGTATAGACTTGAGCAGTCTGCTGCTGAACAACCGATGTATAGACTTCACAGTCTGCTAAGCAAACAATGTATGGACTTGGCCGAGGCAGACTAAAGAAGCACAATGCATGAGCAAGCCTAACGGATGTACAGACTTCCTGAAGTGAAGAAGTTGAGTGTATAGACTAGACAACAAAAGGGCTGTACAAACTTGATCAATGCAAAGGCAATCTGGTGTATAGACATTCACAATGTGCAAACTTGCCAAAAGAAGCTCTGTACAACCTTGATCAGATCAAGACAACTGAATATATGGACTTCCAATGTGTAGACTTTGTCTATTAGTCCATTGTACAGACTTGAACTGAAGACCAATGTATGGACTTCAAAATAGATGCTAAGGCCAAGAGGAGTGTATAGACTTTCACGATGTATAGACTTGGTTCCGTGAAAGCTACAGTGCAGTAAGATGTACAGACTTCCTATATGAAGACAATAGCTGTACATACTTGGCCAACCAATCAGATGTAAAGACTTGAGGCATGGAGGCCAATGTACAGACTTGGAAAGTTAAGACCATTGTACAGACTTCACCTCGTGCCAGCTATAGTGAAGGAATGTATAGACTTCACCAAGACACTGCATGAACAATATGATGCGATGTGCAGACTTGGGGTTCCACTGTGGATGTATAGACTTGAGCAAGATCGATGTATAGACTTTGGAGCTCAAAGGCAATGAATGTATAGACATGGTCTTAAACGAATGTACAGACTTCAGAGGATGCAGACTCTGTATAGACTCTGAGGTCCAAAAGTAATGTACAGACTTTGCCTTAGAAACGATTGTATAGACTTGGCAGCTTGACCCACTGTACAGACTTGGAAGATTGAACCAATGTATGGACTTGGGATTCTGAACGTAGGTAAAGACTGGGAATGTATAGACTTGCCCAGTGCTACCAATGTATAGACTTTGATGCTCAACGTCAAATGCGATGTACAGACTTGCATGAGATGCATGCTACAGTGCAGTGTGTGGACTTGAAGAGCAATGCATGCCGCTGTACAGACTTTGACTCAAATATGCATGTGAGACGCTAAATGAGACGCACCATGCTGTGCAGACTTTGACTCAATTGTGCATATGAGACGCTGAATAAGACGGTCCACTGTCTAGACTTTACTGTGAATGCATATGCCAATGTATATACTTGAAAGCTCGACCAGTGTACGGACTTGCCACCGACCAATGTATGGACTTGGCAAAGACGCTAATGAAGACGGTCCAATGTGCAGACTTAGCCATTGCAGACTAGTCCAATTGAGACGCAGGGAAAGACGGTCCACTGTCTAGACTTGCGATGCCTTTGACAAATGCATGCTACAGTACAATGTATGGACTTAGACGAATGATGCAAGAACAGTAGTGTATGGACTTGCATGAGACGCTCATTGAGACGGTCAATGTACATACTTCTAAATACTATAGACAATGTATAGACTTAGTGTAGTACATGCAGCACAAGATGCAATGTACAGACTTTGTCCATGAACATGTGTATGCATGAACGATGTATAGACTCTGAAATGCAAGCAATGCAGCAATGTCCAGACTTTGGGCTTTACCTTGCAGTGTATAGACTTGTGCAGACAGAACACATGCATTCTCCAGATAATATACCAGTCACAGTCATATGCATTATCCACAGAGTATATCAGTTATAAATAATCATGTTGCTATCATTCAATGTGGTGACTCATTCATGTTGCTATCATTAAAACACCACATCATCAACAAAGCACAAGGGGCACAACAATCTCCCCCTTTTTGATGATGGCAACATGATGAGTCCCACTGACTCGTCAAACTATTCTCCCCCTTTGACATAATCAAAAAGAAGGGAAATGGTTTGAGAGACAAATTCAGCATACAAACACAGCACATAAATTCAGAGAATGAGTCATGGTTCGTTAAAATGAAGTTCTCTCTTATGACAATGAAACAGCTCTCCCCCTATCAACATGCATGATTGACTACTCTCCCCTTAACTGTAGATAAACCATAACACCCCCTGAAGCACAGGAATGGACTCAGGTTATCCAATAAATCAATCTGAAATCTGCCATTACAAAGAATCTGAATTTTGGTAAAAAGACCACAGAATCAGAATTTGTTGCAGAACAAGATGGAAGATTCCAACAGTGTGGAGAAGAGTACATCTCAGGAGTCAATCAACTGATAGTGTAGCCAAGTGGTGGGTTGAGAAATAGTCAAAGCACAATACATCTCAAGGAATCAATCAATAGCAAGATGTTAATCAGGCTGACTGAAAAGAATCTGCTCATGAGAGATTTTAAAGCATCCATCACAACAATAAGTCTTAAGAAGATTAGACTCTTCTATCATAAGGAGTTATGAATTTGCAGCTTAACCAATCTGATTTAATTTTGATGTATACCAAATTTGCCAAATTAAACTCAATACTCATATCTGAATCCAAGCTTTAATAAAGGTGAACCAAATATTCAGATAACACTCAAAATCAATCATCTTTTATCTTACACGTATGATCTCAATAGCACCTTTGAAAAATACACATGTTAGTACTGAAGTTAAACACTTTTTCAAGAACATGAGTTGACAGATTTTTCAAAATGTTTTCATTTAAAGCACATTATATTTTTCCTGAGCAATTTAAGTTAATCAACACCTTCTTACATGAGGCATAATACGTCTCAGGTGAAGTGACCTAGTTACTCAGTGTGATAACTATCATTGCCTCTCACTTTGAGAGCAGAGTTAGCAATATGAGTGTCTTTTTTCATGAGAAGACACCTTTATCAAAGGCCAGACTCCCCAGTTACTCAACACAAATAAGCCATTGCTCTGTCAGGTTTTATATCACTAAATTTTTATCAGAGATAACTATGGCACCTCATGACATGTGTTACTTTATTTCATTGATAAAGAACTCAGTTTCTCAGTGACCGAGTCATTGCTCTGAATTCACAATTTTTCATTTAGTCAACATTTTTTAAAATAATGTTTAACAACGATACACACTCTATGCATCTTAACCAAAGTAGCCCTGAAATCAAATTTTTAGATATCTGATGAGAAAGTCTAAGGTTTACATGACACATGGTGCGGACACCCGAGCAGTCGATCGGCACGACACGCCGAGCCACCGGTACCGCACGCGGAGCACGACACGAGCCACCACAGCATCCATCTGGCTCGGAGACAGCCTGGAGACTCCGCCTTGAGCTTCCCCATTTATTATATTCAGTTAGACTTTATGTGTGTTTAATTTGCATTTATTTCGTTACGTCCGGTTGGCCATTTTGAGTGTAATAGGGGCTTACGAGCATTTCGGACCCCGTGGGCCCCACAGGCCTCCCGGGCCCCACCCCGTTGGGCCACCTCATCCCAGGGTCCCACGTGGGGCCAGTCAACAAGCCACATGGGAGCATCTAGAAGGTTGACTTGTATTTGAACACATGGGGGACAATGGACTTAAAAAGTCCAAGGAGGCTACCTACCTCCCACCTACCATTTTCAACCTTCCACCACCCCCCCTCTCCTTGGTCCAAGGGCCGCCCCCCCCCCCTTTAATATTATATTGTATTGTGTGTGTGTGTCACATGCCATCCTAGCCCTTCATCCCCATCCCCTAGATCCAATGGCTATGGATGGATGTGAGATGTAGACTATTTAAGGTTGTAATTTCCCATTTTATGCAATTAATGCCATTTGAATCAAAGAAATTGTTGGAGCTCCAGCTTGGTGCGCCCCTCTCCCCCCCCTTGCAGCTGTGAAGGTTGCCTCTGGAGGTGTGACTCCTCCCCTATCAGTTCCGGTCATCCTCGCCGCCGCCACGAGCCGCCACCGCGCCGCCATCGTCTTCATCGGAGTTCTACCTGCGCAGTACCACAGCCACTTCCACGATTTTCCAGTCTTAGGCACGAGCTCAGATCGAGTTAGGAATTTTACTGGATGTTCCTGAGGTTCCAGCACGTCCTCAGAATTTTGGTTGGTCATAAAGATCTCATTTGGTATTTTTTGATTTTCGTCCAACCTCAAGTTTCAGATCTGTCTGCTTGCTGTTTTAATTTCCACCCGCCCTGAGTTTTAAGTCTTCGATCCACTTTTTGATTTTCTTTGGTTCGCCCAATTTTACTGGGCATTCTTTCCACTATCACCTCCATCCCCAAATTTTCTTGAATTTTTGTGAGTCCATCTTATATTTTACAAAAATCGAGCTCTTCCCTGGCTACAGTACTTTCTGCCAGTTCCCAGATCCAACCACCAGACACTCTAAAAATCCTATCAAATCACGACCACCTCGGAATCCAATTCCAAAAATTTTCCCAGCTTCGTGGTTTAAATATCTACAACTTATAAGAAGAGCTTGATGTCTGAATCCCACTGTAAGTAGGCGGTCAATGGCTGTTTACAGGGAACCAAGGTGCTGATCTGAGAGTTCTGGAACTATATAGCAGAGAATTGAAAATTAGTTAAGGTCCAGGTCCGCAGAGGTTCAGAAGATTTCACTGGCCCTAGGTTGGAGGACTTTGAGTCCTCTTTCCAACGGCGCTGGTTTCGTCACATTCCGGTGACGGGGCTGATCGCAGCGGCTGTTTTCGCCGGAGCGCGCGCAGGGAAAACAGAACTGAAATCCGTGGGCAGCCATTCCACAACTTGAAGATCGGACCCGACCGGCCACCAATCGGTGTCTCCGGCCGACCGCCGTCCGTGGAGGCGCGCCACCAGGGGTCTCCATCATAGTGGGACCCACCCCCGCAGAGCCGAAGGACAGCGCCATCCGTGGGCCCCGCGGGCCCGCAGAACCCGCAGTTCGGGAAGCACGAAAACGCGGATTTCGGCACCGCCGGGCGACATCAAGATGCTACCCGTCAACCCGAGTTGCGTGATTCCCGGGCTCCACATTTGACCTTTTACCTCCCTGCGTGGAGTGGGTCAATTTAGTGTATTGCTGTAATATTGTTTAACCGGGGGTCCGTGATTCGGCCGGGGTTGTCTTCGCCACGCCGGGTGCGTGGAGGTAAAGGTCTCAACTTCTCGGCATTCGCTTGCTAGTTTAGTATATGGTCTTTTGCCGCTGCCGAGAGCGATAGGTACTAGCTCGTGTTTCCATGTCACCGCTGTGAGAGTGAGAGTGACCCGTCCCGTGACTCGATCCGAGTCCGGAAGTGAGTCGACTACCCGTGAACTCTGCCGGTTCTTCAACCGCGCACGATCCGCGTTTCCCTCGCTTGGGACTACGAGTGAGCTTGCGTTTCTGTTAGCGACGTATAGCCCATAGGAGCTCTCCGTGTCGGGCCTAATGTCTCTCCCATCATGTGTTGCTGGTCGTGTCCGCATCTAGAGTCCGAGGTCCATACCACGTAGAGTCGGTCCCCGTGTCCGTCCCGCATCAGTTTGGTATCAGAGCAGTCGAGTCTAGGATAGTCGTTGCATAAGTCTTGCATAGTCTAAGGTTACCCCACACACACCTTCACTCGGTATATCTAAAGGTGTTTTCCGACCGTTAGGTTACGCCTATCGGGAAGACCGCACACTTGCGCGAGTGACCTTCGGGTCGATTACCTCCGCCGCGTACCGAGTCTTGGCCGTGTCTAGGGTGTAGTCGAGTCTCATTCTTTTCAAAACAAAAAAAAAGTGTTTTAAATTGCATTCTTTCAAAATACCAAAAAAAAGAGTGTTTCAAATTGTAATTAGGTCTAAGTGCATCTTTAGTGTGTTTGCATTAGTCGGTCGTTGTCACCTAGTCCGTACGTCTTTGCATGCCCACCCGTCGAGGCACCCAATACTCGCCACCACCACCTATGGCGGACTCCCGAGCCCGTAGTTCCGATGAGTCTTCCACGGCCGAGATGTTCCGGGCCATCATGGATCGTTTAGATACGCGTATGGATGGTCTTAGTACGCGTGTGGATGGCATAGGGACGCGTCTAGAAGGGCGGATGAAGGCCCTCGAGGATCGGGCCGGGGATTCGGAGCAGTCCATTCAAGGCCTTGTTGGGAGGATTGCCGTCTTAGAGAGGGGCCCAGTAGCGGCGCAACCCGCGCCGACGAACGGCCAACAGGAGCCGGTGCAGCAACCCGCTGTGCCAAGGGCTCAGGTGGAGAATGTTGGGGTTCAACAGGTGCATGTGGTGGATGATTATGCATCTGATAATGATCAAGGGGGTAACGGTCGTCGTCATCAACGACGGAATCGTGATGACGAGGATGACGACCGCATGCTCAGGGGTGTGCGTGCGGACCCTCCCACCTTTAGCGGGTCCTTGGACCCTAGGGTGTATCTAGATTGGGAGGCCGGTATGGACCGGTACTTCGAGTGGTTTGAGATGACGGACCACCGAAGAGTCCGATATGCAAAGATGAAGCTGCAAGGGCAGGCCCAAACTTATTGGATCAATGTGGAGAGCCTGCTCAACCAGCGACGTCAACCCCAAATCGGTACCTGGGATGACATGAAGTTCAAATTGAGGGAGAAATACCTTCCCACCTCATATCGCCAACGTCTCATAGATAAGTGGCAAAGCATTTCCCAAGGGAACCGATCCGTGACCGAGTACACTGCCGAGTTCGATGAGTATTACTTGCGGTGTGGGGTCACGGAAGAGAGCACCATGACGATATCCCGCTTTCGGAGAGGCCTGCGGCCTAATTATCAATATGAACTCTTTCGCCGCAATGCCACCACTTTGGAGCAGGCATATCAGATTGCTCTCGAATTGGAGCAGTTCGAGGCCGAGTTCGAGTCACCCCATCGGTTGGGCTCTTTTCCCCTTCGTAGTGTCGAGCCCCGTGGCTCATCTGGCACGTATCCGAGGGCCCCCATGGCTCGACCTCAGGAGCCCGCTCGCCACGAGCCCTTTGCTCCTAGGCCCCGTCCCCCACCCCCGAGGGACCTTCCTCGTCCCCAGCATCTTACGGCACCACCCATAGCCCGTCCACCGGCACCCGCACCACCCGCACGTCCTTTGTTGCCTACACCTCCTATCCGTCGGGAGGATAAAGGTAAAGGACCTATGACTGGGGAGCCTAGTGGATCGCGGCAGCAGTGTTATCGCTGCAATGGGTTTGGCCATTTCGCCAACCAGTGTCCCACCCGCCCATCTCTTCACATTGGGGACACACAGGCCGAGGATACCACCCCTACGGGCCTCGAGTTAGTCAGCTATGAGGCAGATGAAGAGTTAGCTGACGAGTACTACGAGATGGGAGGTGAAGCCCAAGATGCCCAGCAGTCGGACGATACCCACGTGGGGTCATCAGATGTATCCTCACCCAGCCACAGGTCAGTGATGACTGGCGTCGGACCACTATCCTTCATGTATTCTGTAGGCTGGAAAAGCAGATTTGCAAGGTGGTCATCGATAGCGGGAGTTGCATCAATGCAATCTCCACGAGCGCTGTCACTCGTCTTGGTCTCACACCCGTAGACCATCCTTGTCCCTATCAGGTATCATGGGTGGATACCACTTCCATTTCGGTCAGGCTGCGGTGCTTGGTCCCGCTGCAGCTCCACTCCTACCGTGACGAGATCTGGTGTGATGTTCTCCCCATGGAAGTGGGAAGTATCATTCTTGGTAGGCCGTGGTTATTCGACCGAGATGCTACACTCCATGGTCGGTCGAACACCTGTACCTTCGACCACGATGGTCAGCGGGTCACCCTCCAACCCGTTCGGCCCAGGAGCCCATCGGTCCGGGGTCCTACTGGCCCTAGTACTCCAAAGCCTTCCGTACCCGGGCCCAGTACCCCATCCCCCGCTCGGACTATGACCGTTACCTCTGGCCCAGGAGAGCCCTCGACCAGGAGATTGATGATGATTAGCTCCCGGGAAATGGAGCAGGAGCTTAGTCAGGGCTGTCCGGTGTTTGCCATTACGGTCCGAGAGGTGGAGCGGGACTCCGAGGGTGAGCTCCCACCCGAGGTTGTTCCCATTCTGCAGGAGTATGCTGATGTATTCCCCGATGAGCTTCCCGAGGGACTCCCACCTATGCGGGATATTCAGCATGCCATCGACCTTGTTCCGGGCTCTTCTTTGCCCAATCTTCCTCATTATCGCATGAGTCCCACGGAGCATGCCGAGCTTAAACGGCAGGTCGATGAGTTAGTGCAGAGAGGGTCTGTTCGGGACAGCATGAGTCCATGTGCTGTACCCGCGTTACTCGCCCCGAAGAAGGATGGCACGTGGAGAATGTGCATTGATAGTCGTGCCATCAACAAAATCACCGTGAAGTACAGGTTCCCTATTCCCCGCCTGGATGACATGCTGGACATGATGGCAGGTGCCACTATCTTTTCGAAGATTGATCTTAAGAGTGGCTACCATCAGGTGAGGATTAGGCCAGGTGATGAGTGGAAGACCGCTTTCAAAACCAAGGACGGTCTATATGAGTGGTTGGTCATGCCTTTTGGGTTGACCAATGCCCCTAGCACTTTCATGCGGCTCATGACTCAGGTCCTTCGACCTTTCATTGGAGTCTTTGTAGTGGTGTATTTTGATGATATCCTTATCTATAGCCGCACCACAGGGGACCACTTAGACCACCTTCGGCAGGTCTGTCTACTTCTTCGGCGAGAGCAGTTGTTTGCGAACCCACAGAAGTGTGCCTTCATGACATCTCAGCTTACCTTCTTGGGTTTCATTGTGTCTAGTACTGGGGTCTCCGCCGATCCGGAGAAGGTCCGGGCCATTGTTGAGTGGCCGGAACCCCGTACAGTTCATGACGTCCGCAGCTTTCATGGTCTTGCGACATTCTATCGTCGCTTTATCCGCGGATTTAGCTCCGTCACTGCCCCGATCACGGATTGCATCCGTAAGGGCACATTTGTATGGACGAAGGCCGCATCTGCCGCCTTCAAGGATATCAAGGAGCGCATGACTCAAACACCTATCCTTCGATTGCCTGATTTCTCGAAGGTGTTTGAGGTCTGTTGTGATGCGTCGGGTGTTGGGATAGGAGGAGTTTTGAGTCAGGAGTCCCACCCGATCGCATATTTCAGCGAGAAGCTGAATGACGCGAAACTGCGATATTCCACATATGATAAAGAATTCTACGCAGTTGTTCAGGCTCTTAGGCATTGGAGGCACTATCTTTTACATCAGGAGTTTGTCCTATACTCCGATCACGAGGCATTGAGGTACCTCCATTCGCAAAAGAAGCTTAACTCGCGTCATAGTCGTTGGGTTGAGTATCTCCAGCAGTTCACCTTTGTGCTTAAACATAAGGCTGGAGTGGAGAACAAGGTGGCTGATGCCTTGAGTCGGCGAGCATGCTTGCTTACCACCATGAGTGCCGAGGTCATAGGGTTAGAGAAGATGAAGGAGGCCTATGTTGATTGTCCTGACTTCGGTCAGATTTTTACCACTCTCCAGGCCGGACCCTCGAGAGACCTTGATGAGTATGTGCTTCAGGAGGGTTACCTCTTTCGAGGTAGCAGGCTATGTGTTCCCCGAACTTCGGTTCGAGATTTCTTAGTGTGGGAACTACATGCGGGAGGTCTAGCCGGCCACTTTGGTCGGAACAAGACTATTGAGGCAGTGGAGCATCGATTTTATTGGCCGAGCTTGAAGCGCGATGTTGCTAACATCGTGGCTCAGTGTCGTACATGTGCTACGGCCAAGATGAAGAAGCAAAGCTCGGGCCATTATACGCCTCTTCCCGTGCCTGATGCACCGTGGCAGGATGTTAGCATGGATTTTGTTTTGGGATTGCCACGTACTTCTAGGAAGCATGACTCGGTCTATGTTGTTGGTGACCGTTTCTCGAAGATGGCCCTCTTTATCCCTTGCTCGAAGACTTCGGATGCTTCTAGGGTAGCCCGCCTATTCCTTACTCATGTGGTGTGCAAGTTCGGGTTGCCTCGCACTATAGTGTCTGACCGTGATGTTAGGTTCACTTCCTATTTTTGGAAGACACTATGGCATATGATGGGTACACATCTTAAATTTTCCACTGCATATCATCCCCAGACAGATGGTCAGACCGAAGTGGTCAATAGGAGTCTGGGTGATCTTTTGAGGTGTCTTGTTAGGGATCGCATTGGGGATTGGGATCTCATCTACCCATGGCTGAGTTTGCATACAATGATTCTGTGAATAGGTCTACTGGCATGAGTCCATTTGAGATTGTCACAGGTCGTAGGCCTAGGAAACCCGTTGACCTTGTCCCCATGCCTGTCCATGCTAGAGTGTCGGAGTCGGCCGAGTCGTTTGCTAGGCATGTTAGGAGTTTGCATGACGACATCCGTCGTCACATTGAGGCCAGCAATGCACGGTACAAGGAGTTAGCCGATGCCCACCGACACCACCGAGAGTTCCAGGAGGGCGAATACGTCATGATCAGGGTAAGACCTGAACGGTTTCCCTCTGGAACCGTTAAGAAGTTGCAAGCTCGCGGAGCCGGTCCCTTTAGAGTGTTGAAACGCGTTGGATCCAATGCGTATGTTGTGGACCTGCCTGAGGAATATGGTATAAGCTCTACCTTCAATGTATCGGATCTTGTTGCATATAGGGACCCAGCGGTGATCCCTAGTGAGCCTTTTGAGCCATCTCCTCCCCTTGAGAGTGATCCCACACCTGAGTGTCCACTTCCACCTCCAGCCCCTTTTTCACGGCAGCGTGAGCATATAGATCGTATACTGGACGAGCAGGTGACAGTTACCAGGAGTGGATCTTACCCGCGCTACCTAGTGCGATGGAGAGGACGGCCCGCTACTGAGGACACTTGGATCACACATGGCGAGTTGCAGCGGATCGATCCGGACCTTTTGGAGCGATACAGGAGCGATGCAGACCCTTACTCGACAGGGTCGAGTTTCTCCCACCCGGGGAGAATTGGTGCGGACACCCGAGCAGTCGATCGGCACGACACGCCGAGCCACCGGTACCGCACGCGGAGCACGACACGAGCCACCACAGCATCCATCTGGCTCGGAGACAGCCTGGAGACTCCGCCTTGAGCTTCCCCATTTATTATATTCAGTTAGACTTTATGTGTGTTTAATTTGCATTTATTTCGTTACGTCCGGTTGGCCATTTTGAGTGTAATAGGGGCTTACGAGCATTTCGGACCCCGTGGGCCCCACAGGCCTCCCGGGCCCCACCCCATTGGGCCACCTCATCCCAGGGTCCCACGTGGGGCCAGTCAACATGCCACATGGGAGCATCTAGAAGGTTGACTTGTATTTGAACACATGGGGGACAATGGACTTAAAAAGTCCAAGGAGGCTACCTACCTCCCACCTACCATTTTCAACCTTCCACCACCCCCCCTCTCCTTGGTCCAAGGGCCGCCCCCCCCTTTAATATTATATTGTATTGTGTGTGTGTGTCACATGCCATCCTAGCCCTTCATCCCCATCCCCTAGATCCAATGGCTATGGATGGATGTGAGATGTAGACTATTTAAGGTTGTAATTTCCCATTTTATGCAATTAATGCCATTTGAATCAAAGAAATTGTTGGAGCTCCAGCTTGGTGCGCCCCTCTCCCCCCCCTTGCAGCTGTGAAGGTTGTCTCTGGAGGTGTGACTCCTCCCCTATCAGTTCCGGTCATCCTCGCCGCCGCCACGAGCCGCCACCGCGCCGCCATCGTCTTCATCGGAGTTCTGCCTGCGCAGTACCACAGCCAATTCCACGATTTTCCAGTCTTAGGTACGAGATCAGATCGAGTTAGGAATTTTACTGGATGTTCCTGAGGTGTCCAGCACGTCCTCAGAATTTTGGTTGGTCATAAAGATCTCATTTGGTATTTTTTGATTTTCGTCCAACCTCAAGTTTCAGATCTGTCTGCTTGCTGTTTTAATTTCCACCCGCCCTGAGTTTTAAGTCTTCGATCCACTTTTTGATTTTCTTTGGTTCGCCCAATTTTACTGGGCATTCTTTCCACTATCCCCTCCATCCCCAAATTTTCTTGAATTTTTTTGAGTCCATCTTATATTTTACAAAAATCGAGTTCTTCCCTGGCTACAGTACTTTCTGCCAGTTCCCAGATCCAACCACCAGACACTCTAAAAATCCTATCAAATCACCACCACCTCGGAATCCAATTCCAAAAATTGTCCCAGCTTCGTGGTTTAAATATCTACAACTTATAAGAAGAGTTTGATGTCTGAATCCCACTGTAAGTAGGCGGTCAATGGCCGTTTACAGGGAACCAAGGTGCTGATCTGAGAGTTCTTTAACTATGTAGCAGAGAATTGAAAATTAGTTAAGGTCCAGGTCCGCAGAGGTTCAGAAGATTCCACTGGCCCTAGGTTGGAGGATTTTGAGTCCTCTTTCCAACGGCGCTGGTTTCGTCACATTCCGGTGACGGGGCTGATCGCAGCGGCTGTTTTCGCCGGAGCGCGCGCAGGGAAAACAGAACTGAAATCCGTGGGCAGCCATTCCACAACTTGAAGATCGGACCCGACCGGCCACCAATCGGTGTCTCCGGCCGACCGCCGTCCGTGGAGGCGCGCCACCAGGGGTCTCCATCATAGTGGGACCCACCCCCGCAGAGCCGAAGGACAGCGCCATCCGTGGGCCCCGCGGGCCCGTAGAACCCGCAGTTCGGGAAGCACGAAAACGCGGATTTCGGCACCGCCGGGCGACATCAAGATGTTGCCCGTCAACCCGAGTTGCGTGATTCCCGGGCTCCACATGTGACCTTTTACCTCCCTGCGTGGAGTGGGTCAATTTAGTGTATTGCTGTAATATTGTTTAACCGGGGGTCCGTGATTCGGCCGGGGTTGTCTTCGCCACGCCGGGTGCGTGGAGGTAAAGGTCTCAACTTCTCGACATTCGCTTGCTAGTTTAGTATATGGTCTTTTGCCACTGCCGAGAGCGATAGGTACTAGCTCGTGTTTCCATGTCACCGCTGTGAGAGTGAGAGTGACCCGTCCCGTGACTCGATCCGAGTCCGGAAGTGAGTCGACTACCCGTGAACTCTGCCGGTTCTTCAACCGCGCACGATCCGCGTTTCCCTCGCTTGGGACTACGAGTGAGCTTGCGTTTCTGTTAGCGACGTATAGCCCATAGGAGCTCTCCGTGTCGGGCCTAATGTCTCTCCCATCATGTGTTGCTGGTCGTGTCCGCATCTAGAGTCCGAGGTCCATACCACGTAGAGTCGGTCCCCGTGTCCGTCCCGCATCAACACATATGGTTAAAGTTTATTAAGCCTTATCATTCAGATACTTTCAATTCATTTAAGTACAAATTTGAGAATACATTAATCTTATATCATTCTGATTCAGCCATAATTCTTAAACCTGTATGATAGAAATTTCTACAATGTTCTCAGACTGAATTGCACGACATGCAGCTTAAGTTCCTCAGACCATATCAGTAAATTTAGCTGACCAACAACTCAATAATGGAGCCAAAATAGTCACACCAGCTAAGAGGTATATGAATAAAGAGTACAAGCTGGTGGAGGAGTCAATCAGCAAGAGAAAAGTATTTCAGAAGGGTGTACATCAACACACAGTGGCTGAGTCTGGAATTCAGACAGATCAGCTGACAGATAGTATCATGAAGGGAGTTGAAAGAAAGTCTTCTTTAACAGCTCAACAAATAGAAGACAGAATCCTTTTTCAAGAGAAAAAAATGATATCAGATGAGACAAGAGGTGTTCAAGATGTGACAATCAAAACACCAAGTCTAAATGCTCCCCCTGTCTAGATGCAATGAAATTTCTTTTTAGGTTTTTTTTAAAAAAAAATTTATGATATGTACTGCCCTTCATATGAGAAGTATGCAACAATTCTGATAAGGAGAGCATGATGACCAAGCAGCAGCAAACAAACTCCCCCTGACAAAATGCATGATATGCAATGAATCATTTCTTTTCAAATTTAATTTTCTTTAAATTGATGATATGCAGAACACTATTCTATATGAAAACTAGACCCATGGTACTGGGCGGATGACTTGGTCCAAGGACCACCTCACACATGGCAGTAGCATCAAGACATACTCCATCTGCCCTTCAGCACTGTTCTATTTAATATACCATGATGGCCATGAATGACAATTGCAGTGCCAATGCAGTTCTATATGTAGACAGTTACTTCTTTTGGAGTTTTCAGTATGATGATGCGCAATGCATTCACTATATGTATGCATATGCAATTTCAGACAATCATCAATATGCAAATTATGTATGAGGAGAATTCACAAAATCTAAACCTGACAATGCTGAACATGAAAGAATGTGCAAAACTCAGATTCAAAAATCAGATTTAACATGCTATGCAGAATGTTTACTCAAACATCAGAGCATTCTTTATTCAAATAGCATCATGAGAGAGCAATCAACTTTTCAAGATAAATCAATTTAGCATAGACAGATCATTATGATATGCAGTTATTGGACACATGCATTGACTGTAGCACTAAATGACCCATTCAAGCTCAGTGCAAGTTATGCATTTAGCAACAATCATACAATTGTATTGACACAAAGTCTATATAATGCATCAACTGTCTGCACTAAAGAATCATTCACGCTTAGTGTAATAGATGGCAAGAGAATATCAATTTGAGCAGAATTTAACTTCAGTAGCTGAGTCTGGAATACAGACTGATCAGCTAGACAATAAGAGATCATCAAAAATCAAACAAGCAAAAACAACAATTTCAGATGATGAATTTAAAACAAAGTTCAGAACAGACCTGAAGAATTGAATCATGGGGTTTTCCCTTTTTGAGTGCCTTGGCTAAATTCAAACCCTTTTATTCATTTACAAGGCACACCTGCAGCAAGACAATCATTTTGATCCTGCAGGGACCCAAGAAGTCTTGGGTCCTGAATTAACACTGACACTCCTAGCAGGTTTTCTCAACAGATTTTTCGCATGTTTATCATCACAACACATGATATAACAATTATACAAGGAATGCCCTACATGCCCACAATAATAACAGGAGACAACAGATTTCATGTTCTCCTTGTATACATTAGCATTGGTGTGAACATGGTGTGAGTGAACATGATTAATTCTGTTATTGACATGGAAATTTTTCTTTTCATAATCAGCCAGCCAACAGTTAACAGCTCTGTGGCCTGGCTTTCCACATTCAAAACATACATTGTGCTTGCTTTTAGAATCAAACTTCTTTCTATCAACAGGGAAATTAACAAATCCAGAGTTAGTTTTCTTTCCCTGAGCATGCCAGCAGAAGGCAGCAATGTGACCAAACTTCCCACAGCAATAGCATTGAATTTTCTTTGCCTGATCAGTAGAATGTTTCCTAAGATGATTTCTAGGATACTTTCTAACAGTATTTCTTTCATCATTTATCAATGCTACATAGTTATGCATAATATGTCCAACCTTCCCACAATAGTGACATGCTATACCCTTTTTATTCACATTCACTTGTATGACAAAATTGACATTCTCATGAGAGTGTGAATGTGTGTGTGAGCAGTGAGCAACATGCACATGTAAATCAGGGATAAATTTGGAGTTATTCAAATCAGCATTTTTCTTTTATTTTTGAATCTTTTTCTGTTTCCTCTTTGAATTTTCAGCCTTCTTAGCAGTGAATTGAAAAATTGAGGAGCTGGATGAGTTGGCATGTTCAAAGCTTTTCACGAAAATAGTTGATTTTCTCTTATCATTGTCGTTTTCATTCACAGACACAAATCCAATCCCTTGTTTCTGGAAATTCACTTTAGAACCAAGCAGCTTATTCAATTTGTCTTTTCCTTTAACGAATTTTGACAAAGAATTTTTCAGATCTTCAATCTCAGAATTCAATGAAGCAATACTCACTTCATATTTGGATAGCTCAGATTCACAAACAATCAGCTGCTGTTGCAAAGCATCATTCAGGTTCTTCAGAGTTTCATTTTCTTGTTGAACCATTATTTCAATGTTGTTCTCATTTTCCTTCACAACTGATTTTCCTTTTTCAATTGACAACCATCTCTCAGAGAAGACAGTATTAAGAACCATTAGCTTTTTATTTTGATCTTTCAAGTAGACATTTTCCTCTTTTAGAGATTTGATTTGTTCTTTTTGAAAACTGTCATTAGAATCAAAATCATTAATCATGTCTTCGAGAATGGCACAAGCTTTGCAAGAATTATTTTCACCTATGAGTTCGTTTCTAATATTCTCATTTTCAGATTTTAACTTGTTCAACTCATCTTTTTCTTTAATCATGTTAGATTTCAAGTTTTCATTATCAACTTTCAGACTTCTGACCTCATGGAACATTTGTTTTCTTATTTTTTTCTTTTCAGATTTTAGTCTATCATATTTATTCAATAAATGCTCATTCAACGCAATCATGCTTTCCAGAGAAAAATTGTCAGTGTCAGAATTTACCTGTGACGAAGTATCCTCCACATAGTCTCCGTCTTCTTCTGTTGCCATGAGACATTTCGCTTTACCCTGGCTTCTGCTGCTTGCTATTATCTCGATCACTTCGGAGGCACTGCAGCAATCAACTACACAAGGAAACTTGTCAGTGTTTATCGCCCTTTTGATTAGATTCAGGGCACTTTGATTTGCAGAGAATTTTCGTCTGTCTGAAGTTTTCCATAGGGATTCATCCTTTGGAACTTCATAAGGACTGTGAGCAATGACTATCCACAGATCAGGATTAGTCTGCATCACATATTCTCTTAATTCATTAAACAACTTGTAAAAACCTAGACCTTCAAACTTCGGAGGATTAGCAGTGAGTTCCATGCTTAGACAGAATAAGAGTTCTAAATAGAACACTAATCAAACACAATGCAAGCAAATGAATCAACTCAGATCGCACCAAAGCCAAATGAGCAAAGCAAAGCACAAGTTAGTGAAACAAAACACGATCTCAAAAGACCCACTCTGAAATGCACCAACAGCTAGCAGGATCTGCTGCCGATTATTAGATCCTATGCACAGCAACACGCTCTGATACCAAGTGTTGGGTTCGGTGCAAGTATTCAGAGGGGGGGTGAATGAATATACCCTTTAAAAACTTTCGCCCAATTAGAATTCTAGTGCTCAGAATTGCGGAATAAAAACACTAAGACTAACTATAGGAAAACTACTCCAGTCATCTACTGAACTTGTAGACAAATATGAAGAGTGCTCCTAAGCAAACATCTAATGTGGGCAGAAATTAGACAAATCAAACATACACTCAATACCACTGTCAAACATATAGTATGCGCAGCAGACAAATGAACACTTATAGAACATTAAACCAAAGTGCACCTAAGCATTCATCTAGCGCCAATCAGATAGAAGAAATCAAACCAGTACACAATGATTTTTAGGTGGTTTGGTCCAGCAGACCTACATCCACCCCACACTCAAACTAGAGTGTAGATTCCGCTGACTCACAGCTTGAACAGCTGGGCATCACAGCTTGCCATACAACCGCTGGGCAACACAGCTTGCCGTCCGAGGAATCCTCCTCGCCCGCTGAGCAACACAGTTTTCTGTCCAGTGGAATCCACCACTGCAACTGCTGGGGATTACAGCTTACCCGTCCAGAGGCAGCACCTCTACAAACGCTGACTAACAGCTTGAAGAAAGGATAAAATGGAAAACGAAAACAAGTAGCAACATCAACTGAAAGCTGTAAATAATGAAAGCACAAATGTGGCTCCTAAGAGCTGGCTGGCCTGGATTTGATCCACGGTCCAGTGAATGCAGATCTCTCTCGATCTCACTATCTCTCCTCTACTTCTTTCTCTTCTTCTTATCTCGATAGCTCTCTGTCTCTCTTTTCTCTCTTATCTTCACGATAGCTCTCTGTCTCTCTTTTCTCTCTTCTCTTCACACTCTGCTCTTTTCTTTTGTTCTTCTTTCTGTCTGGATCGTGGAAGCTCTCACTCTGCCTCTGCTTCAGTCGATCACGATCTGTCACCTTCAGACAAAGGAGACTCCCTTATATAGCATCAGTAGATTAGGGCGGTCGTATGCTCTCCACATCTCCTGCCAAGAAACCTCAGTCCACATGGCAGCATTTCAGCACAGTGCTTCCACGTGTCACGATCAGGGAACCTCGTCCTTCCTTGGATCACGAGCCATGTCAGCAATCCCAGTACCAAATCCCTGTCAGTCAGTCAAAATAAACGTATCAGTTCAAGTGTAAACTCTGTACACACTTTGAAGATGAAATGCATTGTATAGACTTTATAAGCAGCAATTGAATAAGTGTGTACATTGAGAACTGATGTATAGACATTATGAATCAGATCTGAAGCAGTGTATAGAGTTTCTGAAGTGTAAAGCAATGTATATACTTCACATAAGCAGTGTATAGAGTTGCTGAAGTGTAAAGCAATGTATATACTTCACATAAGCAGAGCTATGGTATTGTATAGACTTCACGTTGTGAAGCAATGTATACACGTAGCTGAAGACTGCCAGTCGATGTATTGACTTGGCTGAAGCCAAACGCTGAAGCAATGTTCAAACATTGAAGAACACAACGTGCAGCAGTGTACAGACTTAGCCAGCAGACTAGTCCGATGTACACACTTGCTCGTTGTTCAGTCTTCATGAACGATGTATGGACTTCAAGACTAATATGCACAATGTACAGTCTTTGCGAAGGTAGTGCATTGTATAGACTTCAGGTGTGAAGACATTGTGAATGCAAATGCAATGTTCAAACTTCAGATGAGAAGGCACTCGATGTACATACTTGCTGAAGTGAATGCAATGTGCAGACTTTGACTCGATGTACAGACTTCACAACTGATGAATGCAATGCAATGCAATACAATGTATAGACTATGCCTTAGAACGAATGTGCACACTTGAAGAGCATTCAGCAATGTGCGGACTTCAATGCATATGATGCAGCCAATGTATAGACTTGAGCAGTCTGCTGCTGAACAACCGATGTATAGACTTCACAGTCTGCTAAGCAAACAATGTATGGACTTGGCCGAGGCAGACTAAAGAAGCACAATGCATGAGCAAGCCTAACGGATGTACAGACTTCCTAAAGTGAAGAAGTTGAGTGTATAGACTAGACAACAAAAGGACTGTACAAACTTGATCAATGCAAAGGCAATCTGGTGTATAGACATTCACAATGTGCAAACTTGCCAAAAGAAGCTCTGTACAACCTTGATCAGATCAAGACAACTGAATATATGGACTTCCAATGTGTAGACTTTGTCTATTAGTCCATTGTACAGACTTGAACTGAAGACCAATGTATGGACTTCAAAACAGATGCTAAGGCCAAGAGGAGTGTATAGACTTTCACGATGTATAGACTTGGTTCCGTGAAAGCTACAGTGCAGTAAGATGTACAGACTTCCTATATGAAGACAGTGGCTGTACAGACTTGGCAACCCAATCAGATGTAAAGACTTGAGGCATGGAGGCCAATGTACAGACTTGGAAAGTTAAGACCATTGTACAGACTTCACCTCGTGCCAGCTACAGTGAAGGAATGTATAGACTTCACCAAGACACTGCATGAACAATATGATGCGATGTGCAGACTTGGGGTTCCACTGTGGATGTATAGACTTGAGCAAGACCGATGTATAGACTTTGGAGCTCAAAGGCAATGAATGTATAGACATGGTCTTAAATGAATGTACAGACTTCAGAGGATGCAGACTCTATATAGACTCTGAGGTCCAAAGGCAATGTACAGACTTTGCCTTAGAAACGATTGTATAGACTTGGCAGCTTGACCCACTGTACAGACTTGGAAGATTGAACCAATGTATGGACTTGGGGTTCTGAACGTAGGTAAAGACTGGGAATGTATAGACTTGCCCAGTGCTGCCAATGTATAGACTTTGATGCTCAACGTCAAATGCGATGTACAGACTTGCATGAGATGCATGCTACAGTGCAGTGTGTGGACTTGAAGAGAAATGCATGCCGTTGTACAGACTTTGACTCAAATATGCATGTGAGATGCTAAATGAGACGCACCATGCTGTGCAGACTTTGACTCAATTGTGCATATGAGACGCTGAATAAGACGGTCCACTGTCTAGACTTTACTGTGAATGCATATGCCAATGTATATACTTGAAAGCTCGACCAGTGTACGGACTTGCCACCGACCAATGTATGGACTTGGCAAAGACGCTAATGAAGACGGTCCAATGTGCAAACTTAGCCGTTGCAGACTAGTCCAATTGAGACGCAGGGAAAGACGGTCCACTGTCTAGACTTGCGATGCCTTCGACAAATACATGCTACAGTACAATGTATGGACTTAGACGAATGATGCAAGAACAGTAGTGTATGGACTTGCATGAGACGCTCATTGAGACGGTCAATGTACATACTTCTAAATACTGTAGACAATGTATAGACTTAGTGTAGTACATGCAGCACAAGATGCAATGTACAGACTTTGTCCATGAACATGTGCATGCATGAACGATGTATAGACTCTGAAATGCAAGCAATGCAGCAATGTCTAGACTTTGGGCTTTACCCTGCAGTGTATAGACTTGTGTAGACAGAACACATGCATTTTCCAGATAATATACCAGTCACAGTCATATGCATTATCCACAGAGTATATCAGTTATAAACAATCATGTTGCTATCATTCAATGTGGTGACTCATTCATGCTGCTATCATTAAAACACCACATCATTCATGTCTCCAAGGCCTCTTGCTAGCCATCCAGGTATCCGAGCCTGTATTGCTCAGATGTCGGGCCGCCCTCTCCGGGCACAGTCCACGGCCACCAAGGTACCGGTGCTGGGTTTTCCCAAAGGACCAAAGGTCGACGATGAACCTACAGAAATTCATCATCTGACGAAGTACCAGACTCTCCTGAGGACATTCTCTAAGAAGGCTACCTACAAAGGCTCTCTATCGCAGAAGCTAATTGCCGGAATGGAGCAGAAGCTGCTATTTATAGGGAAAGCGAAGTCCCCAGGAGTGTGAGGACTCTCACTGCCTCAATCAAATCCGTGGAAATCAAAGCGATGGATCTCGAAAGTCACGCTCCTTCAGAAGCCCCCATCAAGGACACCGTTTCGTATCTCCAGAGGATCTTGCGACAGTTCAGGAAGAAGGAAATGCATGGATGAAATCTCAAGATTTGCAGATAAAAAGGAAGCTTTTCATTTCCGAAAAGGAGAAATTACAAAAAGAGGCTACTGCCTCGGAAAGGGCAAAAAAAAGGAAGGAAAGGATAACTAGGGGCATCCCCTCAAGGACCTGCCTCGGTTACATCATCACGTGCCCTGGGCTCAGCGGGCGCATGCAAATCAGCGGCACTAGGAGGTGGTGGCTCGTCACTCAGGTCCACCACAACAGCATCTGCGGGTGCCCGCTCGCTCGCGCTCGACACCGACCGCTCGGCGCCCGCCTCTACGGGGTCAAGCCCCTCTTCTTCATCCTCGGCCCCCGAGCCGTGGGGATCTGTAGGAGGAGGGAGGACCGGGGCCTCGAGGTTAAAGTGCCCCGTGGTGGCCTTCACGGTGGCACTCCAGCCCTCCTGGAAGTCGCGGTCACGTGTCGACCCGTAATACTCCATGGCCGCCTCCGTCAGCTCGGCCCGATAAGCCGAGGAGGAGCGAAAGGCCTCGACGGCCTCATCACCCGTCAAGGACAGGGACATGCGCACCCTGGCGAGCTCCGCCTCGATCTCCTAGCCGCGGGCTTCAATGGCTCGGGTCTCCATCTCCAGCATGGCTGCCCTCTCTCTGGCCACATCAGCCCGCGCCAGGAAAGAGTCTCGGTCGAGCTCCATGCCCGCCAGGGCCAACTCCAGCTGAGACAACTGCTCCCGAAGTCTGGCGTTCGCAGCCTCAGACTCCTTCAAGCGTCCCTCGACCCCCGCCTGATGGGCCCGGCTGGTCTCCATCTCACGCACAGCATCCAGGAAATGGTGCCTCCACAGCCCGAAGGCGCTAGTGACAAGGCACACGCTTTTCGCGACAATGGCCGTTAACTCATCCTCAACACCAGGACCCAGCTCCCCAACGTGCTCATGCCAGCGAGCACTCCGCATCACGAGGTCGATGACGCCCGGGACACCAGGCACCCCCGTCGGTGGGTCCTCAGCTCGTGAGGACTGACCGCGTGGAGACGAGGATTGGCCACGCGGAGGAACCCTCTGCGGAGGGGGAGGGTCGACCTTGGCAACAGCAGGGGCCTTGCCCCTTTCACGCCCCCGGTTACTGGAGGCAGACTCCAGAGTAGCTGCTGCCGGCATTGTCGGCGACGATGGCAGACGAACACTGGGGGGAGGCACCCCAGGAGAGGGTGGGACCCGGCTCCTAGCTGGAGTCGAATCCCTCTCCCTCTTCCTCGACCGGCGGTGACTATCAATCTCCTCCAACTCATCCTTGGTCAGATAAGCCCGACCACCGCCAGCCATGGCTGACTCCTCGACGGGTACCCTGGGAGCGGCTTCGGGGAAACTCTGCCGGGAACTGGGCCCTCCACTGGCCACCGACACCTCGGGCGTACGCGCCAGGGGAATGCCAACAGGGGCCGAATACTGCAACCTCCCCGGGGCAAAAGCAACCTGGGCAGGGGGGGTGACGACCAACACCTGTCCGGTCCCCAGAGCAACGTGATGCATGGGGCGAGGAGTGAGCCGCGGTAGCCGGACGATCTCAGGGGTCCAACCCAGCGCTTTAGTCACCTCTAAAAATGCAAAGATAAGGTTAGTCTAACATTAGCCACTACTGCCACATCCCTACAGAGAGACAAGACCAGTACCCTGCGGTAATGGAGGACACAACCCCAGCTCTCAAAGCAGCGTCTGGGTCAAGACGTGGTCTGCATCGACTAGAGGGTACTGGGAAACTGCCTTCAGATCCCGACGGCCCTCAGCGTTGAGGGGAGGCTTTGTATCGCGCCAAGGGCGAGGAAAGCCACTCCGCATCCAACCATCAGAGGCTCTTTCCCAGTCCTTTGACTTGATCAGGTATACGTACTGCTCCACCCATCTCTTACGGTTGGACGCGGTATGGGAGACAGAGATAAAATGGTCGCGGGTATGAGCCTTGAAGTAGGTGAAATAGGTGTCGGATGGACAACTCTGGAGGAGGAAAAATTTCCGGAACAAGTCGACACTCGGCTCCACCGACGCTCTATGGCAAGCATAGACAAACCCGCAGAGGATGCTATAAGAATTGGGAGTTATGCCCCCTGGGCTCTGCCCGTAATGGCGGAGGACGGTCGAAATGAAAGGATGGATCGGAACACGAAGACCCGCTTGAAAGGAGGCCACCGAGATCATGATCCCGCCAGTAGGGTGACTCGTTATGTCGTCTCCCATAGCAGGAAAGATGATGTCGTACTCAGGGGGAATCTGGAAGGTCTCCCGCAAACCATGGAATACCCTATAGGCCACTAAGGGCTGGGAGTCAGGCCGACTAATGCCCGCACCTGAGGTGCTCGACACACCGCCTCGGCTCTGAGGCATCTCCTCCGAAGAGGAAGACCCGACGCTAAGAACTCTCCTACGTGGAGGCATCGCTACCGCAGAAAAGAAGAACCGAGAAAAAAGGATCCTCACCAGGCAAAGGGAGGAAGAGGCCTACGACGAAGCGCAGCGACTAGCGAGATGTGGGTATGGTTTTTGAAAAACCTCACAACACTCTTTATAAACCGCCCACTACAGTCCAACGGTTGCCCCCTGAGGGTCAGGTGAAGGGACGCCAGCCACCACGGTGGTACGGCTACCGAGGCCAGGCTACCGTTCTGAGCCCACATCCCTAAGATAAGACCCGGTGTCATCATTGCCAGCGTGGCCTCTGCCACCGCCGAAGGCGCCTTGCGTGCCAAGCAGGCCTCGAAGCCACCAACTCCCGCCGTACGAGGAAATCATCTTCGGATCACACCCTCCAGAAGAACCCTCTCTTGGGCTACTCTCAGTCCCCTGCGAGTGCTCGGCAACTAAGAGTAGGGGGGAAATGAGGAGGGTAAATCTGGTTTGACCCAGAAACGGCCCATTAAGGATCGGACGCGCTTAGCCCACACAAGGAGCGAACATACACGCTCAATCCAATAAGAGGATCACCGGCCCAAAGGAGCATCGGATTCCACGACGCCGATGAGGCCAGCCCAAGCGCAGTTCTCGCTGGAGGACATTCCGACGATCGACCGTTGCCCCCACGACACCGGCCTTGACCCCGTAACAGGCGAGCACGCGCCTTGAGTGCCGTAAGACTCTCCCAAGGAATGGCCGACGGTGGGGCTATCGCCCTCTATCGGGAAACTCCCGCCAACATAGCGGAGGAACGTTGCTATACTAAACGGACACTTCCCTAGCAAGGGATGAGGCCCTCGCTCCAGGACAACCCATATAAAAGGGACATCGACAGAAGAGAAGAGCATGGTTGATTCTTTTACTAAACCCCATACTACTATGCAAGAGGAGTTACGGCGGATACTTCTGCCACCAGAGCTCCCTACTGAGAAGAGAGCAACCCGACCTGCAACTGCGATAGAGAGGTCCTTCGCTACGTCCAGAGAGCCTCCTCCTCCTGTACGGCCTTACCACCCAGCGAGCACTCTCCGAGAGCCCACAGGGAGCGGCGATCACGCGTGCAGAGGACCTATACGCCTCCTGGATCGACTACCACGGCCTCTACTTTTCTCTTGCTTTGCTCCTCTCTATCGTTCATTGAATCCCTTGCTGACTTAAGCATCGAAGGGTTGTCCCCCGGGATAACACCCAGGACTCCTTTTGACGCCCTTCTGATTTCTTGGTGTGTTCAGGCATCCACGGGCACGAGACGACTTCCCCAACAAATAAAAAAAGAAGGTGGTACGTGGCCTAAGAACCATTTTCCTACCGCTACAGAAGGACGATGAATGGAGTGACCCTCAGGAATCATACCCTTGTTTGCCATTGATCTGGATCTTACTCTAGATCGTTTGATCTGAAAGAATTAGAGCCTTAGCTCTGATACCATTTGAAGTCCCGCAATCAATGACACCCAAGAGGGGGGTGAATTGGGTGTATAAAAACTTTTAACAAACTTTTGCCCAATTCAAACAAAAGTGAATAATAGTTGAAATGAAATCCAGAACTATATGGAAACTAAGAAATCTAATAGAATCTATCGCACTCAATCGATCTTAGGTACGATGGCGGAGGTGAGAATCCAGAGATTCAACTCACGTAAGGTGTTATCTTCCAGACAAGGTTTGCCTTGCCCATCCGAACCCACCTTTTGATATACCCAAAATCTAGTATGGAAATGATAAATAATACTAGATCTAACACAAACAATGCAACCAAAATACTACGCGAATGCTGCACAGAGTGGGGATAGAGGAAAAGGACAGAGATTTTTAGGTGGTTCGGATGCAACAACGGCAACCTACGTCCACCCCTCATGATCTGTGAGGATTCCCACACTATCTTGTAAAGGATTACAAGATCAAAACACGCACATACACACGTGAAGAGTTCGGAACTCTCATGAAGGTGTACAAGCACGGAATCACAAAGAGATGTGAAGAAATAGACACACACACACACACACACACACACACACACACACACACACACACACACACACACACACACACACACACACACACACACACACACACACACACACACACACACACACACAGAGAGAGAGAGAGAGAGAGAGAGAGAGAGAGATCTGCGTAGATCTACATACACACAAGTATTCAAACATTACAAGAACACACACTTGAATCTGAAATAGAAATCGAATGGAAGACACAAAGTAAAAAACTTCAGATTCAAACTCCCCCTTAGTTGATGATGAAGATTTTGGATGCAGCTTGATCTCCACTTGGCTTGGGGTTGATCTGCTCCAGATGTGGCTTGGATCACTTGAAGATAGATGAAGAACTTTCTTCCCAGAGCACTGTTCACGGCTACAGTAGCAGCACTCTTCTCTCCCCTGATAGCCTCCTTGAGCCTCCTTGGGTTGATTAGGGTTTCTTACCCCAAAGATATGTTTTTATAACTCTTGAATGGGCAAGAGACAAGCTAGAAACCAGATCCACAAATCATGGTAAGTCTAGTGACTTTTGGATTAAACAAACCCAATGAAGAGGGCTTCCCACGTTGTAGAAAATAAAGTCAAATATGGCTGCTTTGAGGCTGGTGATCGACCGGTAGGAGGGGGCGGTCGATCGGAATTTTATAGGAATGGAGCTTTCGTTGCTGGGAAAACCGGTCGACCGGCCCCTGACTGGCGGTCGACCGCTGGCTGGAAATCCTGCAAAAATAAAGAAGTTAGCCAATGAATCATAATCTGTGAGCTAATCAGTTTATGACACATCATGTTTCAATTAAAATGAGTGAGTTAAGCTTAGCCTGGGTAGTTTTGAAACCAAGATGAATTTATGCATTAGGAGGGGTATGATCATTTAAACATAATGCATGATGAAATTAGGCCTTGAATGTGTATGAGAGTCGAACTTGATTGCTAATACATGGCACGTGATAGAACGCACGTCCTGGGTTTTTTATCATCAAAATCACCTGAATATACTCAACAATCTCCCCTTTTTTGATGATGACAAAACTGAGAGGGTTTTTAAATACATGAATGTGCCTTTAAGGAATGTTTGAAAATTGAGATCAAGGTTCGAAATCAAGGCATTTCACTCACATCCCATCATGCCAGCGAACGCAAACCATTCAACACTTTATTTGCCAATTAGAGAAGAAATGAGACACAAGAGCCAACCATTTGAGATCAAACACTAGTTGCATTCAATTCATCATTTCATTAGAAGGTACATTAATGCGAGAGTAAATACACGACTCTAGACACAAGAGACTAAACAAATGCACAAGTGCAGAACAGACACAACGATCCTCACATGATCATACATGCAAACACACACTGACATACATAAATATATAGAACCCTGCACTACTACTTCTCCCCCTTTGGCATCATCAAAAGGGGATAGGATAGACGAAGGGGGACCCAGGTGACACAGAACCAAAGTAAAGCAATCTAGAGGGAGAAAAAAGAAAAATCCTCATGGTGCATCTGCAGGAGGCTGATCCTCTGGAGGAGGAGGCTAATAACCAAGGCGGCGATGAATGTCTTCAAGAGAATGATCTTGAATCTGAAGACTATCCTGAATACGGCCAATGGAGAGGTCACGAGCCGCATCACGGTGCGACATGCCAAGAAGTGTCATGTTCATGATGTGGAAGGCTTGGCTGGAATCAGCAACACTGTCGGTGAGGGTAGTCATATGAGTGGAGAGTGTGGCCATTTGAGTGGAAAGGGTATCCAGAACAGTGGAGAAGGAATCTATGCGACCTGACATGGTTTTAATCACATTGTCCATAGTGTCGACATGATCCCTGAGTGCAGAAAGTCGATCCCCAAAAGTGTCCACACGAGTCTCTAGCCTAGTAGACCGCCTGTCAAAAGTCTCATAATCTACCCTAGAATGCTGTGTGGCCCCCTGAGTGGAGGACTCTCCAAGATGAAACTGTGGTGGAGGAGACATCTCGGGATCCATATGATGAGGTGAGGGTGGAGGAGGCTACTCCTCGGCCTGAACTGATGGGAATCGATGCCGAGCATGTACCTTTTATTTTGCATTTATGTCTTTTTAGTTTATGTTCATATCCTTGGGAAAGTATATGCGCAAATGTAAGGCTTTATAAGCCAATGAGTCATTCCCATGGATTGTGTGGGTTTTTGTGCAATTTTATAGTAGGTCCAGCTAGGGGGCCCTCAGCCCTTTCCCATTGGTCCATGTCACCTTGTGGGGCTGGTCAACCATCCTAGGTGGACATCTAGAAGGTTGGACTAGTCTTATGGACACATGGGGGACAAAGGGTGAAGAATGTCAACATTCTACACCCACCCCACCTACCTCTTCCATGGTCAATAGGCCGTCCCCTTCCCCTTGATTTTTTTTATTAATTTTTGTGTGCTGTTCAAATCTTATCCCAGCCCTTCATCCACCCTCCCTAGATCCAAGGGTCTACATTAGATTTGATACCTAGCATATAAAAGTGTGTATTTTTATGTGGAAATTAGTGAAAAATCAGAAATTTTGTTGAATTGCTTGAAGCTTGGTGCGCCCCCTTCCTCTCTCCTCTGGTTCCTCTCCTCAAACCTCCAATTCTAGAGTGATTTCTATCTTCTATCCCCTCCCCTCTATCTCTGGTGATCATCTGTGCCGCTGCCGCCGCCGTTTGTGCCGCCTTCGAGCCGCCGTGAATCCGTCTTCGGTTTTCTATCCTACTGGACAGAGGTGTTTTCCTAAAATTCCTGATACCAGCCACGGCCTATTCGTGGTTTGTAATTTTTATGGTGTGTTCTTATCTTCCATCCCCTCCTCCACAAAAAATTTCAGGTCCAAAATCCATCGTTTGTTATTATTACATTTTTGGTCTTTAATCACTCCCAGATCTGTCCTGTCTCTATCTACAGTGACAGCAGCTCTGAGTTTCCCATCTCAGACCATCTTTTTGATTTTTACAAACCCTCCCAATGTTAATAAGAGTTCTATACACCGTCCCCTCACTCCTTGAATTTTCTTAATTTTTGATCCGCCCTCTATCCATATTTCAAAATTCATGTTCTATCTCTGCTACAATATTTTCAGCTAATTTCCAGATCCGACCACCTTCCAGTTCAAAAATCAGAACAAATCACAGCCACCTCCAAACCCTTCATACAAAATAGTCCCGGTTTCCTAGCTTGATTTCCTACCACTTTGCTAAAGACAACCACTTCAGATTCAGACGTTCACATATCTGTCAAAGACAGTTCTAGGACAAGTTCTCTGGAGATCTGAGAGTTCGGTCACTGTACAACAGCAACTCAAAAATTCATCAAAGCCAAGATCCATGCAGATTCAGGTCTGATATCTAGGCCTAAGTTGAAGTATTTGAAGAGAGATTTCCAACGGCGCCAGTTTCGTGTCGATCCAACATCGAGGTTGATCGCAGCATCCATTCTCGCCGGAGTGCGCGCTGAAAACTAGAAGCTACAGATCCATGGCCGGCTATTCCAACCGGCGCCGAACGGAGCCGCCCGGCCTCCGGCTGGCGAACCAGCATGCCACCAGCCCGGGGAGCGCTTCCCTAAGTGTCCCCACTACACCGGTGCCACCGGGTCCCACACGGCCCCTCCGAACAGCACGTGGGCCCCACCGTCACTAGTTCGGGTGTTGTCGAATCAACGCGAGAAGCCGCCCGTCAACCCGAATTCGGTCCTCCCGGGCCCCATTGTGTAGCCCTTTACCTCCCTGCGTGGAGTGGGCAGTGAGTTGTATTGCTGTAATACTGTGTATTATTGTTCCGGGAGTACGAGTTTCGGCCGGGCCCGTCTTCCCCACGCCGAGCGCGTGGAGGTATCGTTCTCGCTCCCTACACTCGGCATCTGCTTATTTTCATATATATTTGTTTATGCCGCTGCTAGAGAGCATGTTTTAGGATCTAGCTCGCTATATTTTCATATCACCGCTGCTGCGAGAGAGAGCGTGACCGTCCCTTGACCCGATCTGGGCACGAAAGTGTGAATTGACCACCCTAGCTCTTGCCGGTTTCTCAACCGTGCACGTCCGACGCTTCCCTCGTTAAGGGACAACTGCGAGCTTGACGTGTCCGTTTCTCGTCCCGCATCAATTTGGTATCAGAGCGAGGTTGAGTCTAGGGTGTCAAAAAAAATAAAGAGTGTCATTTAGTCATTAGTCATTGTCTAAGTCGTGTTTAGGGTCATCATTGTTTTAAAATAAAAAAAAGTCTCTTTTTGCATTTGCATCCCTTTACTCGGTATATCAAAAGGTGTTGTCCGAACGTTAGGCTACGCCTATCGGGAAGGCCGCACACTTGCGCGAGTGATCTTCGGATCGCTTATCTCCGCCACGTACCGAGTCTTGGTTAGGTCTAGGTGCATCGTTTGCATTAGTGTGCATGCATTCCAACTTTGCATTACTTATGGTTGTGTCTAGTGTCTTGTCCAAATGGCCTTTCATATCCATTCCTAGGGATCCATTCCCGTATTTTGGCAACTATGGCCAACCCATGCCGACCCGTCCAAGGCGATAGGTCCGTGTCCGAGTACATTCGAGCATATCATACGTATTGGTTGGAACATGGCTTGGGAGAGGAGAGCAACATGGCCGCATTTCAGTTCCGGAGAGGTTTGCGCCTTCACTTCCAGTTAGAATGTCTTATCCGCAATGCATTCTCTCTAGCGGAATCCTATACGGTCGCTCTAGTGGTCGAACCATTTGAGTCACACTTTTCTCGGTATGGTGGCTTTAGACAAGCATCTACCTCCCAGCCGCCTGCACCATGGCCTTAACCACTCGAGAGAGTTCCAATGTCATCCCCCTCTATTTCCGAATTTGATTCGGAATCCTCTCATTTGGAACCACCAAGGCTCGAGCCACCCGTATTTCTAACGGGTACACTTTTCATAGCCGAGCCGCTTTGTCGTTGGCTCAAGGATGGCTTGGTCCCACCTCCCTTCCCATCCATGGACCCCATCCTATCTCTAGTGCCCGTCAACTCCTACCACACAACTTTTCGGTCTAGTCACCATGTCGATACTTTGGACAACCTTATTATGGGATTAGATTCACAATGGAAGTTGACGCATCTTTGGGCCCGAGGCTTTGACCAACCCGCTAGTCTTAGCTTCACCCATCCGGCCTTAGGATCCATTACCTCCGTGTGCACCGTGGGGTGTGTCACCACGGAGATTCTTCTACTCCTCCCGATGCCGACCGAGTCCGACTTCGTTCCTTTTTGCCCAAGGGAGGAATCCTATTTTCTACACATGTCCGTCGTCCCACTGATCATAATGTATGGCGGTGACTATGAATTCCAAACTTGGGACCATGTCATGTTGGAACCCACTTCATGGGGTCACACCTTCTTCGACCCTTTTGACCCCTTCACTAGTGAACCTCCCGAGTTTTCATACTCATTACCCTTCTTCTACGGAGTTCACTATCCCACCTTTTCCACTCGGGCCAAGCAAACTCCACATAGTCATAGGTCCGAACCATCATTCGGGGGTAAGGAAGACTTTGGTTTCCCCGATCCCTCTAAACCACCCGCAGAGGACTTCCCGCATCCAAGCCCAATGTCCATGATTGGTGCATCGTAGTATGTCTAGGAGTTCCCCATGACGTCAACCTCCGGTTACGTCAAATGCATGCATGGCACACATTCGGGTGTCTTGGTCCGCCGTCACCCATGTACGGGTCGGACTAACATTAGGTATGTCTAGGGTCATATATGAGTCGGTGTGTTTTCCTTGTGTGGTTTGTCTCGTGTGGTTTGTTTGCATGGTTTGTGTGTAGTTTGAGAGTCTACATGTGTCTTGTGCAAGCTCGTTGTCGTTCTCTTATGAGTAAGAGAAGAGTGGACTCATTCGATGAGTATGGGATTGGTTCTACATCTATACGCGGATCAGTCACCTACAGGGACTCAGCGGTGATTCCTAGTGAGTCTTCAAGCTGCTTCCTTCCCTTTGAGAGTGTCTCACCTGGAGTGTCCACCTCTAGCCCATGGCAGCTTGCACATATCGAGTATATATGGAATGAGCAGGTGACGGTCACTTGGAGTGGAGCATACCCACGCTACTTCGCACGGTGACGGATCCGCCGGAGTACTCGAGCATCCATACCCCTACTCGACGGGGTCGAGTTCCTCCCACCCGGGGAGAGTTGATGGGAATCGACGTCGAGCATGTACCTTTTATTTTACATTTATGTCCTTTTAGTTTGTGTTCATATCCTTGGGAAAGTATATGCGCAAATGTAAGGCTTTATAATCCAATGAGTCATTCCCATGGATTGTGTGGATTTTTGTGCAATTTTATAGTAGGTCCAGCTAGGGGGCCCTTAGCCCTTTCCCATTGGTCCATGTCACCTTGTGGGGCTGGTCAACCATCCTAGGTGGACATCTAGAAAGTTGGACTAGTCTTATGGACACATGGGGGACAAAGGGTGAAGAATGTCAACATTCTACACCCACCCCACCTACCTCTTCCATGGTCAATAGGCCGCCCCCTTCCCCTTGATTTTTTTTATTAATTTTTGTGTGTTGTTCAAACCTCATCCCAGCCCTTCATCCACCCTCCCTAGATCCAAGGGTCTACATTAGATTTGATACCTAGCATATAAAAGTGTGTATTTTTATGTGGAAATTAGTGAAAAATCAGAAATTTTGTTGAATTGCTTGAAGCTTGGTGCGCCCCCTTCCTCTCTCCTCTGGTTCCTCTCCTCAAACCTCCAGTTCTAGAGTGATTTCTATCTTCTATCCCCTCCCCTCTATCTCTGGTGATCATCTGTGCTGCCGCCGCCGCCGTTCGTGCCGCCTTCGAGCCGCCACGAATCCGTCTTCGGTTTTCTGTCCTGCTGGACAGAGGTGTTTTCCTAAAATTCCTGATACCAGCCACGGCCTCTTCATGGTTTGTAATTTTTATGGTATCTTCCTATCTTCCATCCCCTCCTCCACAAAAAATTCCAGGTCCAAAATCCATCGTTTGTTATTATTACATTTTCGGTATTTAATCACTCCCAGATCTGTCCTGTCTCTATCTACAGTGAAAGCAGCTCTTATTTTCCCATCTCCGACCATCTTTTTGATTTTTTCAAACTCTCCCAATTTTACTGGGAGTTTTTTCCACCGTCCCCTCACTGCTTGAATTTTCTTAATTTTTGATCCACCCTCTATCCATTTTTCAAAATTCGTGTTCTATCTCTGCTACAATATTTTCAGCTAATTCCCCGATCCGACCACCTTCTAGTTCAAAAATCAGAAACAATCACAGCCACCTCCAAACCCTTCATAAAAAATAGTCCCAGTTTCCTAGCTTGATTTTCAATCACTTTACTGAAGACCACCACTTCAGATTCGGATGTTCACATATCGGTCAAAGGCAGTTCTCAGACAAGTTCTTTGCAGATCTGAGAGTCCGGTCACTGTACAATAGCAACTCAAAAATTCATTAAAGCCAAGATCCGTGCAGATCCAGGTCTTATCTCCAGGCCTAGGTTTAATTATTTGAAGAGAGCTTTCCAACGGCGCCAGTTTCGTGTCGATCCGACATCGGGGCTGATCGCAGCGTCCATTCTCGCCGGAGCGCGCGCTAAAAACCAGAAGCTGTAGATCCGTGGTCGGTTATTCCGACCGGCGCCGAACGGAGCCGCCCGGCCTCCGGCCGACGAACCAGCGTGCCGCCAGCCTGGGGAGCGCTTCCCTAAGTGTCCCCACTACAGCGGTGCCACCGGGTCCCACACGGCCCCTCCGGACAGCACGTGGGCCCCACCGTCACTAGTTCGGGTGTTGCCGAATCAACGCGAGAAGCCGCCCGTCAACCCAAATTCGGTCCTCCCGGGCCTCATTGTGTAGCCCTTTACCTCCCTGTGTGGAGTGGACAGCGAGTTGTATTGCTGTAATACTGTGTATTATTATTCCGGGAGTACGCGTTTCGGCCGGGCCCGTCTTCCCCACGCCGAGCGCGTGGAGGTATCGTTCTCACTCCCTACACTCGGCATCTGCTTATTTTCATATATATTTGTTTATGCCGCTGCTAGAGAGAATGTTTTAGGATCTAGCTCTCTATATTTTTCATATCACCGCTGTTGCGAGAGAGAGCGTGACCGTCCCGTGACCCGATCCGGGCACGAAAGTGTGAATTGACCACCCTAGCTCTTGCCGGTTTCTCAACCGTGCACGTCCGACGCTTCCCTCGTTAAGGGACAACTGCGAGCTTGTCGTGTCCGTGTCTCGTCCCGCATCATGAATTGGAGGGGGGACATCCCCTTGATCTTGCTACTGTGCTTGTTCCTGCTCTTCTTCACTATCAACTTCTTCTCCATAAGTAGGCACATCCTGACGTAACTCACCATCGGGACCATAGTAATATCCCATATCTGTAAAGATCTTATGCTTATTATAGATATCATCTTGTCGAACATAAATGAACTGTTCGTTTGCCAAATTGATCTCAGCATGAATGAATATCCCGGTCAACTATGAAGCATACGGCAAGGATCACCGCAAATTTGTTCGGCAAGCTCCAATGAGAGTCGTCATAAGGCGACCCATGTTGACTTGAATCCCATTCATCACATTGTAAAACAGGAATTTATGAACCTCTGTCACTTCATTTCTGTTGCCACTCTTTGGATAAATGAGAAAGGTAAACATATGATGCAATACACGTTGCAGTAGTGGAAAATGATTCGCATTCAATTCACTTAAATTGCTGACACCACGCACGTACTCACAACTGGTCATAGCAAGAAATGTGTCCTCAACCTCCCCATGACTAAAAACCAAGTCGGCTCCTCTAGCCGCAACTCTTAAGCATCTCTCAAACAGATCGGGAGTAATGTAAATCTCAACCCCTTGTACAACAGAAAATAATTCCTCATTCCTTGCAATCAAATTCCCATAAAATTGCTGCACTAAACTGGGGTGATAACGGGTATATCTAGTGACAAAATCAGTCCATCCTGGCTGAATCTCAAAGACAGCACATATATCGGGCAAAAGCTCATTCACCTCGTTAAAGTCGACCAATCGAGGGTCGATAATGGGATGAGGAGGCAACCGAGGTGCATGACGAGGTGCAGGGGCTCGCTGTGGTGGAGGAGCCAGCACCTCGCGTCTCTGGCCACTAGCTTCCCCTTGGGCAAAACGTCGAGAGCTCCGTCTAGGCGGCATCCCGAACTAGAAAACCCTGTGAAAAACCCTTGAAGAGATGACCCTCGTCCCGGGGGATGAAGATAGAGCAACAGACACTCCAGGGACTTGCAAAGGCCTTCTTCACAAACTAGAACCTAGGAGGGAACTCCACGAATGCACTAACGGCCGAATGGAGTTCGTCCCGAAATCGTGACGAACACGCCGGATCTTGTGCGGGTGGAGGAATGATGAGGTTTAGGGGTTGGGAGGTGGAGTTTTGAGGTTCTAGGGTTAGAAAATGGGATATGAGAGGGAGTGGAGGTGATAGAATGAGAGAATGGGGTGTTGGACCCCATATAAGATGGCTCGGTTGAGACCCGGTCGGGCCGGTTCACCGCCACCGGTCGACCGGTGCGGGAGCGGCGGTAGACCGCTAGCTTCAAAACCCCAAATTTTGTATCTTTTGTTTCTTTTTCTTTTCTTTTCTATTTTTTCATTCATATTTTTTTCATCATCATTTTTTTTATATGGGGGACTGCCATCCGACCTTCAGATTTGAGGCAACGTCTTGAAGTGGAGGGAAGGGAGGAGATAGAGATATGGAGATTTGTGGAAAGTTTATAACTCCCCCTCAGAAGTTTCCTTAGATCCGACATCACTGAGTCCACAATTATTTAACCAAGGAATATATGGCCTTAGAAATATTTTTCAAGGAGGGCTATATATATATATACATTCAAGCATGCAGGAGTGTATGTGAACACACAAGGTATTAAAAGAAAATATAGACAATATGCATGTTTTCCTACCCTTGATGCATATGAGTTTCTACAAATGTAACTCTTATCCTAAGTGCAAGCCTATGCATGTATGCTATCACCCTTGCACATCCCAAGTTCTCTTATTATCTTGTTAAATTGATCCTGGTTTAGGGGTTTAGTGAAGATGTCAGCTAGCTGATTGTGTGTGTCAATGAAATTCAATTCAAAGACCCCTTTTCCTACATGATCTCTCAGAAAGTGATGATGAATATCAATATGCTTGGTCCTAGAATGTTGAACATAGTTTTTTGACAAACTGATTGCACTGGTATTATCACATAAGATTGGCACACATTTCATTTCAATATCTAAATCAAGCAATTGATTTTTGATCCAAAGTACTTGGGTTCCACAACTTCCGGCGGCTACATATTTAGCCTCGGCCGTTGAGAGAGCTACTGAATGTTATTTCTTGGAGGCCCATGAGACTAGACACCCACCAAGAAACTGACAGTACACACTAGTACTTTTACGATCTACAATACATTCGGCATAATCTGCATCGGTGTATGCAATCAAATCAAAAGAACTACCGATGGAAAACCACAAGCCAAAATCTATTGTGCCAAGCAAGTATCTAAAAATGAGTTTAATAGCCGTTAAATGAGATTCTTTAGGGCATGACTGAAAATGGGCACAAAGACATACACTGAATTGAATGTCAAGGCGGCATGCTGTAAGATACAGTAGTGATCCGATCATACATCGAAACAGTGTAGGATCTACTGTTTTGCCATTTTCATCTTTGTCTAACTTTGAGGTTGTGGCCATTGGAGTTGACAAAGGTTTTGCTTCAGCCATCCCATATTTCTTCAACAGCTCCATTGTGTACTTGGCTTGACTTATGAAAATGCATTCAGATGTTTGCTTCACCTGTAGTCTAAGAAAGAATGTTAATTCACCCATTAAGCTCATCTCAAATTCTCCTTGCATAAATTCTACAAATTCATCACATAACGTATTATTAGTAGATCCAAAAATTATGTCATCCACATACACTTGAACTACTAATATATCTTTACCTGATTTCATTGTGAAAAGTGTTTGATCAACCTTACCTCTCTTGAAACAATTTTCAATCAGAAATGAGGTGAGCCGTTCATACCATGCCCTTGGTGCTTGCTTCAGTCTGTACAAGGCCTTCTGGAGCTTGTACACATGTTGTGGATGTTTGGGATCTTCAAAACCTGGAGGTTGTTCGACAAAGACATCCTCTTTGATATACCCATTTAGAAACACAGATTTAACATCCGAAAAAATTTGAAGTTAGATGAGCAAGCTTAAGATAATAAAATTCGGACTGTTTCTAGACAAGCAACCGGTGCAAATGACTCATCAAAATCAATATCCTTCTCCTGGCTATACCCTTTGGCCACAAGTCGGGCCTTGTTCCTAACAACCAATCTCGTATCATTTAACTTATTTCTGAAAACACATCAGGTTTCGATTATGGATTGATTCTTAGGTCGCGTCACAAGAGTCCACACCTGGTTTCTTTCGAACTGGTGCAATTCTTCATGCATAGTCTGGATCTAGGATTCATTTTGAAGAGCTTCATGGATATCCTTAGGGTCTTCCTGTGAGATTAAGGCTATCAAATCTTCTTCTTCTACTTGCCTTAGTGATGATCTGGTTCTTACCCCATCTTGAGGATTACCGATTATGTTTTTAGCTAGATGATCCTATAAGAATGTCGGGGTGCTGGGCAAGTCGGGGTGCTACACTTGCTGCTCTTGCAGTGTTTCAATTGAAGGATGTTCATCTTCTTCACTCTTGCGGAGTATTCCTTCCTTTGGTTCATCCTTGGCTTTAGATGTTCTAGCGTTAGTTGAATTTTTGGGGACTTCTCCTGCATCCACAATTTGAATAGATTGGTTTGTCAGTTTTAGTTCAGATTCATCAAAAATCACATGAGGACTTTCTTCAACAACCAAAGTCCATTTATTAAACACTCGATAAGCTCTAGAGTTAAGTGCACAGCCTAGGAAAGTTGCCTTGTCACTTTTCTCATCAAACTTACCTAGGTTGGACCTACCATTGTTCAGGATGAAACATGAACATCCAAAGGGTTTAAGATGGAAAATATTCGATTTCTTACCCTTGTAGAGCTCATATGGAGTTTTCTTAAAAACGGGCCTTACCATTGTCCTGTTGACGATGTAACATGCTGTATTTACCGCCTCAGCCCAAAAGTATTTTGGTAGAGAATTTTCACTTAACATGGTCCATGCCATGTCTATCAATGTTCTATTTTTTCTCTCCACCACTCCATTTTGTTGGGACGTCCTTGGTGATGAGAAGTTATGTGTATACCCGTGCTCTTCACAGAAATTGGTAGACTCATGATTTTCAATTTCACCACCATGATCACTTTGGATGGTAGTGATAAGGTAGCCTCTATGATTTTGGATTTTCCTGTAAAACACTTGAAATTCCATCAATGTATCATTTTTATTGGATAGAAATGACACCCATGTAAATATGGAATAATCATCAACAATCACAAAACCATAGGATTTTCCTCCTAGGTTGGATGTCCTAGTTGGGCCAAACAAATTAAGATGCAGCAATTCCAAAGGCCAGGAGGTGGAAATGTTCTTATTTTTAAAAGATATGCATGTTTGCTTGCCTTTTGTGCAAGCCTCACAGATTTTATCACTTTCAAATTTTAATTTGGGCAAACCATTCACCAAGTCATGTTTAGACAACTTGGAGATTACTCCAAAACTAGCATGACCTAGTCTTCAGTGCCATAGCCAAGCATTTTCATGATTGTTTGCTACCAAGCACATGTCATCACTGGAAATATCGTCTAGATCAATAGTATAGACATTGTTACTTCTCTTGCCGATGAATCTGATTTCATTGGAGGTTTTATTTATGACAAGGGAGTGGGTTTCATCAAAAATAATTTTAAAACCCTTGTCACACAACTGACTTATGCTCAAGAGATTATGATTTAAGCCTTTCACCAAAAGCACATTCTCGATAAGAATTCCAGAATTCTTACCTATATTGTCGATTCCAATGATTTTACCTTTGTCCTTGCCTCCAAACAAAACTGAACCTCCATCCTTATCTTGCAGTGTAGAGAACACCTTATTGTCCCCTGTCATATGTCTTGAACAGCCGCTATCTAAGTACCATTTGCTCCCCCTGGCTTCAAGACATATCTGCAAGAAACAGCATTCTCATGCAATTGATTTTGGTACCCAAGGTAGTTTGGGTCCGTAGGAGTTAGTCCAATTCTGTGCATATCTTTTCTTGGTCCAAAAAGCATGATTTCTTGGTTGGCTTTGTTTGAACCAACAATTTGCAACAACATGACCAAATCTACCACAATGATAGCAATTAACAGGTGCAAACTTTCTTTGGAATTGTTGTGGTTTGGGTTGGACATATTTTGACTTAGAGTTGCAACATGAAGCACAGTTGTTTTCTTTTTCATGAACAAAGGATGTAGTGATCTTATGCTCAAAGGATTTTTTATTTTGGGGAGTATATCTGTTGCGCGGGTTTTTTTATGCCGGTTAACCGGGGTGAAGGAAGGAATACAGCGGGGAAGGAAAATACGGGAGTTTGATGTATCTCGGGTATCCTCCTTATGGTTGCATGCCTTTCACGGTGGTATCGAGCACTCTCCTTTTACGGAAAGTCGAAAGGGGCGGAATGGCACGGGAATGTTGGGCTAAGGGTTAACCGGACAGGGTGCGGGCGTGCTAGTCGATCTCTCGACAATCACTCATGGAACCAAGGTTTGACCGGGGAAGCGCCACTAGGGCGTGGCATGTGGGCTTAGGCGATTGGGCGACACGTGGAGAGAAGTGGTTCCATGGGTGCGAGTGCGTAGGCGATTGCGGGAATCGTGTATAGGACGTCTTTCCCCACCGGCCGTGTTGGGTCCCGTAGTGCAGGAATATGGATCTAGAGGGGGGGGGGTGAATAGATCATACTACTAAAAACTATGTCCAATTAAAAATACAACTAGCACACATCGGAATATACAATATAGAGTAATTTAATCTAAATAGGTTTAAACTAGATTCACTCAATCTCACCGAGCTCACACGATTGCACAAACAGATATGATAGAGAACATAAAATCACAAGAATCAAAGCACAAGACACAAGGATTTTTAAGGTGGTTCGGGACCACGACGGGCTCCCTACGTCCACCCCTCACCAAACCGGTGAGGCTTCACTACACGCTACAAAATGTAGCAACACGGGGACGAACCCCAATAACACACACACTACTTTCGCAGCAAACCACACACGAGGCCTTGCCTCAACCTGCTGCCATAGCAGCACGCACACACACACACACACACCGTTGGGGAGACACACCCCGGACTGAATACTTCACACGGAGACACAACTCCGTCCACACATACTTAGGCACTGCCTACACAACCACACGGGAGTAAACTCCCAACCACACACGGGGAACACACCCCAAGTTACGTCCAAGCACACACGCGGATATACTCCGCACAAAACAACGCACACACGACAACACAAACACTCGGAGAACCCTTTCTCCGAACACCCACACAAAGTATTCTTTGAGATGTATATGAAACAAGGACAATTATATGCTATGACCCCCCAACCAAGTTCTACAGATGAAAACTAGAAAGATGCATCAAGAGTAAGAATCCCCCTTCTTCAACAAAATCTGATTCTTCTAGGCTCATTGACGGATGATCATGATTTTAACATCATCTTCTTCCTCTCCTCATGCCGCTCCTCTTTTCTTTCTCCCACGAGCTCTAGATCCTCACGATGGTATGAGCTTCACTTCGTTTTCTCCCTTTTCTTCACCTATACGAAAGACGAGTATATAAGCATTAGAATTGTTGTATCACAAAAATCACAGCTCATATATATATGCAAGAGAGAGGACATATGAGGCCCTCCTAATATGCCTTAAAGTAGAGTTTCAAGCTCTATCAACAAAGATCAGAATAAGGAAGATTTTGCAGTGATTAGAGCTCCCCCTTTCTCTTCTTCAAACGTATTTGAATGCTTCTTCAGGATGAAGAACGTTCATGAAGAAAGATGATCGATTCTTACAAAAATGAAGTTGTAACTTGATTTCCCACACAGCTACCAGTAGGGGATCGATTGGAGACTTGAATCCACCTTCTTCCCTTCACATACAAGCTTAAAAGAATGTGGGAGAAGCCATGGAGCTGCTACCTTTGACCTACACTCACAAGGGTTAGAAAACACCCGAATTTCAGATCTAGCTTCTTGTTCCTTAGGGTTTGCAACCCAAGAGATGTATATATGTGTTTGGATGGTCAAGAGATAGCCCTGGGACAAGATCCACAAGTCATGGAGTGATTTGTGGAAGTTGGACTTGGATTGGAAGACTTTAGGCACAAAAAAAACGGTGGTCAAAGATCGCGGCTGGGCGTCTGACCGGAAAGGGTCGACCCCAGGGTCGACCCTCGGGCAAACAGAAGCCAAACAGAGCATGATATATGTTTCTGGGTTACAAGGGTCGACCCTTGGGGTCGACCCTTCCATGGGTCGACCCCAGGGTCGACCCTCGTGTTTTCAGAACCTAAAATAGAACCACTTTTGGTTCTGGGTTACAGGGGTCGACCCCAGGGTCGATCCTTCCATGGGTCGACCCCAGGGGTCGACCCTTTCAGGCATGTTTCAAAAGATTGGTTCTATTTTGAATTGAACCTGAGAGGGTCGACCCCATGGGTCGACCCCTTCTTGTTTGGGCCTGAAAAATAACTAAAATCTCCATCAAATCAATGGGAAACAATTGATTAAATATTACCATAATCCCATGAAGATCAATCATGATTTTTCATCCTGAAAAACATGATAAAGCAAGAGGTTAGTTGAAAATCAAGATCTTTACATCAAGCATTAACACTATGAGCATGTTCACAATAAAATACATCATTGAACATATTCCAAGAGTGAAGGAGGAACGAGATATCCATTTAACTCCTTATAGCAACACTTACTTCATTGTTTTACCTGAGTTCACATTTCTTGTTGATTGGTTGAATCATTCATACACAGAGTCATGAAATTCTAAATATCATTCACCATTGCATGATAGTATAAATTTGGAATTCAAAAAGTAAGGAGCCAAGCCACATAAAATAATATTGAGTCACATTCAATTTGATCATCATCCAAACTCTCATCAATCCACACATCATTACCTTGGGGGCTAGCAATGGTATTTGCATCTCAATCAATCATTTAGCATTACCATGCATGACATGAGGCTCAATATGACATTTATCCAAGCATGTTTTTCACAATGCAATGTGCTAGCATCAAAGCACATATGAGCCTTATAGAGTCACAAATGCATCGACATGATATCCTAATAAAAGTAGTTTGTGAGCATTTCCACAATCATTTAGTTTGTGATCATTTCCACAGCCATTTCCACAACCATTTCAAACTTCATACACAGGAAGACATGAATAACCATTCACGCACAAGGCCAAGCAACAAAGGCATTTTGTAATCATCAAAATCACATTCACAACAGGCCGCAAGCAACCGGTGTTTATTTACATCGGATTGAATCCGAATACCTTCATTCCATGCTGAAGAAAAGTCTGTATATGTGTCTGAAGCCATGGGTGGAGGGCTGGGCGCATTCAACATCTAGGGGTACGTGCTAGACTAAGGGGCGTCCACTGGAGTTGGGGTATCGGGCACGGATGTTGAGTGGTGTGGGTAGGAAGCTGGAGGCCCGAATACGGGTGTATGTATTTCACTGGTTTTACGATGAGCCACATCGGCTTTACAAATAGGCCGAGGAGGCCGAAGTACAACGGGCGCAAGCCGCGGGACATTTCTGACACGTGAGTCGGCCCCTGGGTCATTGCGTGACAAAGCGGGTGTCCGCGTGTTTTACTGGAACTCTTTACAGAGGAGTTGGTGTAGGTTCGACTACCTTGGTGGCCAGAACGGACATGGCTGGCGCCTGGTGGAGGTCGGACGCTGCTCAAGGCGAGCGGTCGGGTCCGGGTCTCGGACGGCGAGTGTTGTCATGCTGGAGAGTCAAGGTCGGCCTTTGGACTATGATTCTCGGGCCAGAGGTCCGAATAGACTTGCTTCGTCAATCTGAGGGGCCGACGGCCGACTGGAGGATGAACGGTGGGCACGCGGATCCGTGTCGAGGGCTGACGCTATCTTTATGCGGTACCCTTCATCACCGTTATGAGTGTCATAAGTCGACGTACATGGGCGGGCCCAGGGCGCGAGCGTATTCGCCGTTGGTACGGTCATCTTACACGAGGCAGGGATGGACTTGGCATGAGACGGCTAGACACCGCGTGAGGGGAGTACGTGAGACATACCCTCGGTGTGTGTGAGCCGACTAGCAAGTCAATCGCGCGCGCACTTGTCTTCTCGCATTCTCGGCCCTTTTCAGAAGCCTCGGGAGTTCGAGGGTGTGACAATTAGGCCGGGGAAGATCGCTCGTCCGACTGTGTGTTCGTGCGTTGCTTCCTTCCTTTCTTCATGCATGCCTCTAGCTTGTTGGTAAGGGGGCAATTTATAGAAGTTGAAGGGGTGGGGGGTGGGGTTTAGGCAGACCAAGTTGAGGGTCCAATTTGGTCTGGGTAAACCCCCCAAATAGTACTTTTATTTTTAATTTATTTGAATTTTTTTCTGTGTTTTTGTGTGTGTGTGTCGGAGTGGGAGAGATGGGGTTTAGGCAGACCAGCTTGGGGGTTCAAGCTGGTCCGCCTAAACCCCCTCCCAAGGGGGTTTGGGCATACCATTTTGGTCCTCTTTTTTGTTTAAATTCTTTTTTTTTGTTATAGAAGGGTTTAGGCGGACCAGCCTGGGGGTCCAGGCTGGTCCGCCTAATCCCCCCCCCCATTTGGGGGTTTAGGTGGACCAGCTTGGAGGCCCAAGCTGGTCCGCCTAAACCCCTCCCCAAGGGGGGTTTGGGCAGACCAGGTAGAGGGAGAGAGAGGGGGCGGTCCCACCTCTATAAAACCCAGTTTTTTTGTGTTATTTTCCTCCTAAATTGGCTAAGAAGAAAGAGGATAAAGGATATTGGGAGGATACACTGGTGGACTGGCTGTTTGTATGCGTAGACCGAGGGATTGACGTGTGCGACCCCACGTATTCCGCGGACTTCGTCTTCGTGAATTCTTCTGTGTACGGGTACGACGAACGAGCTTTACACGAATCTCTGATCGCATCTGCATGAACAGGGACTGGGGAGGGCTGTCGGACCCCCGGGCTGAGGAGAGGGCGCGGCCCCCCCCCGGGGAGTTCGCCCCCTCCGGGGGCACGGCCACGCCCTGAGGCACACGGGCCCCGGGTAAAGCCGTAACCCCAAGGGTTTGCCCCCGGGGGTCTTCCTTCATCGTCTAGGGATACCCCTTGGGGGATATAAAGTTCCGGGAGGTTGAAATGGCCCATGGGAGCCATTTTTCTTCGAGTGATAGTGGCCGCTTGCAAGGTGTTCGGGTGAATTCCTGACACACCCCGAGTTGCCGAACGAGCCGCGTAGGTGGCCGACGGGCCTTGGATTTGGCCAAGGGCCAAGGGTAGGGATCCATAGGGGCTGGGAGGAGGCACCTTGGGTCGATGAGCCCTATCTCAAGCTGCGTGCCACATTGTACAGCGGGTTGACAGGGTAGCCTCAGGTTGCCCCGAGAGCTAAGTTCGGTGGCTTGTCGCCACGTGTCTGAGGGTCGGGGGTGGTCCCGACTTGCTGGGGGGGTCGTTGTAGGACCCAATTGGTGTACTGGGACCATGGGGTGGCCCATGGGTTGGTGTAGAAGGGTTGAAACACGTGCACCCACAAGGTGTTCGGCAGAATGCCGAACACACATGTGTGAGCCATACACGCGTACTACGGGCCTCCTGAGCTTGTGGTTGACCTATTTAGGTCTCCCTTTGACCTTGAAAGGGTTAAGGAAGGTGTTTCGAGGTAGGCCCCCAACCTTTTCACTGAGTGCCGCGTGGCGCGGCTTGTAGTCGGAGTGTCCCCGGGGTGGCCCGGCTGGTTGTGTAGAGTGCAGAGGAAGTCTGCGACATATGAGTCGGAAATTGGTCCCGATTAATTACTAGAGCCGTCGTGCACCTCGGCCAACGTGCTAGGGCTGTTGCTCGGGCACACTGGGTTGTCGGAGGGGCTGGGTAGCCCATGCCTTGAAGGTGTTCGAGGGAATTCCCGAACCCTTATTTCTGGGTATTTTGCTGAGGAAATAGTCCGAGTACAACAAATGCCCCCCACGGGTCGTGCGTCGGAGGTGGAGACGAGGGCGTACGGCCCGTGAACCTCTCCTTTTGAGTTGTTGTAGTTGCATTTTGATGCTTCATATGTTTGTGATTTGTTGTATTATATGTGTTGAACTTCTGGAGTACTAACCATTTTTGTGCTATGTCTTGCAGCTATGGCCCGATTTGGCAGGGACGAGAGGGTCCCGAGGCATGTGGTCCTGGAGGAGGACCACTGGGTGAGGAGGACAGAGCGGCCCATGCCTCCTTTGGGCCCCCCAATTGTTACCGCGGCCAGCGTGGAGCAGCTTGATGGTGAGCAGGCAGTTGTGGCAGAGGGCCCTGTCGGCGAGCGCGGCAACGGGGTTGGGGTTGTGGAGCTGGCCCGTACGTTAGAGGCGGGCGGAATTTACACTTATGATCGCAACGGTGCCTATCTAGTGGAGTTCCCTTTGGACCGTCACCTGTTTGAGTTTATCAGGCACTTTATCCCGCCAGGCATGGAGGAGAGTGACTCTCGGGTTGCTGGATCCCATCGCCGACTGGAGCGGGCGATCTTAGTGGGTCGAGATAGCTTGCACGGGATTGTCCTTTGTGGCTTCCCGAGTTTCTCTGTGGATTACTGGAGGCAGAGTCAGTTTCCCAGTGCTGAGTGCCTAGGCTTCTTCAGCAGAGCAGACAAGTTTGGAGTCTGGGCTGGAGTGATGGGTCCCGCCTTCTAGGATTTGCATGGACACCACCGAGCAGAGACAGAGGGCAGTCCAGGGTTGGTGCTGGAGCCATCAGGGCTGGAGTACGCTGGGGAAGGCTATGACGACCACAACCTTTTGTCCAAGATTTTGCGACAGACTGCCGTCAGTTGGTATGGCCGCTGGGCGGTGATTCCGTCACACAGGTGCCGCTAGGGGGCGACTGAGTGGTTGATGGGCATAGTACACCACTACCGGGTGTTGCTAGACTGAGCCGACATCCGATATGCGATGACTGCGGCTTTGTACGGGTACCCTTGCCACTCGAGGCTTTTGCAGGCATTGGCGGAGCGCTTCAACCGTAGGTGGAACACCGTAGCGATAGCTGAGGGAGAGACCTCATTAGACTTGTGGTCTCTGTAGAGGATCTCTGGGTTGTCGATCAGCAACGAGGGGTATGAGGAGGTAGTGCTGGATGACCTCCATCGCAGCCATACTGACGGACATGGGAGATACCAGGTTCCTTACAGCTATCGGTAGTTATTGAAGACCTGGAGGGACCTGGCCCTAGCTGGGAGAGAGAAAGCAGCGTAGACTCCGAGAGTGTCGCTGAATGCATGGGTCTGTCATTTCTACAACGAGCCTTTCTATTTTCACCAGGAGTTCGCCAGAGACCAAACTCCTTGGGAGGAGTATACAGAGGTGGAGCTGCGATTCAGGACGCATCCGAGGTATATCTACGCTCCACGGGAGGGATGGAACCCCCACCGACTGCCGGATGTGACGCAGTTGGCTGCGTACTTGGCATTCTGGCTGGCGACGTTCGTGGTCCCCCACGGGGAGGACGGCCTGCTACGAGTAGAGCTGCTGTGGCCTGCGTGCCAATTGGCAGAGGGATAGAGACTGGCCTTAGCCCCAGTGGCTTTGGCCAATGTTTACCAGAAACTGGGAGTACTAGCAGCGCACCCGGCGCCACGTGAGAGGAGCCTGCTTCTGCCAACTCACTACCTCAGTGCATGGGCTGGGTTGCTGTTCCCAGGGTTGGTGTCCCGCGGGTCTGTGACGAACCAGGCGGCACCATTGTTGTTTAGCTTCACAGGACAGCCTGATGGGGACGCAGTGATGCAGCTGGAGGAAGCCAGGAGGGTCTTGTGTTATTTGCCCGGCAGGGGTGAAGAGGGTGTTCCTTTTGATGGTGCTACCAGGGACTCCCACTTGGTAATGGTGCCTTTGAATGGTGGGGCGGCCTGCGCCCTACCTTACCAGCCGGAGCCAGACGCGTCATTGTACACAGAGTGGGTGATGAGCACTAGGCCAGCGGTGCTGCCTTTACACCAGTCCGTGACAAGCTTCTTAGAGCCGTACTACCTACACAGGTTTGCTCAGAACTTCGGGTACGACCAGGGGACCGCCGAACCAGGAGTTTCCTTTGGCGGGTCGCCAGTACAAAGGTCGGGACACCCATTTGCTAGCCGTGGCATGGTGGGACTTCTACTATCGCTGAGAGCCGGAGCGACTACCGATGCCGGTGATGGGTCGCAGGGGACAGTTCGACGTCCATTATGCCAGATGGTGGTTCGAGCATAGTCACCAGTACCGACAGAAGGCCTCGGCGATTCGGAAGGCCGAGGAGACCCGTCTCTTGAGGGAGGACCTGCGTCTTATCACACTGGATGACGAGTATCTGCGGACTCGATTTTCTCGGCTCCGTCGGGAGGTGGAGAGGCTGGTGCAGCAGGCGCCCCGGGGGAGCCGAGGCTCTTTGTCGATGGGGCGAGGTGGCAACGGGGCACTGAAGCCCCTCAGGCAGGCGCGGGCGGTGCCTAGAGGTACCAGAGTCAGGACACCTCGACCCGAGGTGTCGAAGACTTGGTGGACCCAGTTCTGGTGGACTGCGGGTTTGAGCCGCAAGGTTCACTGGATCGAGTGCTCCCTGAGGGGAGCTTTGCAGATACGGCGGCTGATGGCTGGAGGCGTCACATCGCCCATGCGATCGGGTCAGCCGGACCCGTAGAGCTGGTGTCCCTCATTGAGTGTGCCTACACCCTGAGGGACATGAAGGAGGTGGTTACGAAGGCTGGACGAGTCGTGGGCTTAAAGCCGGAGCAGCTAGTTCCTCTGCCGCTGACCCCCTTCGTGACTTCAGGTAAGACCTCTCCATTAGCCTGTTAGCCCTGCTTTGTGGTTTTCTAGGGCATATGGCTGAGAGATCCTGTGTGGTTGTGTTTATTGGCAGGTTCTACGGAGGACAAGGATCATCCTTCCACAGGGACATCTTCTTGGGATGGTGACAGGGCCCTTCAGCCCTGAAGGAAACGCCCCCGGGTGGAGACCGGAGTCAGGGAGGTTGGTGAGTCCTCTAGGGGACCCGCTGCCAGGGAGCATATTAAGGTGGAGCTGGCTCTGAGTAAGTACCATGTCCACCTACTTGCTTTATGTTGATTCAGCCTTGACGATTGGCTAACCTTGTGCAACTGGATTTGCTTTCCACAGCGCCATTGGAGATCGGGGCCGACGTGGCCTTCTCGCCACCTCAAGAGGTCGACCCACTTCCTGACGATGGGGTCGATCATGAGATAGATGTGGAGGGGCACCTTCGTATGATGGACAAGACCGCCTCTAATGTTGAGACCTTCCCTGATTTTGAGCCATGGAAGGCTTCAAAGGATGCTCAGTCAGGTAAATAATTCTGGAACCGAGCATGTTGTGTTTATGGTTGTATTTGATTCTGGAAGTTGACATCGTTACTGGTGTCATGCAGAGATGGTCGGGGTATCAGAGACCGCCGCTTCTTCAGAGATGCAAGGCGAGGTGCCCCTATCTATTGACGGGCAGGTGCCCGATGTGACCCAGGATGGCTCGGGTGAGCACTGAATCGCTGCGGAGGGCATTGCCCTTCCATTGTAGAGTTGCGAGGATGCCGATACTGACTGACTTTACGATGTCATTTTCCAGGTGAGGATTTAGCCGCTACTCTGGAGCTGATTCAGGAGCTGGTCCGTACCGGCCCATCAGTGTCTCTTCCCTCCTTTGAGGGGGAGCCTGAGGAGAGGAGTGCTTCGATGCCGCCCGTGACCGAGGAAGTGTCCTACTTGTTGCCGCAGCTATTGGCAGGGGTAGAGTGAGCTTCCTTGTCAGCTGTGGTGTCGGCCTGCACTGTGGGGCTGGTAGGGTCCTCGAGCATGGGACCTTCGCGTACGTAGCTGGGGACTTAATCATTTCTGTTAAGCCTTTGGTTGTTGATTGTCTTCTAGTGCTGAGGTCCTGTTGGTATTGTTTGCAGGTGTACCTTCGCCTCTAGAAGAGGGTGAGCTGCCCCGCAATGGGGCCGAGACGGTGGAGGAGGGGCCAACGGAAGTGGCCCCTACTGAGGGTGACGAGGAGATCGTCGACATTAAGAGGGTTTCGGAGGGGAGCGCTCCGGCCGGTGAGTTTTCTGTTTACAACTCTTAGCTGGAGAGACATCCTTATATAGAGCTGGGTCTTGTGATGACCTTGTTTGCTGCGCTGGCTTGCAGGAGCTTCAGGTTTGGCCACTTCGGGGAGTTCGTCGGGGACCTTGTCGAGCTCTTCAGACGATGGCGGCTCGGAGATGGAGACGGAGGAGAGTTTGAGCTCGAGCTCTTCATCCTCCGGGGCCTCTACTGGTAAGGAGGTTCTGACAGGGACCCCTCCTAGAGGTATACAGTGGTCCTCTTCGTTCTTATTTGGTGCTTGTCAGCTCTATAACGCAGGGTGTTGACGTTCTTGAGTTATTTGCAGCGTTAGATTCTGGGGAGGAGCACATGTCGGCTCCTGGTGAGGTCGGACAGGAGGAGCCTCCTGTCCCACTCGTGACTGCTGGAGATGATTGGATGGTGGTGGAACCATTGCCCTCTCCGACCCCGGTAGGCGATGCTGTGGAGGCGGAGGTGCAGTTACCTTCCCCGACCCCGACGGACGATGCCGCGGAGGCAGCTGGACTTACTTCAGGTATGGAGGCAAGACTTGTCTCCTTCTTTTTCTCAGGTTTTTCACCTTGTTTGTCGAAGGAAGTCTTTTATGTATTGCTTACTCCCTTTGGCATTTGTTGGAACTATGCAGGTTTCATTGGAGTGTTGGCTGCGTCCGGAGACCTCTCCCTTGATTTAGGGGTCGAGTGGCCTCCATTCGCCTCTCCGCCAGAGCCGTTGCTGGAGGCGAGTGCAGGTGCCGCCCTGCTTCAGCAGGCGCGAGGCTACTCACAGAGCGAGCCCCTCCCTTCTCCGGAGGACCTGAGGTAGCGACTGAGGGAGTGCACCCAGGGCTACCACCCGCTCAGATTCCCGCACGAGCTCTGGATGTCCGGGTTGGCTGTGATCTGGGCCGAGTACCTACGACTCCGCGAGGTGCAAGAGCAGAGGTCTCAGAGGCTGGCGGTGATCCAAGAGGCACAGGAGCAGCGGGCTCGGCTCGTGTCAGTCGTAGCCGAGCAAAGGAGTCACATCGAGGCGACTGCGTCAGCATCTCAGGAGCGAGCCGCACAGCTGAGGGAGGTGGAGAGCTAGGCCGAGGCCTTGAGGAAGGCCTGGGAGGAGCGACAGGCAGTCGCCGAGCGCGTCTGAGCCGAGTGGCAGGCGGCTGAGGCTACAGCCGGAGCCAGTGTGCAGCTCTTGTCCACCCTGGAGGCGGAGCTTGCAGCATCGGACTCTCACCTTGCGGCGCTAGAGGGGATTGAGCCGGAGCCCTGATTGTATCTTTCCCCCCTTTTTTTGATGTCTGGAGTGTATGGATTTTGTTACCCCAAGGGCATGTCTTGGGCTCTTTTTACAGAGTATTAATGAACTCCAGATCCTTTGTTTACTGGGTTGCTCCCTCCCTTCTTTGATGGAATGGAATGATGCGCGCGAACTGACGACCCCTTAGTGTTGGTCATGCTTGCTTGTTCTTTGACGCATCGCCATGAGTGATGACAGGAACCGGGTTTAAGGAACTCGGTGTTAGAATCTGGAGGTTGAGTACTGGGTAGTAGAGGAAAGAAAGGCTTTATGTAGGGGCCAATCCTTCTGGGGTATGAAAGCCCACATACTGGGGAACCAACGCAGGCCCGTAGAAGCGGGGCAACTTACGCGATTTAGGGTTACAGAGGTGATTCTGGAGGGTGTATATTGACCCTGAACTGGATGGTGGCATATTGGCTAAGATTGTGCCGCCAGCCAAATAAAATGGGATTCGTACGTGTCTGGGCAACTGGGATTGGGCTAGCTGGATGGCCTAGACGGACATGGCAGCCAAGACCGGAACTGGAAATTGAAGCTGGGACTATGACTGGGAATGGGGACTGGAGCTGAGACCAGCTGGGTGACCTAGAAAGGTGCAATGGTTGGGAACTGGAATTGAGCTAGGTGGCTAACCCGAAAGGGCGTTATAACCAGGACTGGAACTGGGGGTTGGGCGGCTAGACCGCAAAGGCGTTGTAGCCGAGGCTGGAGCTGGGGACTGGCGACTGGGCCTATGAAAGCGTTGCAGCCGAGGCTGGAGCTGGAAGCCAGGCGGCTAGCCTGTGGGGGCGTTGTAGCCGAGGCTGGAGCTGGAGGCCGGCGGATGGCCTATGAAGGCGTTGTAGCCGAGACTGGAAACATGAGACTGGAGGCTGGCCCGTGAAGGCGTTGTAGCCGAGACTGGCACTGGAGACTGGCGACTGGCCTGTGAAGGCGTTGTAGCCGAGACTGGAAACTAGAGGCTGGCGGCTGGCAAGTGAAGGTGTTGTAGCCGAGACTGGAATTGAAAATTGGCGGCTGGCCTGTGAAGGCGTTGTAGCCGAAACTGGAAACTGGAGACTGGCGTCTGGCCTGTGAAGGCATTGTAGCCGAGATTGGAACTGAAAACTGGCGGCTAGCCTGTGAAGGCGTTATAGCCGAAACTGGAAATTGGAGACTGGCGGCTGGCCTGTGAAGGCGTTGTAGCCGAGGTTGGAACTGGAGGCTGGCGGCTGGCCCGTGAAGGCGTTGTAGCCGAGACTGGAACTGGAGACTGGCGGCTGGCCTGTGAAGGCGTTGTAGCCGAGACTGGAAACTGGACATTGGCGGCTGGCCTGTGAAGGTGTTGTAGTCGAGACTGGAATTGAAAACTGGCGGCTGGCCTGTGAAGGCGTTGTAGCCGAAACTGGAAACTGGAGACTGGCGACTGGCCTATGAAGGCGTTGTAGCCGAGGCTGGAACTGGAGATTGGCGGCTGGCCTGTGAAGGTGTTGTAGTCGAAACTGGAAACTAGAAGCTGGCGATGACTGACTTTCGGGGGTGTAGTGGCCACCATTGTCATGAAGTGATGTTGAACTCGCCATCGGGACGTGTCGTAGCCGATGGCTTTGTGAGTGAGGACTGGAGAGGGAGAGAGTTTTTTTTCTCTTTACTAGCTCTACCGCCCTTGCGGGTTTTCACCAGAGCTGGCCCCCTTTAGCTTTTTCCGGTGCGCCCTTGCGGGTTTTCACACCGAGGGGTTACCCGATTTTGCCTGAGGCGCCCTTTCGGATTTTCACCTCAGCTGGGTTGGTGGCAATTTTTGCCCTCAGTCGCTTCGTAGAGGGAGTTGACTGAGGCCGCCGAGGTATCTCTATTTTTAACCCCATTTTTTTTTGTTTCTTTCTTTTTTTTCTTTTGAGACTATCTGTTGATTTATTTGCTTCCTTCTTTTTGTGGGTTTGTGATGTATGATAAAGATGATAAGTAAAAATCAATGATCTCAATCAACCCAAGGACATGTGAACCATGAACCTAGGCAATCCGAACAAGCTCTAGCATGGGCAATGCTATCTCAATCAAACTAATCTAAAGAAAGTAAAGAAAAACACACGTCGGGACGTGGAGCAAAAGCAAATAAAACACACCGCGTGGGTGGAACAAGCAAAGGAATATGAAGTGGGAAAGAGAAAGCTAATACCCAATACTAAGAAAGAACGTGATCGCCACCAAAGTAAACACAAGTCAAAGACTTGAAAATACCTTGAAAATAGGTGGATGAAGCACCCGCCCACGGGAGAGAGAAACCAGTGAAATCTGCAGATCAACTGAATGTAATGGCCCAGACCCTATGCGTCACAGAAGTGTGACGGTCACCCGATGCACCGTTATATGAACCTGACGCGTCTTCTCAAGACCGTCAAACAACCTGCAGAAATAGCTTATGAATTCTTTGAACTCCAAACCTTCCAGTCGGCCAGAAAACTTGGGCCTCGTTTAATGAACCTGTAAACCTGCCAAAGAACGTGAAACACAAGAAAACAAACCCAGATCAGCCCTTTAGACAAGCGTAGTATCAATTCTTAAAGAAATTAAGACCATTCAAAAGGAAAGGGAAGTACCAGGAAAGTTTTGGTTATTTAACCCCTCTGGGCGTTTTAAAACGTGGGAAGGATGTTTAGATGATGAAAATAGATGCAGAACGTGGGAGAAAGAGGAGGGACAATGCTTTGAGAAAAAGAAGTAAGAACAGAAGTATGACAACGATGGAGACTCAAACACAATGAAAAGAATACTCCCTTCACCGTGAAGCAGATGGACTTGAGGAACAGTTCTCCTTGGTTGAATGTGGCTCCAGGATGCAGCAGCACTTCGACGTAAACTCCAGATCTTCCCCTTTTGGGCCATGAAGTCAAGGGTTCTATTTATAGGCTCTCAAAATCTCTGGTCGAGCAGAGGATAATCCAGCAAGAAAAGAGGATAACTCTTAGCAAACTCTCAAAGATAATTTCACCAAGAGTCCATAGAAACAAACAGAAGGTTCTGAGGATCAGATTTGGAAGAGAAATCACAAGATCAAACTCTTATCTCGACCACGGAGTAGCAGAGAAAAGGTCTGAATTGCCAGGACTCTTTGTTTTGATGTAACGGCTGCTCGACAGACCGTCACAGGCAAATAACGCGCCCGGGAGAGACCGTCACTATCAACCTTATCTCAAAAGAGATAAGATCAATGGAAGAAGATCAAAACAATAGGACTCTTCAATGAAAGTAACGGCCAAGGATGAACGCGTTAGAGGGAAGTAACGGCTGCACGACAGACTGTTATACTCAATGGATAGGCCAAAGGATAAGGATTGAAACAAAGCCTTAAGTCGTAGGACTCTTCAAGATGTAACGGTCCAGGGACAATGCGTTAGATGAACGTAACGCCCCAGGTGCAGACCGTTAGAAACAATGAGGATCCAAATGATAAGAAAACTTGCTAAGCCTCATCAAATGGGAAATCGTGGAACCATACTCAACCAAGGAGCTAAGACCCATGAAATAATCTTCAGACTGATGAAGGAGACTCAACAAAGGAATGAATAACTTGGAGCATCACATAGAATGAACAAGGAGATGACCCGACTTATCGGTCATAAAACGGGTGTCAACAGATGCCCCTCCTTAATGTCCTCTTTGCAGGGGAGAGAGCGGAGGTGAAGCGAAAGCGAAATAGAACATGGAGATGAAGCGAAAATGGAGCGGAGTGAACCAAAAAGTGGGCGTTAAGGTAAACGACACCCGTTCTTTACCAACAAGCGATAGGAATCTTCTGGGAAACTTCAAACTGATCACAAGGAAATAGCCAACCAAATGATGCAAGTCTGGAGAAACTAACAACTAAGGAAAGGAAACACGGCTAGCTGCCGGAGGTAACGGAAAGGAAAGAGAACTGACTAAACTCTAGACAGGGATCTTCAACTAACCAAATCAAGCGAACAGATCGAAGGAAACCTTCCAAGTCAGAGTGGAATAATTCTCCTTATTCGAGATCAAAAACACAGCTATTCACCATCATTGAGACACCTCGAACAGATGAAGGATCATGAATGCTCAATATATGCGTATGATGCATGCTGGGCTAAATGAAAAGAAATCATTAAAACAAATGCAAAGAAAGAATAAAATAACAAGATACTCGAGAATAATATTGCTAGACCGGAGAAATCAGGGTCAGGACACTATCTGCAACCATGGCGTGCAGGACAGAACCATCGTCCCCAAAATTTTCCAACCTAATGGCCTATCCAACGATTAAACATGTGAACTTAGATCATCATCATTTTTTTAAGGGGAACATCAGATCCCAAAACACATGAATGACCAGCCGGTTCTCGAGACAATATATCATAGATACCATATAGTAATGCATTAAAGGGACAGGGGAATGAGATACAATATCTGTCTTACCTTCCTGGCGAATGGCAAAGCATGATGTTGTTCATAACTTCAAAGAGGTTAGCCAACAATAAATATGAGCATGAAATAAGGCATAACCATCCATACGTCTTAAAAGCATTAATAATGAACATCATGGAAGAAAATGCAGCCATTCAATCATCAAATAGACCATTTCATTCATCAAGAAACTTGCAAGCTGTAATGGTCTATTGAGAGGGCGTCACAACACGTAACGGACCAGGCCTGGGCCGTTAGAGACTAGGCGGTTCACATTCTTCAATAAAGCAATTCAAATCCATGCATGTAACAGTCAAAAGAATACGCGTCAGAGGCTGTAACGGTCGGACGACAGACCGTCACATTTTTTGAGCGTTCAAAAAAACAAACCGACCGGCTCAATCTTCATTCAACATTCATTCACAACTCAAAACGCCCTAAACCCCAAAAAACCCCAACCGAGGAGACCACCGGCGACCACCACCCAGATGGCCGGCGACGAGGGTTCCCAGCCACCGAAGAAGAGGGAGAAAGGCACAAAGAGGAAGGCGCTCCAACGTTTCCACCGCCGGATAGAACGGGAAGTCGTCCCGCCCGTGGAGGAAGAAACTAGGGCGAGGAGAGAGCCAAGGGTGGAGGAAGATGTTCCCACGACCAAGGAGGATCAAGGGGAGGTTCCCCTAGACAAGGTAGAACCCAAGGAACAAGAGAAGAAGAGGAAGAGGGGCCAAGATCGAGAGGTAGGCCGCCCACCCCATTTTCCAATTTTCAATTTTTTATGGTTTTTCTATAGATGCATGTGTGAATGGGGGGCAGAAAATGGGTCTATGAACCCATTAGGATTGATTGTAGGCCTTTTGGCCAAAGTGGGAAAGCCACGGAATGCAAGGAAAAAAACGCCCTCTAGCAGAGAATGTGACGGTCCTTCCAGGGACCGTCACAATCCTAACGCGCCACCCTTGGTGCGTTAGAGACATGTGACGCCCCACCCCAGGGCCGTCACAACCACCAGAGGCCAGAACTAATTTTTATGTTTTTCAATTATTCAGTTTTTTGTTTTGTTTTTCATTTTAAATGCTTATGCAATGATTTTATGATGCAATTGACTAACTTATGCTCTAAATGAATACAGGGAAAGAGACGGACGAGGATCTCTTGGCTTCAGATCCGGGTGGTGTACCAGGCACTGCTCGATTACCAGAGAGAGAGATTTGCCGGTATAGGGTTTGCCGAGGTGCTGAGCATCGAGGTGATCCGGATGGACACGCCACTGCTATACGCTTTACACGAGAGGTGGGATCCAGTCAGTAGGGCATTCATCTTCCAGTGGGGTCACATGATCCCGACGTTGGAAGACATGGAGAGGATTGTCGGACTGCGGGTACACGGAGCCGTAGTGACAGGATGGACTTACCGAGACTACCGAGAGATGGCCCAGGAGCTGCTGGGGCTAGATTTGATCAGACCAGAGCAGACGTCATCCCAGCTCTCGAGATCAGTACTGCAGGAGAGCCTAGGACTGAGGGGAGCAGCGATAGCCGTGGGAGAGCTACCAGAGGAGCATCTGGGTAGAGTGATTGACCAGGTGCGCCCCCGAGTGGCGGCAGAGGCGAGACCGGAGGGAGATCGCATCTTGAGACGATTCCTGATGCTACTGTTCGGGAAGCTCCTATTCGCGACTCGGGCAGATGTCATCAGTTGCAGGCTGCTATCGATGATCAGAGATTTAGGCAGAGTCGGGAAGTACGCCTGGGGAGCGGCAGTCTTGGCCTTCCTGTTCGAGTCCCTCAGTACGACGGACCGACAGACGATGCTGGGCGGCTTCTCACCTTTCCTACAGGTAAATGCAATTTAAATAATTCCTATATGATTATGATTATGCTTTATACAATGCAATGCCATGGATTGATATTGACTTTTAAATGCAGATATGGAGCTACATGTACCTCCTGGGCATCGGGAGAGGCACGCTACTTCACGCCGGTCGCATCCCGATCGCCAGACGATGGGTGGTCGCAAGGGACCCGGGGTTGATCATCAGATTAACCCGGGCAATCCAGGACGACTTGAATTCCTTCCCGCACATGGCGGTAAGCCCGAAATTTCAAAATGCTTTCTAAATGCTTTAAATGCTTCTAAATGATGATAAAATGGACTAACATGTTGATGGATGGACTAATATGCTTTCAGGTGAGATGGACCCCGTACAGAGGCGAGAGCTACAAGGGACATCCATGGGTGGAGGCAGCTCTTTCGTACCGGGGATGAGACATGTGGTTGCACTGCATCCATATCATCGAACCACTCCACTACCGACTGGTTCTGAGGACTCGGGGACTACACCAGCCCGAGGTGACCTTTCCACGCCGCAGTGACGAGCACCCGGGCAAGTCAGCGAAAGGAATTAGCGGCGACATAGATTGGTGCGCCCGGAAGGTGAAGTACGTCCACGACTGGAACAAGCGGGGCAGAGCAGTGAAGGAGCGGGATGAGAACGATGAGGCGTACTTGAAAGCCTTTGCTCGACTGTACGGGGACCGGGTGTACCGAAGTACCCGACAACCGGTATGCAACTTCTAAACCCTAAATTCTTCATATATGATGCAAAATTAAAAATGCTAGATGTACTGACTTATATTCTTGTAAAATGCAGCTAGACCCCAAGGGAAGGATAGCCGAGCTCGAGGGGCGACTCCATGCCACCGTCCAGCAGCGGGACGAGTACCGAGCCGCCTTGGAGCTTCTGGTAAGACTTTAAATGTCTAAAATGATTATGATGATGATTATGCAAATGATGCCAACGTGATTGACTAACCATGATTTCTATATGCAGCGGGCTGAGGGAGCCCAAAGAGCGGGACCGGATGCCCCATCGTCGTCATCACAGCCAGCGGGAGGCAGGGCCGAGCATGACGCCGAGTTCGCCCGAGCGGTTGCCCGGGCCGAGGAGGCAGAGGCCACCCTCGCGGAGCGGGTAAGATGCTAAATGCTAGACACAAATGCTCATGCTTATGAAATGCTTATGTGACTAACCATATGAAATGCAAACTACAGGCAAGAGAGCTAGTCACAACAGCGGTCGAGGTGAAATTGGCTCGGACTGAGGCAGAGGTCTTACGAGCAGAGGTGGCCCGATTGAGAAGAGAGCTTGCGCGGACGGCCACACAGACGGCAGACTTTGAGAGATACCGGTCTGAGGCACGAGCTACGCGACTCGAGGCCCACGACATTAAGGTTGAGGTCCGAACCTTGGAGAGGACTATACAGATGATGGGCCGAGGACCGGAGCAGAGCATTTCTCAGAGCGGGGCGCCGAGGAGTGCTGCTCGTGCTGGATCAGTGGCGGACTACCTTGTCAGCTCCTCCGGCCAACGGAGGAATGAGAGGGCAGAGAGGGGCCAGCAGGAGGAGAGTGCCTCCATAGCACCACCGGAGAGGAAGCCGGAGGGTGGAGATGATGATGGCGGCCCGACAGAAAAACCGGCCGAGTGATGCGTTTTGATTTTTCTTTGGTTATCACTTTTACTTGTACATGACTTATGATGTAAATGGAATGAAAATTTTTCTTCTTGGTCTTTTGTTTGTTCTTGTGAATGTGTGAATAAAATGGATGTGTGTATGTGGTAAATGCAGAAATGAATGGAAAATGCCAAAAAATGCATGTGAGAATGTGATTGAAAATGTAGGAAATACATGTGGACACGTGTGTATGAAAAAAGTGTGGATGAGATGATGTGTGGATGAAATGATGGACATGAGGAATGGAATGGAAAGTGTGTGAGACCGCCAGGTCTGAACAGAGGCAGAAAGGAATAGCACAATCTCAGCAGTAGATGATGTAACGGTCCAGATCCGGACCGTCAGGATCAAGTAACGCATCAGATGGAGGCCGTCAGAGAGGACAGAGCCCAAATTTTCAGAACTGAGCAATAGGAAGAGTGACGGTCCATAGCCGGGGCGTCAGAGATAAGTAACGGCCAAATGCTAGACCGTTAAAGATGACAGAGCGGGATTGAACTATGAATGCACTGACTATACTCATGAGTGTACAGACCTTGTCATAGTGATGTATAGACTTGGAGTGCAGACGACCAAATGATGTATAGACTTCGTTTTTAGCAAAGGACGCTCAAACTTGAAGAATGTATGGACTTTGGACGAGGAATGTACAGACTTGGGGTTGTGCACACTTGGGCAATGCATGGACTTGGATCTGTATGGACTTTGGACGAGGAAGATATAGACTTGGATGAAGACTAGACTCCAGGTAATGTACATACTTGGGTATGCATGGGATGTATAGACTTTGGGTATGCGTGGGATGTATAGACTTAAAATGATGTACAGACTTGGGTATGCATGTGATGTATAGACTTCAAATGATGTACAGACTTGGGTATGCATGGGATGTACAGGAAATGTGACGGTCCAAGCGCAGTGCGTCAGAGATAGATAACGGTCATGAGCAAGACCGTTGAGAATGATTGACCAAGAAGAAGCCAAAACTGAGCGGCAGAGAATGTAACGGTTTAGAGACCATGCGTCACAAATGATAACAGCCTGATGCTAGACCGTCAAGATTGGCAGAATGAGATTGGGTTAAATTAAACCCACAGGAAATGTGACGGCCCAGAGCTGGCGCGTCAGAGGCAAGTGACGGCCCTACGATAGACCGTTAGAGTCTGAAACGTACTCCGAGACGGATTGTGCCGTGAGAGGCAAAATCCGAGATAAGAAACCCTTAATCCACTCTAGACTTCTCCCAGACTTAAGATAAAGCCTTCTAATCCAAATCTTATCTCTTTAAAGCCAAAATCAAGCCTTTAAGACTTGGAAACTTAGCCAAAATCGTATCTTTGCTGAATTCTCTGCTAGAAGGTTGAAAAAACTTCTCATAAGGGCAGGAAACAAGATGAAGAGAAGCTTCGAGATGATGGCCATGGAGGAGAAGGTCTACACCGGGCCTAAGGCTGCGAGGAAAGGACACGGAGAGCTGCAAAGGCTAACCTCAATTCCCAAACATCTAAGCTCCAATGCTCAAAGAGTGGTAAGCTCTTTCTGACTTAGCCAAGTTCAGAAATTTCTGCACTTCATCTTCTCATGATCTCCTTCTTCTTCTTAGCCTCTTCCTGGTCCAAGATGCTATTCTAATATGAAGTGGGTGGCTCCCATGGTAAAGGCACTCCCTTTAGAGGTTACATCAATCCTTAAAGCGTGGCACCTTCAACCTCTCTTGGTTTTAGGTAAGAATTTCTAGAAATTGTCACTAGATTGGCCTAGTATTTCAGCCCTCATAGAGTTGTGGCATCCACAAACACATACCTTCATCTTCTCTTCCTTCGAAGCAACAGTCCTTTTAGAGGAGGTAGAAACCTACCTAGTCCTTCCTAAGACTAAGGCGGGGGATGGAGATCTAGTTTGCTACACGGTGGAGCCTATCGACCCATCCTTGATCTTGAGTGATTTCATCCATAATCCAAAGGATGTGAGGACCATGATCAGCCCACACCACATTCATTTGATACCCTTGGCACAATGGATAGTGTCTCATTGCAAAAACAAGTGGGAGAGATATGAAGCCATAGCCAAGGCGGTGGCGGTTTGCTTATGCGGAGTCTTCCTTTTCACCACTACCGACCACCTCTTAGATATCCAAAATCTCAGCATTATCAGTGGGTTGTGGCGGGGAATGTCCATCTCTCAAGCGATCCTCTCATATCTCTATGAAGGACTAAGCTCCGCTTGCCTAGGAGGATCTTTGTTTGGCTCCATGATACTCCTCGAGTGTTGGATGGGAGTGAGAATTAAATTCCAACCCAAGGAAGATATTACTTCTGCTAGCCGGATCTTCGGGAGCCACTCTCTCTTCTTCATTGGAGGGGCATCTGGATTTTCTTCACAGGTTGAATGCAAGACGGCGGACAAGAAAACACGGGATGAATGGCGCCTCTTCTTCAATACTTTACCAATGGAGAAATTCATCATGCGACCAAGAATCCTTCGGAGCACTCTTCTCAGAACACCGCGGCGTCAAGGCCTGGACCTCCAGCTAGTGGGAAATACTACGATGGCGATCTACAACCCGCACCGGTGCCATCTTCAGATCGGACTACCTCGGACTGAAGTTCCTGCACTATCACACTACCCTCCCCTTCTACCTAGGAAGATGGGGACCGAGGAAGATGAGAGAGCAATCCGGAACGCGCTGACCATGTGGGAGATCAGCAAGGTGCGCCCGTGGCAAGAAGAAGTGGAAGAGAACGACGAAGAACGCCGTGGCTACCTCAAAGAGTTGAGGAGGATCCGCCCTCTTGCGGATAAGAAGCTGAATGTAACTTGATTTTGCTTTTTAGGAAAGATATAATTGACAATCAGAGTTGGAATTTTAATTAATCTTATGTGGCTTTAAAGTTCAATTGAATGAGATGGGATTGCCTTAATCGAATGAGCATGAGTTGTGGCTTGACTTGGCTTAGAATGGCCTGGAAAACAGAGCCTCTGGAGAGTGTAACGGATCTGAGAAGGGCCGTTAGAAGGATATAACGGTGGGGAGATAGGCCGTCGGGGTGAAAGACCTGAGGGTTTAGGCTTCTGGAGGAAGTAACGGTCCAACGATAGACCGTTAGGAAGGATAACGGTCGCGCCCCAGGCCGTTAGAGAGAGAGCTGCTGAGAGAATCGAAGCGAAGGCCTGAAGAGATGTAACGGTCTAGCATGGACCGTTAGATGAGTGTGACGGCCTGTACCTGGCGCGTCACAGTCTTGAACCTGCATAGTTGTGAGATTTGAGCTTTGGTCTTGATCCTGCATTCTGCACACACTTAAACATGGAACAAGTTAGATCTGTTCTTAGACTCAACCCCTTGCCTTGAAGCAAGTTAGATAACGACAGTTTCTTGATATTTGGTCAAGGGGTGGAGCGTTATTAAATAGGCGGGAAACATAATAGAAATAATGCGATGCATGCGATGCATATGATGGTATTTTTGGATTTTGGAAAATATATTTGAATTTTTGTGAGTTTTTTGAAAATAGTTGATGTTTTTGGGTTTTGAAATATGTGATGTTTTTCTTTCTTTTTTTGAAATATATGTTGTTTTTTTCTGAAATATTTGTTGTTTTTGGATTTTTGAATATTTATTATTTTTGGATTTTAAAATATATGATGTTTTTGGATTTTGAAATATATGATGTTTTTGGATTTTTGAAATATATGTTGTTTTTTGGATTTTTGAAAATCAGTGCTTTCCCCTAGCAATGTGAGCCCTCCGTATCGTATTGAGAGTCCCAAGATTGGCGTGCAATGAGGTGACAACCCCTGACCAAGGCCCAACTCGCGTGACGGTGTTTCTACCAGGGTCATACCCAGGGTACTAGTGTCAATCCTGAAAAAGGAAAATAGAATATGGGGGTAAGCTTAGGCCAGATTTAGAAGCTTTTAGGACTTGGGTTCCTCTCCAGACAACCCATTAGAAATTTGGTCTGTTGCGCCGGGGCTTTATGTCCGTCATCGAACCTTAGTCCACTCTAGGCATGCGTGCGACCGGGCTCATTCGTCCCGCGGGGAACTGTACTGCCACTCTTGTCATGCCTAGATTCTTTTTCTTGCCTTTTGGAGCTTTGGAATCATAATTAATAGACTTTTGAGATAATGCTTTCGATTTTGTCATGGAGATTACTCCTTTGCTTTCTTTTCTTTCTCTCTCTCTTTTTTTTCGTGGCGTCAGGTCATAACGGACTGCCCCTATTTGAGACCTCCTTTCGTCAGGGTGCCTAGATTGGTTATCGCCTCCTTATTCACCTCTTGCCCCTGGATTCAGCCGAGGAAAGAGACGGACAGGGACTTCGACTTTCCCCAAAGCATGGCCAAGGAGAAACGGTGTCTTTAAAGCGGGAAACCTGACCAGGGACGTCGTGTAGTGTGTGATTACCGTACTCGGGATCCTTTTTATAGCGAAAGGGAGGAACATCTTGCTGCCGGGGTGGCACGGATTTAGACTCTAAGGAAAGAAACGCTTAAGATACAGCCCATTCCAAGCGTGAGCGAGCTCCTCACCTTCTGCGTTCACTAAGCGATAATCATTCCCTGGATAAGCCTCTTTTACAACAAACGGCCCTTCCCAGTTAGGTTGTAATTTAGACCTAGGACCTGCAGATCGAATGAATTTGCGTTTCAAAACCATATCACCTTTTTGAAATTTCGTTCGATTACCTTCTTTTGAAAATAACGCGAAACTCTCTTTTGATAAACGGATACGTGATCGGTCACGTTCATCCTCTTCTCATCTAAGAGTTCCAACTGGACGAGCAACGCCTCTCGACGTTCATCGAGATTAAGTTCCTTATCGAGCTGCACTCTAAGGGAAGGGATCAAGATCTCATATGGGAGCACCGCCTCCATCCCGTAGGTAAGAGTATAGGGAGTTTGTCCCGTGGGAGTACGGACGGAGGTGCGGTAAGCCCACAGAGCTTCTACTAATCTTTCCGGCCAATCGGAAAACTTATGAGATTCGCATGTTTTCTTGATGATTTTAAGAAGGGTTTTATTAGTGGCCTCGGCTTGACCGTTGCCTTGAGGATAATATGGAGATGAATGATGCAATGCAATATTGAACTTCTTACATAGGTCCTTGAGCTCTTGAGATACAAACTGGGGTCCGTTATCGGTGATGATGCTGCTTGGCACTCCGAACCGCGAGATGATATTCTTCATGATAAAGCGGCACACCGTTGAAGCTTTAATCTCTGCGTACGCCTCCGCTTCGGCCCATTTGGTGAAGTACTCAGTGGCGGTAAGGATAAAGGATTTCTGTTTGATCTGAGAATTAGGATCACCGAGCGGGCCGACAACGTCGAAAGCCCACATAGAGAATGGCCAAGGAGCAGAAAGAGAATGGAGAGATGAAGCTGGAGCATGGATTTTATCAGCATGGAGTTGGCATTTAAGACACCTCCGGACGTAGAGGGAGCAATCTTCCTCTAGAGTGGGCCAATAGTAGCCCTGCCTAAGGATTTTCTTCGCTAGAGCCTGGCCATTGACATGACCTCCACACTCGCTAGAATGGGCTGCTTCAGCTACCTTCCAAGCCTCATCATCATCTAAGCATCTCATGAGCATTCCATTGGTAGCGCGCCTGTATAATTCTCCTGCAACAATGGTATACCTTGAGGCGGCTCTCCTTATTGACTTACGCTGCTCGGCGTTTGCCCCTTCTGGGAACGATCCTTCTTTGCAAAACAACTCGATTTCGTGATACCAAGGCAATTCTTCTTCGTCCAGAATCTCTTCTAGCTCCATTAGAGATACTTCCTTGAGATCTTCCTTCTCAGCCCTCGCCTCTACAGTTTTCCTAAGGTTGATGAACCAAGGATCCTGAAGAGAGGGTGCGTCCAATCTCTGAACGATGATAGTCTCAGTGCTCCGACTGAGAGGGAAAGATAGAGAGGAAGCGAGCGATGCTAGGGCATCGGCTAGAATGTTCTGAGACCTATGAGTATGGATATAGATTAGCTTACGGAATTACCTAGCCAGGAGCGTGACCAAATCTTGATAAGGCTTGAGCTTGGGGTCACGAGTGCGGTAAGTAGACAGAACTTGCCGCAGGACGAGCTGAGAGTCTCCTATGATATTCAAGTAACGTGCGCCTAGGAGATTGGCGTGCTTCAATCTAGCTAGGAGAGCTTCATACTCAGCGATATTGTTGGTAGCAGGAAATCGGAGTTGATAAGCAAAGGGAATAGTCACTCCCTCTGGAGTGAGTAGAACAGCGCCGATCCCTCGGCCTTGAGAATTGAGTGCACCATCGAAGTGCAGAGACCAAAAGGGATGATGAGAGATAGCAGAGAGATGCTCATCAGGGAAATCATCCTGAATAGAATCGGTGTGAGGAATAGGAAGATGGGCAAGGTGCTCAGCGATGGCGTACCCTTTGACCTCCTCCTGAACGACAAACGTGATATCGAATTGAGAGAGGAAGCTCTACCAGCGAGCTAACCTACTAGAAAGGATAAGCTTTTCTAAGATATAGCGAATCGGGTCCATTCTAGAGATCAACCTAACTGGGTGGGCAAGGAAGTAATGTTTAAGCTTCTAAGCTACCCACACTAAGGCGGCACAAGTCTTTTCCATAGCGATATATCCAGACTCAGCTGGGTTAAACAACCGAGAGAGATAATAAGCAGCCCGCTCTTTCCCTTCATCGTCTACTTGTGCTAAGACCGCCCCTAGGGAGTCCTCAATAACCGAGATGTATAGGATTAGGGGTTTCCCAGGGACAGGAGGTTGCAAAACTGGGGGATTGGATAGATATTCCTTTAGGTCCTCATAGGCCTTCTGACAGTCTTGATTCCATTCAAACTTGACCCCTGCCTTAAGCAACTCATAAAATGGACGGCACCTTTGAGAATGCTGGGATATGAATCTTCTGATGAATTGCAATCGACCAATCAGTCCTCGAAGTTCCGTAATGTTATTTGGGGGCGGTATGTCCATGATGGCCTGTGCTTTGTTAGGATCAATCTGAATCCCCTGTTTGCTCACTATGAAACCTAACAGCTTCCCTGAAGAGACTCCGAATACGCACTTCTTCGGATTCATTTTAATCTTGTACTCCCTGGCTCTTTGCAGCACCTTAGCCAGAATAGAGGGGTGTTCTTCTTTAGTTTTCGACTTTACCAGAATATCATCCTCATAAGCTTCCATATAGATATGCATCATGTCGTGGAAGATGGCCATCATCGCCCTTTGATAGGTGGCACCCGCGTTCTTCAGACCGAACGGCATAACCACATAATAGTACGTACCCTAGGGCGTGGTGAAGGAGGTTTTCTCTTGATCTTCCGAAGCGAGACGGATTTGATTGTATCCTGAGTAACCGTCCATGAATGACAATGATTCGTACCCGGTGGTGCTATCGACCAGGACGTCTATGTGAGGCAGCGGGAAGTCATCTTTGGGACATGCTTTGTTGAGATCCCTAAAATCAATGCAAATACGCACCTTTCCATCCTTCTTGATGACAGGGACTATGTTTGCCACCCACTGAGGATATAGAACAACTCTAATGAATCTGGCCTTGTATAACTTGTCGACTTCTTCCTTAATCCTTAAGGCCATGTGGGGGTGAAATCTTCTTGATCGTTGTTTTACAGGTGTTGCCCCTGGTTTAAGCACGAGTCGATGTTCCACTAAAGAGGGGTCAAGACCTGGCATGTCCTCATAAGACCAGGCGAAAGAATCGCTATACTCCCTTAGAACCTTAATCAAATCTTCTTCCACTTGCGGAGGGAGATTAGCAGCAATAATGATGGGCCTTGGGTCTTCTTCAGTTCCCAAATTAATTTCCTTCGTAGGTTCATCCACTGCCGACGATGGCTCGTCGAATCTCTTTAGTCCTTGCACGTACTGATCGGCAGTGTCATCTACGTCGCTATCCTCATTGATCGATCTTTTCCATCCAAGATCTCATAGACGCCGAGTCCGTCATCGCTCCACACCTCCTCTATTTCCTCTTCATCTTCAATCACAATTGCCGTAGCAATAAATTCTGGACACTTCAAAAGAGCATGACAACGCTGAGCTAGATCTCACAGGAACCTATCAGGAACGGATTTGGGAGGACGCGCCAGCGGGCGCGGCTCAGAGGAGGAAGGGCTGGACGAACTAGAACAAGACCCTACTTCTCTAGACCTAACTGACTCCACTCCCCTAGACTCGATGGACCCTAATCCTAACCTAGGAGAAAGAAGACCTAGTGGAAGGGAAGGAGCAGGGGACTCGTGCCCCTGGGAGAAGGATGGAGACAGGGTAGCGTAATCTTCCACTGAAATCTCCGTTTCGAATTTGACATTTTTTTTTGGGATCAGTGGAGACCACACAACAAGATGGAGGAGGCGGGAGCTGCATGGGGAACAGCTCGGGGAAGATGCAATCGAAGAAGGGATCAGAGGAGGAGAACCACATCTCGTGGAGTTGGGCGTTGGGGGGAGGAGGAGTGAATAGAGTGGATAGATCAATGGGCGGGCAATGCCCGCAAGCACAAGGAACAAATAGAATTTCAGGTGGATCAATGAAGGATGGATTTACCATGATAGGAGGAAGACGGGGTAAGAATTCTCATTGTTGGAGGAGAGATTGAAAGCGGGAGGGAGACCAAGATAAGACAATCGGCGAGCTCCCCTTTTCCCGTGGATCATCAACTGGCCGCTTCTTCGGCCTCCACTGAACAAGCCGAACCTCTTGCTGTCTCTTGTAGTCTTCTTCATGAAATAGCCCCTGAAGGGCTTGGCCATAGTCGATCACATCATCAACTGGCCCCCTTAGCACTGGGGGTGGACTGGCAATCGGACAGACTGCATTCTTTGTTGGCAGAGCTGGCTGTGGGGTTAAGGTGCCAGGCTGGAGAGGCCCTCTAACGAAGTGTTGACGGTAGTCCCAGGTGAGTGGCCCAGAATCACCCATCATAGATAATGCGGTCTCTCGGTAGCCGAGACCTCTCCTGCTCATTTTCCTGCCTTTGGGGATGGGCTTAGTTCGCCCTTGCAATTGAGCACCGAGGCCTCTCCCCGGTTGGTAGCCTAGCTTCAGTATGATGCCCCAGCCCTTGGAATCTCGGATCTAGGGCTTCACCTTGATGTCAACTGCTGCAGTGACGGTCTTGTGGGGTGCGTAAGCCCATGGAAAGTCAAGATCTAGCACTAACATAACGGGCCGACTGCTTGGCCATAATGTGGGAAGAACCTTCTCTGAAATAGCCTTCACTGATTGGACCGTGGATAAGCTTTTAACTTTGACGACCCTCCCTTGGAAAGGGAATTAAATGCATTGATGTGCAGTGGAGGGTACGGCGCTGAGGGTATCGATCCACGGACGACCCAAGATAGCCTTGAACATAGGGTCAATATCCAGTATGTAAAACTCAACGGGCATAGTAAGAGGCCCAAGCTCAGCTTGAATGGTGACAATCCCGTGACATGCCCGTCGAGAGTTGTCATAAGCAGCTATAGTAGTGGGAGTTGGGCGTAGAAGTTCTTCTGACAGATTATAAGCCCTTAGAGTGCTGAGCGGGCATACGTTGATAGATGCCCCTGTGTCAAATAATGCCGCATCGATGCTGACTTTTTTCAGAATGATAGTAATGCATAGCGGCATTTGCCGAGCTTCTGGTGGTGCTAGCTCGGTTTCAGAGAAAGTAATGGCTGGCCCCTTGGAGATTGTTGCCAGTGCGGTAGGTAAGCTATCAACTGCCATGTCTTCACTAACCATCACCTTTTGAAGAAAGTCTCTTAATGCATCTTGGTGAAGGGTAGATCTCTTAATCAGTTCCGGCACATATATCTTGGCGGGCACCCTATCCAAATGATGTAACAAATCATATTGGGTCCTGGGTAGTGGCTCGGCCTCTTCTTGCTCGGCAGCCAGTTGGGAAGACTGGGGATTGGAAGTGGAAGGATAGTTTTGGTGGAACATGCGCCCGCTCCGTAGGGCAAAATTATAAGCTGCCGCGGCCTCAGGTGGGCTCAGGATAAGTGATTTAGTAGGCCCAGTGGGATGGATGAGCGGTGCGGAAGAGGGTGTGGCGGAAAGGATGATAGGCGAGGGGTTAGTGGCAGTGGGCGCGAGCGAAAGTGGGGATATAAAAGTGGACGGAGGCGTGATGAGTGGAGGTTTAGATGGAGGTGTGGCGATAGTGGATGTAAGCGCGAGCGGGGAGGAGGTGATGGTAGCGGATGTGAGCAATGACGAGTGCGACGGAGGCGCGGGTGATGGTGCGTGCGATATAATAGGGGTAAATGGGAGGACGAGTGGAGGAGGGGTTTGGTGTGTAGGTATGAGGATAGGGGAAGCGGGAGGATTATGGTAGTTGTGGTGAAGGGCCATGACCTGTGGCATGGAGTTATCGTCGTCGAAGGACCACTCGGGGTTGGGAGCCGGAGGTTGGACGACATTGACCTGAGCCGGTGCCGGCGGCGGAGGCTGTGGAGCAGGAAGATGGTTTGGCATTGGGTTTTGATGAATCCCCAGGTCTTGAACCGGTTGCTGTTGCTGCTGCGGCTGCTGCTGTGGCTGCGGTACCTGTTGCTGCTGCACTTGCTGCCTCGGCGGCTGCCTTCTCTTCTCTTTGATTTCTGTGATGGCCCTGTGCATCTCGGCCCAATCAATTCTTTGCCCTTCATGGAGGTCACAGACCAGGTCCCGGAATTGGAAACACCCTTCAATGGTATGCCCCGGCTGCCTGTGGAACATACAATATTTCGTATGATCAACGGCCGGATTCCAGTTGGGCCGTTCCGGAGGGAGCTGTATGGCATTCACCGACATGAGAGCTGAGAAGATGTCTGTGAGTGTTTCTGGCAAGGGTGGGTACTGAGCTCTTTTAGGAGCCGGGCGCTTGTTGTTAGGGTTGTTGTAGCCGTTGGGTGGAGGGACGTTGTGGTATTGCGGAGGTGGTGGTGGTTGCTGTGGTGCGGTGAAGGTGTTTTGTGGAATGGTGAAGGTGGGCGGAGGGTTTTGTGGAGTGGCTTGGAAGTTTTAGGGAGTGAGATTCTGTGGAGCGCGGTGATTTTGAGGGAAGCAGAAAGGTGCAGCTTGGAATGGGAAAGCAACGGCTTGACTTGCTCATTTGTTTGGACCCCCTCGGTGACCGGCCCTTGAGGTTTCTTGTGGTACTTGGGCTTTTGGTTTTCAAATAGCGAGTGAATGGGGGAGTCCTTGAACTGTGTTTGGATGAACCGCGCCCGGCTGTAGAGTTGGTGCATGTTGGCTATGTCATTCATGGCCAGAATGTTTCGGAAGGTCGGAGTAGCATTGGAAATAAGTAACTTGACCTTCTCTTCCTCCGGGATATGGCCGGGCACTCTAGCGGCCATTTGCCTCCACCTATCTGCATAAGTAGAAAACTCCTCATCTGGTTTCATCTTTTCGGCCACCAAATCTGTAAATGAGTACTCCGGGCCGACCCTGTCTTGAAACCGCTGGATAAACTTATCTTTCACTACCTTGAAGCTTTCGGCGTCTTCCAATGGCAGAGAGTAGAACCATTCCAATGCAACGCCATCCAATGATCGGCGGAACAAATATGCCATAAGGCGATCATCATATTGGAATTAGGCCGATTCATACAAGAAATCCCTCACGTGAATAAAGGGATTGCCATTCCCGTCATATTTGTGATAATTGGGGAGCTTGGACTGCGGAGGGAACCGGATGTTCTTAAAGCTAGGAACCGGAATATCTGCCAAGGACTGTGGGCCAACCCGCTTCTGGAGGAAATCGAGTTGCTATTGCATGGTGGCCCATTTATCAAGTAATTCCTGCTCTCTAGATGGAGCAGGGGTAGGGAGAGATGATGACTGAAGTTGAGGAGCGGAAGGGTGGACTGGGGCAGGAGGTGGGAGCCCATAAGAAGGAGTAGAAGGATAAACGGCCAAGGCAGGGGGCCCATAAGAAGGATATTGGGCCGGAGATTGACCCAGATTAGAGTGGGCTTGGACAACCCCTGGCTGAGGGCGCAAGAAATCTGAAGGGCCCATAAGGACTTGTGGAACTGTTGGGCTAGACATATGATGATCCGACTGAATGAAAGAAGGGATGGCAGACTTCCCCTTGTCAAAAGATTGCTGGGCCGAAGTAGAAGATTGGCCCGTCTCCATGCCAGCAAAGGTGATGGTCCGGGGTTGGACCGGAGTAAGATCAATCGGAGTGGGCTGGATGGAAGGATTGGATTGACCCTGCGTAATCGTGGGAGGGGAGATATTGGATCCTTGCATGGCCTGATAGACAGCTTGGAGTTGGGCCGGATCCAATTGGGCCATCATTTGGAGAATGGAGCCCGCAGAAGGAGAAGAGAAAGAAGGGGTGGCTTGACCACCCTCCATGGGGGTGGAGGACGGAAGAGGGGCTGTCCCCTCTCCAGAAGAGAATGAGGTAACCCTAGCAGGGTTTTCCAGAAGTCCTTGAGGAAGGGAATCCTCTTGGGAACGGGGAGGGTTGAAAGAAGCCATGGTGGATTCGAAAAGCGGATTTGAGTAGAATTTGGAGAAGGAATTGACTCTAGGAGGTGCTTCCAACGGACGAAAACAACTCCACATGCAACGGACAACCTTGACAAGATGCAAACAACACAAACAACCACACAATGAGCAACCAAACTTAGATGATTTCTAACAAAGATGTAAGTGACAAGAGATGAAGACACTCAAAGTCAACCAAGTTGTTTAAGATGATGTGACAAGATTCTTATGATTTCTCCTTTGGAACTTTAGTAGATTGATTAGGATGTGCTCTCAACAATAGGTTCCTGATAGGAGAGGGTGTAAGGCTTGGTTTGACTCTAAATGTGATCACTCCTTCACTTATGCAACCCTAGACACGAGGTGGGAAAGGTACAACCGGCCCGGCGTCCGTGTGGGAATCCACGGCTCGCGGGGACTTATGGAGGTCCCTGGTGTGATTTCCTAGTCGGCCCCAAGGAATATGGAGACGAGAGGTCCGCACACCAAGGTAGGAAAATGCAATCTAATGTATGATAATATGCATGAACCTATGTGCACCGGGGTGCATGCAAATTCTAATCTAGAATCTAGCAAACAATTATGCACACAATGATGTAGATATGTAAACCAACCAAGGAGGAAGTCAGATAACACCCAAGCAAGAATATCACAGCAGAAACTGCGGAAAGAAAATGCACCTCGGGATGCGTACCTGTCTGGAGTGTAACGGTCTATGAGACCTCGCGTCAGAAGTATGTAACGGTCGAAGACCAGACCGCCAGAATCAATGTAACGCAGGGAACCAGGACCGTCAGAGGAGCCAGGGAACCAGAAACAGCAGGGAAATAGAAGGGAAATCCGGGGAAAACCACACAAGGAAATGATGGCAGGTATAAAACAGAGTTCAAAACATGATTGGCACAAGTTGTCCCACCGTGATCGCCAAAAAATTATCTGTTGATTTATTTGCTTCCTTCTTTTTGTGGGTTTGTGATGTATGATAAAGATGATAAGCAAAAATCAATGATCTCAATCAACCCAAGGACATGTGAACCATGAACCTAGGCAATCCGAACAAGCTCTAGCATGGGCAATGCTATCTCAATCAAACTAATCTAAAGAAAGTAAAGAAAAACACACGCCGGGGCGTGGAGCAAAAGCAAATAAAACACACCGCGTGGGTGGAACAAGCAAAGGAATATGAAGTGGGAAAGAGAAAGCTAATGCCCAATACTAAGAAAGAACGTGATCGCCACCAAAGTAAACACAAGTCAAAGACTTGAAAATACCTTGGAAATAGGTGGATGAAGCACCCGCCCACGGGAGAGAGAAACCAGTGAAATCTGCAGATCAGCTGAATGTAACGGCCCAGACCCTGTGCGTCACAGAAGTGTGACGGTCGCCCGATGCACCGTTATATGAACCTGACGCGTCTTCTCAAGACCGTCAGACAACCTGCAGAAATAGCTTATGAATTCTTTGAACTCCAAATCTTCCAGCCGGCCAGAAGACTTGGGCCTCGTTTAATGAACCTGTAAACCTGCCAAAGAACGTGAAACACAAGAAAACAAACCCAGATCAGCCCTTTAGACAAGCGTAGTATCAATTCTTAAAGAAATTAAGACCATTCAAAAGGAAAGGGAAGTACCGGGAAAGTTTTGGTTTTTTAACCCCTCTGGGCATTTTAAAAGATAGGGAAGATGTTTAGATGATGAAAATAGATGTAGAACGTGGGAGAAAGAAAAGGGACAATGCTTTGAGAAAAGGAGGAAGAACACAAGTATGACAACGATGGAGACTCAAACACAATGAAACGAATACTCCCTTCACCGTGAAGCAGATGGACGTGAGGAACAGTTCTCCTTGGTTGGATGTGGCTCCAGGATGCGGCAGCACTTCGACGTAAACTCCAGATCTTCCCCTCTCGGGCCATGAAGTTAAGGGTTCTATTTATAGGCCCTCAAAATCTCTGGTCGAGCAGAGGATAATCCAGCAAGAAAAGAGGATAACTCTTAGCAAACTCTCGAAGATAATATCACCAAGAGTCCATAGAAACAAACAGAAGGTTCTGAGGATCAGATTTGGAAGAGAAATCACAAGATCAAACTCTTATCTCGACCACGGAGTAGCAGAGAAAAGGCCTGAACTGCCAGGACTCTCTGTTTGATGTAACGGCTGCTCGACAGACCGTCACAGGCAAATAACGCGCCCGGGAGAGACCGTCACTATCAACCTTATCTCAAAAGAGATAAGATCAACGGAAGAAGATCAAAACAATAGGACTCTTGAATGAAAGTAACGGCCAAGGATGAACGCGTTAGAGGGAAGTAACGGCTGCACGACAGACCGTTATACTCAATGGATAGGCCAAAGGATAAGGATTGAAACAAAGCCTTAAGTCGTAGGACTCTTCAAGATTTAACGGTCTAGGGACAATGCGTTAGATGAACGTAACGCCCCAGGTGCAGACCGTTAGAAACAATGAGGATCCAAATGATAAGAAAACTTGCTAAGCCTCATGAAATGAGAAATCATGGAACCATACTCAACCAAGGAGCTAAGACCCATGAAATAATCTTTAGACTGATGAAAGAGACTCAACAAAGGAATGAATAACTTGGAGCATCACATAGAATGAACAAGGAGATGACCTGACTTATCGGTCATAAAACGGGTGTCAACACTATCATCCATAGCCTATTGCTGTCAGGGGACGTAACCTAAGACAGGGAGGTGTGGATAGCCGAATATTGTTCGACCATTGACAAGAGTTTTTAGAAATCCTTAAGCCATGGTGGCGAAAGGCCACTCTGCCATGGCAAGGCATGACTGGGGTTGTGATTAGTGAATCTGGGGTTGTATGGGGAACTAGGATCCTAATGAACTGGAAGGCTCTAGATTTACTGGATACGTGGGATGTGGGGGCAGGGAATAGTAAATGTCTGGGAATGTGTCAGGATGCAAGTTTACCAAGACGGTGACTGGAAGTTTGACTGTTACAGGGTCTGGTTGAACTGCGACATTGAGGTGAGGGGCAAAGGTTGGCCCAACTAAGTGGGGGTAATGCAGGGTTAACTGGGGGATTGAAGGGTTTACACCGTAGCAGTGCAAGGGGATTGGGGGACTGGTTCTGGGTGAGGCTAGCAGCCCACCAAAGGACAGGTGGAAGGCCGTGTTGACTGGTAGGGAGAAGAAGATTTTCTCTTTATCGACTCTACCGCCCTTCCCGATTTTCGCTAGAGCTGACCCCCTTTAACTTTTTCCGATGCGCCCTTGCGGGTTTTCACGTCTAGGGGTTTCCCAATTTTGCTTGAGGTGCCCTTTCGGGTTTCCACCTCAGCCAGGTTATTGGCCTTTTTGCCCCCAGCCACCCCATTGCGGTGAGGATGACTGGGTCTGCCGGGGCATCTCTATTTTTAACCCCATTATTTTTATTTTTATTTTGACTTACCTGAGTGCCTGGCGGCTGAACTGGTGTCGGTGTAGAGGTGCTCGTGCCCCCATAATGACGGGAACGAGGGTAGGAGACCGGTTCCCGTGGATGCCTGGCGGCGATTCCGAGGAGCCGAGCTGACTGGTTGACTGGGAATTGCAGACTGGGAGGACTGGCTGGCTAGATCCTTCTCGGGGAAGGACCAGCCTCACTGGTAGTAGCTGGGACGTGCGCCTCAGTCTTGCTAGCGCGTGAACTCATGCTCTGGAGTGTAATATAGCTTCATGTGTTTGCCGTTGAGAGGCGGGAACGGTCTGTGACCCTTGTGATCAACAACCGTGTAGGCGCCACCCTCATAGACATTCTGGATGATGTACGGACCTCGCCAATTTGGCTGCAGTTTTCCACTGGAGCGCCCTGCCATGACCTCTTTTTCCTTGATCATGACGAGGTCGCCTTGCTTGAAAGCTCGCTGCCTGACGATCTTATCATAGGCTCGGGCCATGCGGGCCTGGTATACTTGCAGGTGTTTGTAGGCTTCGAGTCGCTTGCCTTCTGGATCGGCGAGCTCTTCTAACCTTCTCTGGTACTCGTCTTCATCAGGGCCGGCAAGGCCGGTGTAGATTGCCACACGGTAAGAAGCTAACTGCATTTCGATGGGAATAACTGCTTATGTCCCGTAAGCAAGGGAGAACGGCGAGCACCCCGTGGGGGTTTTGTAGACCGTCCGATAGGCCCATAATGCTTCGAAGACCTTTTCACCCCAATCGTGCTTTCGGTGGCTAACCATCTTAGCCAGGAGCTTATAGAGGGTTTTGTTGAAGGATTCTGCCAAGCCATTTTCCTGAGGGTTGTAGACCGAAGAGGTTCTCCAGTCGATGTGGAATTTGGCCGCTAACTGGTATACGGCCTTATTCTTGAAGGGTGTCCCGTTGTCGGACACTATGCGACTAGGAGTACCAAATCGGTATATGATATTGTGTCGGACGAATCTGGCAACGACTTCACCGATGACCTCTCGCAAGGGTAGAGCCTCCGCCCAACGAGAGAAGTAGTCAGTGGTAGCTAGGATGTATTTATGGCCCTTAGAAGATGGCGGGAAAGGCCCCGCGATGTCCATGCCCCACTCAGCGAATGGCCAGGTGGGAGCCGTAGGACGCAGTGGGTTAGGAGGTTTTCTGGGTACTGGGCCAAAGGCTTAGCATTGGTGACATGCACGGGCATACTCGATGCACTCTGCATACATGGTCGGCCAGTAGAAACCTTTGAGCTTGATGTTGTGCTTCATCTGATCTCCGGTCTGGTGTGCACCACACAATCCGGAGTGGACCTCCTGCATGATGGCTCGAGCTTCTGCCAGAGAGACACATCTCAGGAGAACTGACTTGTCCTTCCCGTGGACGAGCCGATACAAAGAGTCTCCAATCAACTCATAAGAGGTTGCTCGGTGGAGTAGCTGGACTCTTTGAGCTCGGTCAGGGGGAAGCCACCCTTTCTTGAATTTGATGATAGGCGCACGCCAATCATCTTCTTCTGGAGGTGGGCCCTGGTCAAGGTCGTGGACCTCGTAGATGGTGAGACCGATGTCGCCTTCGAGTGAGCTCGACATCAGTCTTCAGTTCTTGATGACGATGTCGACCTCGCCCTCAGGCGGGAACTTGATGGCTGCGGCCAATTTTGCTAAGGCATCCGCCTGAGCATTGCTGCTTCTGGGGATGTGATCTATTTCGAAGAAATAAAACTTCTGGGTTAATCTGGTGACGGCGGTGTGGTATGAAACTAATTCTCGCTTCCGCACGTCATAGATGTCGAGGACCTGCCGAACTATCAGCTGGGAGTCCCCGTAGGTTTTGAGGTATTTAATGCCCATGTGGAGAGCCATCTGGAGCCCAATAAGTAGAGCTTCATATTCGGCTTCATTGTTGGCCAGGGACTTCATGAGGGCGCAGGAGTTGTACAAAACTCCGCCATGAGGAGTCAGGAAAATAATGCCGACACCCACCCTAGTGGCTGGATCCTGGTTGCTCCGGGTGATCCCTCGGGAAGCACCGTCGAAGTAGAGCTCCCAGCAAGGTACGCTGGTTGTGAGAGCGCTTTGCTGCCAATAATGCAAGACATCTCCACTCTGTTCAACTGGTTGTTGTGATTGAGTAGCAAGCGACTCCTCGTCTGGGAGCTCCGAGTTGAAGGGTGAATCATCTGGCACTGGATGGGCTGCCAAGAATTCAGCCATACCCTGTCCTTTGATTGCTTTTCTGGGGACATAGGTAATATCGTACTCCATCAGCAGGAGAGCCCACCTCCCCAATCTGCTTGAGAGGACAGGTCACCGAAGGAGATACTTCAGAGGGTCGTGCTTGGAGATAAGCTCGACTCGATGAGATAGGACGTAATGCCATAGCTTTTTAACTGCGAACACCAGTGCCAAGCAGACCTTCTCCATGGGGGAGTAGTGGTATTCAGCACCGATTAGCTTCTAGCTGAGGTAATAGAGGGGTTGCTCTTTACCTTCTTCATTGATCTGCACCAACAGAGCTCCCAACAAAGTGTCCATGGCAGCAATGTAAAGGATGAGAGGTTTACCCTTGACTGGTGCTCCCAGGACTGGGGTAGTAAGGAGGTACTCGTTGATTTGCTTGAAAGCCGCTTGGCATTCCGAGTCCCATGTGAATGGGGCGTCTTTCTTTATCAGCTTGCTGAAAGGCGCACATCGATCGGAGAGGTTAGAGATAAACCTTCGAATGTAGGTTAGTCTCCCTTGGAAGGGCCTGAGTTCGGTTATGTTGCTGGGTGGTGGAAGCTCCCGGATTGCTTTGATCTTGCTGGGATCCACCTCGATTCCTCGATATCTGACGACGCAGCCGAGAAATTTACCACTGGATACGCCAAAGACGCATTTCATGGGGTTCATCTTGAGCCCGTATTGTCAGAGACGCTCGAAGACTTGGCGAAGGTCGTGCAAATGATCTTCACGCTTTTTGGTCTTGACGACAAGGTCGTCGACATAGCATTCGATGGTGTTGTGCAGCATCTCGTCGAATATTTTGGTCATGGCCCTTTGGTAGGTAGCACCAGCATTCTTCAAACCGAAGGGCATGCGCTTGTAGTTGAAAATTCCCTTGGGGGATCTGAAGGTTGTGTGATTCTTATCTTTGAGGGACATCCTGATTTGGTTATAATCGGATGACCCGTCCATGAAAGATAGGGCTTCGTGACCGGTGGTCATGTCGACCATTGTTTTTGTAATTGGAACTTGGAAGTCATTCTTGGGATAGGCTTTGTTGAGATCTTGGAAGTCGACGCAGACGCGGACATGACCATTCTTCTTCTTGACTAGGACTATATTGGCGAGCCAGATCGGGTAGATGCACAGCTCGATGAAGTCGACCTCCGCCATTTTGTGGACTTCGGTCGAGACTTGGAGCTCCAACTCGTGATGCATGCGTCACTATGGTTGTTTGACCGGAGCGATTGAGGGAGAAATGTCCAGATCGTGCTCCGCTACGGAGGGGTCTAGTCCTGGCATCTCCTTGTAGGTCCAGGCGAAGCAGTCCTTGAACTCGAGCAGGAGTTGCTTGTAGCTCTGCTTCTCTGCCTCGGTGAGGAGGACACTAACGAATGTAGGCTGAGGGGCTTCATCGTCACCCAGGTTGATCTGCACGAGATCGTCGACGGTCGCCTGGCCGCCGTCCTCCAGCTCGGGAGGAGCGGGTTGGAGGTCGACGAAATCCTCATCATCAGTGTGGACTTCGGGTAGTTCTTGGTTCTCGAAGCCACCATTCGATGATGAAGGGACTGGAGAGTGGTTGTTGCTGGGATCCATTGAGGTTTGATCCTGGTCACCGGCTCCTGGCCAGCAGTTATCAACTGGGGCTGCCGAGGTCGCCCCAGGGTTGCCTGGTGAGGTTGACAATCCTTCGCAACTAGGACCAGAGATATCCCCCCCCCCCTTAGGAGGGTTTATTGTACTGGGTTCCTCGATTGGCTGAGAGACTGGAGAAGCTTCTTCTCCTACTTTGTCTTGGCAGGGAGGCGAAGAGGATTCCTCGACGGCTTGAACCGAAATTCTGGCTTTGGCGGAGATTGGGGTCAAGATTTCCTCTCCCTCATCCCCGGAGTTGTCGAATTTAGCTTCGACTCTTGCTTGATCGTCAACTGGTGGTACCAAGCCTATGACGTTAACTGCGTAGTGGATGTAGAAGTCCCGGTCCTGGTCGTAGCCAAGCCCCCTATTATCCTTGTGGAAGGACGGGGGTTGCCCCAGGACCTGGGAAATGTCCCACAGTCGTCGGAAGTATCTTTGTTGGGCAGAGGTCTGCCACAGGGGAATGTGTTGTTTCAAACACATCTCTTGAATATGCGGCGACAGGTCACCCCACACCTGAACTACTTCAGGGGTGTTATCGGCTTGCCTAGACCAGCCGAAGTCATCATCTGGCGGGGCTTGAGGGGCCATGTCTCCTTTGTAGAAGACAATGGGTTTATCCCTGTTAGTATTCTTCTTGTTCTGGCGTTGTCGCTTGAAGGTGACAATGAATGTTGTTAGTGACTCGACATTGTGCTCCTCGGACGCGCACGAGAGCTGGAAGCAGTCTGGTGGCAAGCATATACTCTTGTCAATAGCCCGGCTAATGAGATTAGCCTCGAAGTCGATCTGGCGCCTCTCAGGGTGATATGGGGTTGACTTGGAGCTGAGGCGCAGCCGGTGAAGCTTGGCCTTTTCCTCGTCAATAGAGAAGAGATCATCATCATCTTCCTCTAAGAGCCAACCGTTGCTTTTGCTCTTGATCACGGGGTATGGACGAATCCCCTTGAAGTAGAGCGCAGCGTCGGCTAGGTTGCATTCTGCTGGTGTAAATGGCGATAGGTCTGTAAAGACCTTATGTTGTTCTCCATCCTTGGCATATTTGATGCATTGGTGGAGAGTCAACGGGACGACCCAATTTTCATGAAGCCAGGGTCTGCCCAACGGCATCTTATCAGACGTGCTGGAGTCGATGATGTAGAATGTTACCTTGGAGGCAAAACCATCGAGCACCAGATCGACGTCTACCCGGTCGAGGACGTCTTCGGTGTTCTGGTTGAAGCCGGATATCTTGACCACCAGGACCTTCTGGAGGTATGGGGTTAGATATAGGGACTTGAATGTCTTGAGCGGCATGATGTTAACGGCGGCACCAGCATCCACTAGGATCCGGTTCACATCATGTCCGTTGATCTTCCCCTTCATATAAAGAGGACGATTATAGCACGGAGGGGACAACAACATGTCTTTCTTCGTGAAGGTGATGGTGGCTGCGAAGGCTCCATAGGCATCCACCTTCATTTCCGCGGCATGCGCTTCATAAACTTCTGGCTCTTGGAGTATTTTAATAAGGGTCTGTGGACGCACTGAAATTCGCCTATTCACGTTGTTCGTTTATTAAGTGCGTGGGCGTGTCAGTCACCGAAGTGACAATTTGTTCGGGCTCCGAAGAGCCCATGGTGCGCTCGATCTGACTCGGTCATACGATTGTGTGGTTCGTGTCGGGACCAAAACCCGTCGCGCCATAAAGGTCATGGCATCATTTACATCCCCCATACGAGGAAACACCCTTGATTAATCGCCGGGATTCAGGGCCTCATGGCCAAGAAATTAATTGCATGAAAGGTCTATTACGAGGTATTGAAATCCTCACGCGAGGGCAAGAAGAAAACTATTCGCGGTCATGTCGGTCGTGTACTGACCATTTAATGTTCGGACGAATGTTCGGCTCGAGAAAATCACGGTTGTCGCGGGAAAACTGGAACGCATGTATGCCGAGGTACGACAAATTTATTGTTCGGAAGAGCGGAAAACGTTCGGCTGAGCCTCGGTTGGAGCGATCAAAAACCAGTAAATCTGTTGGCCCAGTGCAAGAGCAAGCTGCGATCATACTGCGGTGGGCCCCCCGCGGTCGAAACAAGACTTGCATGAGCGTCATTAATATTTTTGGTGCCAAGGGGCAACGAGGGAATACCCCTTGAATTGGCTGAAAAGCCCTGTGTCTAGGGAAGCGGACGTTCGAAACGTGTCGGTCATTTGGGAGACCGTTTAATATTCGGACGGGTGTCCGGCTTGAGAATATCATAATCGTCGCAGGAGGACCTGGAACATATGTATGCCGTGATACGGCAAATACATTATTCTGAGACACTGAAAACATTCGGTTAAATCTCGGTTAGTGTAGTAGGAAACTAGCGAATTTATTGGCCCGGTGCGAGATCGAGTCGGGACCATACCGGGGGCGCCTCCCGCGGTCCAAATGGGGCTTGCGTGGGCATCATTAATGATTCCGGTGCCGGAGGGCAACGGGGAAGAGTCCCGGGACTAGATTCCAAAATCGAAAACGTGTTCGAAGGGAGCGAGCTATAGGCTGAGGATATGAGTCATACAATGACCATAATCGGGACAAGTCCGAGGTCTAAGCATGGCCCACGGGGCCCTGTTGACCTTCCCATGCAAAAGGTCCAGGGATGACAGGAGCCATCTCATTCTATTCGGATTTCTGTTGGTCACTTGTGGACCACTTGATATTCGGACGAGGGTCCATCTTGAAGGTACGACGTAGATAGAAACAACCCCGTACAAATGTATGCCAAGTTTGCAGCAATTTTAATGAAAGGGTGGGAACGAATCCCGATAGGGTGAATCCGATTTGGCGAGCTATCGGCCCAGAGCAATACCGGGTCACGACCACGTCGGGGTGGGAGCCGTCGGCCATGTTGGTTGCTCACGGGTCTTTTCGTAATAGAAACGCGGCGGAAATCGAGGTGAACCCGTTCAAATGTCTGCCGAACATGCGGCAATTTTAGTAGTGGCTCGGAAGGGATCCGGCCTAGGAAACGATTCCGGTTTAACCGGAATGTCGGCCCGAGGCGAGGTCGGGTCATGGCCAGTTCGGGATCATTCCCGAGACTTAGACCCAACCTAGAAGGGCGGCATTGTTGTTCCTTCAGCACCGGGCCACGGGAGAGAGATGGGGCTACAATGTGGACCCTAGCATTTTTTTATCCGAGATTTTAATTGTATGTCCCTCTCTTTCCTCTTGCTGTTCATTTCTTCTTTATGCATTTTTTCCGAATGATTTCTTCCCCCCCTTTTTGTTTATTATTATTATTATTTTTATCCCCTTTTTTATTATCACTATTTCACATTTTTTGTTTGTTTCCTATATATATTCAGATTTCTTTATTTATCACAATTATCATTAATTTATTTATCATTATTATTATTATCACCAATATCATCATCATTATATGTTATATGTGTATATTTCCCGGAGAGAGAGAGGGCCGCTGGAGGGTGTACCGGCGAGGGGTATGGAGAGCGTTGCGATGAGGGCGTCCGAAGGCGTACCGGTGAAGGGAGAAGAGGGCGCACCGGAGAAGGCACCAAAGAGAGTGTGCCAGGGAGGGAGTTGGCGGACGTGCCGGGCTAACTCGAAGTCTGTACAACGTCTGCTAGCACACGCGCAGAGTCTGTACACTATCAATTTGCTGCAACGCAAAGTCTACACACTGGCTGGTTGCTGCAACACAAAGTCTATACATTGGCTGGTTGCTGCAACACAAAGTTTGTACATCCATCGGCTCAAAGTCTATACATTCTCGGACCAAGTCTGTGCAGCCCGTGTGCTCCATGCATTCAAAGTCTATACATTCCTATCTTTACCTACGTTCACTGGTTTAGCAAACACACAAGTTCGTACATTGGTTGCATAGCTTGCCATGCATAGCCGATGCATTCCTCATTTGCTACAAACTCAAAGTTTGTACATCGTCTGCTAGCACACACGCAAAGTCTGTACATCATTCATTTGCTGCAACTCAAAGTCTATATATTGGCTGGTTACTGCAACACAAAGTCCGTACATTGGCTGGTTGCATGCAAACACAAAGTCTATACATTGGCTGGTTGCTGCAACACAAAGCCTGTACATTGGCTGTTGATAAGTCGGTACATCCTTACTCAAAATCTGTACATTATTGTCACAAGCACATTAAGTCCATACATTCGTTCACAGCATGTCTGAACATCCATTTCCAGTGTACATACTTTACTATCTGCATTTGTGCAATCCCTCCTGCAAAGTCTATACATTGCTAAAGAGACGGTGAGCATGAGAGAGAGACGGTGAGGAGAAGAGATGAGACGGTGGGAGAGAAAGATGAGGTGGGAGAGTGAGAGAGAGAGAGAGAGAGAGAGAGACGGTGGGAGGAGAGATGGTGAGACGGTGGGAGGAGAGATGGTGATAGTGGGGGCGCGAGAGAGACGGTGGGGAGAAGAGATGAGACAGAGGGAGAGAGAAAGAGACGGTGTGGGAGAGAGAGAGAGAAAGAGATGGTGAGGGAGAGAGAGAGAGACGGTGAGGGGCTGAGAGACGGTGAGGGAGAGAGAGAGAGGCGGTGAGGGGCTGAGAGACGGTGAGAGGGAGAGAGACGGTGGGGAGAAGTGATGATACGGAGGGAGAGGAAGAGAGAGAGACGGTGAGAGAGAGAGAGATGGCGAGGGATAGAGAGAGATACGGTGAGAGAGAAAGAGAGAGAGACGGTGTGGGAGAGAGAGAGATACGGTGAGAGAGAAAGAGAGAGAGAGACGGTGAGGGAGAGAGATGGTGGGGAGAAGAGATGAGACGGAGGAAGAGAGAGAGAGAGACGGTGAGAGGGAGAGAGACGGCGAGGGAGAGAGAGAGATACGGTGAGAGAGAAAGAGAGAGATACGGTGAGAGAGAAAGAGAGAGATAGACGGTGAGGGAGAGACACCACTGAGGTGGAGTGTGCCGCTGAAGGGCCAAAAGGGTGTGTCGTCGAAGGGCCCAGGGGCGTACCGCTGGAGGGCCAAGGACTGTGCCGCTGAAGGGCTAAAATGGGCAATTCTGAGCCCGTTCCGAGCACGAGTTGTGGCCCATTTAATTTTCTTCGAGGCCCATGGACTGTGGGGGCTCTTGATGGTCAATTTCTCTTCACTATCGTGACTCCGGAGATGGCTTCACGACAGTGTGCGTATTTGGGGAGTCCGGATGACCAGTCCGTCCGGGGCTTCTTCACTTGGTGCCGTTGTTGATGCTGGGCCGAGCATGATATCTAGGTGTGCAATTTTCAGTGTCCACAAATACCCCCCACCCACGGGTAGCACAGGCGAAGGATGAGTCGGGCGGTGCCTGCGTGTGTACTGGCCTCTTTTCCTCTTCGTCGACGTCGCCGGGGTGTCGGGAGCCGACATGACTTGTTTGTATCCTCTTTTCTTTGTCAGTGCCGACGGGGTGTCGGGAGCTGACGTGGCATGCTTGTCTCTTCTCTTCTTCATCAGTGCCGACAAGATGTCGGGAGCTGCCATGGTTTATTTGTCTTTTCTTCTCTTTGTCAGTGCCGACAAAGTGCCAGGCGCTGACATGGTTTGTTTGTGTCTTCTTCTGTTTGTCAGTGCCGACAGGGTGTCTAGAGCTGGCGTAGCATGTGGGTCTCTTTGTCTCTCCGTCAGTGCCGACGGGGTGCCGGGGACTGACGTAGCATGTTGGTCTCTTCTTCTCTTCGTCAGTGCCGACAGGGTGTCGGGAGCTGACATGGCATGTTGGTCTCTTTGTCTCTTCGTCAGTGCCAACATGGTGCCGGGGACTGACTTAGCATGTTGGTCTCTTCTTCTCTTCGTCAGTGCCAACAGGGTGTCGGGAGCTGACATGGCACGTTGGTCTCTTTGTCTCTTCGTCAGTGCCGACAGGGTGTCGGGAGCTGACATGGTTTGTTGGTCTCTTTGTCTCTTCGTCAGTGCCGACAGGGCGCCGAGAGCTGACATGGTTTGTTGGTCTCTTTGTCTCTTTTCTTTCTTTTCTTCTCTCTTTTCTCTTCTTCTCTTCTTTTTCTTCTCTTCTCTTTTTTGTTATCTTTTTTTTTCTCTTCTCTCTTTTTTGTTGTTTTTTTTCTTCTTCTTCTCTTCTTCCCTTCTTTTTTTCTCTTTTTTTGAAGAACTCCGGGTGGCTGTTGGCGTGGATGCCAATGATATGAGAGCTCTCGGCACAGCGACCGATAATTGAAAGCTGTTGACATGGGAGCCAATAATTGAAAAGCTGTCGACCCGAAGGCCGATGATTAAAAGCTGTCGGCTCAGGGGTCGATAATTGAAAGCTGTCGGCTCAGGGGCCGATAAGTGAATAGATGTCGGCTCAGGGGCCGATAAGTGAGGCCAAAATAGCCAAGGCTGGAAGCGGGCTTCAAGAGCCGAAGTTGCGAAAGGCGAGCCATGAGGGTAGAGAGAAGGGTTTATTGATGCAAAAGGGATGTTCATTGCCCGAAGGGACGGAGAGAAGAGTTTGTTGATTCAAAAGAAATGTTCATCACCCGAGGGGACGGAGAGGTAGTTAAGTCATTGACACGGGCTAGTGTCGGTGCGAAGAAAGAGGGTTGATTCCTCACCCGATCGGTAGGCTCAGGCCAGGGTAAAAGGGTGTTTTGTTCTTTGATGCGCCGGGGGTACCGGCTGTGAAACCTGAACTCGGGAAAGTGGGCGGCAAGGGCCGGAGTTGGTGTTACAGAAGTAGGCCGCGAAGGCTGAAATTGGGGAGGCGGGCTGCAGAAGCCAAAATTGGGGCGCAAGATGTGAAAGCCCAAGTCGGGGAAGCGGACTATAGAAGCCGAAATGGGGAGATTAACGGGCCGCGAGCGCAAGAGGTAGACCATGGGGGTCAAGATTGGGCTCTACGAGCCGGAGCTGGGAAAGTAGGCTTCGATGGCCGAAATTGAGTTTATTGCATACACACATTCTTGTTACTTTATTATTATTATTATTTATTTATTTTATTTTTCTTGTCATCATTTTTTCTCTTCTTTTTCTTTTCTTTTCTTTTTTTTAAAGCATGCAAGCATTCATTAGTAGTCATTACATAGATATAAGTAAGGTAGCTCCCTCTATAGGGGGAGAGGATAGGGACATCGTCCATAATTCGTAGATGCGATGCGGGCCACGAGGCACAATTGAGGGGTGGTGCACCCGTAAGAGGATATCGCATGTCTTGCATGCATAGCCTAAGTTCACGCATTTCACCCGAGGTAATTCTCTGTGGCATGGAGGTGCAAATGTGTGAACAAAGAGCCCTAACCATAGGGATACACAGGTTTTCCTAGTGACACTCGAGGATTACTCTAGCACCTACACATAGGTTTCAGGCTCTCGATTTTGGTAGCTTCGCACAGCCGCCATCTATTTTTTTTTGGTAGCAGATTTCACCGTTCGGCGTGAGTCTCCTCATGTGTCTCAATGGGGATTCCCAGCTACTAGGATTCATCCTTATTGTAATTCTATTACGGATTCCACCGTTCGAATGCGAGTTTCCTCATATGTCTCAATGGGGATTCCCGGCTAATAGGTTTCATCCTTATTGTAATTCGCTTCACCATTTCGCGCGAGTCTCCTCATGTGTCTCAATGGGGATTCCCAGCTACTCGGATTCACGTTTCTCTCCTCTCTTTTTTGCATCATTTTGTTCTCTCTCTCTTCCTCCCTTTTTTTTACAGTGGGGGTAGGCAGCTTTTTCCTCACGATTACCTTTCACGCGAGTGTAGGAATTCAAGTCTCCATGGAGTACTAAGAGGAAAGTCAGCAATCCCTATGGTTGAAAGCTATTGAACACATTAAGTGCGAAGTGTGGGAGCATTGCCTCAGGTTTATTTTGTAAATTGGGCTTAGCAATTCAGCCATGACTCTTCCCCTTGACGTGTGCACCCGCCATAATTGGGTTCCCTTTAAGCGTGCATCGTGACGCACGTAGATCCAGAATCGGGGCGATATTATTATTTAGCAAGGAAACACGGTCCTAGAAAATTCTAAGGAGGTGTATTATTCCATATTATAAGCAAGCATGCAAGCAGGGCAGCCGAGCAAATTTTTTTTTCTTTTTGTTTTGCTTTTTTTTTGCGTAAAAACATATAGTTGTTACGTATAAGCGTAGTGATAGTAAAGGTATTAGGGAAGCAGACCACGGAGGGCCGAAAGGACACCAGGGAAGCAGGCTATAGAAGTCGAGGGACATTGGGGAAGCAGGCCATAAAGGCCAAAAGGAAGCAGGCTGCGAGAGCCCAAGTCAGGAAGCGGGCTGCAAGAGCCAAAATCGGGAAGCGGGCCGTGGAGGCCGAATTGGGAAAGCATGCTATAAAAGCCAAAGGGAAGCGGGCTGCAAGAGCCAAAGTTGGGAAGCGGGCCGTGGAGGCCAAATTCTGGGAAGCAGACTACGAGATCCAGAATTGGAAAGCAGGCCACGAGGCCACAGGTAAGCAGGCTACAGGAGCCAAAGTTGAGAAACATGCTATAAAAGCCAAAGGGAAGTAGGCTGCAAGAGCCAAAGTTGGGAAGTAGGCCACGAGGGCCAAAGGTAAGCAGGCAACGAGAGCCAAAGTTATGGGAAGCGGGCCGTGAAGGCCGAATTGGGGAAGCAGGCTATAAAAGCCACAGTTATGGGAAGCAGGCCACGAAGGCCAAAGGTAAGCAGGCTGCAAGAGCCAAAATTGGGAAGCATGCTATAAAGCCAAAGTTATGAGAAGTGGGCCGTGAAGGTCGAATTCTGGGAAGTAGGCTGCCAGAGCCAAAGATATTAGGAAGCGGGCTGCAAGAGCTGAAATTATGGGAAGAAGGCTACAAGCCGAAGTTGAGGTATTGAAAAGTAGGTTAGAAAGCCAAGAGATATTGGGAGCGGGTTAACGCGCCGGGTGATATTAGAAGTCGGCTGCGAAGCCAAAAGATATCGGAGAGCGTAGTGGGACGGGTGGATTAATCCTGATAGTGGGCCTTGGCCGAAATGGCTGAGCCGAAGGCCGTCGGGTAGCAGGATATGAGAGCCGAAAAGAAGGGCCCCCTTTTGTTCCCTGGCCGGGGGAAGGGTCCGAACCAAAACGGAAGGTTTATTCTATTATTTCTCTGGTCGGGGAAGGATCCGAACCAAAGTGAGAGGTCTATTATATATATATATATATATATATATATATATATATATATATATATATATATATATATATATATATATATATATATATATATATTTAACTGGGAAGCTGTCGGCTGGGGTGCCAATGATGAGGCAGCTGTCGGCTAGGAACCGATGATGAGGTAGCTGTCGGCTAGGAGCCGCTGATGAAGTAGCTGTCGGCTAGGAGCCGATGATGAGGTAGCTGTCGGCTAGGAGCCGATGATGAGGTAGCTGTCGGCTCGGGGGCCGATGATGAGGTAGCTGTCGGCTAGGAGGCCGATGATGAGGTAGCTGTCGGCTAGGAGGCCGATGATGAGGTAGCTGTCGGCTAAGAGCCGATGAAGGGGTAGCTATCGACCCGAAGGCAGATGGTTGAATATCTGTTGGCTTGAAGCCCCGATGGCTAAAAGTTGGTCGGTTTAGCGTCCCATCGGCGGAATGTCTAGTCGGTTTAACACCCCGTCGGTGGAGGGTCTAGTCAGTTTAACGCCCCGTCGGCGGAAGGTCTAGTCGGTTTAACGCCCCGTCGGCAGAAGGTTTAGTCAGTTTAACGCCTCGTTGGTGGAAGGTCTAGTCGGTTTAACGCCCCGTAGGCGGAATGTCTAGTCGGTTTAACGCCCCGTCGGCGAAAGGTTTAGTTGGTTTCTATTTGTTCAATGGCTGAAGGTCGGAGGTAAAAGTTTGCCTCGTGACTCTTCTTTCTCTTCCTCTCTTCTTCTTTTGTGTGGGGAGGCGGGTACAAAGACCGCGTCTGCCTTGGGACTCTTTCTTTCTTTTCTTCTCTTCTTCTTTTATGTGAAGAGGCGGGTGTAAAGACCGTGCCTGCCTCGGGACTCTTTCTTTCTTTTCTTCTCTTCTTGCTTTTCTGTGAAGAGGCAGGTTCAAGGACCATGTTCGCCTCGTGACTGTTCTTTCTCTTCTTTTTTTATGGGGAGGCAGGTGCAAAGACCATGTTCGCCTCATGATTGTTCTTTCTCTTCTTCTCTTTATCTTTTATGGAGAGATAGGTGCAAAGACCATGTTCACCTCATGATTGTTCTTTCTCTTCTTCTCTTCTTCTTTTATGGAGAGGCAGGTGCAAAGACCATGTTCGCCTCATGTCTCTTTTTCTCTTCTCTTCTTCTTTTATGTGGAGAGGCGGGTGCAAAGACCGCGTCTGTCTCGTGACTCTCCTTTTTTTCTCTTCTTTTGTGGAGAGGCAAGTGCAAAGACCATGTTCACCTCATGTTTCCCTTTTTTTATTCTTTTGTTTGGAGAGGCGGGTGCAAAGACCATGTTTGCCTCATGTATCTTTTCTTTCTTTTCTTTTCTTCTTTTTGTGTGATGAGGCGGGCTTGCGGACCATGTCTGCCTCATGTGTCTTCTTTTGGTTCTGCTCTTCTCCTTTTGTGTGAAGAAGCGGGTTCAAGGACCACGTCTGCCTCATGTGTCTCTTCTTTCTTTTCTTCTCTTCTTTTGTGTGATGAGGCGGGCTCGAATACCACGTCTATGTCATGTGTCTTTTCTTCCTTCTCTTCTCTTCTTTTGTGTGACGAGGCGGGCTCGAGGACCATGCCTGCCTCATGTGTCTTCTTTTGGTTCTGCTCTTCTTTTCTCATTAATGCTTCCGCGCTGGAGTGTATTTCTCTCAATGTGCCCCCAGGTTGGGGTGTAGCTTTATCTGGTATGCGTACCCCCTGGGGGGCATGCTTTGCCGATTCGCTTCTGTGCCCCCAGGCAGGGTGTATTTTTCACGGCTTCTATGTCCCCAGACCAGGATGTGTTTTTTTCTTCCTTTTTTTATTAAATGCCCCCGAGGCAGGGTGTAGCTCCCTTCAAATGCCCCCATGGTGGGGTATACTCTTCACGGCTTCTATGCCCCCAGGTGGGGTATGTTTCTTCTTCAAATGCCCCCAAGGTGGGGTGTGTCTTTTGTTTCTTATACCCCCCCCCTTGGCGGGGGTGAATTTTGCTTCTTCTACCCCTGAAGGCGGAGGAGTGCTTCTCTTCATATGTCCCCGGCACGAGGGTGTATCTTTGTTGTTTGTTGTGCCCCCGGTCGGGGTGGATTCTTCTGCTTCTTCCGCCCCAGAGTGGGGTGGATTCTTCTGCCTCTTACGCTCCCACGGCGGGGGTGTGTCTCTTTACGGCTTCTGTGCCCCCGAAGCAGGGTATGTTGTTTCTTCAAATGCTGATTGGGTAGAGTATATCTTTCTTCTTATGCTCCTAGATCGGGATGTATGTCTCTTTGCTTCTGCGCCCTGGGTCGGGGTAGATGCTTCCGCTTCTCATGTGCCAAGGGCGGAGTGTGTCTCTTTCTGTGCCCCCAGAGCGGGATAGGTGCTTCTGCTTCTTATATGCCAAGGGCGGAGTGTATTTTTTTATGCCCCCAGGCTGGGGTACATTCTTCCTGTTTCTTATGCCCTTCTCGCAGGGCGCATTCTCTTGCTTCTTATGTCCCTGGATTGGGGTGTATGTTTCTTTTTCTGACGCCCCTAAGTCGGGGTATGTTCTTTCTTCATGTGCTCCCAGGTTGAGATGTATGTCTCTTTGCTTCGGTGCCCCCCGAGTGGAGGTGTATTCTGTCTCTTTGCTTTTGCATCCCCCAGGCGGCGTATGTTTCTTCTTTAAATGCCCCCAAGGCGAGGTGTATTTTTTTTGCTCTTTATGCCCCCGGATCGGGGTGGATTCTTCGTCAAATGCCCCGAAGCCGGGGTGTATTCTCTTCATGCCCCCCCCCGGGTGGGGTGTGTCTTTTATGGCTTCTATGCCCCCAGACGGGGTGTGGCTTCTGCTTCTTATGCTCCCCGGGGAGGGGTACATTCCTTGCTTCTCATGCCCCCATGGCGGGGTGTAGTTTCTCTCTTTGTGTGTCCCCCATGGCGGGGTGGATTCTACCTCCTTGTTTCTGTGCCCCAAGCGGGGTATGTTCTTTATGGCTTCTATGTCCCGAGGTGGGGCATGCTTCTTCTTCTGATGCCCCTGAGCCGAGGAGTCTCCTCTATGGCTTCTACACCCCCATGCGGGGTGTATGTTGCTTCATATGCCTCCCAGGGCGGGGTATGATTCTTGCTTCTTATGCCCCTGAGGCGGGGTGAACTCTTCTTCTTTGCTTATGTGCACCCATATCGGGGTGTATTCTTTTCTTCATATGCTCCCCTGAGTCGGGGAATGTTGTTTGTTCTGCTTTAGATGCCCTCGGGGGGGAAGCCGGGGTGTATTTCTTCCTCGAATGCCCCTAAGTCGGGGTGTATTCTTCTCTTCTTATGCTCCCAAGGAGGATGTAGCTTCTTCAATGCCCCTAAGTCGGAGCGTATTCTTAATGGCTTCTATGCCCCCAGGCGGGGTATGTTTCTTCTTCAATCGTCCCTAGGACAGGGTGTATTCTTCTCTTTCTTATGCTCCCGAAGCGGGATGTAACTTCTTCAAATGCCCCTAGGCTGGGGCGTGTTCTTTATGGCTTCTATGCCCCCAGGCGGGGTATGTTTCTTCTTCAATTATCTCTAGGACAGGGTGTATTCTTCTCTTTCTTATGCTCCCGAAGCGGGATGTAACTTCTTCAAATGCCCCTGAGACGGGGCGTGTTCTTTATGGCTTCTATACTCCAAGGTGGGGTATGTTTCTTCTTCAAATGCCCCTAAGTCGGGGTGGGCTTCTCTTCATATGCCCCTGAGTCGAGGCGTGCTCTTTATGGCTTCTAGGCCCTCGAGGCGAGGTATGCTTCCTCTTCAAATGCCCCCCAAGACGGGGGTGTGATTCTTGGCTTCATATGCCCTCGAGGCCGGGATGTATTCCTTCTTCAGATGCCCCTAAGCCGAGGTGGACTCTTTTCTTCTTATGCTCCCAAGGCGGGATGCAGCTTCTTCAAATGCCCCTAAGCCAGAGCACATTCTTTAAGGCTTCTGTGCCCCCAGGCGGGGTATGTTTCTTCTTTAAATACCCCTAAGCTGGGGTGGACTTCTCTTCATATGCCCCTGAGTCGGGGCGTGTTCTTTATAGCTTCTAGGCCCTCGAGGCGAGGTATGCTTCTTCTTCAAATACCCCCAAGACGGGGGTGTGTTTCTTGGCTTCATATGCCCTCGAGGCGGTTTGTATCCTTCTGCTTCCTCTGCCCCAGAGTGGGGTATATTTCTCTTCGTATTCCCCTAAGCCAGGGTGCATTCTTTGGTTTCATAGGCCCCTATACGGGGTGTAGCTTTGTTGTATGTTGTGCCCCCGAGCCGAGGCAGATTCTCCTCATTGAAGTCCAGTGATCAATGACACCCAAGAGGGGGGGTGAATTGGGTGATTACCAATTTTATGAAAACTTTTGGCCTTTTATAAAATATGTGATACAAAGCTAGTTAGGAGATTCAAATCTATTTGAACACAAATTGGATTTAACAAACTTTATATGATAAGATATAGATTAAGCAAGATAGACGAAGATAAATCTGGAACAACAATTTAAACTAATGATTATGTAGAATGGAGATAAAGGAAATGGAGCAAACCACACAATACAAGTACAATGCACAGCGGTTTTTAAGGTGGTTCGGATGCACGACGGCAATCCTACGTCCACCCCTCACCAAATCCGGCGAGGCTTCACTCGGGGACAAAACCCCAAACGGAGACGACGCTCCAACCACACACGCATGACGACACCTACACACACACACGGGGACACACCCCAAAACACACACACACACGGAGACAAGGTCTCCAACACGATCCAACAAGCGGATCACAAACACACACACCCACTGCCACAAGTGCAACAATCCACACACACGAGACAGAACGGTTCTAAATAGACCCCCACACACACAAATGCAGATCTAGAAAGATCCACGCACACACGAATCAAATACAACACACACACACGACCACGGATCCAACACGATCCACACACACACACAGATTCTTCAGTTTATGATGAACACAAATACAATACCCAAAACATAAATATGATGAGGATTAGTTTAGAAAACTCTTGTTTTGAGTTCCCCTTGAATGCATGTTATGGATCTTGAACATATCTTCAATCTTCACTTGAACACCTCCTCTTGATCTCCACTTGAATCCCCTTGGATGGCTTACTTGCTTGCTTCTTCTTCTTTCTTCCTTGAGCAATCTTCCTTTGAATCCTTGCTTCCTTGCTTGCTTGTTTTCCTTGGAGGATGTTGGCTTCAGATCTACCTTCAATAGGTTGAGGATGGATGAAGAACACTTGCTGCACGGAGTACTGTTCACCGCTACAGTACTTCTCCTCTTCCTCCACTTGGATAGCCTCTCCTTTGACCTCCCTTGAAGCCCTCTTAGTTGATTAGGGTTTGTAGCACCAAATGAGAGTTTTATAACTCTTGAATGGCCCTTTGGACAAGCCCCAGACCAGATCCACGAAATCTGGTGTAATTGTGGGCAAAAGGATTAAAGAAATGGGTGGAAAGACCACCCTTCGAACTTGAACCAAAAGTCAACAAAAGTAGGCCTCGGGGCTGGCGGTCGACCGGTGGAGGGCTGGCGATCGACCGGTGGAGGGCTGGCGATCGACCGGAATTTTATAGGTTTCAGTCCGTTGCTTGCTGGGAAAAACGGTTGACCGCCCCTGTCTGGGCGGTCGACGGCTGCTGGCGGTCGACCGGTCCTGGACCGGCGGTCGACCGGTCCTGGACCGGCGGTCGACCGCTGGCAGGGGAAGCCCCAGGTTTCTCCCGTTCAGCCCTTTAAACCCTTGAGCAGCTCATTTACATTTGTGGCATCAAACTCCTTCGACCTTGAGGATTTGTACTGAGTATATGGACCTGCAAACACATGGATAATTGATTAGAACTATAGCTCAAACATCCATATGATAAATCCTTAAACTCCATGCAAACCATTGATTATGAAATCAGAATTTGTTCCATGCAAACCACTTGGATCCCCGCAACCTGACCGCGCAGGTCGATCCACGGGCGAGGGCGCACGATGTCCAGAAGGGTTTCATGTTGAATGTGCATGAATGAGGTGTATACATAAGATACACAAGGTGAGATCGATGCTAAGCATGAGATACACAAGGTAAGAGTCTCACCAATGGTTCTTGATAGTAAATGACATATACCACCTGTTTTGGATTGTAGAGGAGCAGGGTGCTTATCCACAAGTTTAGTTCACCAGATGATTGCCATGTTTGATCCTGCAAGCAAGATAGTTAAGGTTAATACCATGCTTGTTCACATTAAATAGGTTATGAAACCTCTTGCCTCTTGTAAAAACAATTCAATCAAGCATGAATCAAGACCATGTACCATTGCCATTTGTCATCTCAAGCATATTTAAACATGAATATGCAATCAACCATAAGTTTAGTTATCATCACTCAATCACACATTAAGTTTAGTTATCATCAAAACCATAACGCCAACAAATATCAAAATCATAACTCAACACTCATATGCCCCTAGATCAGGGTGTATATTTTTTTCCTCTCATGCCCCTATGGCGGGGTATGTTTCCTCTTCTTATCCCCCATGGTGGGGTATGTGCATGCTCTCTTCGGGAGTGGTGGCCATGCTTGGCCTCATTGCTATAAAGCATTCCCCACAGCGGGCAGCCATTCACCAAGCTGCAATTGTGGCTCGCTGGGTCTTTCAACAACCACTCGAGGGGCCGTTTTGTGCCGGATGGAGGCAGCAGGAAGGAGGAACGAACAAGGTCATTGCACCACAGACTCGGAGCCTCCTAGAGTCAGGCGGGATGCCGGGTTTCTTCTTGCTCTTTTGGTCGGCGATGCTAGCCAACTTTTCTTCTTTTCTTCTTTCTTTCCTTTTTTTTTCCTTCTTTTTTTCGTCCCTGCTTCCCTTCTCTTCTTTTGTATGATTGACCATGATGGAGATGCAGGAGAGCGCTCACCCCCTCAGGGAGGGGATGAGCGGTTCGCTCCACCGCATCAACCCTATGATGGTAATCTTTGTTCAACACGGGTCTCGACGGACATGGCCGTACAACCCTCTCTTGCCGATTCTTTCTCTTCTTTCTTTTCTTTTTTTTCCTTTTTTTGCTTCTTTCTTTTCTCCTTTTCTTCTTTTCTTCTTTTCTTCTCTTTCTTCTTGAGGAAAGGGGGGTTTGATTTCCCCTCCCTTCTCTTCTCTTTCTCTTCTCCTTTTTTTATAACAGCCCCCATGATTCCTGGAAGCTGCATATGCTTCGAAGCAGCGTCCTCGAGGCCACGAAGGCAGCTGCACCGAGTCTGGATTTTCTCCCCATAGGGCTGGCGAAGACAGCACCTACCATTCATCAAAGTAGGCAGACATCGTTAATTAGGAGGCCATTAGGCCCTAAATCCCGGCGAAGAGATGAAGGATAGTTTAGGTCCCACCGGGCGTGCCAGACTTGTGGACGCATTAAAATTCGTTTATTCACGTTGTTCGTTTATTAAGTGCGTAGGCGTGCCAGTCACCGAAGTGACAATTTGTTCGGGCTCCGAAGAGCCCATGGTGCGCTCGATCTGACTCGGTCATACGATTGTGTGGTTCGTGTCGGGACCAAAACCCGTCGCGTCATAAAGGTCACGACATTATTTACATCCCCCATACGAGGAAACACCCTTGATTAATCGTCGGGATTCAGGGCCTCACGGCCAAGAAATTAATTGCATGAAAGGTCTATTACGAGGTATTGAAATCCTCACGCGAGGGCAAGAAGAAAACTATTCGTGGTCATGTCGGTCGTGTACTGACCATTTAATGTTCGGACGAATGTCCGGCTCGAGAAAATCGCGGTTGTCGTAGGAAAATCGGAACACATGTATGCCGAGGTACGACAAATTTATTGTTCGGAAGAGCGGAAAATGTTCGGCTGAGCCTCGGTTGGAGCGGTCAAAAACCAGTAAATCTGTTGGCCCGGTGCAAGAGCAAGCTGTGACCATACTGCGGTGGGCCACCCGCGGTCGAAACAAGACTTGCATGAGCGTCATTAATATTTTCGGTGCCAAGGGGCAACGAGGGAATATCCCTTGAATCGGCTGAAAAGCCCTGTGTCTAGGGAAGCGAACGTTCGAAACGTGTCGGTCATTCGGGAGACCGTTTAATATTCGGACGGGTGTCCGGCTTGAGAATATCATAATCGTCGCTGGAGGACATGGAACATATGTATGCCGTGATACGGCAAATACATTATTCCGAGACACTGAAAACATTCGGTTAAATCTCGGTTAGTGTAGCAGGAAACTAGCGAATTTATTGGCCCGGTGCGAGATTGAGTCGGGACCATACCGGGGGTGCCTCCCGCGGTCCAAACGGGGCTTGCGTGGGCATCATTAATGATTCCGGTGCCGGAGGGCAACGGGGAAGAGTCCCGGGACTAGATTTAAAAATCGAAAACATGTTCGAAGGGAGCGAGCTATAGGCTGAGGATATGAGTTATACAATGACCATAATCGGGACAAGCCCGAGGTCTAAGCATGGCCCACGGGGGCCCTGTTGACCTTCCCATGCAAAGGGTCCAGGGATGACAGGAGCCATCTCATTCTATTCGTATTTCTGTCGGTCACTTGCGGACCACTTGATATTCGGACGAGGGTCCATATTGAAGGTACGATGTAGATAGAAACAACCCCGTACAAATGTATGTCGAGTTTGCGGTAATTTCAATGAAAGGGGGGGGGGGACGAATCCCGATAGGGTGAATCGGATTTGGCAAGCTATTGTCCCAAAGCAATACCGGGTCACGACCACGTCGGGGTGGGAGCCGTCGGCCATGTTGGTTGCTCATGGGTCTTTCCATGTTCAGACACAGGTCCGTAATAGAAACGCGGCGGAAATCGTGGTGAACCCGTTCAAATGTCTGTCGAATGTGCGGCAAGTTTAGTAGTGGCTCGGAAGGGATCCGGCCTGAGAAACGAGTCCGGTTTAATCAGAATGTCGGCCCGAGGCGAGGTCGGGTCACGGCCAGTTCGGGATCATTCCCGAGACTCAGACCCAACCTAGAAGGGCGGCATTGTTGTTCCTTCAGCACCGAGCCACGGGAGAGAGATGGGGCTACAATGTAGACCCTAGCATTTATTTGATCCGAGATTTTAATTATATGTCCCTCTCTTTCCTCTTGCTATTCATTTCTTCTTTATGCATTTGTTCCGAATGATTTCTTCCCCCCTTTTTGTTTATTATTATTATTTTTTTCTCCCCTTTTTTATTATCACTATTTCACATTTTTGTTTTTTTCCTATATATATTCAGATTTCTTTATTTATCACAATTTCATTAATTTATTTATCATTATTATTATTATCACCAATATCATCATCATTATATGTTATATGTGTATATTTCCCGGAGAGAGAGAGGGCCGCTGGAGGGTGTACCGGCGAGGGGTATGGAGAGCGTGCCGATGAGGGCGTCCCAAGGCGTACCGGCGAAGGAAGAAGAGGGCGCGCCGGAGAAGGCACCAAGGAGAGTGTGCCGGGGAGGGAGTTGGCGGACGTGCCGGGTTAACTCGAAGTCTGTACAACGTCTGCTAGCACACGCGCAGAGTCTGTACACTATCCATTTGCTGCAACTCAAAGTTTATACACTGGCTGCTGCTGCAACACAAAGTCTATACATTGGCTGGTTGTTGCAACACAAAGTCTGTACATCCATCGACTCAAAGTCTCTACATTCTTGGACCAAGTCTGTGCAGCCCGTGTGCTCCATGCATTCAAAGTCTATACATTCCTATCTTTACCTACGTTCACTGGTTTAGCAAACACACAAGTCCGTACATTGGTTGCATAGCTTGCCATGCATAGCCGATGCATTCCTCATTTGCTACAAACTCAAAGTTTGTACATCGTCTGCTAGCACACACGCAGAGTCTGTACATCATCCATTTGCTACAACTCAAAGTCTATATATTGGCTGGTTGCTGCAACATAAAGCCTGTACATTGGTTGTTGATAAGTCAATACATCCTCACTCAAAGTCTGTACATTGTTGTCACAAGCACATTAAGTCCATACATTCATTCACGGCATGTCTGAACATCCATTTCTAGTGTACATACTTTACTATTTGCATTTGTGCAATCCCTCCTGCAAAGTCTATACATTGCTAAAGAGACGGTGAGCATGAGAGAGAGACGGTGAGGAGAAGAGATGAGACGGTGGGGGAGAAAGATGAGGTGGGAGCATGAGAGAGAGAGAGAGAGAGAGAGAGACGGTGGGAGGAGAGATGGTGAGACGGAGGGAGAGGGAAAGAAACAATGGGGGCGCGAGAGAGACAGTGGGGAGAAGAGATGAGACGGAGGAAGAGGGAAAGAGACGGTGAGGGAGATGTAGGGACGCCAAAGGTGATCTAGAGGGGGGGGTGAATAGATCAGTCACCCGTTAAAAAAAAATTACTGCAGTAGAATCAAATGCGGAATGAAAACTTCTACTGAACAGATAATGGGCACAATGCAAATACCACCCAGAACAGATGAAGAACCGTTCTAAGCAAACATCTACTGCGCAAAGATAAAAATATAGAAGTTATGCAAACCACAAAACAAACACACAGTAGACAAAGGCTTTTAGGTGGTTCGGTCCTCCAGACCTACATCCACCCCACACTCAACCCGAGTGTGGATTACTGCTGACTCACAGCTTGAACCGCTGGGCCTCACAGCTTGCCTACAATCCACTGAGCCTCACAACTTGCTGTCCCGTGGAATCCTCCACTGCAACCGTTGGGAATTACAGCTTGACCCGTCCAAAGGCAACACCTCTGCAAACGCGGACTAATAGCTTGAACATAAGAGTTTCGAAAACAAAACAAAAAGGCAAACAAATGAAAAGGAAATGTATCCCTGCAGGGAATATAGCTCAAACAGGTGAGCAAACCTCAGATCTGGTTTTGAACCAAAGATCTGAGGAACGTTTCTCTCAATTCTTCACTCTCTCTTTTCTCTTCTCTCTTTCTTTTCCTTTTCTTCTGGATCGAAGGGGGCTCTCTGCTCTTCTGCTTTTTTTTCAAGGCTCCTGAATATTTGATCTGTCTTCATCTGTGGACGAAGGCTTCCTTTTATAATCAGTCACAGCAGGTGCATCACTGGTGTAGATCTCTTTAAAATCCACTTAAGGAAAATATTAAGAACAAGCCATAATTAATAATGTGGAGAAAAACATGCACGAGGTGCACAAGGGGAGTGTGTGTGATCGCCAGAGACACGAGGGTCTCAAGTGGAAAATAATATGGGGAGATGATCGCAAAATACCTCAAATATGCGGGGGATGTGAGTACTCCTTTTCTCTTCAAAATCGGCCGGCCGATGAAGAGAGTCTTTCAACTTTGGTTACCCTTGCAAAACAAAGACAACAACACCAAAAGATATGGATTAGAATAAAGGTGAGTGTAGCATCAAATTCTTAGATAGATGAGCATGAAAATTGATTATGAACACACCTTAAGGGGGATTGCCCTTAAACCCCTATGCAAAAGGGATGGTAGATGTATGATGAATGCATGAAAATATGAATAAAAATAGGGGGAAAGAGTGCAAGAGTTGCACTAAATGGGGAGACACCCAACGTGGTTGAGTTTAAAAAAAGAATAGATACATGAATGACCATGCATGCAACCGAATGATATAGTAAAAGAATAATAATAAAAAAGAGAAGAAGCCTGTCGCTTTGGCTTTGATATTCAAGGGGAAGTGAGCTTCAATAAGATGATGAAGAATGCACCGTGGAAGCCCCTCCTTTCAGCCACAGCAACCTGCGTAAGAAAGGAAAAGAAGAAAAAAACACAGAAGAAGAAAAGAAAGAAGAAGAAGAAGAACAGAAGAACGACGGGGGGAAGAAAAATGGGCGTCCGAAGAAGAGGAATCCAACCAAACAACAGAGCCATTGGCTCTATTAAATAGGTTGAGGAAGAGATAAACATGGGCAAGAGTCCTAATAGGGAAATGATAAGAACGGGCAAGAGCCCAAACCAAGTAGGCATCTAACGAAGCAAGGACTCTCTGGGGATAGGGCTGCGAAGCCAGAAGGTGAAACACGCCTTAGGTAAGGGCGTCAATTTAAGAATTGACGACTTACACTAGGGCGTTTCTCAAAAACACGCCCTGCACAAGGGCGTTTCTCAAAAACCAAATTTAACAATAAAAACTCCCCATATTTGAAAAATGTTAAACACGCCTTAAACAAAGCCACTTTTTCAAAAAGCGCCCCTTGGAAGGGCGTTAATTTAAAGAGCTCAAATGGGGAAGTCGGTCAAAACCAAAAGAATTAACGCCCTAAGGTGTGGGCGTCCTTTCTTAAAGCAACGCCCTAGGTTAAGTCATGTTTTAAGAAAAACACGCCCTTACCCAAGTCGTGGATTCAGAAAATTCATAAAATAGATAGAATGGGGAGAAATAGATAAAATGGGAAAGACACGCCCTAGACCAGGGCGTGTTTCAAAAACACGCCCCTGATGAGGGCGTGAATTCAGAAAATAGAGATAAATGCCCAGAAAAATAGGAAAAAAAAAAGAGGAAATGATAAATTCCAGAAAAGTGAGAAAAACCACTCAAATAAGCTGATTTGAGGGTCAAATAGGGCATCGCAGAGCGATATGAAATATACTCAAAATAATGTCAATTTTGGCGTGTCTACAGCTGCCCCGCCTTGGCGTCTGCTTTGCAAGGGAGCGTAGCAAACTGAAAAGTAGATGCCAAGGTGTGATGAGACACGCAATCAACATCACTTGATGAGAATTAAATCAAAAGCACGAGATGAAGCAAATCTCGAGAAATCCAACGAAATCAACGATGTTTGGATAAAAGGGGAGATGTGCACGCGGTGCACGAAGGAGATAAAATAAATGATCAACTTCCAGCGCGGTGGAAGTACCCCAGGTCACAAGCCTGTAAGTTTCACCATTGGGGAGCGGTTACCAGCCAGTGGACGTGCTGCAGCCAAGGTGGATCAAAGGGGAAAGTTTGAAAATAAGATGATAAAAATCCAAACAGGGAGCTTTCGAGAAAAGACCCAAAACAGCAACAAAACGAACTGAGGACACAATTCGGCATGGAATATCTCATATCTGAAGAAGATTAAGATCAATTCAACTCTCAAAATCAGCTTATCAAAATGATTTTTCAACAATTGTTTCAAAGTCCTACATGGATGCATGCTGGGTTAAAAGGGAAAAAATAAATCAAATGAAAATATAGAATAATCAAGGATAATATTGTTAAACTGCCCAGACTGGGTCAAGAAACCAATTCTGCGAACTGATACTAAGCCGAAGCCCGTTTATCCGCGCACCAACTCGTAAAAAGGGAACCATCGTCCCCAGTCTTGGACGGCTCAACGGCCTATCCGTATGACTAAGACTCCTCTGGAATCATCATTGTTTTTGATGAAGGGGAACTCAAATTCCAGATTTACCAAAGCCACAAGGTCCTTGATGTAATCTAATAGCGTATTAACATATAGCAAAATGCATACAGGGAGATTGGTGATAGCAATGGGCACATGGGGGAACTGAGAAATGAGGTGTCAGCACCGTGGGGCTTGGATAATGATGATGCCCAGTCGGCGGGACCATGAGCTTCTTATCCTGCGCTCAAAATTTCATTAGCCAAGATATAAAAGATATAACAAGCAATGAATAAGGCCTTTAAGCATAGCATAGCAAACATAACATCAAAGCAAAGCATCAATAGCCATGAATAACACATAGTAGGGCAAAGCATGGATAACATGAATAGCAAGGCATTACAAAGCATCATTATTTGTTATGTTGTCATGAGGAGACAATCTGGCTAATCAAAATTGGAGCTGAATGATTGAAAATCGAGAAAATGCCCAGTGGCAAATGATCAGGAAAATTAGCAGGAGTTGATTGAATGATAATGAGATGAATAATCAAGATGATACCCGGGAGATGTAACAATCAAAATGCCCAGGGAGATATGAGGAATTGATAATCAAATGCCCAGCGGCAAGTCATGAAAAATGTCGGGAAGAATCAATGGATTGATAACAATGAGTGAAAGGGGACTCATCCCGTGCTCCTGGTCCTTGCAAAGTTGTTCCTGCAAAAGGCACCATCAGAAAATGCAATGCAAAATTTTTGGATTTTGGAAATATGTAAATTTTTTATGAGATTTTGGAAATATTCAAATTTTTGTGGAATTTTGGAAATATTCAAATTTTTGTGGAGATTTTGGAAATATTCAAATTTTTGTGGAATTTTGGAAATATTCAAATTTTTGTGGAATTTTGGAAATATTCAAATTTTTGTGGAGATTTTGGAAATATTCAAATTTTTGTGGAGATTTTGGAAATATTCAAATTTTTGTGGAGATTTTGGAAATATTCAAATTTTTGTGGAATTTTGGTTATACATTGCTAAAGCAGCATCAAAGGGTGTTTTAAACCACTGGCTAGGGATCCTCGTTCCTTCCCTTTTTGCTAAAAACTGCCCAAAGCCGGCGTGCATTGAAAGTGGCGTCCTATAACCAACCGTCTCTGATCAACGGTGCTCCTACCAAGGCCATACCCGAGAAACATTCAGTCTTGGAGGGAGAAGAGAAGAATAATTGGAGATAAGCTTTATGCAGGATGGGAGATATCAGGACTTGAATTCCTTCCAAGGTTTAACCCTCAAAGAGGTAGTCTGTTGTGCCGGGGCTTTGTGCCTTTGATTTTTTAGACCCTTGACATGCATACGACCAGGATTTTCCCTGCGGGGACTTTGCCACTCTTGTCATGCCATAATTCATACTTTTACTTTTATCGAAATTTTGACTTGATTTTCATAATAGCCCTTTTGGCGAAATGTATATCATGAAAACTCATTTAATTTGGGTCAAGACTGCCCCTATTTGAGACTCCTCTCGTATTGGGGATTATCAAGGTTGGTCATCTCATCCGTCAACCTCTTGCACCTGCCCTCGGCCGAGTAAAGAAGAGAAAAGACTTCCAGATATACTCATGGCATGGCCAAGGTAGCAACGGTGTTTAACCAAAGAAGCCGGCTAAGGACGCCGTGAAGTGTGTGGAATGCCCAGCTAAGGGTTGCTCTTAACAAGCGGGGAGAGAATGTCGAATTCCCAGCGCGGGGTTCTTTATCAACCAAAGTGCTGCAAAAGCAAGCCTAACGACTCTTTTTTATGAAAAACAATTCAATTAAAAGGCCTAAGATAAAGGTTTGAAACACCATTCTTAATCCCGTTAAGAAGCACTTTGTTTTGAAAATCATGCGTGAAGCGATGAGGAGATATATCGTAGAAATGCTTACTTACGCCAATATTACCTTGTAACCTTCGTAGAAGCAGCTGCTGCGAGGCGATGTTGATCATCGTGGGATAGTCCTCTTTGGCAGTCCATAGGATTGGAAGCAAAGGATTGAAAGTGGCTTAACAAGAAGGAGTGGTGCCAAGACCAGACTCAGATGAATAAGGAGAAAAGGAAGAGAGGCGAGGGCTAGAACTCCCTCACTAAGGTGTGGAGACCCTGATCACATGAAAGGTCTACAGAAGGAGAGGAGAATTAGAAGGAGGAGTGAGGACTAAAGCCTCGAAAGCAGTGGGAGAAAGGGCAAATACCCAAGGTAGTGGATGCGGAAGACGTTGGGTCGGACCCAAGATCAGGCGGAATCAGAAGAAGAAATTGATAAATGGAAAGAGGCGGATCCGGAGGGTCCGAAGGCAGTGGAGGAGAATCGTGATAAGAGGAATCCGGAGGCTCCGGAGGAATAACGAAAGAAGGGACGCGATGCCCTGGGAGATGATAGAGAGAATAAGACGGAGAATCCGGAGGTTCCGGAGGAAGCAAATGGAAAGGGGCGCGATGCCCGAGGAAAAGATGGAGAGAATCCGGAGGTTCCGGAGGAGTGAAACCAGGAAGGAGAAGGTGGAAAGGGGCGCGATGCCCGAGGGGAAAGTCCGGAGGTTCCGGAGGAAGCAAATAAAGAAGGTGGAGAGGGGCGTCGTGCCCAAAGGGAAAATCCGGAGGTTCCGGAGGAATAAGGTGGAAAGGGGCGCGATGCCCTGGGAGAAAGTCCGGAGGTTCCGGAGGAATAGAATCAGAAAGGGCGAGATGCCCAAAGAGGAGGGATAAAATTCCTGGAGGTTCCAGGGAAATGGCAGGAAGGGGGACGCGATGCCCCAAGGAGAGTGGATAAAAGGATGAATATGAATAAGATGGGAAATGCGGAATATCCGGCGGTGCCGGAAGGCGGGGAAGATACGGGTTTGGAAACCCGGGAAGTAGGAGGTGCAAATGTATGCAAAATGATGGATGCAATGAATGCAAAGAATGGAATGAATGAATGAATGAAAAATGCATGAAATTCGAAGAAGATGAAGAATGTGAAGAGTGAGAAGGTGAGATCCTCCTCTTTTCCCTTGGAGTGGCCCATGAAGAAAAGGTGATTGAAATGGATATGGATGAAGTTGAATGAACAAGAGTGGAAGAAATAGGGGACGACCCCTTAAGACAATTGCCCCTCCACGGCAGTGAACATGTACGACCAATTGGCCCAATAAAGGAAGCTTCAATAAATGACCACCCCCTTGGAAAGCGAAGATCAATAAGGTGAGGGAGTCGTAGAGTTGGAACATGAAGCATCGCCATGCCCATTGATGGTGATGAATATGGGATGTTGAATAAAATGGGCATTCGCCCCTTGTAAGGAATAATGAATTCTGGATTGGAAAGTTTGGACAAGGGGTGCCCTGCCCAGCCCTTAGATGGCATCAATGCCCGGCATTCTCCTCTGAGCAAGAGCAGCGGCTTAGCCTCTTCAATCGTGCTCGGCACAATAACCCGGATTGGCATCCGGTAAATGAATTCTTGTATCTTGAACGGCATGGCCACGACCAAATCCTTCTTGCCCGGCTCTTGATCATCTTCAGCACCTGTGCTTGCAGAAGGCCCCCCCATTCCGAGTAGTAAGGGGAGGTGAAGCGGAGGCGGAAGGCTCCATGAATGGTGGAGTTATAATGGAAGGTGTTGGCGTAAGTGGAGGTGGAGGTTCAAACACATCGAGTTTCTCCCTTTGCTTGCAAGCGGTCGGGATTGGCTCGGGTGCAAAAAGTGGTGAATCCTGCTCAGAATTAACCATAGGTAAAGGCGAAAGGCTATGTGGTGGAGGTATGGGTTTTGGGGTTAAAGGCATAACGGAGGGTTGAAGTGATGGTAATGGTAGGCTAATTGGGGAAGTGGAGGCCGAGGTGGAGGCTAATGGGAGGCTGATTAGGGAAGGTTTAATGATGGGTTCGACGGAGGCTAATGGTGTGGAGGTAGATGGCTTAACGGGTGGAGGTTTAATGGTGGAAGGCTTGGGGAGGCCAGTGTTGCGGGGGTTAATGGTGTAATAGGGGGAGGTGTGATGTATGCGGCGTCAAGGATAGGAGGAGACTTACAATGTGCCGGTGTGGGTGATTGAAGTATCGACCCATCATCGTAACACCAATTAGTCTCATAAATAGGGATTGGATCGGGGACGGTTTCATCCTGAGCAGGAGGTTCATCGACTGAAAGTGGAGGGAGCGGGAAATTAAGGAAACTCGGAAGGGGTGCCTGCGGAGCTTCATCATCATCGTATGCTGCCTCAGATTTTTCAATTGCCGGCTCTTCCTCGCTTGGAATGCCGAAGTCATAATCATCCATCCTGTCTTTCCATTCATTCTCCATCTTTGTAATTTCGTCTAAAGCGGCATGGAGAGGATTGACTGGAGTAGGAGGAACCGTGACCCTCTTTATTTGTTCCTCCATCAAAGTAATCTTATCGAGCAGAGTTTGCTGGAGGGGTGTAACATGAACAACAGGAGGTTGGCAGGGCCTTGAAGGAGGAAGGGACGCATAAAAAGGCCGTGGAGGGGAGTTGACGGGATGACCCGTAAAAGAACCCGGACGGGCCGGATTGCAAGGAATAAATGGACCTCGGTGCCGTGATGGAGGAGGAATAGAAGGAGGCGGGTGTCGGACCACCCGAGTAGAATGAATAGGGGGAGATGGGTAATGGGCTACCCGAATATGATTGGAAGGAGGAGGTGGGTGATGGGCCACCCGTGTAGAATTGGAGGGAGATGGGTGATGGGTCACCCGAATAGAATTGGAAGGAGGTAGGTGATGGGCCACCCGTATAGAATTGGAAAGAGGGGGAGATGCATGAGATGTACCCTCAACGGCCGCCTTAAGGGCTTGGATCTGTTGAGGGGTGAGATGATCCAATGCATGGATGATTCGGGAGACCTTCTCGTCATTGGGAGGAGACGATCCCGAGGGAATAGGGGCTCGCAATTGAGGAGGGGGACCATGAGAATGGACATTGCCCATGGGTCGGGCATGACCATAATAGTGAGAATGTGGTCCCTTGGAGAGATGGCGAGAATTATGTTGAACATGTTGAAGGTGAGGATTATAAGATGTGCTAGGTTGTATATCCTCATGAATTGAATTGAACATGTTGTTTTGTTTATCAAAGTAAGGCATTACGCAATCCAAATAATGTGCAAACAATTTGCAAAGAAACACACAAGTTGGAATGGTTACCTTGATTTTTATTTGTTTGAACCTTGGTGAATTAAAGATTTTAGCAAAGTTTGGAATGATTCACACAAGGGGGGAACCTAGTTTCAATATGATTTGAATCCAATGCCAACTAGGAACACTCTCACCATATGTAGGCCAACTAAACTCGGGACTCCAAAAAGGGTACAACCTGCCCGGCGTCCGTGAGGGAATCCACGGGTGCGGGGACTTATGGAGGCTTGGTTTAGGAATTTCCAATCCAAAGAGACGGAATGCTCAATGGAGGGTCGTTCCTTCACCAAGGGGGTGTGTGGCTCCTAGTACGTGGAGAGAGGAGGTCTCCCAAACCAATGCAAAATGAATGAATGAATGAATGCAAGATATAAGCAAAAATATGATACAGTGATAAACAAAGGGGTTCGGTGAAAACACAGGAATAAGACGCCCTGGGGCAGGGCGCTACCAATCAAAAGACGCCCTGGGGAAGGGCGCTATAAATCAAAAGACGCCCTGGGGCAGGGCGCTACCAATGGAAAAGACGCCCTGGGGCAGGGCGTGAAACACTGTGGGGGGCCCACAGGCAAGGTAAAACGCGCCCTGGATCAAGGCGCTAAAACTAAAAGAAACGCCTCTGAAGAGGACGTTAAAATGCAATAGATGCCAACCAAGTCAAAGAAACGCCCTGGGGTGAGGCGTTACAAAGGAAAGGACGCCCTTGGGGTAGGGCGTCAAATTATAAAACGCACCTTGATGTGGGGCGCTACGCAACAAAGAAACGCCCTGCTCTAGGGCGTGAATTCTCAGTGTAGGAGATATGAATAAAAACGCCCTGTCAGAAGGCGTTACTCATGAAAGAGACGCCCTTGGAGGAGGGCGTTAAACGAAAACACGCCTCTGACAGGGGCGTGAATCGGCTTCCTTCAGAAACTCCTTCACGGCCAGAAATGACAGAAGCACTCACAGCAGCAAGGCAATCAACAGATTAAAAGAATCATGCTCATCAAAATTTTAAATAAGTGGAAATTTTAAAACAAATCTATTCAATTGACAAATCACTTAGGGGAGAGTGCAAAGCACAATGGAGGGTGCCCGAGGGGCACAAAGGAAAGGGTACCGAGGGTACCAATGGGAAAGGGCACACGTGGGTGCCAAAGGGAAAGGGGTAATCAAAATAAAAACAAGAAAGTGTCCCACCGTGATCGCCAATTTGTAGATCTCTAATTTAGAATAATCCACTTAATGAAAATATCAATAAAAAATGATAACAATAATAAGCATGAGCACGAGGTGCTAAGGGGAGTGTGTGATCGCCAGAGACGCGAGGGTCTCAAGTGGAAAATAATATGGGGAGATGATCGCAAAATACCTCTTGAAACGCGGTTAATTGTGGGTGCTTCCTTTCTCTTCAAATCGGCCGGCCGACGAGGAGAGTCTTCACTTTGTTACCCTTGCAAAACAAAGACAACAACACCAAAAAGATATGGATTAGAATAAAGGTGAGTGTAGCATCAAATTCTTAGATAGATGAGCATGAAAATTGATTATGAACACACCTTAAGGGGGATTGCCCTTAAACCCCTATGCAAAAGGGATGGTAGATGTATGATGAATGCATGAAAATATGAATAAAAATAGGGGGAAAGAGTGCAAGAGTTGCACTAAATGGGGAGACACCCAACGTGGTTGAGTTTAAAAAAAGAATAGATACATGAATGACCATGCATGCAACCGAATGATATAGTAAAAGAATAATAATAAAAAAAGAGAAGAAGCCTGTCGCTTTGGCTTTGATATTCAAGGGGAAGTGAGCTTCAATAAGATGATGAAGAATGCACCGTGGAAGCCCCTCCTTTCAGCCACAGCAACCTGCGTAAGAAAGGAAAAGAAGAAAAAAACACAGAAGAAGAAAAGAAAGAAGAAGAAGAAGAACAGAAGAACGACGGGGGGAAGAAAAATGGGCGTCCGAAGAAGAGGAATCCAACCAAACAACAGAGCCATTGGCTCTATTAAATAGGTTGAGGAAGAGATAAACATGGGCAAGAGTCCTAATAGGGAAATGATAAGAACGGGCAAGAGCCCAAACCAAGTAGGCATCTAACGAAGCAAGGACTCTCTGGGGATAGGGCTGCGAAGCCAGAAGGTGAAACACGCCTTAGGTAAGGGCGTCAATTTAAGAATTGACGACTTACACTAGGGCGTTTCTCAAAAACACGCCCTGCACAAGGGCGTTTCTCAAAAACCAAATTTAACAATAAAAACTCCCCATATTTGAAAAATGTTAAACACGCCTTAAACAAAGCCACTTTTTCAAAAAGCGCCCCTTGGAAGGGCGTTAATTTAAAGAGCTCAAATGGGGAAGTCGGTCAAAACCAAAAGAATTAACGCCCTAAGGTGTGGGCGTCCTTTCTTAAAGCAACGCCCTAGGTTAAGTCATGTTTTAAGAAAAACACGCCCTTACCCAAGTCGTGGATTCAGAAAATTCATAAAATAGATAGAATGGGGAGAAATAGATAAAATGGGAAAGACACGCCCTAGACCAGGGCGTGTTTCAAAAACACGCCCCTGATGAGGGCGTGAATTCAGAAAATAGAGATAAATGCCCAGAAAAATAGGAAAAAAAAAAAAGAGGAAATGATAAATTCCAGAAAAGTGAGAAAAACCACTCAAATAAGCTGATTTGAGGGTCAAATAGGGCATCGCAGAGCGATATGAAATATACTCAAAATAATGTCAATTTTGGCGTGTCTACAACTGGGCGCGTGTCTTCCATAGTTCCCGCCCAAGTGTTTTGGCCACGTGTCATCCTGTCAGCCCTTCCAGTCTCGGATCACGTGCCCAATGAACAGAGCCTGTCAGACAGAGAATTATCAGTTTAATGTCGACACCTTGTACAGACTTCGTTCGAAGCAATGTATAGACTTGACGCATTGTATGCAGCACATCGATGCATTGTATAAACTTTGCAACGTGAAGACAATGTATAGACTTTGCAACGTGAAGACAATGTATAGACTTTGCAGTGTGTTATGCAGAATGCATCAAGCAAAGTCTGAACAACAAGAACGAATGCACAATGATTGTATGGACTTTGCGCTGTAGAGACTTCGCAATGCGAAGACAAAGCATGTACAGACTATGCGTTATGCAACCAGACGATGTCTAGACTTGCTCATGACTGTCTAGACACTAGTGAATGCATTCTAGACAGACCCTATACAGACTTGATGAGACGATGCATGCACGATGTATGGACTTGTCCAATGTACAGACTTAGCATGAGACGCTAAGTGAGACAGAGGACGATGTATAGACTTGAAGGGTAATGCATGCGATGTACAGTGTACAGACTTGCCAATTCAAGGGTTGTAGAGACTTGAGCAATGAATGTGCAGACTTGATCCAATGCAAGGCAAACGAATGTATGGACTTCACGATGTGCGGACTTGTCATCACACGATGTATAGACTTTGGCTCGTGCAAGCCAATCCAATGTATAGACTTCAAGCTCATGCAAGCAAAGCCAATGTATAGACTTGGCGTTTGTGTGAGCATGCGATGTACAGACTTTGTGTTGTGAACAAAGGCTATACAGACTTGCTAACATGCATGAACAAATGGCATTGTATGGACTTTATGAGCGCTAGGCCAATGTACAGACTTTGCGAGCGCTAAGTCGATGTACATACTTGAAGAGATGCATGCTACAGTGCAATGTATAGATAAGCGTAGGTAAAGATTAAGAATGTATAGACTTGCTCAGTTCGGCACGTAGGTAAAGATGCCAATGCAGTGTACAGACTTTGAGCGTAGGTAAAGATAGCAATGTGCAGACTTCAGCTCTAAGTCTATACAACCAATGCAGTGTACAGACTTTGCAAGAAACACTAGACGCTGTACAGACTTAGCCACAAGCTGAACAATCGGATGTGTAGACTTGAGATGAATGCATGAACAGTCCGATGTACAGACTTGCCAAATGGATAGACTTTAAGTCCAATGCGAAAGGTTGTACAGACTTGGATGAATGAACAAGCATGAATGTATAGACTTTGAAAGACACTGCATGAGCAATATGATGCTATGTGCAGACTTGGGCTGTACAGACTTGCTGCCTAGTCGATGTACAGACTTCCTATATGTTCAAGTTCAATGTATAGACTTGCTGAGATATGCACCTGAAGAATGTACAGACTCTAAGCGTGAATGATGCAGTGATGTATAGACTTTGCAAATGTTCATGCTACCAATGTACAGACTTGCTATGCTTACGCATGGACCAAGTCTGTATAGACTTTGATGCAATGCATGAACAAGAAGGTGATGTACATACTTCTTAATAGACGCATGCAACAACTGTTTGCACTGATGTAGTATATGCACAGAAGAAGCAATGCACCGATGCAATGTATGCACAAAGTAGATATTGAACTGAAGCAATGGATGTATAGACTTGATATCTGACAGAATGCAATGCATCGACCAAGTGTTTGCATATGCAGTAACTAGCAGTAATGCATGTATACTAAACACAATGAATGGCTCACTGTAAAACTTTCACTGTGTTGCTATCATCAAAACAAAATATCGTAAGCTTGTGCCTAAGGGGTACAACATTCTCCCCCTTTTTGATGATGGCAACAAAGTGACCAAAAATTTCTCCCCCTTTGACATGATCAAAAAGAAAGAAATACATGAGTGCAACATGCAGAATGCATTGTAGATGTCTCTAAGAACAGCTCAAACTCCCCCTGAAAGAATAACTCCCCCTGAATTATTGTTCCCCCTTTGAGAAGGAATATGGACAGATGAAACAGATGATCAAAGGTAGGGAAGGAACATGAATAGTGTAAGGGGTCACTACACAATAGCTGAAGCATTGGTTTAGAAAATGAGCATGATTATAAACAACTGTTAAAGTATAAGACTCAGCAATATACAGTCTTGAAAAAGAATTCAAGTTTAACAGTGATAAAGATAGAGTAAAGCAGCTGACCACTGAAAAAGAGTTAGAGACTCCATTTATAGCAATGAATCTAAGGCACATGGTTTTAATAGAGAAGTCAGAAATAATACCCTTTGTGATTAAACATGGAAGTTCAAGAAAGACAACTTGAATATGTATTGAGAAAAATAATTTACACTCAATGACTTTTATTTTTCAAAGGATTACAACAGTTTGTTTTTCACTTTTGATTTTTCAGAAACTGAGCTAAGTGAATAGACCAGTGGCATTTATGCTGTTGATATTAGGTGTACACCTTGATCAGAGGCAGGTACCCCCAGTTACTAGGCATAAACTACTAGATCTACTTTAGATCAAGGCCTACAAGAAATAATCTTCACCTTTGACATTAAGGGTACACCTTGATCAGAGGCCAGTACCCTCAGTTACTTAGTGAGGACCCCCCTATAGATTTGACTCTATGAATAGAGATAGTCTGAAGCACTTCATGACATATGACTTCTCCTGCTTCTTTGGAGGAGATCACAGTTTCTCAGTGCAATTCAGCCATTACTCTGTCACTGTGTTCAGCTCTTTACTTTTATGATTTTATTTACTGCTACCCTTATTTCTTTTAGAGTGATTGTTTAAAAAACAGTACACACTCTATTTACCTTTTCTAGACATTTCCAGATTAACACATTCAGGTATATAAAAAAAAAACTTTTTCTACTCTAACCATGAGACAAAGATTAAGAGCTAAAAAAGTTTTCTTTTATCTCAAGTTCTGAAGTGCAGACACTTAACTCTTCAATTTATAAAGGTTAAACCTTTAGTTCCTTTCAATTTGTAAGTGTAATTCTTATAAATGAACAATTACAATAACCACAACTCAATGTATTAAACCAGAAGCAATGATGTTGTTCAGTGAAGGTTAGAGAAATGATAGCAATTGTTAAATAGTGATGGCAATAGGCATGAAGGTCCAAGAGCATCTGATGTTAAAGAATATGAATAAATTGAATGGGGACAATGAGAAGTGAAAAGGATTCAAAGTACTGAACTTAACTCTCAGCTCCCCCTCACACCAAGATGCAAAAATATGCTATGCAATGATCATTTCTTTTCAGATTTTTCAAATATGATGCAGTACACTATTCTACATGAGGACTTGACCCTTGGTACTTGGCGAAGAACCTGGTCTCAAGGACCATCTCACACATAGTAAGAACCTCCAGGCAGATTTCCCTGCCTTTTAGTAGCTTACCATTTAATATACGAAGGTTATGCAAGTGATATATGCAGTGCAAAGCAGTCCTATATGCATTGAACAATTTTCTTGATGCAAATGATAAATGCAGACATTAGACACATGCATCAACTATATGCATTAAATGAACCATTCAAACTCAGGGCAATAGATGGCGGAAGAGGAACATCAAATTTATTCAGAATTAAATTCAGTAGCTGAGTCTGGAATGCAGACTGATCAGCTAGACAAGAAGAGAACATCAGAATTTAAACAACCAAAATCAACATGACTTTTTCAATTCAATTCTGAAGTTAAATCACTTACCTGCTTTACCTGACCGATTTATTTTTACCCTTGGTGTTGCATCATATTGTTGACAAGGCCTCCAATTTCTTTCAGCTCTTAGAATTTTGGCCCTGCCTCTTGTCATATGCCTGAAGTAGCTTTTTCTGTTTCATCAGTTTATTCCCGGCTACCAGGCATACCTGCAAACACACTTAGGGAGCAGGTTTTGGAACCCAAGATATTTTGGGCCCCAAGATAAAACTAGACATTTGAGAGTGAAAACATGACAAAAGCTGTTTAGGGATCCACATTTGTGTGAAAGTGGATGGTTTGGTGGATTCTACAGCTTGAGAGTTCTTCTTGTTATTTTTCTTTTTCTCAGCACCAACAGGTTTAACTTTCTTTTTCTGGTGCTGTGATGGTTTTTGTGTAGTCCTGGCATTCATTTTATTAAAAGCATTGTTGTTTTTCTACCAGTGCCTTGGCCAATGAGTGTACTGGAAGTTGTGGCCCAAATTGCTCCTAGGCTGACCATAGAACCCCTGGTGACTAGGACTCCATGTCCTAAAATGACTATCCCATCTCCTAGCTGGCTGAGATCTATAGGGTTGATACCAAGTGGGGAAATTCTGATACCTAGACCTCATGTATGCAGGGTTCCACCCAAACCTATTAAGTGGTTAAGAATGAATGTTATGATAGACTTGGGCTCTAGGGAAATAGGGATGAGCAAATTGGTTCCTAGCTGCACTTGGTCTCCCTGCCACCTTTGACCCTCTAGGTTTCTGAACTGACTTATATTGGGTCTTTTTCTGAGCAGTTGATGGTGATGGAGACTTAGCAGCCTTGGGCTGGGGTTTTGATGTGCTAGCTGGCTGACCTCTAGCCTTGGACTTATCCTTGGAAGAAGAGCATGCAGCTCTAGGCTCCACAACTTTCTACTTTCCCTTGTCCTTAGCACTGGACACTTTTGATTTTACATTATTGAAAGCAGATTTTTCATTGACCATTTTTATGAGTGGTCCTTTATTCTTTTCTCCCAAGAATGAGATGGTTTTCAGTTCAAAACTCTTTTTAGCTGAGGGATTAAAGCCGAGACCCTCCTTTCTGAAATTAACTTTTGACCCTAGCAAGGCATTTAGATTTTCTGTTCCTTGGGTCATGCTTTCAATGATTTTCATTTTGTCAGAATTTTCATTTTCCAGATTTTCAATAGTTTTCTTCAATTCAACATTCACTGACAAGACAACTTCATATTTTTCATTTAAAATTTTTATTTCATTTTCAAACTTCTGAATTGACAATTTCAGTTCATCAATGACATTTTTCAGCAACTCATTTTCTTTCCTACAATCAATCACAACATGCTTTAATTCATCAAACTCAGAACATGCACTTTTCAATTTTTCATTCTCTGATTGTAAACATGCAACTTTATCAGTAAGTGTTTTATCATTAACCAGAGAATTTATTTTCTTCTTCAAGTGTCTGTTTTCCTTCTTAATATCATTCGCTTTATCTAACAGATCTCCATAAGCATCTTTCCAATCAGAAATAGTATAATGTTCGAAAAGGGATGATACCTGATCAGACTCTTCTTCTTCTTCTCCATTCCTGGCCATCAAGCAGATGTCCTTTTCTGATTTTCCACTATCGAAGGAAGTGCTCAGCGTGCCTTCTTCCTCATCACTCCATGTACTGACCATGGCCTTTCCCTTTGGCGCTTTCTTCCATGGTCTTCCTTTGATTTTCTGTAACTCTGGACAATCAGCCTTCATGTGGCCAGTCTTCCTGCAATGATAACAAGCATTATCGTCAGATTTTTCAACAGGTTTAAATTTATACCTGTTTTGCTTCCTACTGTGGTATTTTCTGTAGACATTTTTCCCTTCTGTTCTAAGAAATCTTCTGAACTCTTTTGTAATCATTGCTAGTTCATCCTTTTCAAAATCTGATCCAGATTGGCTCCGATCACTGGATGATCCATTGCATCTGGACTGTTTTGAACAGCTATGTTTGGCCTTCAGAGCAATAGGCTTCTTGTATTCGAGCTCTTCAACTTGAAGAAGATTCATCTCGTACGCCATCAAAGAGCCTATCAGCTCATTTGGTTTCATCTTCTGTAGATCTTTTGACTCCTCAATCACAGTTGCTTTGGTATGCCATATCGGAGTCAGCGATCGAAGAATCTTCCTCACAACATCATGATCGGTATAGCCTTTTCCCAGATTTCTTAGACCATTTGTTATGATGGCCAGACGAGCATACATATCGGTCACTGTCTCACCGGGCTTCATCCGAAATGCTTCATACTTTGTCACTAGCATATTAGCATGTGTCTCTCTCACTTGAGACGTTCCCTCATAAATGACCTCAAGAATATCCCACATCTCCTTTGCCGTCTTGTAGGCTGACACTCTATCAAATTCAGTGGGATGGAGTGCACATTGAATGGCATTGATGGTGCTCCAATTCAGAGTAGATTTCCTGATTTCTTCTCTGGTCCACAATTCCTCATTCTCATGTAGCTCGTAGGGACCTTTGCTTATAATCTTCCAGATCTCGTAGTCTTTGGCTCTAAGGAAGACCTGCATCCGGTTCTTCCAATATGGGAAGTTGGATTCGTCGAAGAATGGTGGCTTCGTAGTAGACTGTCCCTCTGCTGTTAACCCTCTAGCTTCCATGGCCGTTCCTCTTTAGGATGTTAGTCCTACACAAAGAGTTAGGCTCTGATATCAATTGTAGGGACGCTAAAGGTGATCTAGAGGGGGGGGTGAATAGATCAGTCACCCGTTAAAAAAAAATTACTGCAACAGAATCAAATGCGGAATGAAAACTTCTACTGAACAGATAATGGGCACAATGCAAATACCACCCAGAACAGATGAAGAATCGTTCTAAGAAAACATCTACTGCACAAAGACAAAAATATAGAAGTTATGCAAACCACAAAACAAACACACAGTAGACAAAGGCTTTTAGGTGGTTCGATCCTCCAGACCTACATCCACCCCACACTCAACCCGAGTGTGGATTACTGCTGACTCACAGCTTGAACCGCTGGGCCTCACAGCTTGCCTACAATCCGCTGAGCCTCACAGCTTGCTGTCCAGTGGAATCCTCCACTGCAACCGCTGGGGATTACAGCTTGACCCGTCCAGAGGCAGCACCTCTGCAAACGTTGACTAACAGCTTGAACACAAGAGTTTCAAAAACAAAACAAAAAGGCAAACAAATGAAAAGGAAATGTATCCCTGTAGGGAATATAGCTCAAACAGGTGAGCAAACCTCAGATCTGGTTTTGAACCAAAGATCTGAGGAACATTTCTCTCAATTCTTCACTCTCTCTTTTCTCTTTCTTTTCCTCTTCTGCTGGATCGAAGGGGGCTCTCTGCTCTTCTACTTTTTTTTTCAAGGCTCCTGAATATTCGATCTGTCTTCATCTGTGGATGAAGGCTTCCTTTTATAATTAGTCACAGCAGGAGCAGCACTGGGCACGTGTCTTCCACAATTCCCGCCCAAGTGTTTTGGCCATGTATCATCCTGTCAGCGCTTCCAGCCTCGGATCACGTGCCCAACGAACAGAGCCTGTCAGATAGAGAATTATCAGTTTAATGTCGACACCTTGTACAGACTTCGTTCGAAGCAATGTATAGACTTGACGCAGTGTATGCAGCACACCGATGCATTGTATAAACTTTGCAACGTGAAGACAATGTATAGACTTTGCAGTGTGTTATGCAGAATGCATCAAGCAAAGTATGAACAACAAGAACGAATGCACAATGACTGTATGGACTTTGCACTGTAGAGACTTCGCAATGCGAAGACAAAGCATGTACAGACTATGCGTTATGCAACCAAAAGATGTCTAGACTTGCTCATGACTGTCTAGACTCTAGTGAATGCATTCTAGACAGACCCTGTACAGACTTGATGAGACGATGCATGCACGATGTATGGACTTGTCCAATGTACAGAATTAGCATGAGACGCTAAGTGAGACGGAGGACGATGTACAGACTTGAAGGGTAATGCATGCGATGTACAGACTTGCCAATTCAAGGGCTGTAGAGACTTGAGCAATGAATGTGCAGACTTGATCCAATGCAAGGCAAACGAATGTATGGACTTCACGATGTGTGGACTTGTCAGCACACAATGTATAGACTTTGGCTCGTGCAAGCCAATCCAATGTATAGACTTCAAGCTCATGCAAGCAAAGCTAATGTATAGACTTGGCGTTTGTGTGAGCATGCGATGTACAGACTTTGTGTTGTGAACACGGGCTGTACAGACTTGCTAACATGCAAGAACAAATGGCATTATATGGACTTTATGAGCGCTAGGCCAATGTACAGACTTTACGAGCGCTAAGTCGATGTACAAACTTGAAGAGATGCATGCTACAGTGCAATGTATAGATGAGCGTAGGTAAAGATTAAGAATGTATAGACTTGCTCAGTTCAGCACGTAGGTAAAGATGCCAATGCAGTGTACAGACTTTGAGCGTAGGTAAAGATAGCAATGTGTAGACTTCATCTCTAAGTCTATACAACCAATGCAGTGTACAGACTTTGCAAGAAACACTAGACGCTGTACAGACTTAGTCACAAGCTGAACAATCGGATGTATAGACTTGAGATGAATGCATGAACAGTCCGATGTACAGACTTGCCAAATGGATAGACTTTAAGTCCAATGCGAAAGGCTGTACAGACTTGGATGAATGAACAAGCATGAATGTATAGACTTTGAAAGACACTGCATGAACAATATGATGCTATGTGCAGACTTGGGCTGTACAGACTTGCTGCCTAGTCGATGTACAGACTTCCTATATGTTCAAGTCCAATGTATAGACTTGCTGAGATATGCACCTGAAGAATGTACAGACTCTAAGCGTGAATGATGTAACGATGTATATACTTTACAAATGTTCATGCTACCAATGTACAGACTTGCTATGCTTACGCATGGACCAAGTCTGTATAGACTTTGATGCAATGCATGAACAAGAAGGTGATGTATAGACTTCTTAACAGACGCATGCAGCAATTGTTTGCACTGATGCAGTATATGCACAGAAGAAGCAATGCACCGATGCAATGTATGCACAAAGCAGATATTGAACTGAAGCAATGGATGTATAGACTTGATATCTGACAGAATGCAATGCATCGATCAAGTGTTTGCATATGCAGTAACTAGCAGTAATGCATGTATACTAAACACAATGAATGGCTCACTGTAAAACTTTCACTGTGTTGCTATCATCAAAACAAAATATCATAAGCTTGTGCCTTAGGGGCACAACAGAAGAGAGAGAGAGAAAGAGACGGTGAGGGAGAGAGAGAGAGAGAGACGGTGAGGGGCTGAGAGACGGTGAGAGGGAGAGAGACGGTGGAGAGAAGAGATGGGACGGAGGGAGAGGGAGAGAGAGAGACGGTGAGAGAGAGAGAGACGACGAGGGAGAGAGAGAGATACGGTGAGAGAGAAGGAGAGAGAGAGACGGTGAGGGAGAGAGAGAGATACGGTGAGAGAGAAAGAGAGAGAGATGGTGAGGGAGAGATACGGTGGGGAGAAGAGATGAGACGGAGGGAGAGAGAGAGAGAGACGGTGAGAGGGAGAGAGACGGCGAGGGAGAGAGAGAGATACGGTGAGAGAGAAAGAGAGAGATACGGTGAGAGAGAAAGAGAGAGATAGACGGTGAGGGAGAGACACCGCTGAGGAGGAGTGTGCCACTGAAGGGCCAAAAGGGTGTGTCGTTGAAGGGCCTAGGGGCGTACCGCTGGAGGGCCAAGGACTGTGCCGCTGAAGGGCTAAAATGGGTAGTTCTGAGCCCGTTGCAAGCACGAGTTGTGGCCCATTTAATTTTCTTCGAGGCACATGGACTGTGGGGGCTCTTGATGGTCGATTTCTCTTCACTGTCGTGACTCCGGAGACGGCTTCACGGCAGTGTGCGTATTTGGGGAGTCCGGATGACCAGTCCCTTCGGGGCTTCTTCACTCGGTGCCGTTGTTGATGCTGGGCCAAGCAGGATATCTAGGTGTGCAATTTTCGGTGTCCACAGGGTCTCCCTCAGATCCTTACTCCAAGCGATGGCTTCCCAAATTGAAATACTGGCAGGGAAGCGCTTCATCTGGTGGAGGACCTTTCGATCAGCTCGGGCTCGAGCATCCTCCAGAGAGGGTAGTATGTCAGGTTGAACCTTCTGCGGGCTGCCGTGCTATTCCTCGTCGGGAAGTTGCACTGCCTTGCCCTTACCACCGGGATCCGATTGGCCTTGATCGCCAGCGGACTCTTGGAACATGGATGCCAATGACGGCTCTTCTGGGGGTGACTGGTGGGTTGGCTCATCCTTACCGGACGGTCCCGCTTGCTCTGCTACAGCAGTTGGTACTGGTGCAGGGGCTGGGAGGCTGGCAGTAGCCTCGCCGATGCCGGAAGGATCGAAGGTATCAGATCCGCCCCGAATTTCTACTTCTGGAATGGGAGCTGGTTCCTTACCTCGAAAGAGGATGATTCACTCCGGGTCGAAGGTGGACGGAGAGAGGGGTAGCTCGGGAATTCTCTCACGGCCTCTACCATGTCCCCGGCCACGACCAGTGTGTTCTGGAGCTGACTGTAGCCCAAGAGGGGCAATAGTTATTTGTCTTGTCTGGAGGCTACTGGCTCGCCTCGCCGAGAAGCATTGATATTGTCGGGAGGTGGGATGGCCACCATATTGCAGGTGCAACGTCGAAGCATTTCTTTCAGCTGCTCTGTGGTAATCTCCTTGTCTTTATAGCACAAGGAGAGCTCATCAGGGATCACGAGTCTTTCGCCATTCTTGAGCTTTTGGATCATCTCTTGGACCCAATTTCTGAGGCGGGCTCATTTCTGTATTTCTTCCCACGGGATGTAGCTGTCGAGTGGGAGAGCCCCGGTAGGATGAGGGGGAACGTATTCCTCCAGGCCATCAATGAGCCGCTGAAGCCTTTGGAGAGGCGCCGGCTCGGTCAGAGATTGCAGGGCGGCGGCTTGTTCAGCTTGTTTCTTGAGCCGCCTTCTGAGGTTCTTCCTCCTATTTTTCTCTTGTCTCTTGGCGATAGCAGTCTCCAAGGGAGTAGGAGGGAGAGGTGCTGGGGCCGGAGTTGACAAATCATGTTGTGGATATCTCCGAGCTGACGCCCTTGTGGGGCGAGGTCGATGACTCTTCCTTGTCCGGATTTTAATCCAGGCGCCTTCCGCTTGTTGTATCTGGAAGGTGGCATTAATCCCCTGCTCGATAACCTCGAGCGGCAATTCCTGGTATGCCAGAATGCTGGGACTGGCATCCGAAGACATATGCACGGTTTGATGCCTTAACCGCGGTGGCGACGGGAGCCTACGAGAAGTCGGTAGGCTGGTGCTGGTGTCCGAAGACGTGTGCGTGGTTTGATGCCTTAACCGCGGTGGCGATGGAGATGTCTTCCGCTGAGCCGATGCATTGGAACCGGTGTTGGGGGACATGTGCGCGGTTTGATGCCTTACCCGCGGTGGCGGTGGCTTCTGTTGAGGAGCGGACAGAGAGGGACACTGGTCATCCTGCTCCTTAGTCTTGCCTTTGCAACCATGCTGAGAGCTGGGCCTGGCGACCAATGACAGTGTCGCGGAACCTTGTCGCTCTGCACAGTTATCTCAACTTTGTGGAAGGGTGGAACCTTGTGGCGGTGAGCCCACCACTTGAATCGAAGCCACTGAAGACTCCGAAGATGTCTTCTTTGTACTCCGGAATGTGTCAAATGGTAGGCGAAGAGGACGGAACGGCCCCTCCGCTAGGGAGGTGTCACGAGGCTGAGGTAGCGCATCACCCTATTTTTGCTTTCCCTTCCTATCCGTGGCTGTCAATGGCGGAGATAGGATAGGAGGAGGACCAGGAAGAGCTGCAGAGCCTGTCGTCGTCTCTCCCACTAAAACGTCCTCCCGGCCGAGGAGGACCCGGAGGAGCCTGGCAGTGTCTTCTTCATGAAAGGGGAGAGACTTTAGCTCCCGCCAGGGCCGCCATTGCACGGCTGAAGTGCCTGGGGTTGGCTGGCTAGGTGCTGATGTTTGGGAGCCCTCGAGGGCCGGAGGAGCAGGGGCATGAATGACGTTGACCGAGAAGTTGGTTGGCTCCATCTCTTGACTGGCCTCCTGCTCTCTACGCCTTCGCAGTCACTTGAGCGCTTCTTGGTTGTCAGTCCGGAACTCGAGCCATTCTGGAGGATGCTGGTAAGGCAGCCTGTGCCCATTCTCTTGAGGAGAGTCCAGCCGCTCTGGTGCATCCGTGGCGATGCTCAGGGTCTCTTCGACAGCTTGCCAAAGCCTGACGAGCGACATGAAGTTTCCTTCCGCATCGATCTGCTCCCCTTGGATCTGTTCCTAGATGAGGTATTGGACTTCCTCACAAGACTCGATCAGGTGGCAGATTCTGGCATGGAAGGGATAATATTCGGGGTGACTACGATCCCAATGGGTGTATCTAGGAGGCGAATCGCGTGGCATGATTTGCCCAGTCTCGACGAGGATATCGAAGAGTCACCGGGTTCTCTCCCTGGGGAAGGAGAGAGGTCTCCGATCATGCCAAGGCCTCCGCCCTGGATACCAGATCGAACGTTCCCTTTGACTGGCACTGGGTTTCTCTGATTCGTCGTTAGAAAGAGAGAACGGGGCCATCATGTGGATGACATTGGCCGAGGGGTGAGCCACGCGCGCTGCTTTAGTTGGCCTGGCCCACGTATGTGGCTGCGGGGGATCGACGAGTCCGCTCTTCATCTTGACGAGGCCGTCTCGGATCAGCTTCTGTGCCTGAGTCTTGAAGACGTAGCAATCTTCAATTGAATGACCCAGCATGCGATGGTATAGGCAATAACTGGGATCGTCGATATTCAGAGCCTCGTCCTGCTTGCGGATTTCTGGCAGTTCGATAATCTTTTGAGCCATGCAGAGGTCGAAGAGCATCTTTATATGTTCTTTCTTGAAGGAGAAGGGTGTCTTCATGCGCTCAGAGAAGGACGGAACAGCCTGCTTGTCCGCTGGATTTTTGTCAGAGCCACTGGATTCGGCCACTTTACTGGCCTTAGCGGCAGGGGTGAACTCTATGATATTCACCTCCTTATCGGGCTGGCATTCTCGCGCTTGTTTACCCTTTGCTGTAGTATAGCTTGGGTTGTCGGCGAAGAACATTGATACAAGAAATATAAAGTGATCTAGAAGGGGAGGGGATGAATAGATCACTGTTTGCAACCGATTAAAAAATTACTGAAGAATGATTCACTTAAAACAAGCAATCTCGGAGTTGAACCCACAAAAACGCAGTGCGGACAATAGCTCGAGTGGATAGAAGGCACACCACAAAATCACCACAGACAATCACACGAGTACCCAGAGGATTTTAAGGTGGTTCGGTCAGACCTCCAGTCTGCCTACGTCCACCCCTCACTTCAAATCGAAGTGAGGCTTCCACTAGCACCTGCTAGCAAAGCAGACTCAGTCTGCGACAATGGCTGATTCACAGCTTCACCAGGGGAACACCCTCCCCTCTTCTTCCACACCCGGAGGGAACCCTAAGAACGCCAAGTCCCTAGAAACCAGGAAACAAGTTCCTCTTCCTCCAACCGGAGGGAACACTAGTGATCTGCAGTCACTAGAACCAGAGACTAAGGTCTCTCTTCCTCTGAATCCCAGAGGGAACACCTCTTCTACGAGAGGGAACAATACTGCAACCTCTGTTGTAAGTAAACCAGAGAGAACACGTCTCTCTCTTCCCCTGAACACCAGGAGGTAACACAGAGGATTTTCAATCAAGAAGGAAAAAATATATAAAAATGAAAACAAGAAAGAAGGAAGCCAAATTTCAGAAATTAGAAACAATTTAGCTCAAACTAAGCAGCAGACTTCGAATTTGATCCGTAAGTCAATACCCATCTTCTGATCACACTTCTGCTCTCTCTTCTCTCTCAACTGGATCACTCTAGTTTCTCAGGGAGGCTCTTTCTTGTCTGCTCTCACTCAAATTTCTTTACTGTAACCTCGGAGCTCCTCCTTTTCGTAGATGGTGAGGCAGTGCTTTTATAAGCGATCAGGAGGGTTCATGCAAGGCTTGTGCTTCCCGCGCTCGATCCAGAACCTTCTTGCCACGTGCCCTTATAGCATTGGTTCCTTTAGTATTGGATCACGTGCAGCCCAGACATTGGGAAATATTCTTCCTCAGACCACCTTCTTCTTTTTGTTTTTCTTCTTCTCCTGCAAAGAAATTTAAAACCATTAAAACTCAGGGCCACAAAAACTAAAATTGCATGAGGTATGTGATAGCAATACGAGATGCACTATACTAAGAACGACACGAGATACACAAGATGACTACAGCACGAAATAAAGAGAGAATGACACGAGGTCAGATGAGAACAGCACGAGGTGAGAGGGAAATAACACAGAGTGAAACGATAGAAACACACGATCAGAGGAACCTTGGACGAAGACAGAAAGAAGCAACACTAAGACACAAATACAAAAACAACATGAAGACACAAAAACAACACCACGAAGACACAAACACAGAAACAACACGAAGACATAAAAATGACTCGAATACAAAATTGCTCGAACTTACGAACGACTCGAAGACGAGGATGACACGGACTAAAACCAACTCGAAGACGAAAACAGAACCCTACACGAAGTGTGGTCACAAAGCAAAAAGGACACGGGGTCTAGGAAAAACAACACGAAGACAGAAGACAGGAACGGCTACAACGACACGTGATAAAACAGTGAAAGTAGGAAAACGACTCGAGTAACTATAGTAGATGACATGAAAACACAAGAGCAAAAATAAAAGGATGACTCGAGATGAGCAACTAAATACTGAGGAAACGACACGAGGTTCACAGGAAAACGACTTGAAGTTCATTAGAACAAATCGAGCTGCTTCAGCAAACAGCACGAAGACAATCAACAAACATAGTTGGAACAACACGACGTACAAAAGGACAACACGAAGTGTAGTGAACACAAACAACACGAAGTATGAAAGGAACAGTACGGACATACAAGGTACTACCTCATAGCAGTATTCCTGTTAATCATGGAAATTTCAAATGCATAACATTACACAAGATATCTGATGAAAATGACAATATTTAACATAGTGATGCTCATCATCAAAACACTAGGGAAGTCACAAAAATCTAACAATCTCTCCCTTTTTGATGATGGTAACACTATATTAAATAACAGAGATGAAGTGTAATGAGATTATGTGAAGATAAGCAATGCAGACACACAACACACTCGCCTCCTCTGACAACTCCCAAGAGCTCCCCCTGAACACAACAACTGCCTCCCTCAGCAAAACACAAGCAATACACTTAGCAAAACACTCTCCCCCTCAGTAAAACACAAGCAATACACTCTCCCCCTTTGACATCATCAAAACTAGGGGCAGGTCTGAAAATATCATGAAAAGAAAATTGCTGACAGTGGAGAGAAAACAAAAGAGAGTATGGCTGATAAAGGAGAGTTATTGAGATGTTTAGGCAATTAAGAAAGCCATTAATTTAATGTGAGGATTTTGAAGATCAGTTAGTCAGATTGTGTGCAAAATGGTGAATGAAGATCCGCTCCATACACAGAACCAGATTCTAAGCAAGGAAGGTACAAGATACCAGTATGGTCAGAGTAAGTCTTTACTCAGAGAGTATAAAGCAAGGAAGTCAGGAAAACAAAGACCTGTGGTATTGAAAACAAACAAACCAAGAACTATATGCCAAGTGAACAGGATCTTGATACCAAGAGGGAGAAAATTTTTTCCAAAGAGGGTCAAGATCAAAGGTAAATCTGTCAAGTACACCTTTGACATTAGGGAGACAGCTTGTTTAGAGGCAGGAATCCCCAGTTACTTGGTGGCGAGACCACATTACCCCTTCTGACAAGAGGACAGAGATAGTATTCTAACTGGTGTTGACATTAAGGTGACACCTTTACCAGAGGCTAGACACCCGAGTTACTAACCAGATATGTACCATAGCTCTGTATGATCAAGACAGCTAATTAAACCTGATTTATACTGCCATCTCATGACATGGGATGCTTTCACTTCATTGATGAAAGTCCCAGTTTCTCAATGAACAGTTAACAAGGTTGTTAAAACTTCTTTCATGAATTTTTTTTTTCATTAAACTGCACTTGAAACCTTGTAAATTAGTCTTGATTCAGTTTGAGAACAATACACCAGCTCCAAAGTTTTTCAGACTAACACACTATATACCTCATTTCGGACGTAACTCGACTAAGTAGGTATGCTGTACTGGCTAGATCAGAAGTCGGTTACAGTGTAGGAAGATAGTCTTGAATTCAGATTTTGATCTCAGTGGGACTAACAGTTGAAATTCCAACAAGAAATTAGATGAACAGTCTTAACGGCTAAAGCATCCAAAAATTTCTTTTATACACCTACTCAAACTGATTCTCTTATAAGGTCAGCAAAAATCCGTTCAAAGTATGTTCAGATTTGGCCAAAAGAGCATGACACCTATTATTAATCTAACTCCCCCTGAGACCTTGACTCCAGCTCAGACTTAACCAAGACATACCTCAAAACACCTCAAAGAAAACAAAGTGATATCAATCAATACGAGTGAATCAGCAAACACTCATAATGAGGTTAGTTTCAGCAACATACAATGAGTATAGATAAGCACAAGAGCACATGATAGATTATTCAGAGATCAATTATTCAATCATGAAATTCTGTAAATACCTAATTCTCTGCGCAATGTGCTAAATTTTTCAGTATCCAGTGGCTTAGTGAAAATATCTACAATTTGTGAGTTAGTGCCAACATGGATCAACTCAAAGGTATTCCTAGCTACTTCATCTCGAATAAAATGATGTCTGATTTTGATGTGTTTAGTTCGAGAATGAAGTACAGGATTCTTTGCAATGTTTATTGCACTAGTATTGTCACAAAAGATGGAAGTGCAACCTAGCTCAACTGAGTAATCCAGAAGCTGGTGTTTTATCCATATAACCTGTGTGCCACAGCTCCCTGCTGCCACATACTCAGCTTCGGCAGTAGAAAGAGCCACAGAGTGTTGCTTCTTGGATTCCCAAGAGACTAGGCACCCTCCTAAAAATTCGCAGTGACCACTAGTACTTTTCCTGTCCAATTTACATCCTGTGTAATCTGCATCTGTATATGCAATGAGATCTAAGCTACATGATGCAGGATACCAAAGACCTAGATCATGGGTAGCAGATAAGTATCTAAAGATTCTTTTTACAGCTGCCAAATGCAATTCAGTAGGTCTAGCCTGGTATCTGGCACACATCCCTACACTAAATTGAATGTCAGGCCTGGATGCTGTTAAGTAGAGGAGTGAATCGATCATACCTCTATATAATTTAGCATCCACCTCTTTACCTTTTTCGTCTGAATCCAGTGAGGAGTTGGTGCCCATGGGTGTTGAGATAGTCTTGAGGTTGGTCATTCCAAACTTTTTCAGCATCTCCAGAGTATACTTGGTTTGATTTATGAAACAACCATCCTCCATCTGTTTGACCTGTAGCCCAAGAAAATACTTTAGTTCGCCAACTAAACTCATTTCAAATTCATGAGACATAGATTCAGAAAATTCTTTACACAATTTTGAATTGTTAGATCCGAAGATGATATCATCAACATATATCTGGACCACTATTAAATCCTTTCCGAGATTTTTGGTGAAGAGGGTTTGGTCAACCTTACCTCGAGTGTAGCCCTTACTCAAGAGGAATTCAGAAAGTCTCTCATACCAGGCTCAGGGAGCCTGCTTCAATCCATAGAGAGCTTTATTCAACCTAAAAACCATGTTAGGCTGAACAGAGAAATTAAAACCTGGAGGTTGTTCAACATATACTTCTTCCTTCAATAACCCATTTAAGAATGCACTTTTGACATCCATCTGCTGCAGCCAAATGTTCCTAGAGTATGCAAATGTAAGCAGAATTCTTATAGCTTCCATCCTAGCCACTGGGGCATAGGATTCATCAAAATCCACACCAAATTCCTGACTGTAGCCTTGAGCTACAAGTCTTGCTTTGTTTCTAGAAATAGCTCCATTCTCATCAACTTTATTCTTGAAAACCCATTTAGTGCCAATGACATGAGTGTTATCAGGTCTGAGAACTAGTTCCCATACAATATTTTTCTCAAATTGATTTAACTCCTCACACATGGCGGATACCCAAGAATCATGTTTTAAGGCTTCTTCCACAGATTTGGGTTCCACCTGAGATACCAATGCAGCTAAGTCATGTTCTTGGACAATTCTAAAATGAGACCTTGTCCTAGGAGGATCATGCAAATTGCCTATGACATTTTCACTAGGGTGGTCTTTGTGAAATATTATCTCACTTGAGGGTTCACCTACCTCAGCTGCTCCTTCTTGCTGTGAGTTTTCTGGTTGAGCAGCTGGCTGCATCTCTCCTTCTTCAATTTTCTCCAAGAAATCTCCCTCATTAGATGGCTCCCTGTCATCATTCATCACTTTGTTAGAGAAATCATTTTCATCAAACACTACATGCAGTGATTCTTCAACAGTTTGATCATCTTTATTGAAAACTCTGTAAGCCCTTGAGGTTTCTGAATATCCGAGAAAAATTCCAGGAGAGCTTCTAGCTTCAAATTTGTCCAAACCATTCTTACCATTATTGTGAATAAAATATTTGGAGCCAAAAACTTTAAAGTAAGAAATGTTTGGCTGCTTACCCTTGAGAAGTTCATAAGGAGTTTTCCTATGAGTAGGTCTTACCAAGGCTCAGTTTAGAATGTAGCATGCAGTATTCGCAGCTTCAGCCCAAAATCTCCTTGGAAGTCCACTCTCAATCAGCATAGTCCTGGCCATTTCAATTATTGACCTGTTTCTTCTCTCAACAATTCCGTTCTGCTCCGGTGTCCTGGGAGAAGAGAATTTGTGAGTCACTCCCTCTCTTGAGCAAAATTCAGAAAATGAAGAGTTCTCAAACTCTCCTCCATGGTCAGACTGAATTGTAATGATATTATGTTCACCTTGCAGTTTGATTTTATTGAAAAGTTCTTCAAAGTGAACAAAAGCATCATTTTTATTTGCTAAACAAAACAACCAAGAAAATCTAGTGAAGTCATCAACTATGACTAATCCATATCTCTTACCTGAAAAACTTTGTATGTGAGTAGGACCAAAGAGATTCATGTGCAAGTGCTGCAGCGGTTTAGATGAAAGACTCTTAGTTCTCAACTTAAAAACTGCACGAGTCTGTTTACCTTATGCACAAGCATCACATAGCTTGGACTCTAACTGAAATCTTACTCTGGACAAACCTCTAACTAGGTTATGCTTAGACAGTTTATTCATTGTAGACAAACTAGCATGGCCTAGACGCCTATGCCAGTCATAAGCAACCTGTTCAGAGTTAGCAGACATACACAAGTTAGTTTCAGGATTATCATCCAGGTCTACGATGTATTCATTGTTTACTCTATGACCTTTGAACATGACGTTATCAGAATTCAGCTCAAAAACAGTGCAGGAATTGTGGTCAAAGAGTACCTTGTGTCCTTTGTCGCAGAGTTGACTTATACTTACCAAGTTGTGCTGAAGTCCTTCTACAAGATACACATCTTCAATGGAGTTAGTAGAGGACTTACCAACTGTACCAATTCCAATTATTCTCCCTCTGTTATTTCCACCGAATTTGACCAAGTCCCCAAACTTCATTTTCAGTTTGCTAAATTTGGACCGATCTCCTGTCATGTGCCTGCTACAGCCGCTGTCAAGATATCACTTGTTATGCTCGGCTGCCAGGCTAACCTGCGAGAGTTCAGACAAAGTAATGTGGGACCCAATTCAAATTGGGTCCAAAGATAGTTTTCAATTTATCCAAATTACACTTAGGAACCCACATTTGTTTTACTGTTCTTTTCAGTGATTTTATGTAGATTGATTCTTCCTTCTTGGCATTTCTCAGTGGGTGTTGAATGAGCCTATTCCTATTAGAATTATGCTGTTTCCGAACAGAAAAATTGTTGTTTGGCCTCTTAGAGGAAACACGTGTGTGCTGAGCATAATTCATGTAACCATTTTTATTCAAATGAAAATTATGCTGAAAGTGATGCATGTTTGCATGCTTTCCTTGATAACTAGCATGCTGAACTTTCTTAGCGAAACTGTTCACCTTTCTAGTGACATCAATAGGAATGGTCGTGTGAAAACCTTTGTTCCACAACTGTTGCACAGGAGCAGTTCTAGTCTCAGGATTTCCTGACTTAGCTTGCTGACCAGTGGATTGACTGGATTTGCTGGTCGAAACCTTCAATGTAGAGACAGATTTGGAACTGGATGGTGTTTCTAGTTTTTCTTTACCCTTGGCGGAGCAGAACGTGACAGTTTTAAATTCAAAGGGTTTTTTACTTGTGGGATAGTATCCTAATCCCTCCCTATTGAAGTTTACCCTCGACCCCAGAAGGGCATCCAGATTGTTTCTCCCCTCTGTAAATTTTTCTAGCATTTTTCCTTTGTCCTCAATCTCCTTCTGAAGTTCATTACATTGGTCCTGGAGTTCCTGATTAACTTTTCGAACCACCTCATATTTTTCTGCAATCAGTCTAAACTCTTTTTTACTCTCTTCAGTTTTACTCTTCAGCTCATTCATCCTAGCTAGATTTTCCTCTCTTTCCATTCTAAACTTCTTGATCTCACTTCTAGCCTAATCTAGCTCAATGGCCATCTCCTTGGTTTTCATGTTATCCGTAACAGCAATAGAGTGTTCCTCAGAAACAGAGTGAAACTTTCGTTTAAGCATTCTGTGCTCCTTGGTTAGAAAATTATATTTAGCTAACAGGTCGCCATAGGCGTCCTCCCAATCATCCAAAGTAAAATTCTCAAATAAGTTCGTTACCTCTTCCTCATGGTTGGCCATGAGGCAAGTCTTCTCTTCACTTTCACTGGACGAGGTGGCTTCTGGATCCTCCTCTTCGTCGCTCCATGTGCACATCATGGCTTTCTTCTTCTTGTGCACCATCTTCTTCTGGTATCTGGGAGCCTTAGCTTGCAGCTCTGGACATTCACTTTTCATTGGACCAGGTTTCTGACAATGGTAGCAGGTAACCTTCTTAACAAGCCGGTTCTTCTCAAGTTCTCGTTCAGGAGGCTTCCTTGCAGCATTAAATTTCTTTCTCCTGTAGAATTTTCCTTTAGTCCTCAAGAACTTTCTGAATTGCCTGGTGAGCATGGCCTGCTCGCCCTTGTCCAGGTCTGAGAATCCATCAGAGTCTTCACTGCTACCACCACTGCTGCTGCTGATGCTGCTCTTCTTAGTATGTCGTGAGACTTTCAGAGCAACATTCTTTCCCTTTCTGTCATGTCCATCATTCCCTTGTTTGAAGTTCATTTCGTGGGTCATGAGAGAGCCAATCAGCTAGGTTACTGACATGATCTAGAAGGGGAGGGGATGAATAGATCACTGTTTGCAATCGATTAAAAAATTACTGAAGAATGATTCACTTAAAACAAGCAATCTCGGAGTTGAACCCACAAAAACGCAGTGCAAACAATAGCTCGAGTGGATAGAAGGCACACCACAAAATCACCACAGACAATCACACGAGTACCCAGAGGATTTTAAGGTGGTTCGGTCAGACCTCCAGTCTGCCTACGTCCACCCCTCACTTCAAATCGAAGTGAGGCTTCCACTAGCACCTGCTAGCAAAGCAGACTCAATCTGCGACAATGGCTGATTCACAGCTTCACCAGGGGAACACCCTCCCCTCTTCCTCCACACCCGGAGGGAACCCTAAGGATGCCAAGTCCCTAGAAACCAGGAAACAAGTTCCTCTTCCTTCAACCGGAGGGAACACTAGTGATCTGCAGTCACTAGAACCAGAGACTAAGGTCTCTCTTCCTCTGAATCCCAGAGGGAACACCTCTTCTATGAGAGGGAACAATACTGCAACCTCTGTTGCAAGTAAACCAGAGAGAACACGTCTCTCTCTTCCCCTGAACACCAGGAGGTAACACAGAGAATTTTCAATCAAGAAGGAAAAAACATATAAAAATGAAAACAAGAAAGAAGGAAGCCAAATTTCAGAAACTGGAAACAATGTAGCTCAAACTAAGCAGCAGACTTCAGATTTGATCCGTAAGTCAATACCCATCTTCTGATCACTCTTCTGCTCTCTCTTCTCTCCCAACTGGATCACTCTAGTTTCTCAGGGAGGCTCTTTCTTGTCTGCTCTCACTCAAATTTCTTTACTGTAACCTCGGAGCTCCTCCTTTTCGTAGATGGTGAGGCAGTGCTTTTATAAGTGATCAGGAGGGTTCATGCAAGGCGTGTGCTTCCCGCGCTCGATCCAGAACCTTCTTGCCACGTGCCCTTATAGCATTGGTTCCTTTAGTATTGGATCACGTGCAGCCCAGACATTGGGAAATATTCTTCCTCGGACCACCTTCTTCTTTTTGTTTTTCTTCTTCTCCTGCAAAGAAATTTAAAACCATTAAAACTCAGGGCCACAAAAACTAAAACTGCATGAGGTATGTGATAGCAATACGAGATGCACTATACTAAGAACGACACGAGATACACAAGATGACTACAGCACGAAATAAAGAGAGAATGATACGAGGTCAGATGAGAACAGCACGAGGTGAGAGGGAAATAACACGGAGTGAAACGATAGAAACACACGATCAGAGGAACCTTGGACGAAGACAGAAAGAAGCAACACTAAGACACAAATACAAAAACAACATGAAGACACAAAAACAACACTACGAAGACACAAACACAGAAACAACACAAAGACATAAAAATGACTCGAATACAAAATTGCTCGAACTTACGAATGACTCGAAGACGAGGACGACACGGACTAAAACCAACTCGAAGATGAAAATAGAACCCTACACGAAGTGTGGTCACAAAGCAAAAAGGACACGGGGTCTAGGAAAAACAACACGAAGATAGAAGACAGGAACGGATACAACGACACGTGATAAAACAGTGAAAGCAGGAAAATGACTCGAGTAACTACAGTAGATGACATGAAAACACAAGAGCAAAAATAAAAGGATGACTCGAGATGAGCAACTAAATACTAAGGAAACGACACGAGGTTCACAGGAAAACGACTCGAAGTTCATCAGAACAAATCGAGCTGCTTCAGCAAACAGCACAAAGACAATCAACAAACATAGTTGGAACAACACGACGTACAAAAGGACAACACGAAGTGTAGTGAACACAAACAACACGAAGTATGAAAGGAACAGTACGGACATACAAGGTACTACCTCATAGCAGTATTCCTGTTAATCATGGAAATTTCAAATGCATAACATTACACAAGATATCTGATGAAAATGACAATATTTAACATAGTGATGCTCATCATCAAAACACTAGGGAAGTCACAAAAATCTAACAATCTCCCCCTTTTTGATGATGGCAACACTATATTAAATAACAGAGATGAAGTGCAATGAGATTATGTGAAGATAAGCAATGCAGACACACAACACACTCGCCTCCTCTGACAACTCCCAAGAGCTCCCCCTGAACACAACAACTGCCTCCCTCAGCAAAACACAAGCAATACACTCAGCAAAACACTCTCCCCCTCAGTAAAACACAAGCAATACACTCTCCCCCTTTGACATCATCAAAACTAGGGGCAAGTCTGAAAATATCATGAAAAGAAAATTGCTGACAGTGGAGAGAAAACAAGAGAGAGTATGGCTGATAAAGGAGAGTTATTGAGATGTTTAGGCAATTAAGAAAGCCATTAATTTAATGTGAGGATTTTAAAGATCAGTTAGTCAGACTGTGTGCAAAATGGTGAATTAAGATTCACTCCATACACAGAACCAAATTCTAAGCAAGGAAGGTATAAGATACCAGTATGGTCAGAGTAAGTCTTTACTGAGAGAGTATAAAGCAAGGAAGTCAGGAAAACAAAGACCTGTGGTATTGAAAACAAACAAACCAAGAACTATATGCCAAGTGAACAGGATCTTGATACCAAGAGGGAGAAATTTTTTTCCAAAGAGGGTCAAGATCAAAGGTAAATCTGTCAAGTACACTTTTGACATTAGGGAGACACCTTGTTTAGAGGCAGGAATCCCCAGTTACTTGGTGGCGAGACCACATTACCCCTTCTGACAAGAGGACAGAGATAGTATTCTAACTGGTGTTAACATTAAGGTGACACCTTTACCAGAGGCCAGACACCCCAATTACTAACCAGATATGTACCATAGCTCTGTATGATCAAGACAGTTAATTAAACCTGATTTATATTGCCATCACATGACATGGGATGCTTTCACTTCATTGATGAAAGTCCCAGTTTCTCAATGAACAGTTAACAAGGTTGTTAAAACTTCTTTCATGAATTTTTTTTTTCATTAAACTGCACTTGAAACCTTGTAAATTAGTCTTGATTCAGTTTGAGAACAATACACCAGCTCCAAAGTTTTTCAGACTAACACACTATATACCTCATTTCGGACGTAACTCGACTAAGTAGGTATGCTGTACTGGCTAGATCAGAAGTCGGTTACAGTGTAGGAAGATAGTCTTGAATTCAGATTTTGATCTCAGTGGGACTAACATTTGAAATTCCAACAAGAAATTAGATGAACAGTCTTAACGGCTAAAGCATCCAAAAATTTCTTTTATACACCTACTCAAACTGATTCTCTTATAAGGTCAGCAAAAATCCGTTCAAAGTATGTTCAGATTTGGCCAAAAGAGCATGACACCTATTATTAATCTAACTCCCCCTGAGACCTTGACTCCAGCTCAGACTTAACCAAGACATACCTCAAAACACCTCAAAGAAAACAAAGTGATATCAATCAATACGAGTGAATCAGCAAACACTCATAATGAGGTTATTTTCAGCAACAGACAATGAGTATAGATAAGCACAAGAGCACATGACAGATTATTCAGAGATCAATTATTCAATCATGAAATTCTGTAAATACCTAATTCTCTGCGCAATGTGCTAAATTTTTCAGTATCCAGTGGCTTAGTGAAAATATCTGCAATTTGTGAGTTAGTGCCAACATGGATCAACTCAAAGGTCTTCCTAGCTACTTCATCTCGAATAAAATGATGCCTGATTTCGATGTGTTTAGTTCGAGAATGAAGTACAGGATTCTTTGCAATGTTTATTGCACTAGTATTGTCACAAAAGATGGAAGTGCAACCTAGCTCAACTGAGTAATCCAGAAGCTGGTGTTTTATCCATATAACCTGTGTGCCACAGCTCCCTGCTGCCACATACTCAGCTTCGGCAGTAGAAAGAGCCACAGAGTGTTGCTTCTTGGATCCCCAAGAGACTAGGCACCCTCCTAAAAATTCGCAGTGACCACTAGTACTTTTCCTGTCCAATTTACATCCTGTGTAATCTGCATCTGTATATGCAATGAGATCTAAGCTACATGATGCAGGATACCAAAGACCTAGATCATGGGTAGCAGATAAGTATCTAAAGATTCTTTTTACAGCTGTCAAATGCAATTCAGTAGGCCTAGCCTGGTATCTGGCACACATCCCTACACTAAATTGAATGTCAGGCTTGGATGCTGTTAAGTAGAGGAGTGAACCGATCATACCTCTATATAATTTAGCATCCACCTTTTTACCTTTTTCGTCTGAATCCAGTGAGCAGTTGGTGCCCATGGGTGTTGAGATAGTCTTGAGGTTGGTCATTCCAAACTTTTTCAGCATCTCCAGAGTATACTTGGTTTGATTTATGAAACAACCATCCTCCATCTGTTTGACATGCAGCCCAAGAAAATACTTTAGTTCGCCAACTAAACTCATTTCAAATTCTTGAGACATAGATTCAGACAATTCTTTACACAATTTTGAATTGTTAGATCCGAAGATGATATCATCAACATATACCTGGACCACTATTAAATCCTTTCCGAGATTTTTGGTGAAGAGGGTTTGGTCAACCTTACCTCGAGTGTAGCCCTTGCTCAAGAGGAATTCAGAAAGTCTCTCATACCAGGCTCGGGGAGCCTGCTTCAATCCATAGAGAGCTTTATTCAACCTAAAAACCATGTTAGGCTGAACAGAGAAATTAAAACCTGGAGGTTGTTCAACATATACTTCTTCCTTCAATAACCCATTTAAGAATGCGCTTTTGACATCCATCGGCTGCAGCCAAATGTTCCTAGAGCATGCAAATGCAAGCAGAATTCTTATAGCTTCCATCCTAGCCACTGGGGCATAGGATTCATCAAAATCCACACCAAATTCCTGACTGTAGCCTTGAGCTACAAGTCTTGCTTTGTTTCTAGAAATAGCTCCATTCTCATCTGATGGGAATCGACACCGAGCTTGTACTTTTCTTTTGCATTTATGTCCTTTTAGTTTATGTTTATATCCCTGGGAAAGTATGTACGCAAATGTAAGGCTTTATAAGCCAATAAGTCATTCCCATGGATTGTGTGGGTTTTTGTGCAATTTTGTAGTAGGTCCAGCTAGGGGGCCCTCAGCCCTTTCCCATTGGTCCATGTCACCTTGTGGGGTTGGTCAACCATCCTAGGAGGACATCTAGAAGGTTGGACTAGTCTTGTGGACACATGGCGGACAAAGGGTGAAGAATGTCAACATTCTACACCCACCCCACCTACCTCTTCCATGGTCAATAGGCCGCCCCCTTCCCCTTGATTTTTTTATTAGTTTTTGTGTGTTATTCACACCTCATCCCAGCCCTTCAATCCCCATCCCAAGATCCAAGGATTGAGGTTGGATTTGGTTGGAAGCATATATAAGCTTGTATTTTCATGTAAAAATTAGTGAAAATCAGAAATTTTGTTGAATGCCAAGAAGGCTCTTGCGCCCCAGCCCTCTCCCCCTAGTTTCCTCTCCTCAAACCTCTAGTTCTAGAGTGTATCAATCTTCTATCTCCCCCTCTCAACCTCTAATCTTCATATGTGCCACCGCCGCCGCCGTTCGTGCCGCCTTCGAGCCGCCGCGGAGCCGTGTTCAAGTTTCTGTCCTGCTGGACAGAGGTGTAGTTCGTGAATTCTTGCTGCCAGCCACGAGTTCAGATGGATTTGAAATTTTGAGGGTGTCTTCTTGCCTTGAATCCCCACCTCCACCTAACTTTTCACATCCAAACTAATCCATTTAGTAATTTTCCATTTTCGTTCATTTTGCATTCCCAGATCTGTTTTGTCTCTGTCTACAGTGACAACAGTTCTGAGTTTCCCATCTCCGACAACCTTTTTGAATTTTTCAAAGCCTCCCAATTTTACTGGGAGTTTTGTCCATCATCCCCTACATCCACCATTTTTCCTGATTTTTGATATGCCATCTATCCATTTTTCAAAATTCATGTTCTAAATCTGCTACAGTGCCTTTAGTAAGATTCCAGATCCGACCCACTGTTAGTAAACAAATCCTATCAATTCGTAGCCACATCCAAACTTGTCCAAACTAGTTTTTCCGTCTTCCTAGGTCAATTTCCTACACCTTTGATGAAGACCTCAAGAGCTGAATCGGACATCCACCCTGCAGTCAACGACAGTTATCAGAGGACAACCCTACAGATCTGAGGGTTAAGCCACTGTACAACAGCAACTCAACAATTCATTAAAGCCTAGATCCGTGCAGATCTAGGCCAGATATTCAGGCCTAGATTAAAGGATTTGAAGTTAGCTTTCCAACGGCGCCAGTCTCGTGTCGATCCGACATCGGGGCTGATCGCAGCGCCCGTTCTCGCCGGGACGCGCGCTGAAAACCAGAAGTTGCAGATCCGTGGCCGGTTATTTCGACCGGTGCCGATCGGAGCCGCCCGGCCTCCGGCCGGCGAACCAGCGCGCCTCCACTCCAGGGAGTGCTCATCCAGGCATCCACCACCACAGCGGTGCCACCGGGTCCCACACGGCCCCTCCGGACAGCAGGTGGGCCCCACCGTCACTAGTTCGGGTGTTGCCGAATCAACGCGAGAAGCCGCCCGTCAACCCGAATTCGGTCCTCCCGGGCCCAGTTGTGTAGCCCTTTACCTCCCTGTGTGGAGTGAGTGATATTTCATTGCTGTCATCATTATGTAATATTTATCTCGGGAGTACGAGTTTCGGCCGGGTCCGCCTTCCCCACGCCGAGCGCATGGAGGTATCGCATTCGCTCCCTTACTTGGCATTTTGCTTACTTCATATATATTTGTTTATGCCGCTGCTAGAGAGCATGTGTAGGGATATCTAGCTCGCTTTATCTATTCAGTACCGCTGCTGCGAGAGAGTGCGAGACCGTCCCGTGACCCGATCCGGGCACACGAGAGAGCCGATCACCCTAGCTCATTGCCGGTTTCTCAACCGCGCACGTCCGACGCTTCCCTCGTTAAGGGACAACCGCGAGCTTATCGTGTCCGTGGTCTCGTCCCGCATCAATTTGGTATCAGAGCGAGTTGAGTCTAGGGTGTCAAAAAAAAGTGTCATTTACGTCTAGCCATTAGTCATTGTCTAAGTCGTGCTTAGGGTCATCATTGTTTTAAAATAAAAAAAAGTGTCTTTTTGCATTTACATCCCTTTACTCGGTATATCAAAAGGTGTTGTCCGAACGTTAGGCTACGCCTATCGGGAAGGCCGCACACTTGCGCGAGTGATCTTCGGATCGAGTAACTCCGCCACGTGCCGGGTTTTGGTTACGTCTAGGTGCATCATATTAGTGTGCGTTTACGTTAGTCGGTGTTTCCTAGTCTGTGTCGTTGCATGCCCACTCGGCGTGGTACCCAAACCCATCACCCCACATCTATGGCTAACCCTCGCGATGCCGCCTCGGGAGACTTCCACTCCTTACAGGAGGCAATGTTGGCCATTATGGCTCGGATGGACCGGTCCGAAGCCACCTTTCGGACCTTCACCGAAACCATGGATGGTCGCCTACGAGCTATGGAGGAACGCATGGAGACATCCGTCCAAGGCCTGGTCGGACGGTTGGAAGGGATGTCCCACGGAGACCCTCCTAGAGTGGTCCAAGACCCACCCCCACCTACCCAGGCTGCCGCCCAAGGCCAAGCCAATCCTATAGCTCAGGCCCTGCCTGCCATTGTGGCCCAGGACCCGCCCGCACATGCTCCTCAGCCACCCGCCCCTCCTCGGGTTCCCGACTTATCACGCCGTGACCTTGGTCTCGAGGACTATGGGTCCGACAATGCCTATGAGGGGTATGGTCAGCGCCGTCATGGCTTTCAGCCACAAAGAGATGAGGATGATAGGGTCCTTAAGACCGTGCGAGCGGACCCTCCCACTTTTTACGGGTCTTTGGATCCGAAAGTCTACGTAGATTGGGAGTTCGGCATGGACCGTTACTTTGAATGGTATGATATGTCGGAGCACCGAAGGGTCCGATTCACCACCATGAAGCTCATGGGACAGGCGTAAACCTATTGGAAGAATGTAGAGAGCCTGCTACTTCAGCGGCTAGAACCCCCGATTGACACATGGGCTGAGATGAAGAATAAGCTTCGGCAAAAGTACCTTTCGCCCACATACCGCCAGCGACTCATCGATAGATGGCAAAGTCTTAGCCAGGGAGACCGGTCCGTCTCCGAATACATCGCTGAATTTGATGAGTACTTTCTACGATGTGGTGTCACGGAGGAGAGTACCATGCCCGTTTCCCGCTTTCGACGTGGGTTGCGGCCACACTATCAGTATGAGCTTTTCCGCCGCAATGCCAAGACGTTGGAAGAGGCATACCAGGTTGCTCTCGAGTTGGAGCAATTTGAGGGAGAGTTTGAGTCTAGCCATCGGTTGGGCCCCACCCCTCTCCGTAGTACCGAGCCCCGTCACTCTATAGGCCCACATCAGCGGCCTCCCATGGCTCGTCCTCAGGAGCCCGCCCGTCAGGAGCACTTTGCTCCTCGACCTCACCCTCCTCCACCCCGGGATCTATTTCCACCCCAACCACCGGCACCCGTTGCCCGTCCCCCGGCTCCTATAGCCCATCCTCTGGCACCGGCACCCCCTCCACTATTGTCCAAGGCACCTACACCTCCCCCATTGCTGCCTACACCCCCTACCCGACGGGATGATAAGGGTAAGGCCCCTTTTATAGGAGAGAGTAGTCGGTCAAGAGTGCAGTGTTTCCACTGTCACGGGTTTGGCCACATTGCCAGCGAGTGTCCCGCTCGCACCACCCTAGCCCTAGGTGTTGGGGAATCCGTACCTCCCGAGCTTGAGTGTGTCGATTACGTGGCCGATGAGGCACTAGCCGAGGAGTACTATGCTTTGGGGGGAGAACTAGGGGACTCTCCCGCAATGCAGGATGCGGCCACCTAGTGGGATTGATGCTACCACCTTAGTCTAGAGTCGTGCATGAGTCAGTGTGTTTTCCTTGTGTGGTTTATTTTGTGTGGTTTGTTTGCATGGTTTGTGTGTCGTTTGTCTGCATGCGTCTTGTGCAAGCTCATTGTCGTTCTCTTATGAGTAAGAGACGAGTGGACTCACTTGATGAGTATGGGATCGGTTCCACATCTACACCTGGATCAGTCACCTATAGGGACTCAGCGGTGATTCCTAGTGAGTCTTCGAGCTGCTCCCTTTCCTTTTGAGAGTGCCCCACCCGGAGTGTCCACCTCTAGCCTATAGTAGTTCGCGCATATCGAGTATATATAGAATGAGCAGGTGACGATCACTTGGAGTGGAGCGTACCCGCGTTACTTGGCACGGTGACGGATCCGCCGGAATACTCGAGCATCCCTACCCCTACTCGACGGGGTCGAGTTACTCCCACCCGGGGAGAGTTGATGGGAATCGACGCCGAGCATGTACTTTTCTTTTGCATTTATGTCCTTTTAGTTTGTGTTTATATCCTTGGGAAAGTATGTACGTAAATGTAAGGCTTTATAAGCCAATGAGTCATTCCCATGGATTGTGTGGGTTTTTGTGCAATTTTGTAGTAGGTCCAGCTAGGGGGCCCTCAGCCCTTTCCCATTGGTCCATGTCACCTTGTGGGGCTGGTCAACCATCCTAGGTGGACATCTAGAAGGTTGGACTAGTCTTATGGACACATGGGGGACAAAGGGTGAAGAATGTCAACATTCTACACCCACCCCACCTACCTCTTCCATGGTCAATAGGCCGCCCCCTTCCCCTTGATTTTTTTTATTAGTTTTTGTGTGTTATTCACACCTCATCCCAGCCCTTCAATCCCCATCCCAAGATCCAAGGGTTGAGGTTGGATTTGGTTGGAAGCATATATAAGCTTGTATTTTCATGTAAAAATTAGTGAAAAATCAGAAATTTTGTTGAATGCCAAGAAGGCTCTTGCGCCCCAACCCTCTCCCCCTGGTTTCCTCTCCTCAAATCTCCAGTTCTAGAGTGTATCAATCTTCTATCTCCCCCTCTCAACCTCTGATCTTCATCTGTGCCGCCGCCGCCGCCGTTCGTGCCGCCTTCGAGCCGCCGCAGAGCCGTCTTCAAGTTTCTGTCCTGCTGGACAGAGGTGTAGTTCGTGAATTCTTACTGCCAGACAAGAGCTCAGATGGATTTGAAATTTTTAGGGTGTGTTCTTGCCTTGAATCCCCACCTCCACCTACATTTTCACATCCAAACTCCTCCATTTAGTAATTTTCCATTTTCGTTCGTTTTGCATTCCCAGATCTGTTTTGTCTCTGTCTACAGTGACAACAGTTCTGAGTTTCCCATCTCCGACCACCTTTTTGAATTTTCCAAACCCTCCCAATTTTACTGGGAGTTCTGTCCATCATACCCTACATCCACCATTTTTCCTGATTTTTGATATGCCATCTATCCATTTTTCAAAATTTGTGTTCTATATCTGCTACAGTGCCTTTAATCAGATTCCAGATCCGACCCACTGTTAGTAAACAAATCCTATCAATTCGTAGCCACATCCAAACGTGTCCAAACTAGTTTTTTAGTCTTCCTAGCTCAATTTCCTACACCTTTGATGAAGACCTCAAGAGCTGAATCGGACATCCACCCTGCAGTCAACGACAGTTATCAGAGGACAGCCCTGCAGATCTGAGAGTTAAGCCACTGTACAATAACAACTCAACAATTCATTAAAGCCTAGATCCGTGCAGATCTAGGCCAGATATTCAGGCCTAGATTGAAGGATTTGAAGTTAGCGTTCCAACGGTGCCAGTCTCGTGTCGATCCGACATTGGGGCTGATCGCAGCGCCCGTTCTCGCCGGGACGCGCGCTGAAAACCAGAAGTTGCAGATCCGTGGCCGGTTATTCCGATCGGTGCCGATCGGAGCCGCCCGGCCTCCGGCCGATGAACCAGCTCGCCTCCACTCCAGGGAGCGCTCATCCAGGCATCCACCACCACAGCGGTGCCACCGGGTCCCACACGGCCCCTCCGGACAGCACGTGGGCCCCACCGTCACTAGTTCGGGTGTTGTCAAATCAACGCGAGAAGCCGCCCGTCAACCTGAATTCGGTCCTCTCGGGCCCAGTTGTGTAGCCCTTTACCTCCCTGTGTGGAGTGGGCGATATTTCATTGCTGTCATCATTGTGTAATATTTATCCCGGGAGTACGAGTTTCGGCCGGGTCCGCCTTCCCCACGCCGAGCGCGTGGAGGTATCGCATTCGCTCCCTTACTTGGCATTTTGCTTACTTCATATATATTTGTTTATGCCGCTGCTAGAGAGCATGTGTAGGGATATGTAGCTCGCTTTATCTATTCAGTACCGCTGCTGCGAGAGAGTGCGAGACCGTCCCGTGACCCGATCCGGGCACACGAGAGAGCCGATCAACCTAGCTCATTGCCGGTTTCTCAATGGCACACGTCCGACGCTTCCCTCGTTAAGGGACAACCGCGAGCTTGTCGTGTCCGTGGTCTCGTCCCGCATCATCATCAACTTTATTCTTGAAAACCCATTTAGTGCCAATGACATGAGTGTTATCAGGTATGGGAACTAGTTCCCATACAATATTTTTCTCAAATTGATTTAACTCCTCACACATGGCGGATACCCAAGAATCATGTTTTAAGGCTTCTTCCACAGATTTGGGTTCCACCTGAGATACCAATGCAGCTAAGTCTTGTTCTTGGACAATTCTAAAATGAGATCTTGTCCTAAGAGGATCATGCAAATTGCCTATGACATTTTCACTAGGGTGGTCTTTGTGAAATATTATCTCACCTGAGGGTTCACCTACCTCAGCTGCTCCTTCTGGATGTGAGTTTTCTGGTTGAGCAGCTGGCTGCATCTCTTCTTCGTCAATTTTCTCCAAGAAATCTCCCTCATTAGATGGCTCCCTATCATCATTCATCACTTTGTTAGAGAAATCATTTTCATCAAACACTACATGCGGTGATTCTTCAACAGTTTGATCATCTTTATTGAAAACTCTGTAAGCCCTTGAGGTTTCTGAATATCCGAGAAAAATTCTAGGAGAGCTTCTAGCTTCAAATTTGTCCAAACCATTCTTACCATTATTGTGAATAAAACATTTGGAGCCAAAAACTTTAAAGTAAGAAATGTTTGGCTGCTTACCCTTGAGAAGTTCATAAGGAGTTTTCCTATGAGTAGGTCTTACCAAGGCTCGGTTTAGAATGTAGCATGCAGTATTCGCAGCTTCAGCCCAAAATCTCCTTGGAAGTCCACTCTCAATCAGCATAGTCCTGGCCATTTCAATTATTGACCTGTTTCTTCTCTCAACAATTCCGTTCTGCTCCGGTGTCCTGGGAGAAGAGAATTTGTGAGTCACTCCCTCTCTTGAGCAAAATTCAGAAAATGAAGAGTTCTCAAACTCTCCTCCATGGTCAGACTGAATTGTAATGATATTATGTTCACCTTGCAGTTTGATTTTATTGAAAAGTTCTTCAAAGTGAACAAAAGCATCATTTTTATTTGCTAAACAAAACAACCAAGAAAATCTAGTGAAGTCATCAACTATGACTAATCCATATCTCTTACCTGAAAAACTTTGTATGCGAGTAGGACCAAAGAGATCCATGTGCAAGTGCTGCAGCGGTTTAGATGAAAGACTCTTAGTTCTCAACTTAAAAACTGCACGAGTCTGTTTACCTTGTGCACAAGCATCACATAGCTTGGACTCTAACTGAAATCTTATTCTGGGCAAACCTCTAACTAGGTTATGCTTAGACAGTTTATTCATTGTAGACAAACTAGCATGGCCTAGACGCCTATGCCAGTCATAAGCAACCTATTCAGAGTTAGCAGACATACACAAGTTAGTTTCAGGATTATCATCCAGGTCTACGATGTATTCATTGTTTACTCTATGACCTTTGAACATGACGTTATCAGAATTCAGCTCAAAAACAGTGCAGGAATTATGGTCAAAGAGTATCTTGTGTCCTTTGTCGCAGAGTTGACTTATACTTACCAAGTTGTGCTGAAGTCCTTCTACAAGATACACATCTTCAATGGAGTTAGTAGAGGACTTACCAACTGTACCAATTCCAATTATTCTCCCTCTGTTATTTCCACCGAATTTGACCAAGCCCCCAAACTTCATTTTCAGTTTGCTAAATTTGGACCGGTCTCCTGTCATGTGCCTGCTACAGCCGCTGTCAAGATACCACTTGTTTGGCCGATATGACCTGTTGAAGGAGGCGGTGGAGCCAGGTGGCGTGGCCTCCGGAAGTGGGACATAGGCTGGTTCAAGTCGTCAGACTGGGTGTCTGGCTGGTGTCCGGTGGTGTAGCATGCGAACACACGAATCGCATCATTGATGAACTGGGCCGTTCGCTTCCTTCACGGGTGTCGCTCAGGGCGAATAGGCGTCCCTAGTCTGTCAAAGACCGAGATGTGTTGCAGAGGGGGCTCATTCCTGATGTTGGTCGGAGGAGAACCCTGGGTAGGTTGCTGGATGGCCCGAGGACATGCTCGCCTTTGCCTCCGCTTGCTTGCGCCGGGGAGATTGGACGACTGGGCATCGTCAGACTGTGCTACTGTAAGGCCAGCCGCATCCCGTCTGATGCCGCGTCTGAGTGCTCACAGGGGGTTGGTGATCCGTGCCCTTCGAACAGCTTGAGCTTCTTCCGGGGTGACCCAGATTCTTCTCAGGTCCGATTGCAGGTCTCCCTTGTCACCATTTTTTCAACGAGTTGTCTTGGGAGGCTGTGTGTCTAGCTGCAGTGAGTGCCCCCGGGCTGTCGCCGAGGAACCCACTCCTTTGAGATTCGCCCCATCCTCTCGTGTTTGACACAAGAGGTCAAAACGATTGGAAGTGGGGATGGTAGGAACGGTCCGTTCCTGATTGGTTCACCCCCGTCAAGACGGATCCGCAAGTCCCCCACAAGGATCGTTTTGCCGGAGTTGCTGGTTGCAGTAGCGAGTCACCTGCCTCTGCGGCCATGGCGACGCTTCTTCTGAGGAGCTGAGGAAGACTCCGCCCCAAGATGGTAGACCGAGAAAACATGAGCCGGAACGACCGGTAAGACGAAGCCGTCGGTCCGTACTGTCGGGATTGGCCCCCGAGGTAAGTAGCCCGCATCGGGAGTCGATGGCTGGGTGACTCGGGTGTAAGCCTTCGCCCGCGTCGATAAGAGTGTTGTCGACGCTCAAAATGACACTCTTGCGCCGAAAGGCGATGCCATTGGAAGTACTGAGGTGTCGACTCCCCTTGGTCGAGGATCCGTGGTGGGTGCCGACGTAGTCTGGGCTCGGGTCGAAATGCCCGAGGAAGGTGCTGAGGAGAGCTGCCCTCTTGGTGGAAAACCCTACGGGGAGAGCTGGCTTAACTGGAGCTTGGGATTGGAGTTCCGAGTGCACTACCGGGGAGCCGCGAACTCGGGGATAGGAGCCCGTGTCGAGTGTTGGCCTTGCCGGGATTCGGGGTGGGAGACCCGATGCAGATGCTAGGAAGCCGTAAACCCGGGGCTGAAAGCCCGTGTTGGGTGCTGGCTTTGCTGGGGCTCGGGGTTGAAGACCCGAGGCGGATGCTGAGAAGCCGTAGAACCGGGGTAGGGTGCCCGTGTTGGGTGTCGACATGGCTGGGGCTCGGGGTTGAGAACCTGAGGAAGATGCTGGGAAGCCGTGGACCCGAGACAGGGAGCCCGTGTTGGGTGCCGGCTTGGCTGCGGCTCGGGGTTGAGGACTCGAGGGAGATGCTGGGAAGCTGTGAACCCGGGGCAGGGAGCCCGTGTTGGGTGTTGGCTTGGCTGGGGCTCGGGGTTGTGGACCTGAGGAAGATGCTGAGATGGTGATCGAAGTCCGGGGCACGGGGCCCATGTTGGAGGTCAGACGGGGCTGGCGTCGGGAGCTAATGTTCACCCAGACCGGCGTTGATCTGGGGGCCCTGTAGGGGTCGGCAGTGGTAGTCCGGCGCCCGGCACTCGGGCGGGACATTGGAGTGGAAGACGCGCATGGCGTGTTGGCCGCAGGGGCCACTGGGGAGACTGGAGTTAGCTGAGAAGTAGCCACAGGGATCACACCCGGAAAGTAGGGCGATCCGATAACCGGGGTGAAGCTGTCGAAAGCGATCGACGTCGCCAAGTAGCCCACCCGGGCGTGGGTGGCGATGACACTGGGACCGTAGGTGACGGCCGCCATAGTTGCTAGAGTGTTGAGTGTTGCGGAGGCAACGGTCGCTGATAGTCGCTGAGAGCGGCCCGACGATCGGAACGCGGACTGGAAGTTGCTGGGGAATGCGCACGAGTGCCCTCCTCTGCCTCTCCTGCAAGGACAGGGAAAGGGCACGAGACTTCAGGGCTGGCACAGACTTTTCTTCAGCAAAAAGAAGGAAGGCGGGAAACGTCCCACCGGGCGTGGCATCCTCTCTATTGCGCGGGTTTTTTTATGCCGGTTAACCGGGGTGAAGGAAGGAATATAGCGGGGAAGGAAAATACGGGAGTTTGATGTATCTCGGGTATCCTCCTTATGGTTGCATGCCTTTCACGACGGTACCGGGCACTCTCCTTTTACGGAAAGTCGAAAGGGGCGGAATGGCACGGGAATGTCGGGCTAAGGGTTAACCGGACAGGGTGCGGGCGTGCCAGTCGATCTCTCGACAATCACTCATGGAACCAAGGTTTCACCGGGGAAGCGCCACCAGGGCGCGGCACGTGGGCTCAGGCGATCGGGCGACACGTGGAGTGAAGGGGTTCCATGGGTGCGAGTGCGTAGGCGATTGCGGGAATCGTGTACAGGACATCTTTCCCCACCGGTCGCAAGCAACCAGTGTTTATTTACATCGGATTGAATACGAATACCTTTGTTCCATGCTGAAGAAAAGTCTGTATATGTGTCTGAAGCCATGGGTGGAGGGCTGGGTGCATTCAACAGCTAGGGGTACGTGCTAGACTGAGGGGCATCCACTGGAGATGGGGTATCGGGCACGGATGCCGAGTGGTGTGGGTAGGAAGGTGGAGGCCCGAATACGGGCGTATGTATTTCACTGGTTTTACGATGAGCCACATGGGCTTTACAAATGGGCCGAGGAGGCCGAAGTACAACGGGCGCAAGCCACGGGACATTTCTGACATGTGAGTCGGCCCCCGAGTCATTACGTGACAAAGCGGGTGTCCGTGTGTTTTACTGGAACTCTTTACAGAGGAGTTGGTGTAGGTCCGACTGCCTTGGCGGTCAGAACGGACATGGCTGGCGCCTAGCGGAGGTCGGACGGGGCTCAAGGCGAGCGGTCGGGTCCGGGTCTCGGACGGTGAGTGTTGTCATGCTGGAGAGTCAAGGTCGGCCCCGGGACTATGATTCCCGGGCCAGAGGTCCGACTAGACTTGCTTCGTCAATCTGAGGGGCCGACGGCCGACTGGAGGATGAACGGTGGGCACGTGGATCTGTGTCGAGGGCTGATGCTGTCTTTATGCGGTACCCTTCGTCACCGTTATGAGTGTCGTAAGTCGACGTACACAGGCGGGCCCGGGGCGCGGGCGTATTCGCCGTTGGTACGGTCATCTTACACAAGGCGGGGATGGACTTGGCATGAGACGGCTAGACACCGCGTGAGGGGAGTACGTGAGACATACCCTCAGCGTGTGTGAGCCGACTAGCAAGTCAATCATGCGCGCACTTGTCTTCTCGCGTTCCCGGCCCTTGTCGGAAGCCTCGGGAGTCCGAGGGTGCGACAAGTAGGCCAGGGAAGATCGCTCGTCCGACTGTGTGTTCGTGCGTTGCTTCCTTCCTTTCTTCATGCATGCCTCTAGCTTGTTGGTATTTATAGAAGTTGAAGGGGTGGGGGTGGGGTTTAGGCGGACCAAGTTGAGGGTCCAACTTGGTCCGGGTAAACCCCCCAAGTAGTACTTTTATTTTTATTTTATTTGAATTTTTTTTATGTTTTTTTGTGTGTGTGTCGGAGTGGGAGAGATAGGGTTTAGGCGGACCAGCTTGGGGGTCCAAGCTGGTCCGCCTAAACCCCCTCCCTTGGGGGGGTTTAGGCGGACCAGCCTGGGTGTGTAGAAACCCGTTAAATAAAGATGAGAAATAAAATTTTTAATTTTATTCTATAAATAAAATATTCATGAAATAGTTAAATTACATTTTTACTATATGAAATAAACTAGTTAAATGAATTTACTTGAAGTAAATAGAGATTAAATGCTTTAACCCTTAGATAAATCATAGGAAGTCCAATAAAAGTCTATATAATGGGTTAGGATTACAATTGGCCCATTGGATAATCCATAATGGGTTGGATTAATGGATTAAAGGATTTACTAAAGGATAATTAGACCAAAATTCGTAACACATGTTTAATATGACATTTAAGGGATTAAAATAACCCCATTTCTAGAAGATTGACTCAAAAATCAACTCCCACCTACCATTCCACTTTAGACCAGCCGAAATTACATTGTTTTCACACCAATTTACACCAAAAATGGTCTAGATTAAGAAGAGAAATTGATTTTTTTTCTTCTAAATTCAGACATAATGGGTTAGGTAAAATTAGGTGAGGAATCTTGACAAAATTGGCCATGTTTTGGCTATAAATAGAGCCCCAATCAACCCACAAACTATCCCTGGAGGCCTAAGCTATGCTAGTTTGAAGATTGAAGGAGATTTGAAGGAAGATTTTGGAGAAATCAAGGGTTTCATCTTATTTGGGGATTTTTCTTACATCTTCCTTAGATCCGCAAAAAGGTTGATATCTCTCAGGCTAAATTCTAATTAAAACATGTTAGATTGTTCCTTTTTCAATGCTCTTTCCATTGATACCTTATTCATTAAATTTTATTGAGAAATGAGTGAGTTAGAGCCATTTTAGTGAAGAAAAAATTGAAAGTAGCAGAAAAAGTGTCGACCTATAAGAACAAAACAAGAGTCTGCAAACAAAAGTTATAAAAAAGTGACCTATAAGAACCTATGAGTTAAAATTTTCTTACTAGGTCGACACTTTCAACCCGCAAACAAGAGTCGACCCTTGGGGTCGACACTTTTCCTACCATAAAAAAAAAATATATAGACTCATACATCCCGGCCCGGCCCGGCACGGTGCGGCACGGCACAAATAAATAAATAAATATACTAAGATTTTCGTATTCATTCAATTCAACTCACAACTCGAGCCCACATCCTATGCCCCTTGGGTCCTAACCCAAGGGTGACCTCTCCAACATATAAAGCCATGAAAGTTTTCAAAACTTCCAATGTGGGACTAAAGATTAGTCACTAAATAATAGGGATTATAACATTTTGGAAATCCACGTTAATCGTATACTTTTAAGTCACCAAAGGTAAGAAAAGATAATATTAGCATGTTTTGATTCTTACAGCATGTTAAAAATTATTTTTCTGTAGAATAAAATTATTTTTGCATGTAAAAATCTATTTTTAACCATATTAGTAAATTAATGCATGAAAAATATTTCCAGCATGTTAAAAATGACTTCCAACATGATAAAATTATTTTATAGATACTGAGGTATAAACCTATTTTCAGCATGTTAAAATCATTTTAAACTATTTTTTTTGCATGCTAAAACTAAATTTTCCTATTAAATAATTAGTAAATTGATACATGAAAATTACTTCAAGCATGCTAAAATTTCTTCCAGCATGCTAAAATTATTTCTAGCATGTTAGAATTATTTTTGGCATGTTAGAATTATTTTCAGTGTATTAAAACTATTTTTCAACATGATAATTCTATTTTCCTATCGAATAATTAGTAAATAAATATAGAAAAATGACTTTTAACATGTTAAAAATTAAATACATCATGAAAAATTTATTTTATCATCTTATCAGTAAAGTAACGTATTAAAATTATTTTTAGTAAGTTAGAATTATTTTCGGCATAAAAAAATCTATTTTTCACAACAAAATTTTGGTTTTTATAATAATAAATCACCGTTTTGGCTAAACTAATGCATCTCTAATGTACAAAAATCTCATGAAAATATGTCTAAATACTTGTAAATCAAATGCACACAAGATTAAACTATGGAATTAATATAATTCTATTAAACACTAATTACTTGAATTTTCTTCCTAGTTACCGTTCTTTCTTGAATTCCACGACTTAATGTCGTTAAACATTATTGTTGATTTGTTTTAATTAGATTAGATTCATATCCCGCCCCCTTTAAATACATACATACGTGCATAAACATGTGAATCAAAGACAAGGGGGGTGAAAGGATGAGAAATACTAACCATGATCGCCACCAAGGATTAACAACGCCAAAGGATGAAGACGTGTAAAGAACGGCGTCGTGTACCTTGGAACTTAAAGACTTGATCGCGCTTGAAACGGGGTGCGGGGAACTTGTGAATTCAAACCTCCTCTCCTTCCAGCCGGCTAGAGGAAGAGGGCCTCACGTTACATTCATGCTCTCCTGCGAAACAAAGATGAAACACAAAGGCAAAAACCCATTAGAACATGAAGTGTAGTATCAATCCCAAAGTGATAAAATAATGTGAATAAAAGGGGGAGAACGCACCGGGGGAGGGTTTTTAACCCCTGTGAAAGGGTGGAAAAGATAGGTGGGTGTGTTGTGTATGCATGAGATTTGAAATCACGAGATTTGATTGAGAGAATAGAGAGAAAACGATGATGCAAAACGGAGAAAAACGCATGTGTAGCAGAAAGTGTAGAAAACTGTGATGATTTGTGATTTTGAGGAGACTAGAACTAAGAGTGTAGACCATGGAATCAAGCCCAGAAGGATAGAATAGAAAGCCAATACTTCCCTCTTTAAGTCAGGGTCGAAGGATTGAGTGGGAGTTGCAGCATGGCTTCGCCCCACGTCCGGAAAGAGCCCCCCCGTCGCGACTGCGAATTGGGCAGTTTTTATAGAGTTTTGTAAGAAAGCCTCATCTTCTTATCACGATTCTCAGAGATAGAGTCCATCAAATCTCGAGATCCATGGATCAATCTCGAGATAATAGTCAAGATAAGTCATAGGAGAAAACGGGACTCTATTTGGATGAAGGATCTGGAAGATATGGCTTCTGGAAGAGAGCCCCGGAGCTTAATCTGCAGAGTTTGAGTTGAACCAGGACACCTAAACCCTGATCTCGTGACCCAGATCCTGAGAGATATAGCCAATGAAAATTTGCAGTTCTTTGGACTGAATTCAAGATAATACCAAGGAGAAACCATAGGAACAAACGGCGCTCAATTCGGAGTAGAATTCAAGAAGTTATAGACTCTTCAAGAGGGCCACGACGCACAGAAACAGAGCAGAGTCCAGCACGAATTGGACTCTCAGGTGTGTGTAACGGTCTATCGTAGGACCGTCAGAGTTATGTAACGGACTATGGTGGGTCCGTCACACTCTGGAGGTCGAACGGGGCGTTTTCGGACAAGTTTCGGTGTAACGCACCCATACTAGACCGTCACATGGACTCTGACGGTCTAGGGTAGGACCGCCACATTGTGGGTGTTGAACAGGGTGTTTAGGGCAAGTTTCGGTGTGACGGTCTATCGTAGGACCGTCACACTGAAGTAACGCACCTATGTAGGGCCGTCACTTTGATGGAGGCAGATTCCGGGCAGACTGCGCGCTACTTTAGAAATTGAAGTGTAGCTCTCCAACGGGGAAGAACTAGACAAAGTGATAGAAGAAGAAATTGTAGATAACGGAGAGAGGAACAACTTTCATGAAGAAAGAAATTTGAGAAAATGACTGGAAGATGGATAAAATGGGGCTGGAAGAGAGAGGAAAATTCTGAGACATAGGTGAACATCACAGCCTGCTGGAAAAATACGAATAACTCACAATCGGGACAGAACTGGCCAACGGCGTAGAAGAAGAAATTGTAGATCTTTGAAAGATGCATAACTTTGGTGAAGACAACTCTTTGAATAGAGGATTGTAAGAGGGTGAAAAAGAACCACTTTCAGGACTGCGTAGTGAGAGAGAGCCGATTACTTGAGGGAAGTCGGCCTAAATGGGCCGTAAGTCGACTTGGAAGCCAGAAGTTGATAAGATAAGCTCCGGTGCTCTAAGAAATCATAATCTCCAAGACTCAAATGATATGAAATGATAAAAATGGGCTCAAAATCAATCCAAGGAAGGCTCCAAAACAATGGCAAATTCGGGACATCAAAAATGATGAATAAGAGAAATGACACAACTTGTGGGCTAAAACGGGTGTCAACAGATGCCCCTCCTTGATGTCCGCTTTGCAAGGGAACGAGCGAAAGCGGAGCGGAGGTGAAAAGGAGATGGAGCGAAAGTGACAGCAACGTGAAATGGAGATGAAGCGGAGATGAAGCGGAGAGAACTGATAAGCGGGCATCAAGGCAAAAAGACACCCGTCACAACCAACAAGTGATAGGAATTCTCCCAAAAACGCCGAACTAACCACCTGGAATGGATAACAAGGATGAGACATGTCTGGAGAACTAAACTAAGAAAGGAAATACGACCAGCCTCATCGGGGACACAATCCACGGATAATGAGTGGGTCGGAAGGAAACACAGCATAAGAGCTGGAAAAGGAGAGATAAGACTGAGATAAAATCCAGACAGGAATCACGCTGGCCAAACAGACCAAGCAACAAGATCAGAGAAATCGTTTGAATTCAGAGTGGAATGAAGAATCTCTTACCCAAGAGAGCTTAAGTGCAATTAACCATTGCTGAGGAGAAATCGTTGAATGGATCACGAGGCATGAATGCTCAAAATGACATGATGCATGCTGGGCTGAAATAAAGAAATCATTAAAACGAATGCAAAGAAAGATAAAATAGAAAGTACTCAAGGATAATATTGTTAGACTGAGCCAGGACGGGGTCAAGAGTCTTCTTACAACCACGGCGTGCGAGAAAGAGTCTATCGTCCCCCACTCGACTCAACCGAGCGGCCTATCCAATGATTAACCGTATGCTCCTAGATCATCATCGTTTTTGTTAAAGGGGAACATCAGATCCTAGAACACACGGGCAACCAGCCGGTCCTTGAGTGATTATAATAATGTAGATACCATATAGTAATGCAACAATGAGAAGAGATAAAGAGCCATACCTGACTTACCTGCCAAGCGAAACGGCATTTTTTTGAATTTTTCAGATTTCTGCTTTTTATGGATTTTCAAATAAGACAACAACCACGTGACATGATATGATGTGAACATGAACGAATATAAACGAGCATGACATGAACACAACATAATAAGAGAAATATGAACGAAACATGGCACAACATAACATAACGAAGATGGATGAAACATAACAAACAAACAAATGGCAAGCATGCATGCGACTAAAGGCACGGTGGGACAAGAAAACATGCACACGGTGGAATAGCACACGCGGTGGCATAAGGACATGGTGGGATAAAGACACGTGGGATGACAATACCACGGAGGACAAAGACACGTATGATGAATGACACGGCGGGATAGGGACACATGTGACGAATGACACGATGGGACAAAAGACATGGAAGACCATAGACATGATAAAGACAACAAATACATTCTTCAATCAAAGCCCAAGATCAGATAAAGCAGAACCGCCAGGTTCAAAATCGTGGGATAATGCCTCTCATGGAAACATGATCAAGCAGATAAGCGAAAGCTGAGAAGGCCATGAGCTTCAGAACAGATCCAAAGATAGGATTGATGAGATGAGAACAGATCGAAGAATATGAGCAGGAGATAGAGCGAATGATAGAGCAAGGAAAGCTTGAACCTGCAACCTGCAGCTTGCACACTTAGCAAATAGATTACGTATCTGTCCTCAAAATAAAAATAAAAATAAAAGGAACAAAAGAGAAGTATTTTTGGATTTTTGTATTTCTGATTTTTTTTCTTTTTTTTCAGAATTTTGACATATTTGATTTTTTTTTATTTTGAACTATATTTCTTTTTTTTTCTTATCAGAATTTTGACATATTTGATTTTTTTGGATTTTGAACTATATTTCATTTTTTTTTTCTTTTCAGAATTTTGACATATTTGATTTTTTTGGATTTTGAACTATATTTCAATTTTTTGGATTTTGACATAGCAATCTGCAGCACCCAAAGACGGGCTCGAACTACTGGCCAGGGATCGCCGTCCCTCCCCTCTCATTAAAGGCTTCCCTTAAGCATGGCGTGCATGTGAGGGTGGCTTACCATAACCAACCGCCTCTAAAGAACGGTGCCCCTACTAAGGCCATACCCGGGATACAACCCAGTCTAAGAGGGAGATAGAAGAAAATTGGAGACAAGCTTTATGCAGGATAGGAGACATCAGGACTTGAATTCCTTCCACGGCACCACCCCTCAAAGAGTAGGTCTGTTGCGCCGGGGCTTTGTGTCTTTGATTTTTAGACCCATATTTATCAAGCACGCATGCGACCGGGCTCATAACGTCCCGCGGGGAACTGTATTGCCACTCTTGCCATGCCTTCGATTCATAATATTTCATGGATTCATTTTCTCATTTTGGTAGCCCTTATTGGCTAGATATTGTATGAATGCTCACTTTCGAGGGTCAAGACTGCCCCTATTTGAGACCTCTCTCGTATTAGGGAGTGCCTAGGTTGGTCATCTTATCCATCAATCTCTTGCCCCTACACTTGGCCGAGTAGAGAAAAGAAAAAGACCTTCGTGCATACCCAAAGTATGGCCAAAGCAGCAACGGTGTTGCACTAGAGAGATTGGCTATGGCTTGCCGTGTAGTATGTGAAAAACCCATGCTCAAAGGCCACCCTCAACGATCGGGGAAAGAAACTAGACTCCCAGTGCGGAGTTATCACCAGCCTATGGATGCTACATAAGCAAACTCATTTGACTAAGCCTAACTAGGCAAATTTCTAAAAGCCACTTAGCCATGTCTTAAGGAACCAACATTATAAGCATGTGCAGGAGTAATAAGAGTAATACTAATGATAACATATTCTTGCACAAAATACCTTTGCAAATCCGTGGAGTGATCTTGACCATCGAGCTTTGAGGAGTACGAGCTTTATTTTCCTTGCTTGACAGGACAAAAGGGAGAGGACATCAAAGGGATTAGAAGATTCCTTGACATGGAGGAGCGATAGACACCAAACTAGACGAAGGAGGATAAAAAGAAAGAGAGACGAGGGCTAGAACTTCCTCGTTAAGGCACAGAGACCTTGATAACAAGCAACCAGATACAGAAGAAACCAGATTAGCTCAGATCAAGGCGGGCTAAAGCCTCGAAAATAGCAAGAAAAAGGGCAATGACCCTGAAAGGGTGAAGAGGAAAGAGTAGAAAGATGATAAGAAGAATCATCCGACGTGGTCGGAGAAGAGGGACGAGAATCATCCGACAGTGCCAGAGAAGGAGAATGGGAGACACCCGCCAAGGTCGGGGAATAAGAAGAACCCGGAGATACCGGAGGGGAAGAATCAGAGGCAACACCTGGAAGTCTCAGGGAAGAATAATCAGGTGATGTCCCGAGATTAGGATGGAATGATGACATAGGCCAGGGCCTAGAATCGTGAGAGGAGGGAAAATCTGGAGGATCCGGGGAAAAAAGAGAGGAATGGGGACGCATGGACCTATGGAAGGAGGAGAAAATGATGGAGATAGGATCAGATGGAGGAAGATACACCACCCAAGGGTGGGAACTGAGTAGAAGGAAGGATGAATGAAAAGAAAATGAGGAAGAGGTGGACCCCTGAATGCACAACCGATAGCCATTGAGTTTACGTCGCCGCCTCTTCTTGGTAGAAATTTCTTGAAAATGGACCCACCTGGTGCGGGCTTGGACCTTCGGGCTTCCTAATCTGTAATACCTTCTCAAATAACGGGCCCACCTAGCAGATGACCTAGCCCGACTGTGAACATGCAACTTCATCGGTGCGGTTGCCCCTAGACACCCGATGCTAGCAATATGCGAACATTCTTGAGCGAGTAACCCTTCAGAGTGATGAATATCACAAACCCACGGGGTTTTGTCTCTCGGCACTAGAAGCATGAGATTCGGTAACTCCACTCGGAACTCAGTCTTGAAGCACAACTCCCTTGATAGAAGAGACGGGTGAAGCTGAGGGAGAGTAATACACGGCGTTGACATGGCCGGTTTGCTAATAAACCGAGGAAGATTACATAAAAGGTGCAGAATATCCTTGGAAAGTGTAGAAGATACGGCCAATTGCCCCTTGAACATAGAACCCATAATCTGCTTGGTGGCCATATGTGTTAGCACAACGCGGGTAGAGAACCCTTCTTGGCCTGTCATCTGAACAGCAATAGAGCGAGGAGAAATAATAGCATCAACGGTGAACTCTCCGGTGAGCAAGGAGATTGCCACCGGCCTCGCTTGTGAAGAAACTGGCATCAACTCAAGGGAACTCTTCTTAGCAACTCTCATCTTTGAAAGTAGAGGCGGATCATCCCCAAAATAACCAGGGATGAGGACACGAACCGGCATCCGACAGATAAAATCTTGAATCTTGAAATGCACGGCCGGCACTGAATCATCCTGACTTGACTTATTGTCTCCCTGGGGATTAGACCCGAGGGGCACCAAAGGAAGCGCACACCCGCTCCGTGGGGTGGTAGTGGTTAGAGAAGTAAAGGGAATTTGTTTGGGTGGAACATGTGAAGGTTTGGAAGGCATGGAGGCTCCAACGGGAGTGGTGATGGAAAGTGAAGGCACATGCGATGTGGCGATGATAGGCTCGGGTGGCGATAAAGGCGACGGCGAAGGCGTGGCTGAGGGTAGAGATAAAAGGAAAGGTGTGGCTTGCTCAGGCTCGGGCAAAGGTGATGGCAGAGATGGAGGCGAGGGTGGAGATAAAGGTGGTGATGGAAGCACTGGTGGTGGAGATGGAGATGATGGTGATGGCAATGGAGATGGTGAGGATAGTGATGAAGGCGATGGGGGTAGTGGACATGGAGGTAGAGAGGGTGAAGAGGGAGGTTGTGGTGTCCACCGTCGACGTGTCGACACAACGCGTCGAGCGGTGTTAGGGATAGAAGTAGTGGTAGTGGCGGTAGGGGAAGAAGGGGAGGCACTAGCCTGAGTAGAGGCTTGGGTTTGTGGCGGCGATGGAGCCGGGGTAAGAGATGGTGGAGGTAACGGAGTAGGTGATGGAGCGAGTGCAGCACTAGACGAGGAATAATAGGGGTGCCCCTGACCTTGAAGTAATAGAGACGGCTGCCCGGGTGGCACTTCTTGCTGCTGTTGTTGGTTGCGAAGATGTAAAATAACTTTATGCATGGCGGCCCAATCAATCCTTTTCTTAGCTTCCAGATCATAAACATAATCCCGGAACTCGGGGCAATCCTCAACCAAATGCCCCTGCTGACGGTGGAAATCACAGAACTGAAGCATATCCCCGACCGCGGGTCGGTAAGGCACAACCGGAGAGAACGGCAACGCGTGACTGGCCATCAAAGCCCGAAATATATCGGTGAAACACTCCGGCAAAGGAAGATGAGGAGCCTGCTTCTGGCAAGGTGGATGCCGAGGGATATGTAATGGTGGAGAAGGTTGTGGAGACGGAAGTGGAGGTTGCGTAGGCAGGAGTGCGTGGCTAGTGGTGGAGGGCTTTGGTGAAGGCATGTGTGGAACAGGATGAGGGGGTATGTAGATGGCATCTACTTGCTCGGGATGTGGTGTTCCCTTGACCGGAAGTGGAGATGGAGACGGGTATGTGGATGCGGGAGGCTGACTCATGGAAGGTTGATATGCGGAGGCGTATGGGTACGTAGAGGCGGGAGGTTGGCTCGTGGAGGGATATGTGGCGGAAGGTTGACTCATGGCGGGCTGACTCATGGGAGCGTAGGGTTGGCACATGGAGGGTGAAGGTTGATATGTGGAGGTAGATGGTGGAGACTCGGGGTCAAGGGAATCTTGGATTTGTTGGCGAATGAAGCGGGCTCGGCTGTATAATTGTTGCCAGGAGGTGATGTCGTTGAGGGCTAAGATGAACCGATACTCGGGCATGGCATTGGATATAAGCATCTTGATTTGCTCTCCCTCCGGTATGTGCCCCCGACCTGCGCGGAAAGGCGACGCCAACGATCGGCGAAGGTGCAGAAATCCTCTTCGGGCTTCATCATCTCATGGGCCAGATCCGCCATAGAATACTTGGGCCCAACCTGGTCTTGAAACTACTGTATAAATTTTTCTTGAACGGCTTGAAAACTCACAACTTGCTCTTGCGGAAGAGAGAAGAACCAATCCCGAGCCGGGCCTTCCAATGACAGACCAAACAGATAAGCCATCAAGTGTTGGTCATGTCGAAATTGGGCCGACTCATAAACGAACTCCTTCAAGTGCACATACGGGTCACCGACACCACTATAACGTTGATATGTGGGAATTTGTGATGGAGGTGGGAGCTGAAGACCTTGGAAAGCGAACGGAACACTTAAGAAGGATTTGGGATCGATCCGGCATTGAAGCTCATCAAGCTGGCGTTGGGTTTGAACAATCATCTCTTGGGTAGGGAGAGATCGAGAAGAATATGGGCCAACTTGAGCAAGAGGTTGTGAATTAGGACCAGTATGATGGTAATGGGCCGGATAAGAGGATCCGGGCTGAGAAGAAGAAGGGCCCATTCGGGAATGGAAGGATATGTGGGCCTGGAAGAGGCATGAGCATATGGGTTGAATGGGCTGGCAGCAACATGGGCAGAAGGATGAGGCCCATTAAGAGAATAATGCCCATTAGCAATTGGGCCAGCAACATATGAAGGAGAAGGAGGAGGCCCATGAATAGAGATGACCCATTATGAGAAGAAGGCCCATGAAGATGAGATGCAATAAGACGTTGGGCCTGGGCCGGGTCCATTTGGCAAACAAGGCTTGAAATACGGGCCATGAGATTAGCCTGTTCCTCAGATGGGTCAGAGGGACCACGAGAAGATGGACCCGCGTGGAAGAGGATTCCACGCGGGAATAGAAGCAGATTGGGAAAAAGAATGATACAAGGGTTAGAATACTGCTCCATGAGGGCAAATGGAGACTTAATACAAGGAGATAATGGACAATACAAATGGGGAAGCAAGGGCTTAATGGGCTTGAGAACAAGGGAGGCTGACCCACTAATGTAAAGATGAATAGACAATAGACCACGGGACAATGGACTGGACAATGAACCAACAAAATGGACTGACTTAAGTGGGCCTAACAACAACAAAACATGTGGATTCAGCACAAAACACCACTAATGGGCTTGGACAAGCCCAAACAACATAAACAATGCAATGTGAAAGTTTTCACCCAAGTCAAACAAGTTGATATGATGGGAAATATTTTAGAGATTTTAATAGACCTTTTAATGATTTGAATTAATCATAATTCCCTCAAGATAGGAATCCTATGGGAATAAGGTCCAAACTTTGGGTTGACTAAGGCTAACTCCCTCACACGTATGCAAATGCAAGCCTAAGGGGTGGGAAGGTACAACCGGCCCGGCGTCCGTGTGGGAATCCACGGCTCACGGGGACTTATGGAGCTCCCTGATGTGCTTTCCTGGTCGGCTCCAAGGAATATGGAGACGAGAGGTCCACGCACCAAGGTAGGAAATGCAACTATGATATGCAACGTATGGCCCTATGTGCACCGGAGTGCATGCAAATTCTAGCTTAAAACTAAAAAATCAAGACTATATTAAACTATGCAAACATGATCCAAATAAAACAAATAGTATATGGATGGAAAGACAATACAAAGATCTGCACAACGGCCCCAAGAACAGATCAATCTGACCCCGGGAGGTCAATCAAATCACTAAGCAAAGATGCCCCCGTGAACCTATGCGCAGACCACATGCAGATTTTATGGACAAAATGCTAAAATGATGACAATTTTTAACTAAGCAAATGAGACCCAAATGATGCAAATAAGCTATGGATGGAAAGACAATACAAAGGACTATCCAATGGATCAAAAGTCAGTGCAATCAGATATCGGGAAGGCAGTCAAATCACTCATTAAAGATGTACATGTGAACCTGTCCCTGAGCCTGCCTGCAGAACTTATGCACAAGACTCAAAAAGTTGGACAATATTAGAATATGCAAATGTTAACTAAATGATGCAAATGATATATGGATGGAAAGATAATACAAAGGGCTATCCAACGCAACAAGAATCAGCTCAATCGGACTCCGGGATCAAAAGTTATGCCTCGATGAACACGGGCCTGTGAGCATGCACGCAAGACTGCTAGAAGCCGTGTAACGGTCTACCAAAGGACCGTTACCTGCATGTGACGGTCTACTGCAGGACCGTCACACTATCAGAGCCCTTAAAACACCAAAAATAGTTGGAGAATGGAAGAAATATCACCTAAACATGAACATACACCCACCCAACCTACAAAAGAGCATGAAAACAAGCGTGATGGGCATTGGTGTCCCACCGTGATCGCCAAAAAACTGTTGATTTGTTTTAATTAGATTAGATTCCTATCCTGCCCCCTTTAAATACATACATACGTGCATAAACATGTGAATCAAAGACAAGGGGGGTGAAAGGATGAGAAATAATAACCATGATCGCCACCAAGGATTAACAATGCCAAAGGATGAAGACGTGTAAAGAACGGCGTCGTGTACCTTGAAACTTAAAGACTTGATCGCGCTTGAAACGGGGTGCGGGGAACTTGTGAATTCAAACCTCCTCTCCTTCTAGCCGGCTAGAGGAAGAGGGCCTCACGTTGTATTCATGCTCTCCTGCGAAACAAAGATGAAACACGAAGGCAAAAACCCATTAGAACATGAAGTGTAGTATCAATCCCAAAGTGATAAAATAATGTGAATAAAAGGGGGAGAACGCACCGGGGGAGGGTTTTTAACCCCTGTGGAAGGGTGGAAAAGATAGGTGGGTGTGTTGTGCATGCATGAGATTTGAAATCACGAGATTTGATTGAGAGAATAGAGAGAAAACGATGATGCAAAACGGAGAAAAACGCATGTGTAGCAGAAAGTGTAGAAACTGTGATGATTTGTGATTTTGAGGAGACTAGAACTAAGAGTGTAGACCATGGAATCAAGTCCAGAAGGATAGAATAGAAAGCCAATACTTCCCTCTTCAAGTCAGGGTCAAAGGATTGAGTTGGAGTTGCAGCATGGCTTCGCCCCACGTCCGGAAAGAGCCCCCCCGTCGCGACTGCGAACTGGGCAATTTTTATAGAGTTTTGTAAGAAAGCCTCATCTTCTTATCACGATTCTCGGAGATAGAGTCCAAGATAAATCGAGTTCTCTAGATCAAACTCGAGATAATACTAAGGACAAGAGATAGGAACAAACGGGGATCAATTCGAGGAGGATTCTAGAAGATATGGCTCTTGGAAGGCAGCCCCGGAGCCTTATCTGCAGAGTTTGAGTTGAACTAGGAAACATAAATCCTGATCTTGCGACCCAGATCCCAAGAGATATTGCCAATGAAAATTTGATTCCTATGAACCAAATTCAAGATAATACCAAGGGCTAGAAGTAGGAAAAAACGGGGATCAATTTGGATAAGAATTCAAGAAGTTATGGACTCTTCAAGAGGGCCACGGCGCACAAAAACGGAGCAGAGTCCAGCACGAATTGGACTCTCAGGTGTATGTAACGGTCTATCGTAGGACCGTCAGAGTTATGTAACGGACTATGGTGGGTCCGTCACACTCTGGAGGTCGAACGGGGCGTTTTCGGACAAGTTTCGGTGTAACGCACCCATACTAGACCGTCACATGGACTCTGACGGTCTAGGGTAGGACCGCCACATTGTGGGTGTTGAACAGGGTGTTTAGGGCAAGTTTCGGTGTGACGGTCTATCGTAGGACCGTCACACTGAAGTAACGCACCTATGTAGGGCCGTCACTTTGATGGAGGCAGATTCCGGGTAGACTGCGCGCGACTTTGGAAATTGAAGTGTAGCTCTCAAACGGGGAAGAACTAGACAAAGTGATAGAAGAAGAAATTGTAGATAACGGAGAGAGGAACAACTTTCATGAAGAAAGAAATTTGAGAAAATGATTGGAAGATGGATAAAATGGGGCTGGAAGAGAGAGGAAATTTCTGAGACATAGGTGAACATCACAGCCTGCTGGAAAAATGCAAATAACTCACAATTGGGGCAGAACTGGCCAACGGCGTAGAAGAAGAAATTGTAGATCTTTGAAAGACGCATAACTTTGGTGAAGACAACTTTTTGAATAGAGGATTGGAAGAGGGTGAAAAAGAACCACTTTCAGGACTACACAGTAAGAGAGAGCCGATTACTTGAGGGAAGTCGGCCTAAATGGGCCGTAAGTCGACTTGGAAGCCAGAAGTTGATAAGATAAGCTCCGGGGCTCTAAGAAATCATGATCTCCAGGACTCAAAGGATATGAAATGATAAAAATGGGCTCAAAATCAATCCAAGGAAGGCTCCAAAACAATGGCAAATTCGGGACATCAAAAATGATGAATAAGAGAAATGACACAACTTGTGGGCTAAAACGGGTGTCAACAATTATGCCTTAAAAATATTATTCACTCATCTTGATACTTCTGAGATTTTGTCAGATCTGTACTTTTTACAAATGAGCTTATTCTTGAAATTCATTGACCATAGTGTTAAGTGGATGTCTAAACATACTTGAGATCTTTTGATCCAATGACCCAATGCTTGGCATTAATGGGGCCCGGTCTGGTCCTGGGAGGAGCGCCTGAAAATACTTGTGCTCATGGGAGTTGATTGACCACGATGTGACATTGCACCGAAGTGCATGACTTGCTAGATTATTTATGACATTCCACACTTCGTTATTGTACTTGCTTACTTGTTACTTGAAATTGCTTGAAATTACATGATATATTTGACTTGCATGAAGTGGCCAAATTCTTTCACGATATTCTTTACATGTTCAATATTCAATACTTGAAATTATCTTGGAACCTTGTTATCATGTTATTACTTGAAATTCTGTATACAATTTCCTACTCACTATTCATGATCTTAAACACTTCCCGATTTACTTGGAAAAATGTCCAAAATGATAAATACTTAAATATTACCTAATTATAGAGATATAAAATCCTACTGAGCTCTTTGCTCACCCTACATTTTGGTAAATTATTGCAGGAAATGAAAATGAACAAGGGAATAGACAAGAGTGAGAGAGTGATTTTCCTTTTACCTAGGTTTGTGTAGGTCATTAGTATTTTTACAAAAATGATGTATTTTGGATTTGAAGATTGTAATTATCTTTATGGCTTATCAATTAGTGTTGTAAACTTCATTTTGATGGAATAAAAGTATCATTTCTCATTCATTTCTGACTTTAGAAATTAAATTGTGCATGCTCTGATCGACACGCTTGTTTACGACTCGCTCACGCCCTCGATAGTCCGCGTCGGGGCGTGACACTGGGGGTCCAGGCTGGTCCACCTAAACCCCCTCCCAAGGGGGTTTAGGCGGACCATGTTGGTCCTCTTTTTTTGTTTAAAAATTCTTTTTTTTTTGTTATAGAAGGGTTTAGGCGGACCAGCCTGTGGACCAGCTAGAGGGAGAGAGAGGGGGCGGTCCCACCTCTATAAAACTTGATTTTTTTGTGTTATTTTCCTCCTAAATTGGCTAAGAAGAAAGAGGATAAAGAATACTAGGAGGATACACTGGTGGACTGGCTGCTTGTATGCGTAGATCAAGGGATTGACGTGTGCGACCCCACGTATTCCTGGGACTTCATCTTCGCGAATTCTTCCATGTACGGGTACGACGAACGAGCTTTACACGAACCTCGGACCGCATCTGCATAAACAGGGACTGGGGAGGGCTGTCGGACCCCCGGGCTGAGGGGAGGGCGCGGCCCCCCCAGGGAGTTCGCCCTCTCCGGGGACGCGGCCACGCCCTGAGGCACATGGGCCCCGGGTAAAGCCGTAACCCCGAGGGTTGGCCCCCGGGGGTCTTCCTTCATCATCTAGGGATACCCCTTGGGGGATATAAAGTTCCGGGAGGTTGAAATGGCCCATGGGAGCCATTATTCTTCGAGTGGTAGTGGCCGCTTGCAAGGTGTTCGGGCGAATGCCCGACACACCCCAGGTTGTCGAACGAGCAGCGTAGGTGGCCGACGGGCCTCGGATTTGGCCAAGGGTAGGAGTCCGTAGGGGCTGGGAGGAGGCACCTTGGGCCGATGAGCCCTGCCTTGAGCTGCGTGCCGCGTTGTACAGCGGGTTGACAGGGTAGCCTCAGGTTGCCCCGAGAGCTAAGTTCGGTGGCTTGTCGCCATGTGTCTGAGGGTCAGGGTGGCCCCGACTTGCTGGGGGGGTCGTTGTGGGACCCAATTGGTGTACTGGGACCATGGGGTGGCCCATGGGTTGGTGTAGAAGGGTTGAAACACATGCGCCCACAAGGTGTTCGGCAGAATGCCGAACACACGTGTGTGAGCCGTACATGCGTACTACGGGCCTCCTGAGCATGTGGTTGACCTATTTAGGTCTCCCTTTGACCTTGGAGGGTTGAGGAAGGCGTTCCGAGGTAGGCCCCTGACCTTTTCACTGAGTGCCGTGTGGCGCGGCTTGTAGTAGGAGTGTCCCCGGGGTGGCCCGGGTGGTTGTGTAGAGTGCGGAGGAAGTCCGCGACTCATGAGTCGGGAGCGGTCCCGATTGATTGCTAGAGACGTCGTGTACCTCGGCCAACGTGCTAGGGCCATTGGTCGGGCCCACTGGGTTGTCGGAGGGGCCGGGTAGCCCATGCCTTAAAGGTGATCGAGGGAATTCCAGAACCCTTATTTCTGGGTATTTCGCTGAGGAAATAGTCCGAGTACAACGGTATCCCAATCCTTCTTTTTGGAAATTGACTCTAACTCCCAACAAGTTATCTAGATTTTGTTTGCCCTTGACAAACCTGGAGAGAGTGAACTGCAAGTTAGTCACCTCTTTATTCAAACTCACATTTTTATTTTCAATTTCTGAAATGGATGAGGTCAGAATTTCTTTTTCATTCTTGAGCTTTTCACAGACTTTTTCAATTTCAGACATTTTGCATGATAGCTCCTCTTTGGCCTTTTCAAGATCTGAAATCGCTTGAAGCAAAGTTTCTTTTTCTTCGGTTAGCTAAAACCATTCTTGTTTCACTTTTTTAAACTTAACAAAAATATCTTCATGTGACAAATCATCAATTTTATTTTTGAGAGTTTTATTTTCAGATCTGATTTTTCTGTATTTTGTATATAGTTTTTCATATTCCGACTCCCATTGTTAATTGGAAATAAAATCAGGGTCAGAATTTACCTCCGTCGAATCATCTTCATGTGCCATGAGGCACAGGCTCTCCTTGAGCACTCCAAGCTCTTCTTCGGACAACTCTTCCTCTTCGTCACTCCATGTAGCGACCATTGCTTTTGGCTTCCTGAATTTCTCCTTCTTGAACTTCTTCTTCAGATCTGGACACTCTCCTCTCATGTGTCCGGGCTTCTTGCATTCATAGCAAATGACGTTGTTGGGTTTGCTTGACTCGCCCTTGGTTTGAATGGGCTTCCTTTGCCCCTTTTTGAAGTTACCTTGAAAACTCCTCTTCTTTCTTAAAAATCTCCTTACTTGGTGAGTTATATGGCCAAGTCTTCTTCTTCATTGCTTCCCTCGCTGGATTCTTCTTCTTGAAAGTCTTCATCAGATTGATGAGCTTTCAATCCAATCACTTTCTTCTTCTTCGTATCTTCCTCGACTGTTCTCTTCATATTTATCTCATAGGTCATGAATGACCCTATGAGCTCGTCCAAAGAGAGTGTGGACAGGTTCTTCGAATCCTCAATTACTGTGACTTTTGTGTGCCACGCTGATGGAAGTGATCTCAGAACCTTCCTTACAAGATCAGAGTTTGTGTACTCCTTTCCAAGGCTTTTGAGACCATTTGTGATCTCAGTTAATCTTGTGAACATCTCAGAAATGGTTTCTTCATGCTTCATTTTGAATAGCTCATAATCTCTTACAAAGAGATTTACCTTAGTCTCCTTGACCTCGGAGGTTCCCTCATATATAAGCCGCAACTTGTCCCAAATTTTATTTGCTGAACTGCACATGGATACACGAGAGAATTCATTAGGATGTATAGCACATTGCATAATATTCATAGCATTAAAGTTGACAATGCATTTCTTAATTTCCTCGGGTGTCCATTTCTCTTCATCGTCAGAGAGTTTGTAAGGACCCTTGTCCAGAACTCTCCAGATCTCATAGTCTTGGGCTCTTAGAAAAATATGCATTCTATTTTTCCAATAGGAGTAATTTGAGCAATCGAAGTATGGAAGACGATGAATGGAGTGACCCTCAGGTATCATACCCTTGTTTGCCATTGATCCGGATCTTACTCTAGATCGTTAAATCTGAAAGAATTAGAGCCTTAGCTCTGATATCAATTGAAGTCCCGCGATCATTGACACCCAAGAGGGGGGTGAATTGGGTGTATACAAACTTTTAACAAACCTTTGTCCAATTCAAACAAAAGTGAATAATAGTTAAAATGAAATCTATAACTATATGGAAACTAAGAAATCTAATAGAATCTATCGCACTCAATTGATCTTATGTACGATGGCGGAGGTGAGAATCTGGAGATTCAACTCACGCAAGTTGTTATCTTCCAAACAAGGTTTGCCTTGCCCATCCGAACCCACCTTTTGATATACCCAAAATCTAGTATGGAAATGATAAATAATACTAGATCTAACACAAACAATGCAACCGAAATACTACGCGAATGCTGCACAGATTGAGGATAAAGGAAAAGGAACAAATCACACAATGGACAGAGATTTTGAGGTGGTTCAAATGCAACAACGGCAACCTACGTCTACCCCTCACGATCTGTGAGGATTCCCACATTATCTTGTAAAGGATTACAAGATCAAAACACACACACACACACACACGTGAAGAGTTCAGAACTCTCACAAAAGTGTACAAGCACGGAATCACAAAGAGATGTGAAGAAATAGACACACACACACACACATGGATCTGCGTAGATCCACACACACACAAGTGTTCAAATATTACAAGAACACACACTTGAATCTGAAATAGAAATCGAATGGAAGACACAAAGTAAAAAACTTCATATTCAAGCTCCCCCTTAGTTGATGAAGAAGATTTTGGATGCAGCTTGATCTCCACTTGGCTTGGGGTTGATCTGCTCCAGATGTGGCTTGGATCACTTGAAGGTGGATGAAGAACTTCCTTCCCGGAGCACTGTTCATGGCTACAATAGCAGCACTCTTCTCTCCCCTGATAGCCTCCTTGAGCCTCCTTGGGTTGATTAGGGTTTCTTACCCCAAAGAGATGTTTTTATAACTCTTGAATGGTCAAGAGACAAGCCAGAAACTAGATCCACAAATCATGGTAAGTCTGGTGACTTTTGGATTAAACAAACCCATTGAAGAGGGCTTCCCACGTTGTAGAAAATAAAGTCAAATATGACTGCTTCGAGGTTGGCGGTCGACCGGTAGGAGGGGGCGGTCGACTGGAATTTTTCCAGGAATGTAGCTTTTGTTGCTAGGAAAATCGATCGACCGGCCCCTGACTGGTGGTCGACCGCTGGCTGGAAATCCTGCAAAAATAAAGAAGTTAGCCAATGAATCATAATCTGTGAGCTAATCAGTTTATGACACATCTTGTTTCAATTAAAATGAGTGAGTTAAGCTTAGCCTGGGAAGTTTTGGAACAAAGATGAATTTATGCATTAGGAGGGGTATGATCATTTAAACATAATGCATGATGAAATTAGGCCTTGAATGTGTATGAGAGTCGAACTTGATTGCTAATACATGGCACGTGATAAAACGCACGTCCTGGGTTTTGTTATCATCAAAATCACCTGAATATACTTGAGTCTTATAATGATGATTTACAAGTTCTTTATGAAGAGTTGGAACCGGTACAAGATCTTGATGTTCCTCAAGAGAAACCCACTCCGAGTTTCCTTTGTTTCCCACTCCCTCCATTACTTGATGAACCCCCTGCTCAGGATGATGCCACCGTCCCAAACCCCGGCTATGAAACCAATTGGTGCTATGAGGATGGGTGGATACTCCAATCACCCACCCCGGCGCATCATGATCCTTCCACTACACTACAAACCTCTCGCCCCACCAAAATCCAACGCTTTTTGTGCACTAAACCCTCTACTATTACATCTTCAATTACCACACCATTAACCTCCACCAAGCCATCCGAGCTTACCTCCACACCATCGGTCTCCACCGAACCTCCCGCCGAACCTTTTCATAAACCAATTAACCCTTCAAACCCACCACCTCGGCCCTCCATTATTCACATACTCCCAAAGCCGATTATACCAAACCTCTCTTTGCCTATCCTTCCACTTAAACCTTTACCTGAACCCGTGGCTAATCTTGAGCAAGATTCACCTATTTTTGCACTCGAGCCAATCCCGTTCGCTTCCAAGCAAGGGGAGAAACACGACGTGTTTCAACCTCCACTTTTACCTACCCTTCCATCAATACCATCCATTAAACCTCGCTCCATTACTCATTAAGCTTACCGCTTCCATCTTGCCATCCATCCACCCTCGGAGTGGGTATATTTCTACGAGTATTTGTGCCAAGGACGATAATCAAGAGCCGGGCAAGAAGGATTTGACCACGGCTAAGTTATTCAAAGTACAAGATTTTATTTGCCGGATGCCAATCCGTGTCATTATGCTGGGCATATTTGAAAGGTCTTCATTAAAGCTCACCATGAAAAATTTTTACAATTTGATGCCATATCGGCCCAAGGCCATTATCAAAATCACTTTGCTCATTGGCCGCTATTCTTTCTAGGCTCTCATTACCCCTTATTTTGTCATTATACAAATTCCTATCCGTAAGAAGGGGTTCTCCTCATGCATTTCTATAACACATTCCACTTCCAATGAGAGCACTTGCGCATTATTTGAGCTGTTTGGCCGGGCACTATCTTTGCCATGGAGGGACGGGCATTCCCTCATTAAAGGGTCTTCCGCCAATCCACTCACCTTTTGTGCTATCCAGTTCACCCTAGCACCTACCAATTCCTCTTTATGGGCCACTCATGGGTTGAGAAGAAGAATCTCATTTTTTCATTCCATATGTTCTTTGCATCTTTTGCATTCCATGCATTCCCTACATCCGTCACATTCATTGCATCTCATGCATTTACATTTATCCTTCTTTCCTGGGTTTCTGAACCCGCATCTTCCCCATCCTTCGGGACCTCCGGATCTCTTTTTAGGGCATCGCGCCCTCCTTCTCCATCTTCTACCTCCGGAACCTTTGGATCTTTTTTCAGGGCATCACGTCCCTCCTCATTTTCCCCGATTTCTGGAATCTCTGGAGTTATATCTTTCCTTAGGGCATCGCGCCCTCTTTGATTTTCCCCTTCCGGAACCTCCGGACCCTCCTTCTTCTTCTAATCCACTCTCCTCGGGGCATCGCGTCCTTCCAAATTTTTCTTCCCCCATTCTCTCCGGACATCACGCCCACACCTATTCTATTCCTCTGGAACCTCCGGACTTACCTCATCTCTCAGGGCATGGCGCCCCCTCCAATATCCTTTCCGAGCATCGCGACCCTCCTTATGTTCCCCCTCCGGAACCTTCAGACCTTCTTCTCCTCCAAGGGCATCACGTCCCTACTCATTCTCCCAGATTTTCAGAACATCCGGAGTTATCTCTTTCCCTAGGGCATCGCACCCTCTTCAAATTTCCTCCTCTGGAATCTCTGGATTTTCTATCTCATTCTCCCCGATCTCCGGAATCTCTGGAGTTCTCTCTTTTCCCCAGGCGTCGCGTCCCGTCCCGTGGTACCTTTCTCTCCTTCCGGCACCTCTGGACTTATCTCCTCACCTGGGGCATCGCGCCCCTTTCTATCTTACTCCTTCGAAACCTCCGGATCTCCCATCCTTTTTCCCTCTCCTCCGATTTGTCTTCTTACTCCTCTCGGACGTCTCGTCCTTTATTCTTTTCTTCCTTTTAAATCATTTTTTCCATACCTTTTCCTAGGGCATCACATCTCTCGGGATTTTTCTCCTCCGGAACCTCTCGATTCTCCTTCCCATCATGATCCTTCCCCATTACCCCCGGACCCTCCCGATCCACCTCTTTCCATTTATCAATTCCTTCTCTTAATTTCTCTCGATCCTGGGTCTGACCCGAATTCTTCCACATCCACTGCTTTGGTCATCTGCCCGTTCTCCCACTCCTTCCGAGGCTTTAGTCCTCACTCCTCCACTTGATTTCCCTTTTGATGCGGGACGGACAGCGGACTCGACTCCAAGTTGATATGCGATCCTTGGACTCTATGTAAACTCGTGATCGTCCCTAGCGAGGGAAGCGTTCGGACGTGCGCGGTTGAAAAATCGACAAAGAGCTAGGGTGGTCAACTCACAATTTCGTGCCCGGATCGGGTCACGAGACGGTCTCGCTCTCTCTCGCAGCAGTGATTAACAATATTTGGCAAGCTAATTATTATATCATGCTCTCTAGCAGCGGCATACAGAAATATATATGAAATAAAGCAAAATGACGAGTGGGGAGTGAATACGATACCTCCACGCTACCGGGCGTGGGGAAGACGACCCCGACCGAACTTGTACCCTCGGAACAGTAAATAATCAAATTATAGCAATGAATATTACTATCCACTCCACGCAGGGAGGTAAAAGGCTACAAGGTGGGACCCTGGAGTAGCGGTTCGGGTTGACGGGCAGTGTTTTGTGTAGCTCCGGCGGCAATGCGTACCAACGAACGTGGGGCCCACGTACTGCTCGGACCTTCGAATTGGGCGGGATGGGTCTCGCTGCGAAGAGGACTCCTAGGGGGACGCTCTCTAGGATGGGAACGCTCTGGTTCGCCTCGTGGAAGGTGAGGCGGCTCCGACCGTCACGTGGATGCTTGCTGTCCACGGATCTGAACTTTTGTTTCAGACCTGCGCGCTCCGGTGACAAAATTTACTGCCACCAGCACGGATGTCGGATCGGCGCGAAACTAGTGCCGTTGGAAAGCTAACTCGAAATACTTCGACCCTCTATTGTTCCAGGATTTTTGTTGAGGCCGTATTTTTTATGGTGGATTTTTGAACAGGACTGTTCTCAGTCTAAGATCTGGACAGGCAGACTGAGAGCTGACTGAGAACGTGCATTCACCATGACTCAAACTTTGGATCTGGGTGTTGGGTTCTTTATGAAAGTTGGAGAGGGGGAAGTAAGAAAGATGGGGATATTTTTTGTGTAATTTATGGTGGAGGTTTGGTTATTGAAACATAATTTCTAATAATAGGTGGTCGGATCAGGACTGCAGGGGGCAGCACAGATTTAGGAAAAGATAGAGATTTTTAGAAAATGTAAACGAGGTGTAAAAATCTCAAAAAAATCGTGGAAGGGGGCGTAGGTGGACAGAATCCCAATACAAGTTTCAACGCATTCAGACATGGGGAAGGAGGTCAAACTTTGGATGAACTCAGTTGCTATGACACAAAATAGAACACTGGAAGACCTGGAAAGCTGGGGAACTTAAATGGAAAGGAAAATTGGATGATGGCCTAAATTCGAGGAAAATTTATTGGAGGTGGGGAATCACGTGGGGAACCTACCCTGAAAGTTTCAGATCCAGAAGATCTGGGAGTTGAGAGCTAAAAATCTCATAGTAGGCCTCTATCTAGCAGAACAAAACCCTGGACAGCACTTCGGAAGAATGCTCGCGGTGGCTCGTCGGCGGCACGAACGGCGGCGACGGCGGCAGAGATAGAACTCAAAGGGGCAGAGGGAGAGATATTGATCACAGCAGCTATTCTCGCCGGGTCGCGTACTGCAAAAATAGAAGGAAGCCCTCTCTATCTCTACCTCTGCCCCTCTAAGTTCTATCTCTACCGTCGCTGCCGAATTTTTAGACATTTTATTGGGGATTCTGTCCACCTACGCCCCCTTCCACTTTTATTGGGGATTCTACAGTCCAGATCCGACCATCCAGTGTTAGAAATTCCGTTTCGCCAACCAAACCTCCACCATAAATTACACAAAAATATCCCCGTCTTCCTTACTTCTCCCTCTCCAACTTTCATGAAGAACCCAACACCCAGATCCAAAGTTTAAGTCGCGGTCAACGCATGTTCTCAGTCAGCTCTCAATCTGCCTGGCCAGATCTGAGACTGAGAACAGTCCTGTTCAAAAATCCACCATCAAAAATACAGCCCCAACAAAAATCCTGGAACAACAGAGGGTCGAAGTATTTCGAGTTAGCTTTCCAATGGCACCAGTTTTGCACCGATCCGACATCCGTGCTGGTCGCAGAAAATTTTGTCGCGGGAGCGCGCAGGTCTGAAATAAAAGTTCAGATCTGTGGACAGCAAGCTTCCACGTGACGGTCGGAGCCGCCTCGCCTTCCACGAGGTGAACCAGGGCATTCCCCTCCTAGGGAGAGTCCCCCCAGGAGTCCTCTTCGCAGCGGGACCCATCACGCCCATTTCGGAGGTCCGAGCAGTACGTGGGCCCCACGTTCGTTGGTACGCGTTGCTGCCGGAGCTACACAAAACGCTGCTCGTCAACCCGAACTGCTACTCCTGGGTCCCACCTTGTAGCTCTTTACCTCCCTGCGTGGAGTGGGTAGTAATATTCATTGCTGTAATTTAATTATTATTGTTCTGGGAGTACAAGTTCGGCCGGGGTCGTCTTCCCCACGCCCGGTAGCATGGAGGTATCGTATTCGCTCCCTACTCGGCATTTTACTTTATTTCGTATATATTTCTGTATGCCGCTGCTTGAGAGCATGATAGGATAATTAGCTTACCAAATATTGTTAATCATTACAGCGAGAGAGAGCGAGACCGTCCCGTGACCCGATCCGGGCAAGAAATTGTGAGTTGACCACCCTAGCTCTTTGCCGGTTTCTCAACCGTGCATGTCCGAACGCTTCCCTCGCGAGGGACGATCGCAAGTTTGCATAGAGTCCATGGATCACATATCAACTTGGAGTCGAGTCTACTGTCCGTCCCGCATTACCTTTCTTTCTGTAGACCTTTCATGTGATCAGGGTCTCTACACCTTAGTGAGGTCACCTCTCTTCCTTTTCTCCTTATTCGTCTGAGTCTGGTCTAAACACCACTCCTTCATGTTAAGCCATTTCAAATCCTTGGCTTCCAATCTTTTTATCTGCCACTTGTGGACAAATCTCATGATGATCAAGATCGCCTCCGGTAGCTGTTGTTTCATAAGGTTGCAAGGTAACATTTTTTGCATAAGATTTGCATTCAATATCTTTAACGCACGATTTTCAAAATGTTTCTTAACATGATTAAGAGTGGTTGTTTTAGACCTTTATCTTAAGTTTTTCTTTAATTAATTCAATATCAACAAGAGTCTTTAGGCTTGCCGATGCAGCACTCTGGTCATAAGAACCCCGCGCTGGGAGATTGGCATTTCTCTCCCCGCTTCTTAAGGGCAACACTTAGCTGGGCACCGCACACACTTCACGGTGTCCTTAGTCGTCTCCTTTGGTAGAACACCATTGCTACTTGGGCCATGCTCGAGGGTATGAGGTCTTTTCTTTTCTCTACTCGGGTGAAATATCACTACAAGAAATAGCGTGATTTGGGACGGAATTTTGCGACGGAAATTTGAGACGGAATTATAGTCTCAAATTTGGGACTGAATATTTTCCGTCGCAAATTCCGTCTCAAATATGGAATTTGGGACGGAATTTACGACGGAATATGGGAAGGAAACTATTCCGTCCCAAATTTGGGACGGAATTTGTGACGGATTTTTAGAACCGTCTGAAATTTTTGACCAAGAAATTGTGACGGACCGACTCCGTTGGAAATCCGTCGCAAAACACAATTGCGACGGATTTTGCAAGGGGGCCCTTGCGAAATCCGTCGCAAATGTGTTTTGCGACGGATTTTGAGACAGATTTCCGACGGAGTCGGTCCGTCATAATTTCTTGGTCAAAAATTTCAGACGGTTCTAAAAATCCGTCACAAATTCCGTCCCAAATTTTGGACATAATAGTTTCCCTCCCAAATTCTTTCGCAAATTCCGTCCCAAATTCCATATTTGAGACGGAATTTACGACGGAAAATATTCCGTCCCAAATTTGAGATGGAAATTTCGTCTCAAATTTTCGTCGTAAAATTCCGTCTCAAATTACGCTTTTTCTTGTAGTGTATGCGGAGCAGAGATATCCTGGGCAAAACAACTAACTTAAGCACATCCCGACAAGAGGAAGTCTCAAATAGGGGCAGTCAATTATGATCTTATTCTTAATTTCTATTTCAATTGCAGTATCTTTGAAGTCCAAAGGACACAAAATAAAAAATGAAAATCAAAAGAAAAAAAGAAAAAAAAAGAGAAGAGAAAATTCAATGAATTTGGCATGGCAAGAGGCAGTAAAGTTTTCCCGCGGGACGTTATGAACCCGGTCGTATGCGTGCCTAAGTGAGAATTTAAGGTTTGATGATATAACACAAAGCCCCGGTGCTATGGATGGAAGTCAAAACTCGATATCTTCTTAACTCACATCAAGCTTATCTCCAATTGTTCTTCTCTTCTCCCTCCAAGAACGAGTGTTTCTCGGGTATGGCCTTGGTAGGGGCACCGTTATACAAGGGTAGCCGGTTATACGGCGCCACCCTCAATGCACGCCTTACTTCGGACAGTTTTTAGCGAAAGGGGAAAGAACGAGGACCCCTAGCCAGTGGTTTCAAACACCCTTTGATGCTGCATTAGCAAAGTCTAAACCAAAAATCTGAAATAAGGTTGAATATCATCCAAAATCCATAAAAATTTAAATATTATACAAAATCAAATAAAAAAATTCAAATATCTCAAAAAAATTTGAATATTTTTTCAAAACCAAAAGTTTTTTTGCATATTTCAAAATCCAAAAAAAAAAATTCATTATATTTTCTGATGGTGACTTTTGCAGGGATAACAACTTTCACAGGACCAAGACACGGGATGAGTGTTGACACCCGTTTTTAGCCCGCAAGTTACGTTATTTCTCTTATTCATCATTTTTTGATGTCCCAAATTACCCATTATTTTGAAGCCTTTCTTTGATAGACTTCGAGCCCATTTGATCATTCCCCAACCTTTGTGCCTTGGAGATCATGATTTCTTAGAGCCATGGGGCTTATTTTATCAACTTCCGGACTTCCAAGCTGTTGTGCATTGTGATTTTGATGATTACAAATTGCCTTTGTTGCTTGGTCGTGTGCGAGAATGGTTGTTCATGTCTTCATGTGTATGAAGGTTGAAATGGTTGTGGAAATGATCATCAACTGTTTCTATAAGACTTATCATCATGTGGATGCATTGTGATTTTATAAGGCTCATAAGTGCATATCAAGTCTATACATTGCAAGCTGGCAAGTCTGTACATTGCATGCCACCAAGTCTATACATTGTTCATGCATGTACACAGTTCGCAACATCAAGTCTATACATTGCAAGCTGGCAAGTCTGTACATTGCATGCCACCAAGTCTATACATTGTTCATGCATGTGCACAGTTCGCAACATCAAGTCTATACATTGCATGCTGGCAAGTCTGTACATTGCATGCCACAAAGTCTATACATTATCTGTTGCATAACACAAAGTCTATACATTCAAAGTCTGTACAGCCTGTGTTCGCAACACAAAGTCTGTACATCATTCATGCATATGCTAAGTCTATACATCCTCATTCTCTGCTGATATGTTTGTGTATCAAGTCTATACATCTGCCAAGTCTATACGTTGTGGGTTGTTCATGCATCTTGCTCAAAACTCTATACATCCATTAAGAAGTCTATACATTAGTTGCAGGCACATCAAAGTCTATACATCCATTAAGAAGTCTATACAATGGTTACAGGCACATCAAAGTCTATACATCCATTAAGAAGTCTATACATTGGTTGCAGGCACATCAAAGTCTATACATCCTTCAGCAGCAAGTCTATACATCCTTCAGCAGCAAGTCTATACAGCAGCAAGTCTGTACATCCTTCAGCAGCAAGTCTATACAGCCAGCAAGTTTATACATCAGCAAATCTATACAGCCAGCAAGTCTACACATCGCTGCATTCACGAAGTCTATATATCGTGTATTTCTTATAGTCTGCCTGAAAGGGTCGACCCCTGGGGTCGACCCCAAGGGTCGACCCATGTAACCCAGAACCAGCTGTTTGGGTTTTGGGAACGCGAGGGTCGACCCCTGGGGTCGACCCCTATGGGTCATCTTTTTATTCCAGCACGGGGAACTGAGAGGGTCGACCTTTGGGGTCGACCCATATGTCCAGGAATTCAAAACCCCCCGAGGGTCGACCCCTGTGAGCTAAAACCCATATCCAGCACGGCTGTTCACGAGGGTCGACCCCAAGGGTCGACCCATTGCTTTTGGGTCTTTTACCCTCTCACGAGGGTCGACCCCAAGGGTCGACCCATTCCGGTCGGACCTCCAGCCACCTTTGTTGACCGCCATTTTCTTGCCCCTAAAGTCTTCCAATCCGAGTCAAACATCCACAAATCACTCCACAAAGTGTGGATCTGGTCCCTAGGCTGTCTCTTGACTGACCTAAACTCTTATATACGTCTCTTGGGTTGCAAACCCTAAGGATGACAAGCGAGATCTAATTTTCTTTGGGTGTTTTGCTAACCCTTGTGTATGCAGGTTCGGAGTTGCAGCTCCCAAGCCCTCTTCCACCTTGTTTTGAGCTTATATGTGAAGGGAAGAACATGGATTCAAGTCCCTAATCGATCCTCTACTGGAAGCAACGTGGAGAATCAAGATACAAGCATCATCCATGCAAGAATCGATCATCTTTCTTCAAGAACGGTTCCTCATCCTGCAGAAGGAGGAGTGGTACCACAAGGATGAGAGTAGAGGGGTTTATGAGACTAATCAATTTTCTGATGTAAACAGGCTTGATTTGGAGCTTATCATTTCTATCTGTTCTTTCAGGCGAAGAAGAAATTAGAAGAAGGTAAAGAAGTGCATCTCGAGGAGACAGAGAAGATGATGTCTAAATCATGATCATCCGTCAACGAGCAAGGAGAATCAGATTGTGCTGAAGAAGGGGGAGCCTTATACTTGATGCATACTTCTGGTTTTCATCTATAGAATTCGTTGGGAGGTCATAGCATATATATGTTTTGATTCATATACATTTGAGATAATATCTTGTGTGGGTGTTCGGAGAAGGGGGTATCCGAGTGTGTGTGTTGTTATATGTGTGCTGATTGTGCGGAGTATATCCGCGTGTGTGTTGTTGTTGGGAGCTTTCTCCCATGTGGTTGAGTAGGCATTGTCCTACGTGTGTGTGGACGGAGTAGTGACTCCGTGTGAGGAATTTGTTCGGGGTGTGTTCCCTAGTGTGTGTGTGTGTGTGTGTGTGCTGCTGTGGCAGCAGGTTGAGACAAGGCCTCGTGTGTGTGTTTTGCTGTGAAAGTAGTGTGTGTGGTTTGGGGTTCATCCCCGTGTTGCTACATTTTGTAGCGTGTAGTGAAGCCTCACCGGTTTGGTGAGGGGTGGATGTAGGGAGCCCGTCATGGTCCCGAACCACCTTAAAAATCCCCTTGTCTTGTGGTTTGATTCTTGTGATTGTGTGTTCTCTATCCTTTCTGTTTGTGCAATCGTGTGAGCTCGGTGAGATTGAGTGAATCTAGTTTAAATCTGTTTAGATTAAATTCTCAATCTTGTATATTCCGCTGTGTGCTAGTTGCGTTTTTAATTGGACATAGTTTTTAGCAGTAGGATCTATTCACCCCCCCTCTAGATCCGTGTTCCTACACTACGGGACCCTACAATTGGTATCAGAGCGAGGCTCTGTTGTCCCTAGATCTTGCAATCTACAGAGTGATCCCAGTGAATTCCACAATCATGAATTTTTCTACTAAACATATATCAATGAACTGTTTGCCAATCTTCACTGGTTTGAATTTTAATTCATGGCTAGGTAAACTGTGTGTGGTGATCAATTCTATTAATCCTTGTCTCTGGAAATTGATTTGTCATGGTCCACACATATTACCTCTAGATGAGACCAAGTGGTCTAATCAGGATAAAATGATGCATCATGATAATGTTACTACTTTGAGTTTATTGAAAGCTTCTATAAATACTAACAAGTATCCATTTGTATCTTCTTGTAGGACGGTAAAGGAGCTTATGGACCGGTTGATCAAAGCTCAAGAAAAGGAAAGGCAAAAATGTCTTATGGCCGATGATGCTGATCAACAAAGTGACAAAAGTGCAGAAGAGGTAAATTCAGATTTTGAAGATTTTACTCTTGATGATCTTGTTGAAGCTTATGATGAGTTGGAAAAATAATATAAGAAAGTCAAGTCAGAAAATAGAAAATTGAAAAAGAAATCTGAAAACTTGGTTCATGAAAATGGTTCTTGTGATAAATGTTTTGAGCTTGTTAACTTCAATGAACTTTTAGAACATGATGTTGAATGCCACAAAGAAACCATTGCATGTTTGAGAAATGAAAAAATGTTGCTCTCAAGAACATAATTGATCAATTGAAGAAAATTGAAAAAGATCTTAGAACCAAAATGGAATCAAACTCAATTGATCATGATATTTGCAATGAATTGATTATGAATGATAAACTTGCAAATGAAAATGAAGAACTTAAAAAGGAAAACAGTGCTATATTGATTCAGACATCTCTGGTTGAAGGCATCATGAAGTTTCTTGAAAAAGAAAATATTTTTTTAAAATTTGAAAATGAAAAATTGAAACATCTAAACACAACCATGTCTAAAAAATCACTTGCTTTTGAAAAAGGGAAAAGTTCGATTGTTGATGATTCTGAAAAGATGCATGTTCTAGAACAAATGATGGAGAGCTACAAAACCATCAATGCCCAATTGAATGAAAAAGTCATTTCCTGTGACAATGAGATAATTTCCTACGAATTGTATATTTCATCACTTGAAAAGGAAATTTTTGATCTGAATGCTTCTTTGTATAAATTTGTGAATGGGGAAGAGAATCTGAACAAGATTTTGGGGACCAAGGTAAACTTTCAAAGAGAAGGTCTTGGGTATGAACCCACCAAAAAGAAAATTTTTGGGCTAAAGACTCAAACATCTTTTGTGCATGCTTCGTGTTCCTCAAATATGTCAAATGCTTCTTGTGTTGAGAAATCAAATCCCAAGGCTCAGGCTCAACCTAGGAGTAATAGGATTCATGCTCACAAAAGTCACAAAAACCATGCTCTAAAATCAACAAATGTCAATTGTCATTATTGTGGTAAGCATGGTCATTTGATGAATGATTGTTTCATTATGAAATCGGATGATTTAAAAGCATGCAAAAATGAACTTGTTTCCAAAAGAAAAAGAGTTACTTATTTTAATTGTGGAAAGCTAGGACACCGTGTGTCACAGTGTTGGCAAGCAAATGAAAGAAAGAATTTCAAAGTCAAAAATAATCATACTTTCGCCAACCCACAGAAATTTCATGGTCATCCTGTTGAGAAGAAGAGAAATTTCCATGCTTATAATGATAGCATTCATGCTAAATCATATAAATTTGATTCCGTGAAGTCTCTTGGTTGTTGTCATTATTGTGGTAAGTTTGGGCATACCATGCATATTTGTTAATTAAAGTATTTTGATGATATGCATGCCCAAAAAATTGTGGAAGGCACCCACTAGAGGTGCAACTAACCATCCGGGACCCAAGAAGATTTGGGTACCCAAAACAACCAAATGAGAACCTTGTTACAGGATTACCTTGAGGCCAAGAGGAAGGCTTTAAGTCGACTTGGCCAGTTCTAGTGTGATGCCTTGGTTAACATGGGCTTGTCCTTGAATTGACATTGATTTGTAAGTTGGTTGTTCATGTTTGTGCACATCGATTGTGTGAATTCTAAGTTCATGTTACTGGAATTTAAGTCTCTAATATGCAGGTTTGAAGAGGTTGTCTTGTGTTTTATGTGCATCAACCTTATCTACACTTATGCTTAGACTTGGTCCTTCATGTGCATTGATCTATACTACACATGGACAGACCTGGGTTCTTCATGTGCTTAGACTTGACCCTTTACACTGTGGGCTACACTTGAAATTTCTAAACTGAACTCTGAACTCATGATAGCTTGAGTGAATCACTTATATTGAAAGCTGAAACTCATCATACATACTTGCAGCTCATAGGAGATTGTCTTGTTAGAGAAAAGCACAGAGATTGGTTTTCTCATTTGTATTGAATTGAGGTTGATATGAAATTGAGTTTCAGATATTGCAGGTTGAGAGAGAGAGATAGTCTTATGTGGTGAAAAGCCTTGAAGTTAGTTTCTTCATATGCATTCACTTAACATTGACATGAATTGAGCTCTTTATAGTGCAAGTTTGATTATGACCATCAACCCTTGAAATCATGGAGAGAAAGAAAGGAGCTTATTGATGCAGAAGACAACAAGGGGAATAAAGTAAAAAATCTGAAAATGTTAAGAAAGGTAACTCAAGACAAAGGTGAGAAAATAAAGTGTTTGGCTGAAGTTCCTTGGTCTTGATGTTAATGTCATAACTTGACAGACATTGATTGTGAAGGTTTGAATACCCCTTGGTTGTTCTTGACAATGTGGATAATGAATGCTTGGCTGAATGGTATTGAAACATCTGAGCAGCATATATGAGAGTGTAGCCATTGAATGCCTTTTGCTAAACCCCCGATGTCAAATGAGAAAACATTTGTTTCTGATCATCATTTCAATGATTACATGGTATATAAAATGGTGACATGTGGAAGGGCAGGTCAAGCCTGTCTGAAAGCTATCACCATGCGTGAGAATATGCCTCCGCCCGGTACCATGAGTCATCTATGCATATGGCGTCCAACTTAAATGAATTTTCTGAAATCATGCATTGATTATGGGGGAGTTTTGCATGCTGAAAATTTTGAAAATGATGTTTTTCCATTCTCTCAGCATGATGATATTGTGTTTATAGCTGAACATCTTGAGAACTGAAGTTGATCAATGTTCCATGGTCTTTACCAATGTGCCACTCATCTTTTTGGTTAAAAGCACAACTGTTTTCAAGAAAAGTTCAAATGTGATGATTTTGATGCTTTGAATTAATTTTCTGAATTCTCTTTTCAGAATAAAATTGTGTCATCACATTTTAACAATTGATAATGTGTGTCATGCTTTAGTTGCATTAGGTACATATAGAGTGTCTTGTGAAATCTGAAATCTTGCATCACATTGCATACTTGCATATCATTCTCTACATATCATTCACATATATTTTTGGGAGATGAAGCTCATCGTGTGTCTTGTTGCATAGTTGGCATTGTCAGCATACATATAGTGCATATTTTGAAATGCATCATTTTGAACATTCCATGTTGCATAAATGCCAAAATGAATACTTCCAACGATTGGTCTCATATCTTTGGGGCCAACATTTCAAGAACTGAAATTGCATATCTTTTCATTTTGCATTGCATATGCATATCTCCACTGTATGATTGCAAGTTATTATATGTTATTCAACCTCTTCCTTTGAAATTTCTACGACCGAATACTCCATTGTTAAATAATGTTGCATCTGAGTCTAGATAAGTGTGCTTCATGTCAAACTCTCAGGGGGAGCATTTCATGCTTATTGCATTTACATAGGGGGAGCTACACTATCCTGCTCTAAGTTAAATTTTCTCCATACATGTCCAATCAAATTCGTACACTTCATGCACTTTAATGTGAAATTGAGTGTTATTCATAAGGATATATGAATTTCATTTCAACACTCTAAAGTAATTCAACTTGCTGCATGGATGATAAGAGACAGTTAAGGAAAAAGCTGCATGTCTCCACATATAAAAAAATGGTTGAAATAAAAGACAGAGCAATGCTTTATTTCACTGAGTAAATTGGGCACATGTCACCTGAGACGTGATGTGGCTCATTTCTGAAAAGTGTTGACTAAAGTATCTCTGTTCAAATGAGGTGACAATGTTCAGTATTCTGAATAACCAGGGATTCTGGCATGAGCTCCATGTGTCTCCTAGCGTAAAAAGGAATTATTTGAACCTGATCCTTCTTAGAAAAATTCAGATTGTCAGTATGAAAATTTCTGATGATATATTTGATTGAGGTAGAGCGAAGCCTCTAATACGCTGCTCTCTCGATTGAAATGCAGTTTGTACACTTACTATTGTGTTTACTTGAAAATCTGGTTATCCATATGACTAAACTTCATTCTCATGTTACCCACTTGCACATGGTAATTTGATTTGATATGTATTTTAAAAATTTGATTAGTTGCTTGACCTGTTGTACGTCTTCTCCTATTTATCTGCACAATCCTCTAAGTGTAATCATGAGCGTTCTGAACTTAATAGCTCACTTGCACTTTTCCTACACCTATCCCCTCACTGTAAATCAATTGGTATCCCTTCTTGTGAAGGAGTTATCTTGCATGTATCTATAGATATCTGCCTGATCACATTGTATGTATTTCATGTCTCATCATTGTCATACATCATGTTTCATGCATTTCACAAGAAAACTAAAAATCTCAAAATTTGAAAATCAAAGCCAATCATCTAATGTGTCTTATCTGCTTAACTCATCTGGACTTGCATGAGTCAATATCTTTTTATGGGTGTTTGAGTGTTTGTTTGCTTGCTCATTATTGTCATACCATACACCATTGTTACTTGCTGCCACTTGTGAGCATTTGCATATCATTTTGTCATCTTGCATTCCTCATAACCATATTGTCTCCATTTGCATTTCTAATTTCCACATTTGTTTTTCAACAATTGGTGTCAAATGGTCTTGCTGCCATCATGGTATCCCCATCTTGACCCCCATTTCTGATTATGTCAAAGGGGGAGAGAGGAGCATTATAGCATAATATTTTGTCATCATCAAAATGGGGGAGATTGGTGTGCATTGTAATTTTGATGATTACAAATTGCCTTTGTTGCTTGGTCGTGTGCGAGAATGGTTGTTCATGTCTTCATGTGTATGAAGGTTGAAATGGTTGTGGAAATGATCATCAACTATTTCTATAAGACTTATCATTATGTGGATGCATTGTGATTTTATAAGGCTCATAAGTGCATATCAAGTCTATACATTGCAAGCTGGCAAGTCTGTACATTGCATGCCACCAAGTCTATACATTGTTCATGCATGTAAACAGTTCACAACATCAAGTCTATACATTGCAAGCTGGCAAGTCTGTACATTGCATGCTACCAAGTCTATACATTGTTCATGCATGTGCACAGTTCGCAACATCAAGTCTATACATTGTTCATGCATGTGCACAGTTCGCAACATCAAGTCTATACATTGCATGCTGGCAAGTCTGTACATTGCATGCCACAAAGTCTATACATTGTCTGTTGCATAACACAAAGTCTATACATTCAAAGTCTGTACAGCATGTGTTCACAACACAAAGTTTGTACATCATTCATGCATATGCTAAGTCTATACATCCTCATTCTCTGCTGATATGTTTGTGGATCAAGTCTATACATCTGCCTGCTCAAAAGTCTATACATCCATTAAGAAGTCTATACATTGGTTGCAGGCACATCAAAGTCTATACATCCATTAAGAAGTCTATACAATGGTTGCAGGCACATCAAAGTCTATACATCCATTAAGAAGTCTATACATTGGTTGCAGGCACAACAAAGTCTATACATCCTTCAGCAGCAAGTCTATACAGCAGCAAGTCTGTACATCCTTTAGCAGCAAGTCTATACATCAGCAAGTCTATACAGCCAGCAAGTTTATAATCAGCAAGTCTATACAGCCAGCAAGTCTACACATCGCTGCATTCACGAAGTCTATACATCGTGTATTTCTTGTAGTCTGTCTGAAAGGGTCGACCCATGGAAGGGTCGACCCATGTAACCCAGAACCAGCTGTTTGGGTTCTGGGAACGCGAGGGTTGACCCCTGGGGTCGACCCCTGTGGGTCATCTTTTTATTCCAGCACGGGGAACTAAGAGGGTCAACCCCAAGGGTCGACCCATATGTCTAGGAATTAAAAAACCCCCGAGGGTCGACCCCAAGGGTCGACCCCTTTGAGATAAAACCCATATCCAGCACTGCTGTTCACGAGGGTTGACCCCAAGGGTCGACCCATTGCTTTTGGGTCTTTTACCCTCTCACGAGGGTCGACCCCAAGGGTCGACCCATTCCAATCGGACCTCCAGCCACCTTTGTTGACCGCCATTTTCTTGCCCCTAAAGTCTTCCAATCCGAGTCAAACTTCCACAAATCACTCCACAAAGTGTGAATCTGGTCCCTAGGCTGTCTCTTGACCGACCTAAACTCTTATATACGTCTCTTGGGTTGCAAACCCTAAGGATGACAAGCGAGATCTGATTTTTTTGGGTGTTTTGCTAACCCTTGTGTACGCAGGTTCGGAGTTGAAGCTCCCAAGCCCTCTTCCACCTTATTTTGAGCTCATATGTGAAGGGAAGAACGTGGATTCAAGTCCCTAATCGATCCTCTACTGGGAGCAACGTGGAGAATCAAGAAACAAGCATCATCCATGCAAGAATCGATCATCTTTCTTCAAGAACGGTTCCTCATCCTGCAGAAGCTTTTCATCAAAAATCTGAGGGAGTTGTCTTGATCTTTCACTTCTGTGTTTTTGTTTGAGATTGCTCAAGGCCTTGAATGATTGTCTATGAGGTGCAATATATATATATATATACATGTTCATTTGTTCATCTATTGATCGCTATCTTATTAGTACTGCGTTTTCATCCTAAGCAACAAAGATGAACTAATGCCTTCCTTTCTCTTGCAGAAGAAGAAGGAGGAGTGGTACCACAAGGATGAGAGTATAGGGGTTTATGAGGCTAATCAATTTTCTAATGTAAACAGGCTTGATTTGGAGCTTATCATTTCTATATGTTCTTTCAGGCGAAGAAGAAATTAGAAGAAGGTAAAGAAGTGCATCTCGAGGAGACGAAGAAGATGATGTCTAAATCATGATCATCCGTCAACGAGCAAGGAGAATCATATTGTGCTGAAGAAGGGGGAGCCTTATACTTGATGCATACTTCTAGTTTTCATCTATAGAATTCGTTGGGAGATCATAGCATATATATGTTTTGATTCATATACATTTGAGATAATATCTTGTGTGGGTGTTCGGAGAAGGGGGTCTCCGAGTGTGTGTGTTGTTATATGTGTGCTGATTGTGTGGAGTATATCCGCGTGTGTGTTGTTGTTGGGAGCTTTCTCTCGTGTGGTTGAGTAGGCATTGCCCTACGTGTGTGTGGGCGGAGAAGTGACTCCGTGTGAGGAATTTGTTCGGGGTGTGTTCCCTAGTGTGTGTGTGTGTGTGTGTGCTGCTGTGGCAACAGGTTGAGGGAAGGCCTCGTGTGTGTGTTTTGCTGTGAAAGCAGCGTGTGTGGTTTGGGGTTTGTCCCCGTGTTGCTACATTTTGTAGCGTGTAGTGAAGCGTCACCGATTTGGTGAGGGGTGGATGTAGGGAGCCCGTCATGGTCCTGAACCACCTTAAAAATCCCCTTGTCTTATGGTTTGATTCTTGTGATTGTGTGTTCTCTATCCTTTCTGTTTGTACAATCGTGTGAGCTTGGTGAGATTGAGTGAATCTAGTTTAAATCTATTTAGATTAAATTCTCAATCTTGTATATTCCGCTGTATGCTAGTTGCGTTTTTAATTGGACATAGTTTTTAGCAGTAGGATCTATTCACCCCCCCCCTCTAGATCCGTGTTCCTGCACTACGGGACCCTACAATTGGTATCAGAGCGAGGCTCTGTTGTCCCTAGATCTTGCGATCTATAGAGTGATCTCAGTGCATTCCACAATCATGAATTTTTCTACTAAACATATATCAATGAACTGTTTGCCAATCTTCACTGGTTTGAATTTTAATTCATGGCAAGGTAAACTGTGTGTGGTTATCAATTCTATTAATCCTTGTCTCTGGAAATTGATTTGTCATGATCCACACATATTACCTCTAGATGAGACCAAGTGGTCTAATCAGGATAAAATGATACATCAGGATAATGTTACTGCTTTGAGTTTATTGAAAGCTTCTATAAATACTAACAAGTATCCATTTGTATCTTCTTGTAGGATGGCAAAGGAGCTTATGGACCGGTTGATCAAAGCTCAAGAAAAGGAAAGGTAAAAATGTCTCATGGCCGATGATGCTGATCAATAAAGTGACAAAAGTGCAGAAGAGGTAAATTCAGATTCTGAAGATTTTACTCTTGATGATCTTGTTGAAGCTTATGATGAGTTGGAAAAATAATATAAGAAAGTCAAGTCAGAAAATTGAAAATTGAAAAAGAAATCTGAAAACTTGGTCCATGAAAATGGTTCTTGTGATAAATGTTCTGAGCTTGTTAACTTCAATGAACTTTTAGAACATGATGTTGAATGCCACAAAGAAACCATTGCATGTTTGAGAAATGAAAAAATGTTGCCCTCAAGAACATAATTGATCAATTGGAGAAAACGGAAAAAGATCTAAGAATCAAAATGGAATCAAACTCAATTGATCAGGATATTTACAATGAATTGATTATGAATGATAAACTTGCAAATGAAAATGAAGAACTTAAAAAGGAAAATAGTGCTATATTGATTCAGACATCTCTGGTTGATGGTAGCATGAAGTTTCTTGAAAAAGAAAATGTTTTTTTAAAATCTAAAAATTAAAAACTGAAACATCTAAACACAACCATGTCTAAAAAATTACTTACTTTTGAAAAAGGGAAAAGTTTGGTTGTTGATGATTCTGAAAAGATGCATGTGCTAGAACAAATGATGGAGAGCTACAAAACTATCAATGCCCAATTGAATGAAAAAGTCATTTCCTGTGACAATGAGATCATTTCCTATGAATTGTATATCTCATCACTTGAAAAGGAAATTCTTGATCTGAATGCTTCTTTGTCTAAATTTGTGAATGGGGAAGAGAATCTGAACAAGATTTTGGGGACTAAGGTAAACTTTCAAAGAGAAGGTCTTGGGTATGAACCCACCAAAAAGAAAGCTTTTGGGCTAAAGATTCAAACATCTTTTGTGCATGCTTCATGTTCCTCAAATATGTCAAATGCTTCTTGTGTTGAGAAATCAAATCCCAAGACTCAGGCTCAACCTAGGAGCAATAGGATTCATGCTTACAAAAGTCACAAAAACCATTCTCCAAAATCAACAAATGTCAATTGTCATTATTGTGGTAAGCATGGTCATTTGATGAATGATTGTTTCATTATGAAATCGGATGATTTGAAAGTATACAAAAATGAACTTATTTCCAAAAGAAAAAGGGTTGCTTGTTTTAATTGTGGAAAGCTAGGACACCGTGTGTCACAGTGTTGGCAAGCAAATGAAAGAAAGAATTTCAAAGTCAAAAACAATCATACTTTCACCAACCCACAAAAATTTCATGCTGATTCTGTTGAGAAGAAGAGAAATTTCCATGCTTATAATGATAACATTCATGTTAAATCACATAAATTTAATTCCGTGAAGTCTCTTGGTTGTCATTATTGTGGTAAGTTTTGGCATACCATGCATATTTGCTCCTTAAAGTATTTTGATGATATGCATGCCCAAAAAAGTGTGGAAGGCACCCACTAAAGGTGCAACTAACCATCCGGGACCCAAGAAGATTTGGGTACCCAAAATAACCAAATGAGAACCTTGTTGCAGGATTGCCTTGAGGCCAAGAGGAAGGCTTTAAGTCGACTTGGCCAGTTCTGGTGTGATGCCTTGGTTAACATGGGCTTGTCCTTGAATTGACATTGATTTGTAAGTTGGTTGTTCATGTTTGTGCACATCGATTGTGTGAATTCTAAGTTCATGCTGCTGGAATTTAAGTCTCTAATATGCAGGTTTGAAGATGTTGTCTTGTGTTTTATGTGCATCAACCTTGTCTGCACTTGTGCTTAGACTTGGTCCTTCATGTGCATTGATCTATACTACACATGGATAGACCTGGGTTCTTCATGTGCATAGACTTGACCCTTTACACTGTGGGCTACACTTGAAATTTCTAAACTGAACTCTGAACTCATGACAGCTTGAGTGAATCACTTGTATTGAAAGCTGAAACTCATCATACATACTTGCAGCTCATAGGAGATTGTCTTGTTAGAGAAAAGCACAGAGATTGGTTTTCTCATTTGTATTGAATTGAGGTTGATATGAAATTGAGTTTCTTATATTGCAGGTTGAGAGAGAGATATATTCTTATGTGATGAAAAGCGTTGAAGTTAGTTTTTGGGTTGTGGGAAGGTCCAGAGATGATTTCCCCATGTTTTCCCCTTCACCTGGGGGCGAACGGGACGTGGAACTGAACCCACGGCGGGGTTCGGTCGGCCCGCGGGTAGACGTAGAGGGCGGCCACATTGGTGGCCGTCAAGCCCTGGTCTGGGTGGCTAAGACCCCGGCCACCTAGGTCACTGGGCGGCCAGCAGTCTGGTCACCCAGAGGGGAGGGCTACCAGGTGTATGGTCGCCCTCTTGGGTGGCTTGGCTTGGGCGGCCATCGCCCTGGCCTCCCAACCCCTTGGGTGGCCAGGTGAGTGGTCGCCCAGCCCAGTGAAGTCTCGAGGCCGTGTGTTTCATGGTTCCTTTGCCCGACGTGTCCGTATGTGATACGGGTGTGTAGGCAAGGTGTCCTGGTGATTCCTCGTGATTCCAAAGGTTCCATGTTACCACGATTTGTGCGTCGTGCGTTTGGAGGGTCCGGGTGACCTTATGTATGTGCTTGGGTTTTCGTGGGGTGCTCGAGTGAGTCCTCGTGAGTCGGTTGAGTGCGAAGGGCCCTCTCCGCACGTCGTGAGTTTCTTCGAGAAGTGGTTTCCGAGTGGGCCAGGTGTATGGCCTTGGACTGTGAGTCCAATCTCCTGGCCCTGGGTTGGAGGTCTCTTGAGTTCCCTTTTTGAGGGAAGGGTCTCGATAGTCGTGAACTGCCTCGTGAGTCATCACACCGTGATTTCAGACCTAGGGATTAGACTAGATTGACGGCGCCATACCATCACGTGTAACGGTCTTGACACCGAGTCTCGTGACTCAAGGACCATTGAGTTTAGTAGGTCTAGTGGGCTATCCAGAGTCCGGTGGCGTCGTACCACCCGTTACTCCGTGTTACTCATGATGGGTGCATGAGTGGCTTTCCGTGTTCACGTTTAGTGACCTCCCACTAGTCGTAGCCTTCTTACGGCACACGTGTGCTGACCCACCCGGGAGTGGTGGAGTGGCTTACCCGAGAGAGACGGTTTTTAGGCAGGTTACCGTAGGGCCCCTCACCTTTGCAGCCTGAGTCCGGTTGGGGGAAAACCAACTAGAGGACCCGACCTAGAGCGGATGCTCTATGTGTGCACACTTAGTTGGGGGCTGTTGGACCCGCGCTGAGGAGCATGACCCCAGCTAGTCATTGTTCGTGGTACTGATTATTGTGTATCTCTGTCTCCACCTGGGGTGTCGTAGCGAGACACCTGAGACTGTGGACTAAGTCTTCAGTGGACGCATCCGGCCTTGCTTCTGGTGGGCAGTGCTCCCGTCACGTGACGTGAGTTTCTAGTGATTCGAGTTTCATTTTACGTCTGTGAGATGAGGTTTGACTCGTAAGTTCCGGGTGGTTTCCAGAGGTTGAGGTCTAGGGTTTCGGTGAGCGTCACCGAGGGTCTTTCCCTAGGCAGTGTTCGGTTCACGACAACGTTCTCGTGATGTTTCCCCTGGTAGTGTGACCAGGGTGGGTTGTAGTCTAGTGGTCCCCAAACTGTGGGATCGAGGAGTGTTCCGTGTACAGTAGGAGTAGTTGTAGTGTCGAGTTTTTACCGGCCACCGGTTTGCCGTTCCTGCTGTTACTGTTGTTCTGTAGTTGCTGCTTTCCATGCCGCCGTTGTTTACTGTTGGGGTTCTGCGGGACCCCTACTGAGCCAGTGACAGGAAGCTCACCCCTGCTTTTCAGGCGCGGCGGTTTCTCCTCGGGGTTCGAGGGCGTTGCGTGCAGGTTCTTAGTTGCCAGTTTGTCGGGCCGAGTGTTCACTCGGTGTTTGTTACGTTCTTCTGCCTTAGACTGTACTTTTGTTGGACTCGACTCTGTTGTAGTTGTTATTTAATTGTGTTAATTGTTGAATTGTCCTGCTTTATTTCCTATTTCTTTGCACCTTCACACTCCTTTTTAGCCCTTCCGAGCCCCACCTCATGGGCGATGGGCCAGGATTCGAATGGTATCGGGTTCCTTTCCCGGTATCCGGATCTTGGGTCGCTACAGTTTGTATCAGAGCGTGGTTGTGGATGTACATGGGAATTCAAGATATTGCAGTGATCAAAGTTCGTAAGGTCCAGTACAGTCGGCAGCTGGCATAGGGTTTTGTGCATGTTTTCTGCTTGGTTTCTCACGTAAGAGCTTGAGGGCGCGGCGTTGGCGCTGTGAATGTGGTTGCTGTTTCATGGAGTGTCGATGCGGGGCTCGAGGGACGTGATGGAGAGATTTCTTCCCAATGGGTGGTGGGCCCGGTTGTGCTGCGTGGGCAGAGGTTGCTGGCAGGTGCGTTGTTGTGGTACTGCGATCGAGGAATCTACAGCGAGGTCAGGTGACTGGTGAGGACTGTTCGTCATTCAGTGGCCGTGAGTGTGCTCTGAGAGAACTGTTATAGTCTGGCCACTCTAGCTTGTGGTTTATCCAGCCCTTGAGGTGTCGAGATTGTGGTTTAAGGTGTCAGAGCGGGTGCTCTGATCGAGAGGAGCGCTCGGGTGAGCGGAGGATCTTCTCGGATTGGATAGGGTTGTCCTAGTAAGTTCTTGCTCCTGCTCTTCTACGAGCGAATGGGTGGTGTTCACCTTGGATTTGGCTCGAGATGAGAAGGTTCTGCTATGGGTTTCGGGACTCGAGGATGAGCGTCGACGGTTGTCGATTATGGCTCGTGTTGCGGCTCTTGACGTGACGTGTTGCAGTTCGAGGAATTGCAGCGGTGGTGCACCGAGAGATGATGTGATCGTGACGGAACACTTGGTGAGTGTTGTCGGAGGACTTGACCTGATGTGAGGAAATGGCTTTCTAATGCTGGAAGGTGTTGTTCCCAGCATGTGCGAGTTTCGAGGTCAGGTCGAGTGTAGAGTTTTCCTTCCGTTGGTCGGAGGCGTATTGAGTTTTACCCTTGGTTGGAGGAGATCGCATTTTAGCTAAGGTTCATCGTCTTGCATTGTGTGCCCGGATTGGTTGGCCTTCGTGTGCCATGAAGTCCGTGTGAGACGAGTCCTGTGTTTTGACAAGGTGGTTTCCCGTGAGAAGCGTTGCCCGTCCCTTATTGTGTAAGGGTGTGTTGGCGCTATTTCGGAAGGATGTGTGCCAGTCGGGCAGTGTTTGGGAGAATTTGTGATTGGTGTTGTGCTTCCCGATGTGTCGGATCAGAGCCTGCGGTGTTGCAGAGGATTGTCGGGATAGAGGATAGTTGTTGTTGTGTTAGTTGTGTGTGTGGATTTCTGAGGAAGTGTAGAGCAGTGGAGGATTGGTTCCTTGATATGCGTTGTCTCCAGTTGTGTGAGATGTGTTGTTTCCATGCCGTTGCTCGAGATATTGTGGTTCATGGCACTGGCAGGTGGAGAGTTGGGGAAATATGCGGGCTAGGTTGCCGCATGAGTACCCTGTTCTTGCGTTGGAGGTTGTGTCTCGAATGAGATCGTGTTTGGGAGAAGTGATCTCTTTGAGATTATGGGTCCCGGATGCTAGCCGTGAGTGGATGGTCAGGTTGACCGAGTTGTCGGCCGTGGTAAGATGTGTATTGTCTGGGGACTCGTGTGCATTGGTCACGGCGTCATCAATCTGCTTGTTGTGGTAGCAGGCAGCACTTGTCGGTTCTGGAGAAGTGTGACGTGGATTCTAAGAGGTTGTGTGTCCTGTTGCTCTATGATGAGGGCAGAATCGAGATTGGCAGGTGTTCACTTGGATTAATTGAGACGAAGGTTTCGATGAGATAGGACGGTGGTCGATGCCTGTGTAAGATCCGTGAAGAGAGGTTGTCATGGAATGGTGATCCTTGGTCTGCGACCAGCAAGGGAGGATTCCCTGTAATTCTGAGTCGAGTGACGTGAGGATCGAGGAGAGATCCTATCATGCGAATTTGTCGTACTCCCCTGAGAGGGTAGAGTTGGCATGACAATATGTCTGGATGTGGTATTGGTCTATGTGTGAGTCAGTGGATGGCCTGTCATGAGTTGGATCGTGCCTGCTGGGCCAGTGGAGATTCCCCGTTGACGAGTGTCTGGTGACCAGTGGATGGTCTTTCACGGACAGGAGATGCTGGTTGTTGGGACTCAGAAATTGCAAGAGCCATGTGCCAGCGAGACCATGGATGGCCTACTATGAGGTGTGCCTTTTTCCCAGATTGGATCTGGGGATTTGCGAGGAGTTTTGTCTTCTGGCAGAGTTGGCCGTGTTGCTGAGAGTGTTCGGCCAGCCAGGTGTGAGCTGGTGGAAGCTCAGTATTGGTCATCCCTGGTGTAGGGCGTGAGATTAATCAGCTGGTTGTGAAGCTGACGTGTGGTTGGTCCGTTGAGCATGAGCGTTGACCGGTGGTTTTGTTCCCGTGGCGAGGAGTGTGTTTTCTCGATGAGCGTGATGGTGTCAGCGGTGCCGTGGTTGGTTTTCGTGTTGTCTGAGGTGATGCCAGACCTGTACTCTTTTGCGTGGGCCTGCTCTGATGATCAATGTGTCTTGGATTATGAGTGAGGCGTTGTCCATGATCATTGTCTGGCCGCGTCCCTAAGGATCGTGGTTTTTCCAAGTATCGAGGGTTGGTTGGGGCTCTGACGGCGTCGTTAGTGAAATTTGGCATTCTCCCCTTGAGGATCGGTGCTTATCCTGAATTTTGAGGATGAAATTCTTATAAGGGGGGAGGGCTGTAATGCCCTAGATTTTTTAGATATTTTTCGGATCAGGATCTGTGGGTTCTGGATCGTCTTTTCGTGGGTTGCGGATCATGTCCGAGTGAAGCTCGGCGGTGAGCGTGGGGCACCGACGGGGTTTGTGAGGTATTTCTTCTTGGATCGGCGTCCACGGCGCATTGAATCTTCGGTGGAGGTTGGGGGATGGTTCCCTAACCCGTGTAGTTCATTTCCCCACATTTTATAGGCCGAGAGTGGGTTATTTCACGTTTGGGGAAAATTCCATGTTTTAGGGCGAGCGGCGGTTTTCGGCTGATTCGAGGCTCGATCGAGGTTTTGATTGTGTTTTTGGGTTGTGGGAAGGTCCGGGGATGATTTCCCCATGTTTTCCCCTTCGCCTGGGGGCGAACGGGGCGTCGAACCGAACCCACGGCGGGGTTCGGTCTGCCCATGGGTAGACGCAGAGGGCGGCCACGTTGGTGGCCGTCCAGCCCTGGTCTGGGCGGCCAAGACCCCAGCCGCCCAGGTCACTGGGCGGCCAGCAGTCTGGCCGCCCTCCTGGGTGGCTTGGCTTGGGTGGCCATCGCCCTGGCCGCCCAACCCCTTGGGCGGCCAAGTGAGTGGTCGCCCAGCCCAGTGAAGTCCCGGGGCCGTGTGTTTCATGGTTCCTTTGCCCGAGGTGTCCGTATGTGATACGGGTGTGTGGGCAAGGTGTCTGGGTGATTCCTTGTCATTTCGGAGGTTTCATGTTACCTCGATTTGTGCGTCATGCGTTTGGAGGGTTCGGGTGACCCTGTATGTGTGCTTGGGTTTCCATGAGGTGCTCGAGTGAGTCCTCGTGAGTCGGTTGAGTGCGGAGGGCCCTCTCCGCACGTCGTGAGTTTCTTTGGGAAGTGGTTTCCGAGTGGGCCAGGTGTATGGCCTTGGACTGCGAGTCCAATCTCCTAGCCTGGGGCTGGAGGTCTCTTGAGTTCCCTTTTTGAGGGAAGGTCTCGGCAGTCGTGAACTGTCTAGAGAGTCATCACATCGTGGTTTCAGACCTAGGGATTAGGCTAGATTGACAGCGTCGTACCGTCACATGTAACGGTCTTGACCCCGAGTCTCATGACTCAAGGACTGTTGACTTGTGATTTTGATGATTGTTGTGATTATTAAGTTATGGTTTTGATGATAACTAAACTTAATGTGTGATTAAGTGATGATAACTAAACTTGTGGTTGATTGCTCATGCTCTTGTTATCTCTGTATGTTTGAGATGGCAAATGGCAACGGTTAAATGGTCTTAATGCTTGGTTTGTATATGTTGGTTCTACAAGAGGTTTCAAGCCTTTATATGTTTGAACATATGGACTTGAGCTTTGAAATCCTGATCAAATAGTTTGAAACTTGTTTGGTTGATTTTTACGCATACCATAAATGCATTTGTCAAAGCAACAAGTGTTCCAATCTTGTATGTGAAATTGGGTCTCAATGTAAATCACTTCTTGAACTCTAATACATATTTCACATATCATTTTGAGCTTGCATTATGTTGAAACAACTCATGAGAAACTTGCTTGAAAATTGGAATAATGGTACTTATATCTTGCTCAAACGGTTTACAATAAGCTCTTGTTAATTGATTGAAACTGCCAAATGACCAAAGGGGTTTCATACATGTACTTCATGCAATTACCACATGAATTATTGATCAAAGTTCTAATTTATTTTTCTATGGTTTTGTAGGTCAAAACACTCAACATATATTCCCCAAGATCAAAGGAGTTTGAAGCCTCAGACTTAAATGGGTTGCAATGGAGTTCGGGGGTGAAACCTAAAAGTCTGAAGTTACTGTAGCTGTAGGTCGACCGCCCCAGGTCGACCGAAAATGCTAGGGATCATATTTCTACAGGATTCTCAGTAGCGGTCGACCGCCAGCTTCCACAGGTCGACGCCAGTCCCGAGCCAACATATGTTGACTTTGTTTTCCACTTCGAGAAGAGCCATTCTCCATGGATTTCTTTAATCCTAAAGTCACCCAATCACCCACAAAATGTGGATCTGGTCTGGGGGTTGTCCATGGACCATTCAAGGGCTATAAAACATCTCATTGGAGCCATAAACCCTATCTATCCAAGAGGGCTTCAAGGGAGATCAAGAGGGTGCTGTCCAAGGAGGAAGAAGAGAGTACTGTAGCTCCGTGAACAGTACTTCGTGCAGCAAGTTCTTCATCTATCTCCAACCCATTCAAGGTACTTCTTAAGCCAACAAGCATCTATGAAGTGAAGAATCAAGCAACCAACAAAGAGAGATCAAGGGTGAGGCTATCAAGAAGCAAGCAAGGATTTCAAGAAGAGATAAAAGGAAGGTTATCCAAGGGAAGAAGAAGAAGGATGCTACAAGGAAGAAGGAGCCATTCAAGCATCATCTTAAGGTACTCTAGCTCCATTTGAAGTCAGCAGTCTCAAAGGAAGAGAACAAGCTCACAAGCATCAAGAAGATACATGGATTTGTCCAAGGAAGAAGGAAGGGTACTGTAGCCGTGAACAGTACTCCGTGTAAGAAGATCTACATCAAATACAAGGCCATTCAAGCTGAGTCTCAAGCTATTCAAGTGAAGAAGGAATCAACGCGAACATCCAGAGCACACACTCAGGGGGAGCCTAAATCAGGAGCTTTCTAAACTGTGGTTTATTCATGTTTGTGTTTTGTGCTTTATAGTTTTAGATTTGTGTTTCTTATAAACTGCAAACTCGTGTGTGTGTGGATCGTTGTTGGATCCGTGGTCGTGTGTGTGTGTGTCGTACTTGATTCGTGTGTGCATAGGTCTTCTTAGATCTGTGTGTGTGTGTGGATTTATCCAGATCTTAGTGTTTGTGTGTGTGGAGTGCTGCACTTGTCGCAGCGTGTGTGTCTTGTTGATCCGCTTGTTGGATCGTGTTGGAGACTGTATCTCCGTATGTGTGTGTGTGTTTTGGGGCGCTTCCCCGTGTGTGTGGGCAGGCGTCGTCCTGCGTGTATGGTTGGAGCGTCGTCTCCGTTTTGGAATTTATCCCCGAGTGAAGCCTCACTGGGTTTGGTGAGGGGTGGATGTAGGATTGCCGTCATTGCATCCGAACCACCTTAAAAATCATTGTGCACTATGATTTGATTTGTGTGGTTTGGTCCTTTTCTTCTACCTCCATTCTAAGTGAGTGTATTTGTTAATTGTTGTTACGGATTTATCTACGTATATCTTGCATATTCTATATCTCATCATACAAAGTTTGATAAATCCAATTTGTGTTCAAATAGTTTTGAATCTCATAATTAGCATTCTATCACATATTTTAAAAAGGCCAAAAGTTTCTTTAAAATTTGTAAACACCCAATTCACCCCCCTCTTGGGTGTCATTGATCGCGGGACTTCAATTGGAATCAGAGCCAAGGCTCTATTTTTTTATAGATCTAACGATCTAGAGTGATCCAGATTAATGACTACCATTATGTATACTTTGAATTCTCCACCGATGTTTGATGGTTGCAATTTCGATTTGTGGTTAGGTAGAATGTGCAGTCTTGTCAACTCATATGACCCTAAGCTGTGGAAGCTTGTTTCATATGGTCCTTATGAGTTGCCTAAGTACAAAAATGTCTGGACTGAAAATCAAAAGCTTAAACATGATCAAAATTGTTTGGTGTTAAAGTTGCTAACTGCTGCAGTTGATTCTAATTATTTCCCTTTTGTTTCTCATTGCAGATCCGCGAAGGATATCTTGGATGGCCTAACCAAAATTCGGGAAGAGGATGGAGACCAATGTCTTGTGGTAGGGACGAGTGAACAAAAGAGTGATCAGCCAAGTGGATCAAACTCATCAAGTGGATCAAGCTCAAAGGTAAATTTTGATTCTGATAATGAAGATGAATTTAGCTATGAAGATTTGTTGAATGCATGTGATGAGCTTGCTGAAAAGTACAAGAAAGTTAAGTCTGAAAATAAAAAATTGAAAAATAAATCTGAACATGCTTTTCTTGAGAATGCTTCTTGTGATAAATGCTCGAAACTTGAAAAGGAGATTAGTGTTTTGTTAATTCAGAACTCTACTTGAAAGCAATGTGAAAAATCTTGAAAAACTTCAAAAAGAAAATTCTTCATGTAATAAATGCTTGGAATTCAAAACGGAAAATGAATCTCTTATGACTGACATCAAAAACCATGAAGAAGTCATTTCATGCATGAGAAAAGAAAATGAAGGATTGAAACAGTTGAATAATGTCATTTCTGAAAGATTACTTATTTTTGAAAAAGGAAAAGTTTACTTGTTGATGAATGTGAAAAGGTGCATGTGTTGGAACAAGAAGTGGAAAACCACAAAACCATCAATACACATTTGAATGAAAAAAATCAATTCTTGTGAAAATGTGATTGTTTCCTATGAATTGCACATTTCATCACTTGAAAAAGAAATCTCTGACTTGAATGCTTCATTGTCTAGATTTGTGGATGGTCAAAATAACCTGGACAAATTGCTAGGAATAAAAGTAAACTTTCAAAGAGAGGGGCTAGGCTATAATCCTGTGAACAAAAAGAAGTTTGAAAATAAAGTTTATACATCCTTTGTGCACAATTCAAACATAGCCAGGACATCAAATGAGAATCTAAAAAAGGAAATCATGTTGCGCACACACATGGATCCACAAAGAAAATTACTTTGCATCAAAAATCTAAAAATGTTGCTAGTACACCTATGCATGTTGAACATACTTCTGCCACACACATACAACCACTTAGAAAGAAACTCTCATGTTTTTACTGTGATAAATCTGGACATATCATGCATGATTGTTTCATTATGAAGAATGATGATTTGAGAGCATGCAAGAAAATAAATATTTTCAAAAATGCAAAAAAGGTTTCATTTGGGAGAAATGGATTTGAGAATTCTTATGTTCATGCTAAAAGACCACATGAGAAAATGGCTTATGTGCGTTGTTTCTATTGTGGTGAATCTGGGCATACTAAGCATGATTGTGAGTTGATGTATGGTTGTCCTTTAATGAAAAATGATAATTTGAATACTGTCAAAAAGTTGAAACCATGTGCAAATGTTGCTGCTAACCCACAAGGACCCAAAAGGATTTGGGTACCTAAGAATGGCAAATGAGAAATCTGTTTTGCAGGTGTGCCTTGGGAATATAAAGTATGAAATCTGTTTTCATCAAGAAGGTAAGGCACACAGGTCAAGTGGCATAAGTCAGGTTGGAAGAAAAATCAAAAACTGAATTTGAAGATCAGGTGATATCCCTCCTACCTTTGTAGTGACTCTGTCATGTTTTAACTCACTTGTGTCATATAGTCATGTAATATTGCATATGTCTGCACATGCATTTTATTCATAGTTGTTTACATATTTGTGCGCATATCACTTGTCATATAGTATCTTGTTGTAGGAGAGCTTGAAGATTCTTCAGATCATGATTTCACTACATATATTGAGTTTGCATACACTTTCATGTACTGTCTTGCATAAATTGAATATTGTGAATTCATGTCATAATGCATAGCAATCCTCCTAACTTCACCACCCTTGACTACATAGTATATCAAATGGTGGCATGTGGAAGGGCAGATTACGCCTGTCTGAAAGCTATCACTACGCGTGAGGTGATCTTCAGATCTAAGTTCTCCGCCCGGTACTATGAGTCAATCAGTCACAGGCTGCACATGGCATTAGATTTTTACTGAGCATATCACAGTCATGCACACATTGAGGGGGAGTCATCAGATTCGTCATATGGGCTTTATGTTTAAGTTCACACATGAGTCATGCATTGCATCTAGAGCTGTCTGGGCATGTTGGTTGTTAAAATAATTTGTCATGCCATTGTCAATAAATTTGAATCGAAATTGACAACTCAAGTCCTCTTGTCCTTGGATGCAGATTACACTCCCAAAATCCAAATGATGCAGGGCTAGTCATGGCCAAGCTTGAGTCAATGAAAGGAATATCTTGCAAGGATGAAAATGATGAGAACCCTATCAATTTGTTACAAGAAGATGGGATACTTTGTGTAGAACAATCTCCAAGATCGACTTAAGCACAAGCTGGTGAAAGTTCTTGTACGTGCTAAAGCAAGTATCCAGGGCATGGTATGAAAAGCCCGCATCTTTTTATTGAGAACAGGTTAAATAGGTAAAGTTGATCAACTATTTTTCATGTGAAAATCAGGTAAAGTCTTTTTAGTGGTTCATGCATATGTGATTAATACCATCTCTAGAACTACTAATAATGCTGTATATGATTATTTTGCAGGGATTGTGCAAGTATATTTTTAAAAAAAAATCTCAATGAGTACATTGAATTTCACTCTTCTTTGGATTACAGGTGGAAGGCTTGGAAGAAAATGGATTCACAAGGCAAAGGTAAGAAAGCAAAATCTGAAATATCAACCCTCGTGAGGTTGGTGATTTTAGTGATTGAAGGCTTCCAATCTTGTCTCCTGAACTAAGGTAATTCAACCTTGTCAATTCATGCAATGGCCATCTTTGTCACTTGGTGACACTCTCAAGTGACAGGTATTGATTCTAAAAACTTGAATTGTCATTTATCAGCATGTTGTGATGAATGTGCCTAATTGATTGAATCAAATTGAAAATCTTGAAGGATGTGTATGAAGTGGTTGCACATTGAATATTCTCAATTTGAATTACATGATCACACTTGAATTGAATTACATATCTGGTATATCAAATGGCGTCTGTGAAAAAGTGGATTATGTCCACTTGGAAGCATTCCCTATGCGTTGAGCTGGGTCTTCGGACTAAAATCTCCGCCTAGTACCAGATCTTAAAAATTGGGATTGGTTGATGTGTAAATGAATTCTTGAGCTGAGCTATGTAAATTGAAACCATGCTTGTGATTAAATGATTCATACATTTGGCTGTTGAATGAATTCTCATTTCAAAACTTGTGAAATGCTCTTGAAAATCTATTTTTGAACAATTCTGAAAATTGGGTTGCATTGCTTAATTTTGAGCATTTATGCACCCTTTTTCATAAAGGCCGTGTCATGAAAAATGTTGTTGACACATTAATATAATGTGAATACTCCAATGTGAATTTGCCTCTAGGTTTGAAGATCAAGCCCTCCTATACTACATTTGCATCTTGCATCACATGCTCATCTAGGCATAGGTTGCACGCATTAGAATGAATTCATGCATTAGCTGAAGTTAGTTCATTCATTTGGTATCAGAAGTTTTGCACCACATTGCATTCTATCTTGGCATATTCCATTTCATTACTATATGATCAAGTTGCATTGCATCGAAACTCATGCATTAGTCGCACTTTGTTCATTCAGTTAGCATCCATTTAATTGGTATTAAATTATCCATTCAATTGGTATCAAATTGACATCACATTGCTCGCATGCATGTCATAGTGCATTTGCATAAACTCCCAATGTATGCTTGTATGCTATTATATGCTATTCAACCCCATCCTTTGGCACTTCTATGACCTTATATCTTCTTGATAAATAATGTTACAGTTGAGTCATTTTTGGAGTGTCTCATGTCGTACACTCTGGGAGAGTTCATATCTCATAAGTGCATCTATTTAGGGGGAGTTGCACTTTTATGTATTCATGATATTTTCGGTATACATGCTGAATCAAATTCGCACACTTCATGCACAAAATGTGAAAATGAGTGTTAAAAATAAGGATATATGAATTTCTTTTCAACACTCTTGAGATATTAAACTTACTGCATGTATGATGAAGAGACAGTTGAGGAAAAAGCTGCCTACCCATCTTTGTTAAAAAATCTGAGATGAAAATGAAAGATAGAGTAATGCTTGGTCTCACTGAGTAAACTGGGCACATGTCACCTGAGACGTGATGTGGTTCATATCTGAAAAGTGTTGACTAGTATCTCTATTCAAATTGAGGTGAAATGGTTCAGTATTCTGAGTAACCGGGGATTCTGGCATGAGCTCCATGCGTCTACTCGCGTAAAAAGGAATCATTTTGAACCTGATCACTCTTGAAAAATTCTGACTATCATGTGATACTGGTTAAGTTAAAAAAAAATGATTGTGAAAACTCATTGTGGCAGAGCGTAGCCTCCAATACGATGTTCTCAAAATAAAAGTGCAGTCTGTAAAATGTCTCCTTGTGTTGATCTGAAAATCTGAATATCCATATTGCAACTATCATTTTTCATGTTACTCACTTACACAACTGGAAATTTGATTTAATATGTATTCAGAAAATTGATTGACTGCTTTAGCAATTGCATGAATCTCCTATATGATTGCACAATCTCCCATGTGCTACACATGTGCATTCCGGTTAGCATGACTCTCTTGCATCTTTCTTATACCCATTCCCTGTTTATATATGTACGAGGGAGATTGCATGTATGTTTATATGTAACTGTTTGGTTGCATTGTGTGCACTTCATGAGTCACCATTTGCATGTGTTGCATTTCATGCATTTCAAACCAAAATATAAAAATCAAAAATTTTGAAAATCAAAGAAAATCCTTTTGATATGCCCTCCTGCTCTTGTTTGTTGTGAAAATCTGACATGGGATCTAGCTCTTGTATGCTATCATGCTGAACACCTCATCCTGTGAACATCTTCCTCCACTGGTTCATATCCTTGAGGTCAATCACCACCTTCCATTGGTATCGATACATGCTTGACTGTATTTGCTTTGGATGGTTTCATATTGATTTGTGAGAATAATCACCAATTGGTTTCTTCTGATTGGAATCATATTACTTTGTTCATCCATGATTTGCCCTTGCTTCTTCTGATTTGATAAGATAGGCTATTGATGTTTCAAAGGGAGATAAGCTTGTTGATATTGTTGATCATGTCACAGGGGGAGAAAGATTTGCATTATCCCACTTTTTAATTATGTCAAAGGGGAGAAAAATTGATGATGGTGTGTGACAAGGGAAGGAGAGAAGAGCATATGTGCTATTCTTTTGTATCCACTCTGGTGTATCATCACTAATAAATTACTCTTCAAGTTTGTCATCATCAATAAGTTTGTCATCATCAAAAAGGGAGAGATTATTGAGTTATGGTTTTGATGATTGTTGTGATTATTAAGTTATGGTTTTGATGATAACTAAACTTAATGTGTGATTAAGTGATGATAACTAAACTTGTGGTTGATTGCTCATGCTCCTGTTATCTATGTATGTTTGAGATGGCAAATGGCAACGGTTACATGGTCTTAATGCTTGGTTTGTATATGTTGGTTCTACAAGAGGTTTTAAGTCTTTATATGTTTGAATATATGGACTTGAGCTTTGAAATCCAGATCAAATAGTTTGAAACTTGTTTGGTTGATTTTTACGCATACCATAAATGCATTTGTCAAAGCAACAAGTGTTCCAATCTTGTATGTGAAATTGGGTCTCAATGTAAATCACTTCTTGAACTCTAATACATATTTCACATATCATTTTGAGCTTGCATTATGTTGAAACAACTCATGAGAAACTTGCTTGAAAATTGGAATAATGGTACTTATATCTTGCTCAAACGGTTTACAATAAGCTCTTGTTAATTGATTGAAACTGCCAAATGACCAAAGGGGTTTCATACATGTACTTCATGCAATTACCACATGAATTATTGATCAAAGTTCTAATTTATATTTCTATGATTTTGTAGGTCAAAACACTCAACATATATTCCCCAAGATCAAAGGAGTTTGAAGCCTCAGACTTAAATGGGTTGCAATGGAGTTCGGGGGTGAAACCTAAAAGTCTGAAGTTTACTGTAGCTGTAGGTCGACCGCCCCAGGTCGACCGAAAATGCCAGGGATCATATTTCTACAGGATTCTCAGTAGCGGTCGACCGCCAGCTTCCACAGGTCGACCGCCAGTCCCGAGCCAACATATGTTGACTTTGTTTTCCACTTCGAGAAGAGCCATTCTCCATGGATTTCTTTAATCCTAAAGTCACCCAATCACCCACAAAATGTGGATCTGGTCTGGGGGTTGTCCATGGACCATTCAAGGGCTATAAAACATCTCATTGGAGCCATAAACCCTATCTATCCAAGAGGGCTTCAAGGGAGATCAAGAGGGTGCTGTCCAAGGAGGAAGAAGAGAGTACTGTAGCTCCGTGAACAGTACTTCGTGCAGCAAGTTCTTCATCTATCTCCAACCCATTCAAGGTACTTCTTAAGCCAACAAGCATCTATGAAGTGAAGAATCAAGCAACCAACAAAGAGAGATCAAGGGTGAGGCTATCAAGAAGCAAGCAAGGATTTCAAGAAGAGATAAAAGGAAGGTTATCCAAGGGAAGAAGAAGAAGGATGCTACAAGGAAGAAGGAGCCATTCAAGCATCATCTTAAGGTACTCTAGCTCCATTTGAAGTCAGCAGTCTCAAAGGAAGAGAACAAGCTCACAAGCATCAAGAAGATACATGGATTTGTCCAAGGAAGAAGGAAGGGTACTGTAGCCGTGAACAGTACTCCGTGTAAGAAGATCTACATCAAATACAAGGCCATTCAAGCTGAGTCTCAAGCTATTCAAGTGAAGAAGGAATCAACGCGAACATCCAGAGCACACACTCAGGGGGAGCCTAAATCAGGAGCTTTCTAAACTGTGGTTTATTCATGTTTGTGTTTTGTGCTTTATAGTTTTAGATTTGTGCTTCTTATAAACTGCAAACTCGTGTGTGTATGGATCGTTGTTGGATCCGTGGTCGTGTGTGTGTGTGCCGTACTTGATTCGTGTGTGCATAGGTCTTCTTAGATTTGTGTGTGTGTATAGATTTATCCAGATCTTAGTGTTTGTGTGTGTGGAGTGCTGCACTTGTCGCAGCGTGTGTGTCTTGTTGATCCGCTTGTTGGATCGTGTTGGAGACTGCATCTCCGTATGTGTGTGTGTTTTGGGGCGCGTCCCCGTGTGTGTGGGCAGGCGTCGTCCTGCGTGTGTGGTTGGAGCGTCGTCTCCGTTTCGGGATTTATCCTCGAGTGAAGTCTCACCGGGTTTGGTGAGGGGTGGATGTAGGATTGTCGTCATTGCATCCGAACCACCTTAAAAATTGTTGTGCACTATGGTTTGATTTGTGTGGTTTGGTCCTTTTCTTCTACCTCCATTCTAAGTGAGTGTATTTGTTAATTGTTGTTACGGATTTATCTACGTATATCTTGCATATTCTATATCTCATCATACAAAGTTTGATAAATCCAATTTGTGTTCAAATAGTTTTGAATCTCATAATTAGCATTCTATCACATATTTCAAAAAGGCCAAAAGTTTCTTTAAAATTTGTAAACACCCAATTCACCCCCCTCTTGGGTGTCATTGATCGCAGGACTTCAAGGACTGTTGAGTTTAGTAGGTCTAGTGGGCTGTCCAGAGTTTGGTGGCGTCGTACCACTCGTTACTCCACGTTACTCGTGATTGGTGCGTGAGTGGCTTTCCGTGTTCACGTTTAGTGACCTCCCACTAGTCGTAGCCTTCTTACGGCACGCGTGTGCTGGCCCACCCGGGAGTGGTGGAGCGGCTTACCCGAGAGAGATAGTTTTTAGGCTGGTTACCGTAGGGCCCCTCACCTTTGCAGCCTGAGTTCGGCTGGGGGAAAAATTAGCTAGAGGACCCGACTTAGGGCAGATGGTCTGTGTGTGCAAACATAGTTGGGGGCTGTTGGACCCGTGTGAGGAGCGTGACCCCAGCTAGTCCTTGTTCGTGGTACTGGTTACTGTGTGTCTCTGTCTCCGCCTGGGGCGTCGCAGCGAGACACCTGAGACTGTGGACTAAGTCGTCAATGAACGCATCCGGCCTTGCTTCTGGTCGGCAGTGCTCCCGTCATGTGACGTGAGTTTCTAGTGACTCGAGTTCCATTTTATGTCTGCGAGACGAGGTTTGACTTGTAAGTTTCGGGTGGTTTCCCAAGGTTGAGGTCTAGGGTTCCGGTGAGCGTCACCGAGGGTCTTTCCCTAGGCAGTGTTCAGTTCATGACAACGTTCTCGTGATGTTTCCCATGACAGTGTGACCTGGGTGGGTTGTAGTCTAGTGGTCCCCCGACTATGGGATCGGGGAGTGTTCCATGTACAGTAGGAGTAGCTATAGTGCCGAGTTTTTACCGGCCACCGGTTTGTCGTTCCTGCTGTTACCTTTGTTCTGTAGTTGCTGCTTTCCGTACCGCCGTTGTTTACTGTTGGGGTTTCGCGGGACCCCTACTGAGCCAGTGACAGGAGGCTCACCCCTGCTTTTTAGGCGCGGCGATTCTTCATCGGGGTTCGAGCGCGTTGCGTGCAGGTTCTTAGTCGCCAGCTCGTCGGGCCGAGTGTTCACTCAATGTTGGGTACGTTCTTCTGCCTTAGACTGTACTTTTGTTGGACTCGACTCTGTTGTAGTTGTTATTTAATTCTGTTAATTATCAAATTGTCCTACTTTATTTCCTATTTCTTTACACCTCCGCACTCCTTTTTAGCCCTTCCGAGTCCCGACTCATGGGCGGCGGGCCAGGATTCGAATGGTATCAGGTTCCTTTCCCGATATCCGGATCTTGGGTCGCTACAGTCTTCCCAAGATCGCTACGCCCCTAAACAGTGCCCATTTTGTCCCGTTTCACCCCGTGGAGCCTTGCAGTCCTCCCTAGACCGTTTGGTGAAGCCTTGCGGTCCTCCCATGACCGTTTTCATCCGTATGAGGTCGTGCGATAGACCGTTTGCTAGACAGAGAGTCCTAAATGTCCTGAACTCTGATTTCTTCACCGTGGGACTCCTTGGAGACCTTGTTTGGTCCATTTTCTCCGAGAGGAAGCTTCCAGGTCGACTCTAATTGATTAAGGACTCTTATTCCCACTATTATCCATGAGATTTATCAATCTAGAGCCTTATTTTGGGTGTTGATCTCAGATTTAAATTTCTGAGTTTTATGCAAGTGGAACTCTGTCCAATCAAGCTCCAGGCCCTCCTTTCCACGCGAATATCTTCCAGGTCCTTCCACCAAATCGATTCCTACTTGTTCCTATCTCTTATCCCCACTATTATCTCGAGATTGATCCAAAGAAATTGAGTTTTGGTAGACTACATCTCCTAAAATCGTGAGAGAAAGTTCTGGATTTTTGCACTCATATAAATAAGACCCAGTTCGCAGGTTGCGATGGGGGGCTCTTCTTCAACTCGGGGTGAAGCCATGCCGCACCGTCGACTCAATCCTTTGACCCTGGCTTGAAGAGAGAAGTATTACCTTTCAATTCCACACTCAAGGGCTTTCTATCTCTCTCTCTCCTTTTAGTTATTCATCCTCCAATTTCAAAAATCATCACAAATCTCTATTTTTCTGCTACAAACCGCACTTTTCTTCATAATCCATTGCATATTCCCGCAGTTGTGCTGCGTGCTTTTCCCTCATATTTATTTCTATATCATCACAACACACACACCTATTGTTTTGTCCCTTCCACAGGGGTTAAAAACCTCCCCCTGGTGTGTTCTCCCTCAATTTCTACCCTTATTTTATCACTGCGGGATTGATGCTACACTTTAGTTTTCTAATGGGTTTTTCTCTTGTCTTTCATCTTTGTTTTGCAGGAGAGCATACATAGGGCATGAGGCCCTCTTCCTCTAGCCGGATGGAAGGAGAGGAGGTGGGATCCACAAGTTTTCCACACCCCATATCAAGCGTGCGATCAAGTCTTCATTTTTCCAAGGTACACGGTGACATTCCTTTCATCTCTCCATCCTTTTGGCGTTGTCTTTCCTTGGTGGCGATCATGGTCAGTATCTTCATCTATTTCATCGCCCCTTTGTTCATTATTTTCCATGCTTGTTCATGCTCATATGATATTTGCATAGTTTGGGGCGGGGGTAGAGAGAGAACATAAACATCAACAATGAGTCCTCTCCATTCATTGCTATCAATCTTTTGATTCTTCCCAATGTTCTCAATCTCAACATCTTCATGATTTGCCACTCTGGGCACTCCTGATTGTCATCTCTCTATTCTTCCAAGGCAATTCATGCCATATTGGGCATCTTTCGATTCTAAGCAATTCACTGTCAAATTTTCTGATTACCCCTACCGCTCTAGGCATCACTTTGATCTCAATCTTTCATGCATAAATCTTATGATCACTAGGGTTATCATCCTTATGGCTGAACAACAAACAATGATTCTTTTCATGCCTTGCATGTCTTGTGCCTTTTAATGATATGCCTTAATGCCAAGTTTGGATTCCATTTATGATACTATTCATGCTAAGCTTTACATGTATAAAACCATTCATGCTATGTTGATTAAAGGCTTTAATCCATGCTTGATCCATTCATGCTATCCATGTTTTCATTCGTGCTATGATTCATGCTATGCGCATACGATGCTTTATTGCGTATGCATTGCTTGTTATCTTCATTATATCTTGGCTAATGAAGTTTTAAGAGCAGGAAGAAGCTTCTTGGTCCCACCATCCAGACATCATCATTCAAGTCCCACGGTGCTCACATTGCATTTCTTGGTTCCCCTCATGCTTATTGCTTCACCATCTCCCTCCTGTATGCATTTTACTATATGTTATTACACTATTCGATTATATCAAGGACCTTGTGGCTTTGATAAATCTAAAATTTGAGTTCCCCTTCATCAAAAATAATGATGATTTCAGAAGGATCTTAGTTATACAGATAGGCTGTTGAGTCGTCCACGACTGGGGACGATGGTTCCCTTTTGTGAATTGGTGCGCGGATAAACGAGCTTCCACTTAGTATCAGCTCATAAATCGGTATCTTGACTCAGTCTGGGCAGCTTAATAATATTATCCTCGATTATCTTATATTTTCATTTATTTTAATTTTCCCTTTTAGCCCAGCATGCATTCATGTAGGACTTTGGATTAACTTTGAAAAAGTCATTTTAATAAGTCATTTCGAGGTCAATTGATCCTTAATGTTTCAAGATAAGAGATATTCCATGCCAAATTGTGTCCTCAGTTCGTCTTGTTGCCATTTTGGGTCGTTTTCTTGAAAACTCCTTTGTTTGGATTTCTATCCTCTTATTTCAATTATTTTCCTTTGATCCACTTTGGCTGTAGCACGTCAACATTGGCAGGTAACCGCTCCCCAATGGTTAAACCTATAGGTTTGTGACTTGGGGTACTTCCACCACATTGGGAGTTGATCGCTCTATTTTATCTCTTTCGTGCCCGCGTACACACTCCTCCTTTATCCAAACAATTGTTGATTTCATTGAATCTCCTCAAGATTGCATCATTTCGAGCTTTTGATTCAATTCCTATCAAGTGATGTTGATTGCATGTCTCATCACACCTTGGCATCTACTTTTTAGTTCGTTCTCGCTTCATTCTATTATACTTTACTTCATTCATTTCGTGTAACTCCCTTGTAAAGCAGACGCCAAGGCGGGGCAGCTGTAGACACGTCAAAATTGACATCATTTTGAGCATATCTCCTATTACACTACGATATCCCATTTGACCCTCAAATTGACTTATTTGAGTGATTTTCCTCATTTTTCTTGAATATTCAACTTTCTCAAGCTTTTCCACATGTTTTCCTATTTTTCCAGATTTTTTTGAGGTTTTTCTCCATTTTTTCGGGCCTTAAGTCAATTAGTGGTAGGGACTCGAGCGCCAATTAAATGGGCGCCCAGCCAGTGGGCGCTCATTCTTGGAATTGGCTCCCATGGCCTGAGTGCCCATTCCAATTGGCACCCAGGTCATGGGCGCCCATTCCCTGCAGCTTCAGTTTGGTCCGTTTTTTAAGATTTATGAATTGATGACACTTCGGAAGTCGCCAATTCTTTAAATAGCGACCGTTCGGAAGGTCACCAATTCTTTTATTCATATTTTGAGCCAAATTCAGATTATTTTTGATTCTATGACTGTCCGGAAGGTCGCTATTTCATGAATGGGCGCCCGTGTGGAAAGTCGCCAATTTCCTTGCTATATTTTGAGTTTTTAACTCCGTCCAAAATTCGTATTAATTTCTAATTAGCGACCACCTCATGGTCGCCAATTCCTTTCAAATTTCGGAAAGTCCTAATCCATCTAAAAATATCTTGGAATTAGCGACGCTTCCATCTGCCGCCCTTTTAAATAGCGACCGTCTGAGTGGTCGCCAATTCTTGTTGAATTCCGAACTAAACAGAACCTCCTTGTTTCTCCGTTTTGAGCCCCTTTTCTAATTGGGAAAGGGTCCTAAAGGTTTCTAAGGTTGAAGGGACACTTGGCCAATGCATATCTCTTTCCATATCCAACTAATACTTGATTTCCTAATTTCTCTTAGATTAAACTCCGAATTTCAGCCCTATAAATAGGACCCCTCTCTCTCTTGTGTTTAAGGCATCAACAATCAATCAAGGGGATGTGCTGCCGGATCAGAAGCTCAAGGAGAAGACTCCCATGAACCTCAAAGCTTCATCCTATGGATATCTTCATCCTTGAAGCCCCAAATTGGAGAAAACCACTAAGCTTTCCTCCCTCTTTCTTCATTATTTCTTACTTAATCAAGCATTGCATGCATCATATTCCTTTTTTTTATTTTCCTTATCATCTCAACCACGTTGAGATCCTCCTTAGTGCAACACTTGCACATCTCCCTAGTTTTCATCATACATCATATCTTTACCCACCCTTTGCATAGGGGTTTAAGGGCCAACACCCAACAAGGTGTGTTTTATTTCATGTTCTTCATGCTTATTATTCATATTGGAATTTGATGCTACACTCACCTTGGTTCTAATCCATTCTTTTATTTGGTGTTTATCTATTTTACAAGGGTAATCTCAAAGAAAAACTCTCTTCATCGACCGGCCGATAGAAAGAGAAGGTGAACACTCACAATCTCCTGCATATTTTTGAAGGGTAATCAAGCTAAAGAGAAACTCTCTTCATCGGCCGGCCGATAGAAAGAGAAGGTGACACTCACAATCTCCCACGCACTTTAAAAGTATTCTTCGCGATCCCTCCTTTGCTTTCATTATTATATTATTTTGAGGTAACCCCTCTGGCGATCACCTTTCCCCTTAGCATCTACGCATGCTCCCCTCTTTCTATCCCTTTCCCCATTCTTTTCATAGCTTCATCATTCTTATTTCCTAAGTGGATTTTACCATAATCTACACCCATCTCTCATTTCTCACTCTCTCCCTCTCTCTTCTCTCACGCTCTCTCTTTCTCCCATCTCTTCTCCGGTGGCCGACGGAGCGAGGCGGGGGAGAGGCGGAGGTGACGTGGACGAGGAGTGGGCGAGGATGGATGAGGATCGAGGGGCAGTGGCGCGCGGTGGAGCTCGTGGCGAGTTCGTGAACCGGCGGAGCTTCAACGGTATTTTCTTGGCGGATCGGTGTCCTCGACACGCGGAATCTTCGTTGAAGGTAGGGGGATGGATCCTGAACCTTTGTACTTCAATTCCCGCGAGTTTGGTAGCACGAGGTGAGCTGAGAGGGTTTATTTTTCCGCCGGGGTTAAAATGTGTGATTTTGGGGTGTGAGCTGGATTTTGTGTTTTGATTGTATTTTTTAGGTTTAAATGGGTCCTCTCGGTGCTAGAGAGGTTGGGGAATGGGTTTCCCCTTGTTTTCCCCTTCACATGGGTGTGATTGGGGTGTGGAATGGGGTTTTTTCGCGGTGTTCGCCATTTTTGGTCGTGAGTCGAGATCGCAGTCTCCACAGTGGCTGCGTTCTTCAAAACAGAAGGTGACGTATCATGACATCGCATTCATCAGAGGAGATGAACAGTAAGGCAGTTAGGGTCACGGTTGTGAGACCAACCATGACCAGGTCGCAGTCACCGTCCCAGTTACGTTCATCCATTAACGCGACTGGGGGACCCATCGCGATAGTCAGAGTCGCAACTGTTGGGCCAGGCGCGTTCGCATGTTGACGCGATCAACTGACCCACCGCGTCACTATCGCGGTGTAGGCCTAGGTCGCATTAGCTCAGGGTCGCGCCCATGGTGATGGTCGCATTCATGGTTGATCGCGATCAGAGCCTGGGTCACGTTAATGAACACGCCCATGGTGGGCGGCACGTTCATGCCCTATGGGCCCAGGTGTGTGGAACACACCTGATCGTGTTCCCCTTGGCCTGTGAGTGTCCCAGACATCCCGAGGATACCGTGACCGTGTTTTTGGGTGTCCGGAGGTACCATTTTACCTCGATTAGTGTGCCTGTGGGATTTTAGGGTACGGGTGACCCTTTGTGTTCTGGGCTTCTGTTCCTTCGCTAGATCTAGACGCCACGGGTTGGCACGAGTGCGGTGGGCTATTCCCGCACGTCATTATCTTCTTTGGAACGCAATTTCTGTGCGGGCCATGTATATGGCCTGTGGACTGTGAGTCCAACTGCCGAGCATGGGGCTAGAGGGTTTTCTTCGTTCCCTTTGGGAGGGATTGAGCTCGACGATCACGAGCCACCTTGAGTAGTATATTACCGTGGTTTCTGACCTAGGGATAGGCCAGATTGGCGGTGGTGAGACCAACCGTGACCAGGTTGGGGTCGCCGTCCCAGTCGCGTTCATTCGTTGACGTGACCGGGGGACTCGTCGCGATAGTCAAAGTCGTGACTGTTAGACAAGGCACGTTCGCATGTTGACGCAGTCGTCTGACCCACCGCGTCACTATCGCGGTGTAGGCCTGGGTCGCATTAGCTCAGGGTCGCGCTCACGGTGGTGGTCGCGTTCATGGTTAATCACGATCAGAGCCTGGGTTGCGTTAATGAACGCGCCCATGGTGGGTGGTGCGTTCATGCCCTGTGGGCCCGGTGTGTGGAACACGGCTGATCGTGTTCCCCTTGGCCCGTGAGTGTCCCGGACATCCCGGGGATACCGTGGCTGTGTTTTTGGGAGTCTAGAGGTACCATTTTACCTCGATTAACGTGCCCATGGTTTTAAGGGTACGGGTGACCCTTTGTGTTCCGGGCTTCTGTTCCTTCGCTAGATCAAGTCGCCACGGGTTGGCACAAGTACGGTGGGCTATTCCTACACATCATTATCTTCTTTGGAACACGGTTTCCGTGCGGGCCGTGTGTATGGCATGTGGACTGTAAGTCCAACTGCCTAGCCTGCGGCTAGAGGGTTTTCTTCATTCCCTTTGGGAGGGATTGAGCTCGACAGTCACGTGCCACCTTGAGCAGTATATTATCGTGGTTTCTAACCTAGGGATAGGCCAGATTGGTGGCCTAGATAGCTCCTGGAGCTGCCCTTGTACAACGGTCTTGACCCTGAGTTCTGCGACTCAAGGACTGTTGGTTTAATAAGTTTTAGGGACTGCCTAGAGTCCGGTGGCACAGTGCCACCTGTTTCCCAAGCTGGACGTGACGGGACTTGTGAGTAGCCTGTCCATGTTCCGACGGTTTCCACCGAGGGTCCTTTCTTTGGTGACCCGCACTGTTCGTAACTTCCTGGGCACGTACGTGCTGACCCACCTGGAGTTAGGAAGAGAGCTACAGTGGCTTACCTGGGCACGCGTGTGCTAACCCACCTAGGGGGTAGGTGGACAGCCACTCCCGTTAGAGATGGTGTTTAGGTTGGTTACCGTAGGGCCCCTCGTCTTTGCAGCTTGTGTTCGGGCTGGGGGGGGGAAACCAGCTAGAGGACCCAACTTAGAGCGGATGGTCTGTGTGTACACACGTGGTTAGGGACGTCGAACTCGCGCTTACGAGCGTGACCCCAGCTAGTCCTTGTTTTGTGTTCCTGGGGACTGTGCAGTGTCTCAGTTCCTACTGGGCCAGAGGGAGACACCTGAGGCTGTGGACTAAGACGTCAGTGGACGCATCCGACCTTGCTTCTGGTGGGCAGGTGCCCCCGTCACGAGACGTGAGTTTCTGTGACCCGAGAGTCTATTTTCTGACTGCGAGGGTTGGTTTCGCCGACCGTTTCTATGTGTTTTTTGAGGTTGAGGCCAAGGGTGCTCTGTAGGATTATCGAGGTTCCATCCCTTGGTCGGGTATGGTTCACGACAGCGGGGTCGTGACGGTACCCCTGGACCGGACGGTCTAGGTTAGGCCCTCTCTTGTGACAGTCCTCCACGGTAGAGTTGTCGTGGATTTTCCCTCGGTAGTTATGGTGTTAGGTAGTCTGGTCCCCAATTGTGAAATTGGGAGTTCTTTTCCCATTACCGGTAGGAGTAGCAGTAGAGCCGGCCACAGTGGGTTTCTGCTTCTACCGTCGTTGTCGTTGTTGCTGCTTTCTGTTGTCACCGTTGTTTACGGTTGGGGTTCTACGGGACCCCTACTGAGGTAGTGATAGGAGGCTCACCCCTACTTTTCAGGTGTGGCGATTCTTCCTCGAGGTTCGAGTGTAAGGCCCGTGCCTCAGTGGATCCTTAGTGGTTTGGATCTAATATTTGTTCTGGAATTTTTGGCTATTTTCCTGTGTTTTTTTGGAATTTTCATGGTATTTTTCTGGATTTATTTGGGGTTAATTGAGGGTTATTAGAAATTAATAAGATTTTAATATATATAATGATTATATTATATATTTTTATTTTATTTTATTTTCTTTTAATCCCTCACCCCCTCTCTCCCCTCGTCGATCTCTTTTCCCTCACGCTCTCTCTCTCTTCGTTCGATCGCCCTCTCCCCTCTCCTAGGGAACGCAGGTGAGACGGCATCGGATTGAAGCGTGGTTGGTGCCGGTGGATTCCTCGCATCGAGAGGAATGCGTGGGCACCCATTTCGGCGCGGTTCGGTGATCGTGGGAGCGGGACGGTGTGTGAAGGCTCCGTGAACCCTCCTCCGTGCATGCGGCGTTTCCGGCCGTTTCGGCTTGCAAGAGGTAGGGGAATAGACTCCTAAACTTGCTAGGATTAATTCCTGTAGCTAGTTCGTTTGATTAGAACCTCGTAGCATGCATAATATTCATTTTTCCATTTGTGAGGTTTTAGCTTAAATCTTTGAGATTAATGCATTGTGGGCTTTGCATGTGATGTTTTTAGCTGTTATATTGTTGTTTGGGATGTATGGTTTGACAGGAAACAGGTTTTTACGTCGTTACCCGACGATTTCTATCGTCCGGGAGGGAACCGGTTTTCAAACCTAACCCGTCCGTGACCCAGGTGGTGTGACGGTCCTTCCAGGAGCCGTCACATGCCTAACGGTCCTTGAAGGACGCGTTACATCAATGTAACGGCCCGTTGGTAGGGCGTTACATTGAGAGTAATGGTGGGGCTCCCATCCGTTACTCGTTTGTCGTTTTGCGTTGACCGGGTGAGGCGGTTAACCTGACGGCCAGTCGACCGGCCGTCAGGGCGCCCCGACGCGCCTGGGCGAGCGCGTCACATCACCTACGAACGGTTTTAGAACGCTGCGTATTATTTTTGACCTCGGGTGAATGTAACGGCTAGGACCCAGCGCGTTATAGTCGATGTAACGCGCTGTGCCCCGACCGTTGGGGCCGAGTGACGGTGAGGCCGTAGGCCGTCACTCTTCGTTTGGTTGCTTTGAGCTGGAGCTTCGGTGGATGTAACGGGTAGGGGCGGATGCGTTATTGTTGATATAACGCGCCAGTCCCCGACCGTTACTTCCATGTAGCGCGGTGGCAGCAGACCGCCACTTGCCTATTGGTTTCAAAAAGCACCGGCCTATTCCTTACGCATTCCATTATGTATATATGCCATGTTTATGTCGTTCTATTATATAATGGCATGTTTTTAGATCCCAATAGAGTAGCTTTACTTTCCTTGCAATGGAACCACTGTTGTTGCCCTAAGGTCTGTTGAGTGCCGACCCGCTTAAGGATGGCGGAGGGGATTGTTCCCGTACACGGTTTTTAAGCTAGTGATGTGGGCTCCTGGCCAACGGTAGCGTCCTACCGAGGGAGAAAACTAGCTAGAGGGCCTGGCTCAGGCAAGAGTCAGCGTGTGCACACGTGGTCAGAGGCTGTGGACTGACACTAACGGGTGTCACTCTGACTGGTCACTTGGTTTGGTATTGTTTGTGCGCTCAGCTTGTCGTGTTGCCGACTGCCAGTGCTTGAGACGCAGTGTAAGCCGTCAGTGGATGCATCTAGTTTCTGCTCCCGGTGGTTGTCCTTCCTTACTGCTTGGATTAGTTGAGGCATATTCTACTGGTAGATTTAGTTTCAGTCGCTTGGACTTACTCGTTATTGGCATGTGCTAGCTGTTATATCTGTTTAGTTAGAGTTTACAGCTTTACTGTGATTAGTTATTCATGCCAATGCCTGTTATTTTTTTAAATGCATGCTCTAATTGTCTTTATTTTCGCATGTATGCTTGTTTAGTGCAAGGTAGGGATCCGCGTGACCCCTACTGAGTCTGGCTGTGACTCACCCTTCTCCTTTCAGGTGAGCCGCGCCCGCCGTCTCCCGGTGTTTTGTGAGGTTGCTCGAAGACCGTGCTTAGTTGCCAGCAATTGACGGGTCACCTTTGTGAGGCTCTGTTGTACTTTTGCCAGGATATGCCCCGCGTAGTTGTACTTTTTGGACTAGTACTCTTGTGCTTCTGGACTAGTTATATAAATATCACTCTGGTTATTTTTGAATTGCTACCGCACTTGTGTTAATTTTATTGCTTAATTGTAATATGCGCGTTCCAAATTGCAATTCGTTATGCATCCCCTCGACAAACTTCACTAACCCTTCAGGGGCCTCATCAGCCACTTGGGTGGCTTCCCCAGTTCTTGGTATCGGTGCATCGATGTTATCGGTATATCGGTATCCTGAACTCAGGGTCGTCACATCGAGGGTGCTATGCGGAGGCTCTTAGTTGCCAACTCGTCGGACCGAGTGTTCACTCGGTGTTGGGTACGCTCTTCTGTCTTTGACTGTACTTCTGTAGGACTGGACTCTGTTGTAGTTGTTTATTTATTTCTAATAATTGTTAAATTATCCTATTTTATTTTCTATTTCTTTATACCTTCACACTCCTTTTAGCCTTTCCGAGCCCTCCGGTTCGTGGGCGGTGGGTCAGGATTCGAATGGTATCGGGTTCTTCCTTGTATCCAGATCTTGAGTCGTCACAGTTGGTATTAGAGCATTGGTTGTGGACGTACATGGGAATTCGAGATATTGTAGTGATCAGAGTCCATAAGGTCCAGTACAGTCGGCAACTAGCATAGGGATTTGTGCTTGTTTTCTGCTTGGTTTGTCGCGTGAGAGCGTGAGTGCGCTGCGTTGGCGCTGTGAAGGAAGTTATTGTTTCGTTGGAATGCTGGTGTGGTGCCCGAGGGATGTGATAGAGAGATTTCTTCCCGATGGGTGGTGGCCTCGATTGTGTAGCGTTGGGCAGAGGTTGCCAGCAGGCGTGAGTTCACGGTGCTACGTTTGAGGAATCTACAGCAAGGTCAAGTGGCTGGCGAGGATCCCTTGTGGTTAAGTGCCCGTGAGTGTGCCCTGAGGGAGCTGTTATCGGGTTGGCCACTCCAGCTTGGTGTTTATCCAGTCCCCGAGGCAAGGCATCGAGATCGTGGTTTGAGGTGGCTGAACGGGTGTTCTGATCGAGAATTGTGCTCAGATGAGCAGAGGATTTTTTGGATGAGCCGCTGATTGTTGAGTTCAATGTTCCTGCTATGCTCTGGGGCGTCAGAAATGACGTGTCGGTCTCGATTATTTTTATAGATTTTGAGGCAGGATTGGGCAGAGTTGTCCTAGTGAGCTCTAAGTCCTACGCTTCTGCTTGTGAACAGGTTGTGTTCGCCCTGGATTTGGTTTGAGATGTGAAGGTTCCGCAGTGTGTTTGGGACTCAAGGATGAGCATTGGCAGGTGCCGGTTATGGTTCATGTTGTGGCTTGTGGCATGGTGGTCCGCACGGTGGCAGCTCGGGAATGAATTTGGTGTTAGCATGGAGAAATTCGAGGGAATGTTGTCCGATGGCTAGAAGTGTTCCAGCCTTCGAGCCGGGCGTCTTTTGGTGGTTCTTTTCGCTCCTTGGTAAGTGTTTGGCGTGTTATTGGATTTGAGGTCAGAGGAAAGCGTAAGTGAGGAACGTGTGGCAGCGGCTAGCTTGACTGTTGCGGTATTGTGTGGCTGGAGATCAGCAGGACCAGTGCTCGAGGCGTGGTGAGTTGCAGTTCAAGGAATTGCAGCGGTGGTGCATCGAGAGGTGCTATGATCGTGGTTCGACGAGACACTTGGCGAGTGTTGTTAGAGGTGCTGACCTAATGGTTTTCATGGCGCTGGAAGGTGTTGTACCTAGCTTGTACAAGGTTCAAGGTCAAGTCAAGCGTGGAATCCTCCCGCTTGGTCGGAGGTATGCCGGCTTCTCCTTTGGTCAGAGAGAATTGTGTTTGGCCAAGGTTCATCGTCTTGCATCGGATGTTCGGATTGGTTGGCCCCTTGTTGTAGACATGTCATTCTTGACATTACCCTGAGTAAATCTCATATTACACCATGATACCTCAAGATTGCCTTCACATTTTTAATTACTTTGGTGATTTCCTATTTTTTTTGATTTTTTTTATATTTTTTTAAATTTTTTTCGTGAAAATCTTTGACGTGTCAAGATGGTTAGACGCCTCACTTTGACGTGTCAAGGACCCTAGACGCCTTCTTCAGAAACCTCGTGCAGCGCACATGCGGCGCCGCTCCGATCGTTTAGTTTGACATTTTCAAATAAATTCAATCATAGAGACGTCTTGTAGACTGGATGCGCCGTTCGAGAGTCACGGTTACCCGCTGAAACCACGCATCTTCTCCACTGTCGACGGCTTTTGGCGGCATTTCGGTGGGCGAAAATAGGCCTGTCTAAGGTCCCGGACGCTTCAAATAAATTAAAAATAATAATAATAATAATAAATATTGAGGCGTCCATATGGTTGGACGCCTCAAAGATAAATAAAAAATAAAAAAACTAATAATAATAAAAATATTATTGAGGCATCCAGGAGACTGGACGCCTCACTCAGGTCCTCCTCTATAAATAGAGGACCCCCTCCCTCGAAGGAAGGGGGCTTCAGATCTGACAGAGGAAGGAGAGACTCTGTCAGATCCCATTTCTAACCCGTGGGTTCTTTGCAGGGGGAGGTTCTGCCGGCTTCCCGGGTGCCCGCGCTCGCGAGAGGAAGGCTAGCTCCATCCGTTCTGCTTCCACATCGTCCCTACGATGCCGAAGCTCCGCCGGATCCCGCCATCGGCATCTTCAATAAGCCATTCTCTCCCCTTCTCTTTTGTCATTTATGTCACATGCATCATCCCGTCATCTGTCATCTCCTTTCATAAGGGAGATCCATTTTCCCGCACGTTTGCATGATCCCCCATTCATCATAACATTTTCCTCCTACTCGTGTCCGAAAGGGGTTTAAAAATAACACCAATCAGGTGTGTGTCTCGCCACGATTTCACCATTTTTCATTACGAGAGACTAATACTACACTATCATTTTTTCTGATCCACCTGTTATCTGTCTGTTTCTTCTTTTGCAAGGGTTACCAAGGAAATCCCTCTCCATCGGCCGGTCGAAGGGAGAGGAAGAAGTAACCCGCCACTTCTTGCTCGTGAGGTAGGCGCGATCACTTTCTTTATTTTGGGGTCTCCGGCCCCTGGCGATCACATCATATTCTCGAGGCCGTGGAGAGTCACTTCCCGCAATGGCCGTTTAAATTTCTATCCTTATATTCTGTGCTGTTCTTATATCTGCTATATTATTGAGGCCGCGGCGAGTCATTTCCCGCAATGGCCGTTTAAATTTCTATCACTTATATTCTGTGTTGTTCTTATATCTGTTATATTCTCGAGACCGCGGCGAGTCATTTTCCGCAATGGCCGTTTAAATTTCTATCACTTATATTCTACGTTGTTCTTATATCTATTATATTCTCGAGGCCGCGGCGAGTCATTTCCCACAATGGCCGTTTAAATTTCTGTCACTTACATTATGTGCTTCTCATATCTGCTCATATTCTCGAGGCCGCGGCGAGTCACTTTTCGTAATGGCCGTTTAAATTTCTGTCATTTACATTCTGTGTTATTCTCGCTTTTTCACATATTCTCGAGGCCGCGGCGAGTCACTTCCCGCAATGGCCATTTAAATTACTGTCATTTAAATTCGGCACTTTTCCCATCTCCCGAGGTCACGGAGAGTCATTTCCCGCTATGGCCGTTTAATCCTCATATCTTGTTATGCTATATCTATTCTGCACACTCCGCCGGAACAATCTCCCGTGGTGGTTCCTATGCTTCTCTTCTCTCTTTTTCTATGTCGTAGCAAAACGAGCCCGTGCGCTCCGCCTCGCCTCTACACCATATCCGCGTGACGTCGCTCACATCTTGGCGATCACGGTGGGATATCTTACACCTTCTCTTGGTTACTCTTGCAACTTCGGCACAGGCTGTGCCCCTCCACCTTTGCGCCCTCGCACGCTCCAGTTGTGCTCATAGTAGCACTTTCAGCTCTTATCCCTCGTGCACCTCGTGCACTTCACCCCTAGTCCCTTGTGATTCATTGAGTGTTGATTATATCTTTGTTATCTTTGTTGTTTTCTTATGTTCTGTATATCTGTTCAGCACTTCATTGCATACATCCACCCCATTTTTTTATAATTTTCTAAGGATCACCCTCTCTCGGTGAAGGAAGGACTCTCCGTTCGGGAATTCCTCTCGACGGACTAGAATCTCCTCCACCGGGACCTCCGTAAGTCCCCGACAACGAAGGATTCCCTCTTCGTTCACTAGGCTGGTTGTACCATTGAAGTTCCCCAGAGTTAGTCGACCCATTCGTGGTGAGACGAGAGACCCTAGTTGACACGGTGGTAAAACAAGAACTAACTAGGGTCCTTATTTTTGTGTGAACTTCAGATCCAGTTAAAAACACAAAAAAAATATTATCAAAACAAAAAAAAGGGCGTAAAGGCATCCACTTGTTTGATAATCTTTGCTATATGTTTGTCGGTGCATGTTTTTACGTTCCGGAAGAACTTTGAAGATGGCTCACGAGTCTTTTGAAGATAACCACCCTGGTCGTGGTCAGTCAGTCGAGCCGCGTGTCCATGCTATGGACTCGGGCCCTTCCTATGAGCCCTCATGTGAGGTGCAGGTTACCGCAGGGGACACATCCCCACCACAGGACATCTCCTCTTTGCTAGGTGTCCTCGCCAACACGGAGCTCACCTCTGAGCAGCTCCGGGCCTTCCAGGCCATTCTAAAAGGAAAATCCATTTCTCCTACTCCCCAAGAGTCAACTCCGGCCATCGCACCCCTCCATGAGTCGGTGCAGGCCATCCCATCTCCTTCACCGGTGCAAGCCATCTCTTCTCCCTCACTTCAAGGGCAGGCAAGCCAACAACCTCCCTCATTCCAGTTCCCTTCACAATCTCAAACCCCTGTTGTTCTTCACACGCCACTCCAGCCAGGGCTAGCTACCGGGGGCCCGGCAGCTCCCTCCCATTCGAGATTTCCTCCTCAGGTCTCCGGGAGACATCTCCCTAACCAGTGGCAGGTGCCACCTTCACCTCCTAAGGAGCTTACCCAATCGCTCCTCAACAGGTTCAATAGAATGGACGAATTTGAAGAAAATGGTGGACGTGAAATCCACCCCGAAGGTTGCTTTGCCAATCCTTCCGGTGATCCATCTTCCTCCCTCTGAAATGCCTACGTACCGCAGGTACAATGGCACTGGCAACCCCTTTATTCACCTCAAGGACTTCATGTATGAATCCTCCTATTGGCAAAATGACCAGAGATCCCTGGCATACCTCTTTCGGAGATCATTGGACGGTCCTGCGCTAGAATGGTTCTATTCTCTGGAGCTCGGGGAGGCCGAGAATTTTGATACAGTGCAAAGAAGATTCTTGCAAAAGTATCGGGATAGGGTTGGTCCCTCTCTTTCCATTACCGACCTAGTGGCCGAGAAAATGAGGCCGGACGAAGATTTTGTCCGCTATGCTGACAGATGGAGGTCTCTGGCAGAAAGGATAAGAGATACCCTCTTAGAGCCTGAACAAGTAAAGATGATTGTGTCCAATGCAACCCCACAGTTCAGGCACGTCCTGGCCATGAACAACCTGACCATAATGGAAGAGCTCTATGAGAGGGCTCGGTATATCCAGACCCAGTTGAAAGACTCCCCCATTATGCACATGTTTGAGCCGCTGAAGCCCAAGGTAGTCAGAAAGACAGGCACTGGTGTCCCAAGTGGAGCGACAGAAGGGGTTGTAACAAATGAGCAGGTGAGTGCAGTCAACAACGCCAACTATGCAGCCAACCCAAGGTATCCACAAATGCCTCGACTTCCCCTCCAGCAAGGTCCCTTCCCCTCTCATCCTTCACCCCAAAACAATCCACCCCACAACAACATGCCTCAACCATTTCACCCCCAGCAACAACCCCGACCCCAGCAACAACAACCACCACCTCAGTACCACCAAGTTCCACCCCCAGTGAATTACGAACTCACAGCAATAATGGAGACCGATCGGCCCCAAGAGAGCCCATTACCCACCATTGTCAGAAACTTTAGCAGATATTTTCAGTGCCCTCATGGCCTCAAATACACTCATCCTACCCAAGGAGAAGCTCAAATGGCCCCCGAATGTTGATACTTCCAGATACTGTGTCTACCACAGGCAGCCGGGACATATAGTCGAGAACTTTTTTCACTTTAAGGACTACATCTATGATATGAATGATGAAGGCGGAATTGACTGGGATGAAATGAGGCGATACATCGCCACTCTCAAAGCCAGGAGACCTTCTCCTAGACCACAGTTCCAACAACAGCAACAGTTACAACAGCAACCACAGCAACAGCCACAGTAACAACAGCCTCAGCAGGCCCAACCACAGCAGCCCAACATGGGCATAATCTAGAATCCATTATCGGAGCACCAACAACCCAATCACCAGGTCAACCCCATCTCCTCCTTCCCGAAAGTCAGGAGAGAGCAGGTGTGGCACCCAGAAAGTACCTCCGTTCTTGCTGCCGCCAACCCTATCATCAGGTAACCCCCTCGCCTTGCCTGGGTAGCACCTCTCTCTCATCAACCCGCATCGCAACCTATAGTGCGGCCTTCATCATTTACACAGCCATTACATCCTCTCATTCGCACCCCTCCCACTAACTCACTAGTGACCTATCAACTAACGCCTTCCACTATGCCCTCGCACCCTCTCATCTTCTCTCACCCCTCCATTTTGCCATCCACCCCTACTACATCTACCCCTTTTCCATCCAAACCTCTTATCATCTGCCAACCGTACATGACCCCGCCTATCTCAACCATACCTCCACCAACGCCCTCAAAGTCACTTATCACCCACCATCCATCTCAGAACCATTATCCATCTCAAGCCTTATCCACTTTGCCTCCACCTCCACCTTCCAGACCCCTTACCCTCCATAGCCCACATGAGATCCCCTCTACTTCCACTTTGCCTCCGCCTCCACCTTCCGAACCCCTTACCCTCCATAGCCCGTATGAGATCCCCTCTACCTCCACCATGCCTCCACCTAACAAACCCCTCATCAGAATCCCTGCTCTCATCATCACCCCTGCTTCATCAACCATTCCTCCATCACTACCCCTCAAACCCCTGCTAAAACCCACATCTAACCCCATAGAGGTGCAAAAGCCGTAAGCCATGGTGCTCCGGAGTGGAAGGATTTTCCACAGGATTTTCCCCCAGAACAGTCAGAACCCCAAGCAGTCTCAGCCAGAGAAGGACAATGGAGAACAGCCAAAAAATCATCCCTGGAACACAGTATGATTTGTTAAAACACCTGGACAAGACACCTGCTCGGATCTCCATCTTGGAGCTACTTCAGAGATCCACATCCCATCAGGCAGCCTTAATGGAATATCTTCAAAAGGTCATGGTAAATGAGGACCTCCCTGTAGAGAAGATTTCGGCCGTTCTGACGCCGATAGACACACAACTAGCCATTGTGTTTCATAACCACGAGCTCACCCCCAAGGAAGCTCGAAAGTATGCGTTGTGTGTTTCAATAAAAATCAATGGAGTGTCCATACACCCTTGCTTGGTGGACACGGGCGCGTCCATAAATGTGATCTCCATGAGCACCCTCCAGTTATGTGGGGTCGGTGAGGAACAGATAAGACCATCTTCAATCACAGTCATGGCTTATGATAATAGCAAAAGGCCACCACAGGGGATGATTATCCTGAGGGTAGAGTTAGGCCCTGCGTCAGTTTCTTCAGAATTCCATGTCCTCGATATGGATTCAACATTCAAGGCTATACTGGGCCGCCCCTATATTGAAGTCATGGATGTTGAACCCTCCACCAACCACAAATGCCTAAAGTTTCCATACAATGGGAGGATTATTAAAGTGATCAGTACGCCTATCCTTCATTCAGTGGACGCTATTAACATCTCTCTGCCATCTGTTTGGCCGTCTCATCGGCCCATATTGTCACTACTGTATGTGTATGACCCATCCCGCATTCCGCCAACACCAAAGAAGCCACTTTGGGTACCGATGTCACGTCTCCCTTCTCATTCTAAAGGATGGGAGATAATGAAGAATATCAGCTATCAACAGGGCAAAGGTTTGGGTGCGCAGCTACAAGGAAGGCTGAAACCACCAAAGGAAAAAAGGTTGAGTCACAAGTTTGGCCTAGGCTTTGAAGGACCACTCGAGGTAGATGGGAAACCCCTCACATGGACCCTATCCTCTCATTTCAAGAAAGGACCCGTTGTTCAGATGGGGGATTACCCGCAAGAGACACGTGGGGGATCGCATGTTGTATACTCTGCTAAAGGGTGTTCAAAGGCCGCTAAGAGAGGCAAGATTAAGGATCCGGAATGCGAATGGAGCAAATGGTTCGACATACAAGATATTTCCATTGCACTAGAAAGAATGTTCTCGCCCTCGCACCTGGAAGAACCACCATTGATCTCTGAAATGCTAGGGGATATCACTACTGTTGCCAGAATTCCAAACCATCCTCACCAAGAGGACTCTGACACCGGCGGATCTTCATCCGTCATCAACATTACCATCGACGGCTCATTAGCCATCGTCTTCTCCATTCACTCACCCCATCCCTCGTTGCTGTCTCCTTCTTGGGCCAGACGGTTGTCTGACGATCTTCCCAGGTCCCCTTCTCTACTTACATACCTACGCGGGTTTCTCAACCCGCGCCAGGTTTTCAATCATGATCTGCTCTATGAGCCTCCCAACCCTTTAGCCATGATCACTTTTCCCCCTCCTCCGATATCTTTTCATTGCTTTGTCATAGAAAATGAAAATGAAAAAAAAAACGTCGATTTTCAAACCCCTCAACAACACATCTTCGTTGAGGAAACCTCCGACATCTCCCGCGAGTGTGTCCCGACCTACGGGCCACTCATCCAAGGTCCTATGAGTGACCTTTTCTATCCCTCCTCTGAGGGGTCCTTCCCTGTACATTCTTTGGCATCTTCTTTAGCTTCATCTTCGTCCGTAGGACAACCCAGTCAACCTAGGAATAATGGGTCAAGGGTAGTATCCAAAAAAAAATCTAAGGGTAAGCAAATCCCTCGTCGATTCCTTCTGGATTTAGCCACCAGGTGTCAGGCCCTTCTTGCCATCCCTCAGTTGCTAGAAAATCCCATCCAACTGCCAGAGATAGATTGTAAGGAGAATTACACAATTGATGAAGGGTATGGAGTCTACGAGATCACAGATGAAGAATGCCCTATTGAAGAAGAGGATGAAGAATATGAGGACCCGGCCGGCGCATATGCTAGTGGGATGAGGAGATTCGACGAGCCGTCAGCCGCCGTAGAAGAGTCCACCAAAGAAATTGACTTGGGAACAGAGGAACACCCTAGGATCATCCTCATAAGTGATAATTTACCACCCTCTGAAGAAGAGGCATTAATCGAAGTTCTTAAAGAGTATAAGGACATGTTTGCATGAAGCTACGAGGATATGCCAGGTCTAGATTCCACCTTGGTCGAACACCGCTTAACTCTAAAACCAGGGTCCGTCTCGATAAAATAAAGGTTAAGGCGTTTCCACCCTCAGATGGCTTTGAAAATGAAAGAAGAGGTCGACAAGCTCCACAAAGCTAGCTTTATCAGAGTCGTTCTTTATCCTTAATGGGTGGCGAACATTATCCCGGTCATGAAGAAAGATGGGAACATCAGGTTTGCATCGACTTCCGGGACCTTAACCGCGCGTGTCCATAGGATGATTTTCCCTTGTCTCACATTGATGTGTTAATCGACAACACGGCAGGCTATGAGACCCTCTCATTTATGGATGGATTTTCGGGATATAATCAAATTCGTCTGGCAGAAGAGGATCAGGAGAAGACGTCATTCACTACACCTTGGGGAACATATTGTTATGTGGTCATGCCATTTTGGTTAAAGAATACTGGAGCTACTTACCAAAGAGCTATGATGGCCATATTTCATGACATGATGCAGATATATCTGGAGGTATATGTGGATGATTTATTGGTGAAATCAAGAACTAGGGCAGAACATCCGAGAGTCTTGGCTAAGGTGTTGCAGAGATCAAGGGAGTTCCAAATGAAAATGAACCCGAAGAAGTGTGTGTTTGGCGTATCATCGGGTAAATTACTGGGTTTCATTGTGAGTAAAAGGGGGATTGAGATAGATCCCAACAAAGCTAAGGCCATCAGGGATATGCCGCCTCCCAAGAATTTGAGGGAAGTCCGAGGTTTAATTGGGAGGTTGCAATTCATTCGTCGGTTTGTGTCTCAACACTCACAGAGGTGTAGACCTTTCTATGAGTTGACCAAGCCAGGAGTAGAATTCCATTGGGATTCTAAATGCCAGAAAACTTTTGAAGGGTTAAAGGAATACCTGACTAATTCACCCATTCTCATTCCACCCAAGTCAGGAAAACCTCTTATCCTCTATATCTCAGTCTTGGATGACTCCGTAGGAGCCGTCCTCGCACAAGCCGATGAAGAAGGTAAGGAACGGGCAACCTATTACTTGTCCAAACTCCTCAATCCCTGTGAGCAGAAGTACACGGCCATGGAGAAGACATGTGCTGCCCTCATTTGGGTAGTGTAGAAATTGAAGCACTACTTCTTGGCTCATGAGGTCCATTTGATTGCCCGCATGAACCCTATCAAGTTCCTCCTGCAGACATCTGTCCTTACTGATAGGCTAGCACGTTGGTAGAGTTTCTTGTCTCAATTTGTCATTATCTACATCCAGCAAAAGGTAATTAAAGGCTATGCTATAGCCGAGCATCTCGCTCACCATCCTCTCCCCAAGTTTGATCCCGTCCAATCAGAGTTTCCAGATGAGGAACTAATGTCCATCACTCAATCTGACGAGCCAATGTGGACGTTATATTTTGATGGAGCTCTGAATTCCCAAGGGAAAGACATTGACATTGTCCTTCTGATGCCCGAAGGCGTCACCATCCCAGAGGCGTTTCATCTCGCATTCCCAGTCACCAACAACATTGCTGAATATGAGGCTCTTCTAGCTGGTATGGAACTAGCCCATTCTTTCTATATCACTGAATTGCGAGTCGTGGGTGATAGTCAACTTGTTCTCCGCTAGGTGCTTACCAAATATCGCACCCTCGATCCCAAGCTCAAACCTTATCAAGAGCTGGTCTCCGCTTATGCCAAATTGTTCACCAAGCTGATCTTTGTCCATGTTCCTCGCGAATAAAACATTCTGGCCGATGCCCTCACCTCCTTGGCATCATCTTTTAGATTCCCTTTAGGTGTATGGTCTGAATCCATCACCATCTACAAGCGCCTCATCCCTGCTGTTCAGGACCCTTACCTTTTAAAGATCAAAGAAAGAGTCCTACAGAAGATTCAGGAAGGAGAAATTCTTGAGAGGAGGGAAATCATGTTGGCAGAATTTGAAGAAGAACTGGCTGATGAGGAGAAACTGTGGTTTTATGAAATTGTCAAATATTGCAAAGATCGGTCTTACCTGAAGGAGCCACCACAGAGGATAAGAAAGCCATAAGAAGGGTGGCCCAGAAATACACATTGGTTGGAGGTCTACTGTATAGGAGAAGCCTTAATGGTGTTCTTTTAAGGTGTCTTAATGATGATGAGGTCTGGAAATGCGTAGAGGAAGCACACTCAGGTGTGTGCGGTGGCCATGTAAATAGCCAAATGCTCGCTAAGAAGATCATTCGGCAAGGCTTTTACTGGCCTACTATGGAAGAGGATTGTACAATCTATGTCCGTAGGTGTGTCAAGTGTCAACTTCATGCCGATAAGATTCATTCACTATCTTCCTCCCTTCATCTGGTATCCTCACCATGGCCTTTCTCCATGTGGGCGTTCGACATCATTGGCCCCCTAGGTGATCCCAACTCTCTCACCAGGCAGAAATCCTTCATCCTCACTGCGATGGAGTACTTCACCAAATGGGCCGAAGCCGAAGCTTACGTGGAAATCAAGACGTCAACAGTCTGTAAGTTCATCATGAAGAACATCCTCACCAGGTTCGGCATCCCAAGCAGAATCGTCACTGACAATGGGCCACAGTTCATTTCTCAGGATCTTCAAGACCTCTGCAAAAGGTACGCAATCGCATTCCATCATTCATCACCTTATTACCCACATGATAAAGGCCAAACAGAGGCCACCAATAAAACATTGATCAAAATCATAAAGAAAACCTGCGAGTCTAGTAAGTTTTCAGACTGGCCAGAAAAGCTTATCGAAGCTCTATGGGACTATCGCACTTCGATCCGTACCCTCACCGGGCAGACTCTATTTGCCTTTACTTATGGGATGGAAGCGGTAGTCCCGTACGAGACTTTGATTCCTTCTCTCAGGGTACAATTGGATAAGGAATTTCCCCTCGATGAACGTCACAATTCACTCCTTGCCCAGTTGGAACTCTTAGATGAGAAGCGGCTGGCCGCTGTCGAACATGCGCGTGCTTATCAAAATAGACTCGCTCGTTTTTACCAAAAGAAAGTCATTGAGAGAAAATTCAAAGTCGGGGAGATGGTCGTAAAAAGAATTTTTATCAAACCTAGAGTGTCGCGTTCTAAACTCCAACCCAATTGGGAAGGACCATACATGGTTCAAGCTATGTACCCTGGCAACGCCTACAAGCTAGTCAATGCCGAAGGGACCGAGTTATCCCACCGTTGAACGGGCTTTATCTTAAGAAATACTACCCTTAGATAAGTAAAATAACCGGCATGGTACGAGGACCATCGGGGCGGGAAATTCACTCTTCGGTCTTTATAGTCTAACTCAGGGTTAACTTGCACATACTCCCGCACCACGCTTTCAGGATCGAACGAAGCAGAACTCGAGGGAGGCCCAAAAAAAATAAAAAAATAAAAAAAAGGAGTGCCTAGTGGTCATCATGCAGTCAAGTCTTTACATCTGTCCTTCATGTAGGATAGGACCCATTAAGGCTCGGTAGGTCTCGGGTCTTGGCTGGCCAGAACTGCGGAGATTCCTATCCGGTCATGTCGGCTTACACCCACTAAAAGGAGGCAACACGGGCACACGCAGCTGTTTTAGCAAAAAAAGTTGGTGGTATTGCTTATTGTGGGGCCATACTCGAAGGTCCCCAGGAAAGTCATAATCTTTGTTCTCTCCTTTCTCGGCCCAATGAGATAGCCGGCGCCCTTAAAATGCTGAGCATAAGGGAACCAAAATACCATACCCTGAAGGCGAGAGTAGGATTCATCTCCTCGAACTCGAGTCAGAGCACAAGAAGAGGGCAGTGTCCCCACAGGCATACAAGAGGGATTCCGACATATCGAATTATCATGTCTCCCTCAAAAAATAAAAGAAGAAGAAGAAGAGTCTGGTCGTGACCGGGCCTGATTTCGACAAGCAAAAACCCTTTAAAACAAAGGATAAATTCCATAAAGGGGCAACGTAATCTTGTTCGAGGCTTGGTCCAAAGTCGCCCAAAAGGGAAAGGTCAAGTAGGTCCCGGTTAGCTCGTCGGATTAACTGTTTTGTCGGTCCTCTCGGAAGGTTTCCCCCACCGTACTCTTCTTTCTCCCCTCAAAGATGAAAGCTCAGTGGAAATCTTGAAAGGCGCGCCCCGCTAAGACAAGCGACCTCGTTTTAGCAAAACACACATATAGTTGTCTACTTCGAAAAGTGAAAGCCATCGCCGCGAAGGAGTCTCGGTGTTTGTGGCCAGTCAAGACCTCTATCTACCACCTCGGTGGATTCTCACTTTAACCTTGGGCTTAGGTCAATGCCAGCGCGTCACCAATAGGTGTGACGGCGTCTGATTCCGGGTCAGTGTCACGCGGTTGACCATTAGGGTTCCACGGTGTTCCATCCTATACCATCTAGAGTTGTGAGGAAATAGACCCGGGTCGAGCAAATCTTTTACCTTGAACACTCTTTCGGTGTATCCTTGCGGTCGGAAGCGACTGGGAGCCTAAGCATGGCATGCCGATTTCGTCATCAGGTTAAGTCTTAACCGACAGGATTATCATTTGAGGAGTCTAGGGGCCCAAATCAATCTAGATGTGCACACAGGATACCTGGGAGGTTAGTAAGAAACCCTATCTCTATAATAGTCAGGTGCCATAAGAATGGTCACTAGGCATTAGTTATCCAAAAAAAAAACAAAATAAAACAAAAAATTGAAGTGGCCCTCGGAAGACGCCGTCAGCTGAGTCCCCAAGTGGGAATTCTCTTGAGCACGTTAACCCTGTTTTGAGCTACTCAAGAATGATTTAAACACCCCTGATCCAAGAACCATGCCAGTTGTAATAACAAGTGTCTTTCAAAAAAAAATTCAAAAAAAAAGAAAATTCAAAAAAAACATAAACAAACAACACAAAAAAAATTACATCCGTGTGATCTCATTTGTGTGCTACATTTTTACATTTTGTTCCCATTTGTGTACCCGTGTGCTGCATTCATCATCTTTGCTCTTGCCTTAATTGATAAAGGCTTGGCTCCTTGACCCATCATCAAGGACAGTCGAAACAAACATTTTCTTGTTGAGCAAGGGGTCAAGTCAGAACGGAAAGACTGACTTGTTTCATTAAGCCATGTGTACAGGATTGAAAAGCATGAACGAAGGCATGAAACTGAACATTCCTCCCCTTATTATCTTCTAAAAATTATACATTAAGTTTCATCCTCTCTCTCAGTGTTACCCATTTCTCCACTCTCTGGACGAGGAACCCTGGAGGGTGTTGCTAAGCCACGCAAGACGGTGCCTCTACCGCTCTGTACCCCCCTTCTCATCTCTACTCCTCGTCGATCGATAGGGGCGGCAAAGAAGCTGCTAACACGAAAGCCACGCTCTAGTGCTCTTCGGTAGCACTCTTCACCATCTCTCAGCCATTGTTCAGCAAGACCGAGGCTGGTTCGAAGTTCAAACAGTTGGGCTTCCATGGCCCTCCGCTCCTCCCTCTCAGCCAATCTATCGACTCTCTCTCTTTCGGTGACTCTTTCCCTTTCTGCGCGTTCTCTCTCTCTATCCTCCCTGTCCAGCTGAAGGGTAATCCTCTACTCCACGGCGTCCTGAGAGGAGCCATCGTCTGGGCGATGCCGCAACTCTTCTTCCAGTTCCGCTATTCTGGCTTCCCCTGTGTGGTGCGAGCAAGTGCATCTTGTAACTCTTTCGTCTGCCATAACTATCATTTCAGATATATGGAGGCACAGATAAGTGAAATTCAATAGCGAGACTCTCACCTGTGCGGAAAGCATTCCTTCTGCCTCCGCGGCCCACTGCGTAGTATGAGCAAGCTCCTCATAAAGCAAATCGAGTTCGGAAGTGGGGATCCATACGCTGGAAGAGACACCATCCGCCCCCATTGCTGAGGAAGCCGCGTCAAGCTGGGCGCGCTGCAACACACATAAGGTGACACTGGGGACCTAACACCAGGAATCTTGGTCTATGATCGTGTGTATGTAGGCTTACCGAGGAACTCAAGGTTGCACGAGTATCATGTAACTGCCGCTCCGTGCCTATCAGGCGAGCTTGCAGGTTCGCTATCATAGTATCGCGAACATCCTGTGGCCAGGACATAGGTTAAAAAAAACAAAAAAGAAAAAAAGAAAAGAAAATCGTTCTCACCTCTACACTCCCCTCGGGATGGAGTTGCTCTGCATACATCACCTTATAGAGGCGTAGATAATCTTCGCTGTCTTGAGCATGTGACTCCATGAGTGTGCCACCCCGTTGCCAGTCTTCATATTGCTCGGGGAACCGCACTTGCCAATCAACGGAGGTCGCCGGGCCACGCGTCTTCCTCCCGACATGTGGTGTTGTAGTCATGTCCACCTATTCTTGGGCGAGCCATAGGGTCCTCATGGCCAATCGTAGCCGAAGTGGCTCGATTTCGTTCAAACAGTACATCCAGAGGTCGCGTCCGAACCGGGCACGGCTAGTTATGACCCATGGCTGATCGGCATCGGTCATGCCCCCAGAAGACCTCCAGACCACCTAGGTCAGGTCACACACCTCTTCTTAATCACAAAATAAAAAAATAAAAAAAATAAGAGAAAAATAAAAATTAAAATAAAAAATAATGATGAAATAATAACTACCATCGTCGCGGGGAACTCTTGCAACTCGCGTCGTAACACCATCACCTGGTAGGATAGAGGGGCTGGGTTCGTGATGGGTTGCCACCGCCTCGCCAGCGGCACCGCCATTGAGCGCCAATGACAAGCCTTCCCCATTAGGAGGCAATAATAGCTCCACAACTGCACCGTCATATGTCATTCAAAAAAAAAAGATAGGGTGGATACCTGGATGAACGGCGTGAAACCACTCACTGTTATCTTTCGGTCTGCTCTTTCAGACAGACCCGCAAATAGATGCGCCAGCATGACTGCTCCCCAGGCGTATCGCCCCACTTTCTCAAGGTCTAACAGGAATTCTAATAAGCGGCAATGAATGATGTCTCCTTTTGAGCCCAGTAATAATTTCCCCAATAGGAAGAAGAGGAATCTCCTCAAATCCATGTTGGCTCTTTTCCAATTGCTCGCGTCTACGTAGTAGACGGCGTGCCATCCTCTTTCAGCCCTCTCCATGAACTCTTCCGAGGACTCGTCATCACGGGGACGAATGTCAGTAAGCCCTAACGTCTCCATGATAGGCATCTTGGCTATGGACCTGTTCTTGCGATCATGCAAATCCACTCCTAGTAACCTCTGAGCAGCCTCTCTGTAGTCGGAGTATGTGATGCTAGTCAGCGCCTCGCCATCCACTTTCAGGCCTGTAATTCGAACCACATCTTCCAGGCTGGGCACCATGTGCCTCCAAGACATCAAGAAGGCACGGCTCATTGGATCCCACCTTTCACGCAATGCCTGGATGAGGGTGAGGTCGAGCTTGATTGGCTCGATCCGAAGAAAGGCTTCAAGCCCCATTACGTCTAGCCTGGCCTTCTGAAAATCCGAGAGACCTCTGTATGCTGCCACTACTAACTCCCATGAAATATGTGATTTCATCACACTCTGCGCATGCACGAGGAATGGAGAGGGGTTTTATCAAAAGAGGGAAAGGAAGAAAGAACGAGAAAAGGGACAAGAAAGCTCATCTTACGAGTTACGGTTGGGTCCTCTCGCTGAAATGTCCTTCGAGGTCCGAGAGTTTCCTGAAACTGCTACCGCTGGACCTGCTTCTCTTCGAGGAATGGGAAGATTCGCCCTCCATTTTGAACCTTGGAACTCTTAGTTCTTCCGTTTCCGTGGAGACTTGTACTCTTCGAGTTGGCCCTCGATGCCCTTGGGAGAATGAACTAGGGAGATATTTATAGAAATGAAGGAAGTGCGAGCCGAAGCTACCTCCCTCACCTTTAATGATAGCCCTCGCGATAGGGCACCTGCCCTGCAGTCCCATGTGTCACTTGACCGCTCGCGCAGGGTAATTGATTGAATGGTGTAATGTGACACTCTCTCCCTACGCAGCCTAGGGATGCCTTGTCATTTTGTAGAGGTCGTCCAGGAAGATTGAAAAGTTGTCCGGGAAAGCGGCTAGAGCCATCATTGTTGACTTCAGCGGTAGATTTCCGTGCGAAGGGTGGTCGGAGCAAGATATGATTCCCTATTTTTGGGCGGGGTCTCGGCGAGCACATGGGGACAGTGTAAAGGAGAAGAAGTGTAGGGAAGAAGGAACACGCAAGAGAACAAATAAGCAGCAGAAAACCAAATCACTCCATTCATAAGTCTACATAAACTGTCATAAACATCACAATCATAATGAGGAGGTGGGTCCACTAGCTCGCTAATTCTCGCCAACACCTTCACGCTCATCCCTCTAGGCGTCCCTCTCATCTCCCTTAAGGTGAGGGTCCCTCAGGGGCCTTCTGGAGCTCCGTGGAGCAGTACGCGCCTCACACCACAACACCTGCTCAGCAACGGCGGCTCACTGCTGCTCCCTTGGTGTGTCGAAGAAGCCACCTACAAAAAGGTGGCCAGACTGGTGGAGCCGCGTCCCGAACTCTCGTGGTCTCTTGTAGCGCGTCTCCATCACTCCTAACCTCTACCCCATAACCTGAAGGCCTAGCTGGAGCTCCCTCACCTGGGCCTCTAAGGCCTTCCTCTCATCCCGATCCTACTGTCGCTCGGCCCTTCTTTCCTCCCTCTCTTTCTCCCTCTCCTCTCTCTCTCTCTCTCTGTGCCTCCCTCCTCGCCACCTGGAGGAGCACCCTTAACTTCAGGATGTCTGGAGATGGCCTCTCTTCATCGTGACGCCGCTGCTCTGCTATGGTTGCTGCCCAGACGTCACACTCCTCTTCAATCCGGATTGCACGAGCCACTGTATTGACAAGTTGCTCCCAGAGGGAGGCAATCTCCAGAAAAGGAGCCTGAGAGGTGGAAGACGATCCACCGGCCATCCCTGCCATCGCTGCCTGCTGTGCACGTGGAACAGACAAACAACAACCATCAGCTAAGCCCCGGGATTTCAAAATGAATAAATTAATTGGGGCCCTTCTTTCACCAATGTCTGTCTCCCGAGTTGAAGCGGCCCCACTTGGCTTTCCCTGCACTGTCACAGGTAGTCGGCACTCCCCTGCGCAGGCACGTCACCTCGCTGTCCGTCTGGGGACTGAGCAGGGAGACGTATGCGCCAGTCTTCAAGTTTCGCCTTGCTGTGTCTTTCTCCCCCGACGCGGTTCGGCTCATCCGCGCTCGCCCATTCATCGGCCAAGACCAGGATCCATATCATACCCTGCGCATCAAAAGGAAGGGCCACTACATCAAAAAAAAAAGAAAAAACATAGACGCGTCAAACCCATCTGACGTCTCAATAATTTATTTTTATTTTTTTAATATTACTTTATATTAAAAAAAGTGTCAAACACATTTGACGCCTCAATGATTTCTTTATGTTATTTTATTATATATTAAAAAAATATATAAATAATAATAAACGCGTCCAACGTGTTGGATGCCTCAATAATTTCTTTGCTTTTTTTAATATTATATATTTAAAAAAGAGAGAAAAAATAATAATAAATATTGAGGCGTCCAATTTCTCGCATAAAATCACAAAAAATAAAATTCTAGGCAGTCTACCGGGTTGTGCTCTTCCTCTCCCGCTCCCCCGGGGCCTTCCTCTTCCACGGTGGCCTCCTCCTCTTCCACGGCGGCCTCCTCCTCCACCGCGGCCTCCTCCGCGTGATCCCGGGACCTCCTCGGCTGACGAGCAATCCGCTTCCGCTTCTCACCTCCCTGGCTCGATTCACCGCGTTCCATGGACTCATATTAAAGGAGGGAAGGTCGATTAGGGAGAAATGAGAGGTTTGGGAGAGAGGAGGGTCGTTTGTTTGGTTGGGAAGAGAAAAGGCCGCGTAAGCGGCCTTTTAAACATAATTTCAAATTTTTTTGACGCGTCCCGGCGCCGGTTTCCGCCAATAAAAAAATTTATTGGGGTTTCCAGGCGCTTGGACGTGCCCATATTAAAAAAAATTATTGGGGCGTCCAGGTGCCTAGACGTGTCCATAAAAAAAATTTTGGAGCGTCCAGAGTCCTGGATGCGTCCATAAAAAAATAATAATAAATTAAAAAATAACAATAACAATAGTAATAATAAAAGGGGGGAAAAACTAAAAAAATAATGATAAAAATAAATTAAATAATAATAATAGTGATAAAATAAAATAAATATAACAAAAATAAATAAAAATAATAAAAATATTTACACGTCAAGTACATTAGACGCGTTCAAAAAAAAGGGAATAATAAAAGGAAATGAGGGCTAAAAATTCAAAGAAAACTTTTGCACACAATAACTTCTCATTTATTTCATTAAGACAAGGGAGTGAGCTACATTAGGGACTTCGGCGCTTTAGGCCTTAACTTCCCCAGTTCGGTTACATAAGCCCTCCACAGCTCGCATTCGTCCTCTACATGCACTAATGCGTTTCCCGGGATGCTCGTCTTCCACGGCACTTTGATAACCTTCACCTCCTTTGCATCGCCTTCCCCGCCTAACTCTCTCTTCCTTAGAAGAGCAGTGCCAGATAACAGTGGAAACGAGTGACGGGGAAGGCCGATTTGAATGCAGCACCGATGCGCGTTGTAAAGAACAAACTCAATCGCGCTAATAAATTGGAGTTCAGCTTTGGGGGAAGACCTCGTAAAGAGTTCGCGCAAAAGTAGACATGCCGGTGCACAAGTGAAGAAGCTTTGCGTCATAGTTCTGAAGTGGGACCTCCAGTCCTTACGCTTCCTCAGCCATGGAACGCGGTTCACTATATTACCACCAAAGCCTAACACATCGGCTATGTGGTAAAGGGGGCTTTATTGAAAGATCTTCGAGGCAATTGGCATCCCCTCGCGGTGATCAAATTTGAAATGTAAATCAACCCAACAATTCAGAAGAAGTGCGCAACCAAAAGGAGGCTTACCCATGCTGGAAGCAGTAAGGCCACTCTAAAGGTAAGCAAGAACTGTGGGTCCCACCCTTTTGCCATTCCAAATGCCGTAAATAGCACTCAGCTGATCTTCCTCCACTATGTTGTCGGTATGAGGGAATAAGAGAGCACCCGCCAAACAGATTGTGAATCCCTTCATGATTTCTTCCAAACGATCATCATCTGGCAATCCTCTCAGGACATCCATGACCCATTCCGCGAGCTTCTGCACATTAATTCTCTTCTGAGTCTGGACATTTCTAACGGCACCAGACGACATGAAACTTCCAAGGATGTCCTCGGAAGTCACCCTCCTCGGCATCGGTATGATCTTTATCCCGCCATCCCTTTTGAATCTTTTCAACCCAAGCAAGAGTTCCACCTCCTCAAGAAGGATGGTCGCTTCAAATGTGGGAAAAATGAAAGTGTGAGTCTGAGGATGCCAGATCTCCACCAGCGCACCCATGGCCGCCCAGTCCATGAGAATCTTTTCGTAATGCTTGGCGTAAACCAGGAGCCCCTGAAGATGCCACCTCATGAGTATGGCTCTCATGCCGATGGAGATGTTGGAATTTAGCTTCGAAAGCCATGGCAGTTTGGAGAACTTCCTCGGGCCTGGGAAGAGGGGGTACGGCTGGAAAAGAACAAGAAGAACAAAGGAGGAAAGAGGTGAAGGAAAGGTCATGTGGGAATTTGAAATGAATCAACTCACCATACGCGACTGGATCATCCCACCCAGATGTCCTTCGAGGTCGGAGAGTCGCCTGAATTCGCTGTTGGGCCTGCTCCTCTTCATAGGGCGGGAAGACTCGCCTTCCATCCTGAAAGAACCCAAGAATCTTCTCCTCTTCCCCTTAAGTTTCAAGGCAATTCTTCTCCTCCTCCTTGGTGCATTTGGCTGAACTAGGCAAGCGGGGGTACTTATAGGAGGGAAGGGTGTAAAAGCCAAAATACGTCACACCAATGATGAGTCGTCGTTGTTGACTTTAGCAAAAGATATTTTATCTTGACCTCCCTTGCACTGTGGTGCAATTCTACTGCTTTTAATGATGTTGTTCAGTACAGGTTTCACTAGTGGAGACCACTGTACCGTCTTCTACCGTCATCATTTGGTGACCGGTCCTACCATGTCATGCATTATATTATATGATAGTTACGTTACTAGAGCACGTCATGGACCTTGCGACCTGAATGATTCTGGAATTTGAGTTCACCTTCAATAAAAACAGTGATGATTTCAGAGGAATTTAAGTTGTACGGATAGACCATTAAGTTGTGAAAGCGTGGGGACGATGGTTCTATTCAGTGAGTTGGTGCATGGATAAACGGGCCCCAGCTCAGTATCAGCTCACCGGATCAATATCCTGACACATTCTTAGCAACTTGACAATATTATCCTTGGTTATTTTCTATTTTAGTTTGTTTTAAGTTTTCCTTTAAACCCGGCATGCATTCATGTAGGACTTTGATTCCATTGCGAAAGATCATTCAAGGTAGTTCGATTATGAAGGCCGCTGTGCTTAAATTCTTATAATATGAGATATTCCATTCCGAATGAAATACTGAGTTTCCTTGAGACAGCCTTGGGCTGTTCTTCCAAAAGAGACCATTGTTTGGATTGATCCTCAAATATTCCATTACTTTTACTCTACTTGACCCATCTTGGCCGCAGCACTTCCACATTGGCTGGTAACCGCTCCCCAAGGTGAAACCTACAGGTTTACGACCTAGGTACTTCCACACAGAGAGGTTGGCCCCTTTTTCTACTCGTGCCTGAGCGCACATCTTCCCCTTCCTTGTTTGATTTCCGTCCAAGCAATTATTGAATTCGGAAGACCTTCTTCAAGGTCGCTTCGTTGAAAACTCTGAAAACATTCCAAACCGTAATGTTCAAAGTGTGTCTCATCACACCTTGACATCTACTTTTCAGTCCGCTCCCACTCCATTTCATTCCACTTCTATACCACTCCACAACGTGTCACTCCCTTGCAAAGTAGACGCCAAGGCGGGGCAGTTGTAGACACTCCATTCTTGACATTACCCTGAGTAAATCTCATATTACACCATGATACCTCAAGGGTGCCTTCATATTTTTAATTATTTTGGTGATTTCCTATTTTTCTGATTTTTTTACATTTTTTTAAATTTTTTTCGTGAAACTCTTTGACGTGTCAAGATGGTTAGATGCCTCACTTTGACGTGTCAAGGACCCTAGACGCCTTCTTCAGAAACCTTGTGCAGTGCGCACGCGGCGCCGCTCCGACTGTTTAGTTTGACGTTTTCGAATAAATTCAATCATAGAGACGTCTTGTAGACTGGATGCGCCCTTCGAGAGTCACGGTTACCCGCCGAAACCACGCGTCTTCTCCACTGTCGACGGCTTTCGACGACGTTTCGGTGGGCGAAAATAGGCGCGTCCAGGGTCCCGGACGCTTCAAAGAAATTAAAAAAATAATAAAAAAAAAATATTGAGGCATCCATATGGTTGGACGCCTCAAAGACAAAAAAAATAAAAAAACTAATAATAAAATAATATTATTGAGGCGTCCTGGAGACTGGACGCCTCACTCAGGTCCTCCTCTATAAATAGAGGACCCCCTCCCTCGAAGGAAGGGGGCTTCAGATCCGACAAAAGAAGGAGAGACTCTGTCGGATCCCATTTCTAACCCGTGGGTTCTTTGCAGGGGGAGGTTATGCCGGCTTCCCGGGTGCCCGCGCTCGCGAGAGGAAGGCTATCTCCATCCGTTCTGCTTCCACGTCATCCCTACGCTGCCGAAGCTCCGCCGAATCCCGCCATCGGCATCTTCAATAAGCCATTCTCTCCCCTTCTCTTTTGTCATTTCTATCACATGCATCATCCCGTCATCTGTCATCTCCTTTCATAAGGGAGATCCGTTTTCACGCACGTTTGCACGATCCCCCATTCATCATAGCATTTTCCTCCTACTCGTGTCCGAGAGGGGTTTAAAAACAATACCAATCAGGTGTGTGTCTCGCCACGATTTCACCATTTTTCATTACGAGAGACTAATACTACACTGCCATTTTTTCTGATCCACTTGTTATCTGTCTGTTTCTTCTTTTGCAAGGGTTACCAAGAAAAGCCCTCTCCATCGGTCGGCCGAAGGGAGAGGAAGAAGCAACCCGCCACTTCCTGCTCGTGGGGTAGGCGCGATCACTTCTTTATTTTGGGGTCTCCGGCCCCTGGCGATCACATCATATTCTCGAGGCCGCGGAGAGTCACTTCTCGCAATGGCCATTTAAATTTCTGTCACTTATATTCTGTGCTGTTCTTATATCTGTTATATTCTCGAGGTCGCGGAGTCATTTCCCGCAATGGCCGTTTAAATTTCTGTCACTTACATTCTGTGCTGTTCTTATATCTGTTATATTCTCGAGGCCGCGGCGAGTCATTTTTCGTAATGGCCGTTTAAATTTCTATCACTTATATTCTACATTGTTCTTATATCTGTTATATTCTCGAGGCCGCGGTGAGTCACTTCCCGCAATGGCTGTTTAAATTTCTGTCACTTACATTTTGTTCTTCTCATATCTGCTCATATTCTCGAGACCGCAGCGAGTCATTTCCCGCAATGGCCGTTTAAATTTCTGTCATTTACATTCTATATTATTCTCGCTTCTTCTCATATTCTCGAGGCCGCGGCGAGTCACTTCCCGCAATGGCCGTTTAAATTGCTATCATTTAAATTTTGCACTTTTCCCATCCCCCGAGGTCGCAGAGAGTCATTTCCCGTTATGGCTGTTTAATCCTCATATCTTGTTACGCTATATCTATTCTGCACACCCCGTCGGAGCAATCTCTCATGGTGGTTCCTCTGCTTCTCTTCTCTCATTTTTTGTGTCGCAGCAAAACGAGCCCGCGCGCTCCGCCTCGCCTCCGCACCACATCCGCATGACATCGCTCACACTTGTGTGCCATGAAGACCGCGCGACACGAGTCCTGTGGTTTGGCAAGGTGGTTTCCTATGAGAAGCGTTGCCCATTCCCTGGTGCGTAAGGGTGTGTTGGCGCTATTCCAGAAGGATGTGCGCCAGTTGGGCGGTGTTCGTGAGAATTTGCGGCTGGTGTTGTGATCCCCGATGCTTTGAGTATTGGAGCCTGCAGAGTTGCAGAGGATTATCGAGATGGCGGATTCCGAGTCATTGTGATGGCTGTGCATGTGGATCAGAGTGCGCAGCGGGAGCGTGGTGGGCCCATAACCCACAGGTTCAGGATTGTAGCGTTGGTTGCTACGGGTGGATTCCTGAGGATGTGTAGAGCATCAGAGGATTGGTTCCTCGATGTGAGATTGTCTCCGGCTGTGTGAGACGTGTTGTTGCCGTGCCGTTGCTTGAGATATTATGGTTCATGGCACAGATAGGATGGAGAGTTGGGGAAATATGTTGGCAATTGTACCGCAAGAGTACCCTGTTCGTGTGTTGGAAGCCATGTCAGGCGTTGGAGTTAGACCTGAATAGGGTTGTTAAGGATGTCACCTTACGGTGTACGAGGACGTGATAGTCAGAGTCGGTGGCTTGGTGCCCGACTTGCGTTGGAAGTTGTGTCCCCGATTGAGATTGTGGTTCTTGAGAAGTGATCTCTGAGAGATTATGGGTCCCAGTAGGTGGCTATGAGTGGCTAGTAAGGTTGAACGAGTGGTCGACCATGGTAAGATGTGTATTGTCTGGGGACCCATGTGCATTGGTCGTGGCGTTGTTGACCAGGTTGCTGTGATAGCAAGTGGCACTTGGTTGCCTTGGAGTTGTGTGCCGTGAATTATTCAGGTTGTGTCCCGTGGCTCTGTGGCAGGAGCGGAATCAGGATTGGTAGGTGTCCATTCAGAGTAATTGAGATGAGTTAGGATTGGATTGCAATGGACGATGCCTGCGTATGGAGGTTCCTAGAGGAGGTTGACATTGGATGGTGATCCTTGGTCTGTGGCCAGCATGGGATGATTCCTCTGTAAGTCTGAGTCGAGTGAGGCGAAGACTCTGGACTTTTCTCATTTGGTCCCGCCGTGCTCCCCTGAGGGGTAGAGTTGACATGGGGCTAGGTCTAGATGCGATGTCTAAGTGAGAATTGGTTCGTGATGCGGTGTTGGTCTGTGCGAGAGTCAACGAATGGCCCGTTAAGATTTGGAATGTGCCCTTCAGACTTGGTGAAGGACCAGGTAAGAACGAAGAAGCTGAGTGAGTCAAGGGTTCCCCATTGACGAGTATCTGGTGACCAAAGTTGGTCTTTCATAGACAGAAGATGTTGGTTGTTGTGGTTCAAGAGTGGTGAGAACCGTGTGCAAGTGAGGCCTTTGGTGGCCTTTTCCGTGATGTGCTGTTCTCGGATGGGATCTGGGCTTTGTTGAAGTTTGAGTTCTGACAGAGTAGGTCCCGTGCTGCTATTGGCGTTCGGCTTGCCAGGTGTGAGATGGTCCTTGGCACGGAGCCGACGGATTGGGGCGGTCAGCTGGTAGCGCAGCTAATATTTGATTTGTCCGCCGAGCTTGGGTCTTATCGGTGGTTGTTTCTCGTAACGAGGATTGTGTCTCCTTGGCGAGCGAGCTTGTGACAGCGATGTCGTGATTGGATTTCCTTGTGACTGAGGTGATGCCAGACTTGTGCTTTTTGTTATATGCTTGCTCTGGTGATCGATGTGTGCAGTGTGCGGAGCGAGGTGTTGCTCATGATTATGGTCTAGCCGTATCCCTCAGGATTGGTGCTTTCGTGAGAATCGAGGTTTTCTGTGCTGGGGCTCTGATAGCGTTGTCAGTTGATTAGGGTGTTCTCCCCCTGTGACTTGGTGCTAGTCCTGAATTTTGAGGATGAAATTTCTTTAAGGGGGGAGGGCAGTAACGCCCTGGATTTTTAGGTGACCGGGGGACCCGTCGCGATAGTCAGAGTTGCGACCGTTGGACCAGGCGTGTTCGCATGTTGATGCGGTCGTCTGACCCACCGCGTCACTATCGCGGTGTAGGCCCGGGTCGCATTAGCTCAGGGTCGCACCCACGGTGGTGGTCGCATTCATGGTTGATCGCGATCAGAGCCTAGGTCGCGTTAATGAATGCGTCCATGGTGGGCGGCACGTTCATGCCCTATGGGCCCGGGTGTGTGGAACACGGCTGATCGTGTTCCCCTTGGCCCGTGAGTGTCCCAGACATCCCGAGGATACCGTGACTGTGTTTTTGTGTGTCCGGAGGTACCATTTTACCTCGATTAGTGTGCTTGTGGGTTTTCAAGGTACGGGTGACCCTTTGTGTTCAGGGCTTCTATTCCTTCGCTAGATCGAGTCGCCACGGGGTGGCACGAGTGCGATGGGCTATTCCCGCACGTCATTATCTTCTTTGGAATGCGGTTTCTGTGTGGGCCATGTGTATGGCCTGTGGACTATGAGTCCAACTGCCCAGCCTGGAGCTGGAGGGTTTTCTTCGTTCCCTTCTGGAGGGATTGAGCTTGGCGATCGCGAGCCGCCTTGAGTAGTATATTACCGTGGTTTCTGACCTAGGGATAGGCCAGATTGGCAGCCTGGAGCTGTCCTTGTACCACGATCTTGACCCTGTGTCCTATGACTCAAGGACCGTTGGTTTAATAGGTTTTAGTGGACTGTCTAGAGTCCGGTGGCACGGTGCCACCTATTTCCCGAGCTGGACGTGACGGGACTTGTGAGTAGCATGTCCGTGTTCCGGCGGTTTCCACCGAGGGTCCTTTCTTTGGTGACCCCCACTGGTCCTAGCTTCCTGGGCACGTACGTGCTGACCCACCTGGAGTTAGGTGGAGAGCTACAGTGGCCTGCCTGGGCACACGTGTGCTGACCCACCTAGGAGGTAGGTGGAGAGCCACACCTGTTAGAAATGATTTTTAGGCTGGTTACCATAGGACCCCTCACCTTTGCAGCCTGCGTCCGGGCTGGGGGGCAAAACCAGCTAGAGGGCCCGACTTAGAGCGGATGATCTGTGTGTGCACACGTGGTTGGGGACGTCAGACCCGCGCTGACAAGCGCGACCCCAGCTAGTCCTTGTTTTGTGTTCCTGGTGACTGTGCGATTTCTCAGTTCCCGCTGGGCCAGAGGGAGACACCTAAGGCTGCGGACTAAGACGTCAGTGGATGCATCTGGCCTTGCTTCTGGTGGGTAGGTGCCCTCGTCACGGGACGTGAGTTTTCGTGACCCGAGAGTCTATTTTCTGATCGCGAGGCTTGGTTTTGTGGACTATTTTTATGTGTTTTCTGAGGTTGAGGCCAGGGGCACTCGGTAGGATTACCAAGGTTCCATCCCTTGGCCGGGTCAGGTTCACGACAGCGGGGTCGTGACGGTACCCCTAGACCGGTTGGTCCAGGTTAGGCCCCGTCTTGTGACAGGCCTCCACGGCAGAGTTGTCGTGGATTTTCCCTCGGTAACTGTGGTGTTAGGTAGTCTGGTCCATGTGGACACCAAAAAAAAGAGAAAAAAGAAAGAAAAGGAAACAAACAAATAACTGACAAACAAAATAAAACAATATATATATATATTAATAATACTAAAATAAAAAAAGGGAAAGGGCGAGAGAAGGGTCTCTCTCTCTCTTTATCTCTCATTTCTCTCCCTCTCTCGCTCCTCACCCGATGCACCCACTGCGTTGGACCACTCACATTCCATGTTCCGCTCTCTCCAGCGGCACACTCCACCCGGTGCACCACGGCACCGTTCCAACACCCACACCCCCGCACCGGGCAGCCACCACACTCCCGCTCCCGTTGCACTGCCACCTGCCATGGCACACGCCCGTGCCTTTCCCATCTCGACCGCGCGGGACCAACGCCCCCATGGGACACTTCCCCTTTTCACCCGGTGCACCCACCGCACCGGATAACCACCTCGCCATTCCCATCTCCACCTCACGCGTTCACATGCACCGCGAACTCCTCGTCCACCAGTGTGATCTCCAAATTCCCCAACGACGTCGCGGTGTTGCTCTATGGCTTGTACCAGCAGGCTACTGTGGGCCCTTGCAATGTCCCCAAGCCCAGAGTCTGGAATGCCGTTGAGCATGGGAAGTGGACCGGTTGGGATGGGGCTTGGAAGCATGGCTTCAACTGAGGCGATGGGTCTATTTGTGAAGCTTTTAGAGGAAGAAGACCCTGCTTGGTATTCAAGAGTACCTGAGATTGTTTCAGAACTTATTATAGATGTGGAAATGAATAAGCCAAAACTCGATCCAGTCACATCAAATAGAAATTCCCATCTGGAGCCAGTATCTAATTCTGCGGAAAATGGGAAATATGTTGGAGACTCAAGATAAAGATGTTATATCAGAGTCAGGGGGCCTACCCACGATTAGCATATACGATCAGTGGGTTGCACCTTTCAGTGTCTGGGCAACGGCCAAGACCCAGATATGAGCATGGTGTTGGAGTTAGATGGAAGGCTCTATCACCACAGGATGTGGATCTAGAGGGGGGGTGAATAGATCAACTGGCTATTTAAAAATTATGCCTAGAATCAAATGCAGAATTAGAAGAGCAGTAGACGACCACAACCAATGCGCTGAAAGAAACACACAAGAGGCACAAGACTTTTAGGTGGTTCGGTCAATCCGACCTACGTCCACCCCACATTCAACTCGAATGTGGATTATTGCTGATACACAGCTTCAAACTGCTAGCTTTTCAGTTAGCATGCAAAACTTGGCCTTATCTCCTGTCATATGCCTGGAGCAGCCACTGTCCAAGTACCACAAGTTGCTCTTGGCTGCCAGGCATACCTGCATACACAATTAGGGCAAAGAGTTTGGAACCCAAGTCTGATTGGGCTCCAATGCAGATGAAGTGCAAGTAAAGAAAGAAAGCATGGTTTTGGGAATCCACATTTGTTTGAAGCAGTTCTGTTCAGTGGATTTTCCAGATTTCTTTTTGTTTTGCTTTTTCTTGTTGACTTTCTTCTTATATGCACCAACAGAATTAATCACAGAATTTTGGTTATTGTGCCAATGCTTCGGCCAGGTTGCATTCATAAAGTTTTGGCCATGGTAGTTCCTGGGCTGGCTGTGGAAATGTTGGTAATTTCTAGGCATCCGACTACCATACCCATTTTCCCAATTTCTGACATAGGGTCTGTAAATGTGTGTAGGTTGATGAACATACCCTGTATACATCCCTTGAGTTCTAGTCCACCCACGCCCATTAGAGTAGATTGGCTGTGTGGGGTAGTAGAACTGAGCTCTAGGTGGATTGAATTGGTTGGGCTGACTTCTGAAAATATTTTGTCTTCCCTGCGCCCTTGACCCTGCTGACCTATTCATAGGTTTTGGTTGGGTCCTTTTCTGTGATGATGGTGGTGAAGACCTTTTGACATTGATATAGGGTTTGTTTACCTGAACAGGCTAACCCCTAACCTTGGGTTGAGCACTAGAGCTAGGTTTGGAAGTCCCAATTCTACTAGGCTCACCTACTTTCTGTTTGCCCTTCTCCTCTGCATTTAGCCTTTTCAGATTCAAATTTTTCTTTACAGCATTATTAGAATTCATGTTGATCAGAGATCCTTTCTCCTTTTGTGCAACAAAGGAAATAGTTTTCATTCCAAAGCTTTTGGTTGCACAAGAGTTGAATCCTAGGCCCTCTCTTCTGAAGTTTACCTTTGACCCCAATAATGCATCTAGATTTTCAGATCCTTGGGTCATTTTCTCAATTGTTTTTAGCTTTTCCTCATTGTCTTTCTGAACTTCATCAATAGATTTTTTCAACTCATTATTCACATTGAGGACAGCTTCATATTTTTCAGAAACAATTTTTATCTCATTTTCATAATTCTGAATTTTCAGTTTCCATGCATCAATTTCATTGTCTAATCTCACATTTTCTTCCTTAGACATTTTCAGTTCTTTATTGATTTCTTCAAATTCAGAACATGTGAGTTTCAGATTACTGTTCTCAGTTTCTAAACAGGTAATTTTATCAGACAATGAAGTATCATTTTACATGATTTTAATTTTTCTTCGTAGATGCCTGTTTTCTTTTCTGACCTCATCTACTCTATCAGCAAGTTCATCATAAGCAACCATCCAATCAGTAATAGTAAAATTTTCATAGCGAGAGGATACCTCATCAGATTCTTCCTCTCTATCTTCTGAGCTGGTTGCCATGAGGCAGATTGGCTTCTCAGCTTCAACTTCGCTGTCCGAAGTGACGCTCAAGGATCCCTCGTCCTCATCACTCCAGGTACTCACCATAGCTTTCCCTTTTGTGTTCTTCTTCTTGGACTTGTCCTTGAGGTTCTGATTTGTCGGACATTCAGCTTTAAAGTGACCCGCCTTCCTGCATTGATAGCAAACATTAGTTTCAACTTTCTTTACAGGGTTTGATTTGTACCTTGTGTCTCGGCGGCCACTGTTGGGATTTCTTCGGCTGAATCTTCTTCCTTCCTTCTTGAGAAATCTCCGGAATTCCCTAGTAATCATGGCAATATCAGCATTTGCCACTTCTTCTTCAGACAAGCTCTCTTCTGTTGATGATCCGTTGGGGCTGGATCGACTGGATTTGCTAGCACCAGCCTTCAGAGCTATAGGCTTCCTCTTTCTGTCAGCCTCGTCTATCTTTGGCATATTCATCTCATAAGCCATTAGAGATCCGATCAGCTCATCTGCCTTAGTATTATGCAGATCTCTTGACTCTTCCATTACTGTGGCCTTGGTGTGCCAAACTAGAGTCAAGGATCGCAAGATCTTCCTGACTACTTCATACTCAGAATATTTTTTTCCGAAGCCTCTGAGACCATTTGTGATAATAGTCAGCCGAGCATACATTTCCTTGATGGTCTCATTAGGCTTCATCCTGAATGCTTCGTATTCTGAAACCAGTAGATTGGTCTTAGTCTCTCTGACTTGTGAAGTCCCCTCATAGATGACTTCAAGTGCATCCCACATTTCCTTCGCTGAGGAGCAGGCAGATATTCGTGAGAACTCGGTGGGATGCAGAGAGCACTGGATTGCATTGATTGCACTCCAGTTGAGCATGGATCTTCTGATTTCTTCCTTGGTCCATACGTCTTCATTTGGAGACAGCTCGAAAGGTCCCTTGCTAACTACCTTCCAAATTTCATAATCTTTAGCCCTCAAAAATACTTGCATACGATGCTTCCAGTATGCGTAGTTGGTTCCATCGAAGTACGGGGGCTTGGATGTAGATTGCCCTTCAGCTATCATCCCTCTTCCGTCCATCTGTGCTTATCCTCTTCGGGCGGTAAGTCCCTGTAGAAGAGTCTAGCTCTGATACCAAGTGTTGGAGTTAGATGGAAGGCTCTATCACCACAGGATGTGGATCTAGAGGGGGGTGAATAGATCAACTGGCTATTTAAAAATTATGCCTAGAATCAAATGCGGAATTAGAAGAGCAGTAGACGACCACAACCAATGCGCTGAAAGAAACACACAAGAGGCACATGGCTTTTAGGTGGTTCGGTCAATCCGACCTACGTCCACCCCACATTCAACTCGAATGTGGATTATTGCTGATACACAGCTTCAAACTGCTGGGCTTTATAGCTTGCCAACAACGGCTGGGGCTTACAACTTATCCCGACCAGAGGAACACCCTCTGCAACAGCTGAGCATCACAGCTTGCTCTACTGGGCATTACAGCTTAGCTGACCAGAGGAACGCCTCTGCAACAGCTGAGCATCACAGCTTGCTCTGCTGGGCATTACAGCTTAGCCGACCAGAGAACGCCTCTGCAACCCGCTGCCCCACAGCTTGAAACCGCTGACTAACAGCTTGATCGAACAAGAGTTTTCAAAGGAAAATAACAAAGACTGAAAAGCAAACGAAACATACAATCGAATGGAAGAAAACCAAAAACGACTGTAGCTCAAGGTTGAGCAGTATCAGCTCTGGTAACTGGACCAAGAGACTGATTCACAAACTCTCACGATAACTCTCTCAACTCATCTCTCTTCTTCTTCTTCTCTCCTTTTCTTCTTCTCTGCTTTTCTTCCTCTCACAGTGGATCTCGGTGGCTGCTTGTTTCAGACTGGATGTATATACTTCGCCAACTTCGATCAGCCTCTATAGAAGATGAAGACTGATATTTATAACAGCAGCAGCTGGATAAGGGCGCGTGGCTTCCACGTTTTCCCGCCCAAGGAATTCTCCAGACTCGAGATGCTTCCATCCACGTGGCAGCATCTGGTCACCTTGTCCTCCTGGGATCACGAGCCATGTCAGCAATCTCAGTAGAGAGTCCCTGTCAAAACAGAGTATCGGATGATCAGGTTAAAGAACAACTCTGTATAGACTTTATATAAGTGAAAACTATGTACAGACTTGCTGTATGAAAATGCAATGTGTAGACTTCACAAATGAAGATGCAATGTATAGACTTGCAATGTGAAGGAGTTGATTGTGTAGACTTCACGATGTGAAGACTTATCAACAAATGACTGTACAGACTTGACCAAGAGCCTGAGACACTAACGAAGACACTGGACTGACACCAACTCTAAGACGAAAGACAACACTGACACGAAGTGTAGTTACAAAACAGAAAGGACACGAGGTCTTAAGAAAAACAACACGAAGACAGAAATAGAAACGAAGACTCAGACGCAGAGACAGCACGAAGTGAAACGAGAACGACACGAAGTGCAGTAGTGACAGAAACACACACTACACAGAGAACGACACGAAGTGGCACAGAAAGTAACACGAGGTGCTGCGATGTCCTGCACGCAATAGAACAAAAACGACACGAAGACATGAAACAACACGGAGACGAAACAGTAACCGACACGAGTTGAAAACAACACGAAGATGAAAACTGAAATCGACACGGAGTGTGGTCAAAGCGAGAAAGACACGAAGTCTAAAGCAAAAAACCAACACGAAGACAGAATAGAAACCGTCACGAGTTGAAAACAACATGAAGACAAAACAGTAATTGGCACGGGTTGAAAACAACACGAAGATGAAAACTGAAATCGACACGGAGTGAAAACAACACGAAGACGAAACAGTAATTGACACGAAGTCAAGGAGAAAAACATCACGAAGACAATGTATGCAACAGTGCAATGTCTAGACTTTAAGTCCAATGCAAACGACTGTACAGACTTGAATATGTGAAGCCAATGTACAGACTTACTATAACAGACTGATGTGCAGACTTTGAAGAACAGTCCAATGTATGGACTTGCACTGCAAACAACAATGTATAGACCTCATGTAAAAGCCCAATGTATGGTCATTGAAATCGAAGACCAAAGTACAGACTTTGGCGAAGCAAAAGGCTGTATAGACTTTGCCTAAGACAATGCATGAACTGACGTTGTATATACTTAGCCTATGCAGACCAATGTACAGACTTTGAAGAACATAACGTTCAGCAGTGTATAGACTTAGCCAATGCATTATGGATGTATGGACTTTGAGACTTTGAGTGTGTGTTCAGTGTGAAGACAAGATAAAATGCATATAACACACAGACAATCTGATAAAGTGATATCATCAAAACATAAACAGTGTTGCCAATTCATCAAAACAATGTGTTGCCATATGAAGTATAGTTACATGTCAACATCATCAACATATAGGTGTCACAACACATGGCGCAGCTATAGTGCAAGAAAAATGTACATTTTTGGAGGAAACCATAATGGCCGTTACCTCATCGATCTTCAGGTTCTGGATCTGAAAAGTTTGACATGGTCAAAGATAGAAGCTAAGGCGGCTGGAGATCACACAAATTCATCAACTATTGTACTTCCGATTCCTTGTGCTGGTCATTCGCTGGTATCATGGGGAAATAAGATTCTTTCAATTGCTGGTCATACAAAAGACCCTTCAAAAAGTGTTACAGTGAGGGAGTTCGATCCACAGACCTTTGCATGGTCAAACTTGAAGACTTATGGGAAGCCATTGGTCGCTCGTGGAGGTCAGTCTATTACCCTTGTGGTATCTCATTTTTGGCCCACGGCTCGGCGGATTGTGCAGTTCTCAAATGAGAAGGGTGTGACGACTCGGATCCCAGATATACCCGGTAGGACTATCGAATACACCTGATACCACTTGGAACCTGCGAGGCCTCCCAAGAGCTGTAAAGCTCCGAAGGGATAAAAGGATTATCGTGTAATACATTGAAGCCACAGAGATATTACAGTAAGAAATTAAATTTCATTAGATCGGGTTGCTAAAATAGCAGAAATAAAATTACTTTTTAATTAACAATTTCAATTTAACAATTACATCAGAGTCCAATCCAAAAAATTAAAGACAAGTACAGGCCACAGGAAAAGAACATACACTGAGGTCGGGGGATACCCGACGTAGGTACCGCTGGCAGCTACAGACGAGCCACACCAGGAACCACGAACAGAGACGACGTCACCCACCTGAAAAGTAGGGGTGAGTCTCCAAGCAGAGACTCAGTAGGGTTCACGCGGATCCCCACTGAACAACACGTAGTAGCAAAGTAGGAAAAGCTACACTACAAAGTTGTAAAAAGAATAGGAACAGCAGGAGTAAGGAACAGGCTAGGAGCAAGGGAAGCTAAAAGAAAAGGGAAAAAGTGAGGCCGTAAAATGCGGAACACGGCCACCGAGAGGAACTCGGCTCCCTAAGCTACTCCAAGCAGCGACAGAAGGGCGGCTCTGATCTGACAAAGTCAGGAGTTACCGATATGCCGACACGAAACCAGGCCTAAGACGAAGACCTGCAAGGACAGACAAAAGTCTAGAAAATACCTAGACAGATGACAGACAGACCCGACGGCACACATGACTAGAACGTCGTGCACACAACACAACACTGACCTCGAGTAGGGCCACGAGAGGGCTAACCCGAAAAGGTCACAACGCGCAAGAAACGCGAACAACACGAAGAGTCACGTGTCACGTGACGGAAGCACCTCCTCACTAGAAGAACAGTCAGCTGCGTCCACTGACGTCTTATGCTGCGCCAACAAGCGTCTCGTCAACGCTGTCGTCACAAGGGCCCGATAGGGACTAAGACACCCTCAGATCTAGGTCCAAGGAACCACCGTTCCGAGTCTCAGGAAGAACAACAGTATCCACAGAAAGCGGAACCGCGGTACCATAGTAACGAGTAACTAGTCAGGATCATGCCCATCGGCACCAGTCCAAACGCCCCTGACCACGTTTGCACACACAAGCTTTATGCCCAAGCCAGACCTCTAGCTAGTTTTCTCCCCGTAGCGGACGCTACTACCACACAGGAGCCCATGGAAACTAGCTTACGAACCGTGTAACGGGAACACTCCTCCGCCATCCGCAGGCGGGTCGGCAACTCAAGGCCTTAGGGCTACAACCATTGGAGGCTCACTAGACACAGAGACTCTAAAACAAAAGTGCTGTAGTACAAATAGGCAAAGAAGCATTGTCGCACGTACTACGAAGCACCAAGGCAGCAAGACAACTGCCAACAGACTCAGGGCAAGGCGACTAGACCTACAACGTAACGATCCTTGAGTCGGACGACTCAAAGGCAAGATCGTCACAGACAGCGGAACAAGCCGCCAATCGGTCTAATCCTAAGTCACGGGAAACGACGCTCCGCAGAAAATGACTCACGGAGACCCGAGGGAACACCGATGACTCTCAGACACGCCTGGACACGCAGATCGAGGTAGGATGATATCTCGAAGCATCCAAAACCATGTCTCGAACTGGGCAGAACCGTCGAGACACATAAGGCTACCTGTCAAAAACTAGGCGACCCCAGGTTGACCGGAACCAGACAAAGACACACAAGCACAAACCCTCTTGGCCACCTCGGAACACAGTTACAGCCCTCACAGGACATCTGGTGATGTCCGCGTGACAATGGTGAATCCCAAGGTAAAGCCAAGATACTGGAAACCAAACCATCGGTAAATCACTCTCTGGGCATAGGCTATCCATCACTCGGCTGCTAGGTCAACCAAGCAGTCAAGGAGGACTCGCCACGCAACCAGAGCCAAAGGCACTGGCGGTCCTAGATTAAGTCGCTCGGAGAAACCACAGCAGTCAAGGAATAGACCGCACACAATTCACCCGAACCGACCGCGCTAGAGAACCACCGGACAGACCAACTAACACTAGCAGTCCAGGATAGGACCACTAGAAACACCGCCCTAACTCACGTTGATGATCGACACGAAACAGACAGGACATACGGAGACTTGGGGGAACTCCGACATCCTCAAGGCACCTGGACATGCAAACCGAGGCCAAATCGTATCTCTAGGTGTCCAGAACCATGTCTCGAGCTGGACAGATCCGTCGAGACATAGGCAAGGTCGCATGTCGATCATTGGATCACACCGGGTCGACCAGACCAGAGCAATAACTCTAACACGACACCGAGAGAAGCCATCACGGCCAACTGATAAAATATCAGGGATGAGCGGTTCAGAATGGACCACACAACAGGATGGACAGTCTGAAACTGACCACACAAAGGGGATGAACGGTCCGAAACTAACCACTCAACCAACAGGGATGGACAGTCCCAAAGGGACCACACAACCAGATAAACGGTCCGAACTGGACCGCACAACGGGATGAACGGTCTGAACCTGACCGCGCAACTCCCAGGGGATATGTGGTCACCAGACGACCACACAAAGGGATATGTGGTCTAGCAGACGACCACACAACCCAAACCGACATAAGATGAACGGTCCAAGACCAACCGCCCAAGGGGGATGTGCGGTCTATCGTAAGACCACACAACCTCAACCGACATAGGATAAACGGTCCAGGGATGGCCGCCCATGAGGATGTGCGGTCTCTGGTATGACCGTTCAACCGTCACTGCGAGCAAACCGCGGGTTCGGCCCAACTGAGGCCTTTCCACGCCCCGTTCATCCCGAGACGAAGGGAATACAACCCTGAACACACATACAATCACATAGACTCCGTCCGGAGTCAAAACAACGCACAGATCGCAAGAAACGGGCGATTCTAACGAAATCACCCAAAAAGGGTTTCCGGACTTCCCGAAGCCCTATCAGTCAAACGGGACCACCAAACAAGATGAAATCAGTGACTATGGAACGCTGACGTCCCAGGGAGTCCATTGATAGTAACTGATCTAAAAATGGTTGCCGTTTTCCGGCGAACCCTACAAAATCCAAAAATCACGGTTTAGGCTAAACTAGCCCAAAGTCAGCCGTTTTCACGCCGAACGACGTGCAATGGCAGGGAAAATGGGCAGGGAGAAGTGGTGATCAGTCACCCTACCTCCACCGAAGAGACCGTGCCCCGAAGGGACTAAACCGCGCCATGGGTTCAAACGTCGGCTTTGAATCCATCGTTCGGGATAGCGCCAAAATCGCTCCATCCTCGCCCCGTCGCGCACCCAGCCAGCTCCACAGCATCCCCAGCATGCGCCCCTAGGTCCTCCGTCTGCAGCCGGAGCCGAGGAAGCTCGAGAGGAGAGAAAACGGGAGAGAGAGGCGGCGGCGGTGAAATGAGAAGGAGGAGAGAGGAAACGAAAAGAAATAGGAAAAGAAATTAGGAATTTTCCTAATTTCTGAAAAATCTGATTTTTGGCTCTATCTCAGAAAAATACGCAAAAATAGTCAAAACGACCGGCTCGGAGAGTACATCGCAGCTGTAGCATTCACGAGTCGATGAATTGAGAAATAAACTCACCGTAGAGTTCCGTAACTAGTACGAGCGAAAAACCCACATGGCTCGTAAAACTCGACTCGGAAGCCACCAAAGCGATCCGAAACTCATCGAAAAGGATTCGAAAGACCTTATAAAGATCCAACAAGACCCACTAAGGATCCAGCAAAGATCCGGGACATTACATCCTCCCCTCCTTTAAGAAATTTCGCCCTCGAAATTCAAGGACTAGCAAGGGTAAGCAGGGAAGAACAACCTGACAGCACAACTACGGAAATGACACACATTTCGAGAACCACAGCTCAGAGGAACATCGTCAGACTATAATCACGAGCACACGCTTTGGATCGAGCACGGCACCCAAGTGAACACAAGTCCAACACCTCCGAAACAAGGGCAACGTCACTTTCATCTCACCATAAATGGAGACACGACTGCCACAACGACAGACAACCGATACCGAGAAACACAACGATGGCACGGCAAGTGGCAGCTTACACAAGGAGACACAGTCCTCTCCGCTGACAGCTCGACCACATCATCGGCTCCAGTGCCAAAGGTGGCAGAGAACACCTGGTACACAGGATGCCAACGACAACACTGGACTACAAACACAATCAAGTCAGTCCTCACTCAGATATTACATCTGATCGAGTCACAAGCTAACTCTATCGGAGAAAGGGAGTACAGCAAGCTAACTGACAAGGCCATGGTCCATGGCAGAGACACAAAATCATAGAGAAACATTGATAAAATGACAAGAACAGCACTTGCAGGATTTTGGCTCCGTATAGAACACAGAACCATGGAACACAACTGCAAGTAGGGTCACATCAAGGCACAAGAACAGCTGAACACTCGACCATAAGGGACGGGTCACGCATCAGACTGTCACCAAGAAAAGACCCACGATAACGAGAAACGACAACAATCTCGGGGAACGCAACTCAAGGACCACGAACACGTCTTGAGAGCACAACACCCAAGAAAACACATGCGGAGCAGAGGGCACACAATCAGCAAGGAATGCCGATAGATTCCCCAATACTCACAAATGTCAATGCCAACACCAGAAATGCCTCCAATAACAGCACGGCACGGCAACAACAACATCAAGGCACAGGAAGCCAAGATGAAGTCATATCGAGAACAACAATTCTCTCGATTGGCCAGAATCTCACCACCAATGATCCTGAGCCCGAGGGTAACCAGCCCACACGCATCAGCTGCGCACTCATAAAATGCACACAGGCATCAAAAAATATCTCGGTATCCGCACCCCAGCACACGTACTACGACATCGTAATTCATAAAAATTACAATATAACGTGCGACGAGTACCGATCCTGTGAACAACCGATCATAAGTCGCCAAAGTGCCAAGAAGAGGAGTACCAGCTTCAGCACAAAACCCAATGAAAAGGCTATCCTCAGCTTACCTTCACGTCCTGAAAACGGTAAATGAGTCTTCACAATACATTGGCTGCTGGACACGGCACGACAAATACGGTACGTGACAGCTCTTAACACCATGATGGAGTCCAAAGCTAAGCAACCGTATAGCAAAGAGTAGATCATGCTCAGAATAAAGCTATCCGCACTTAAGCAGACACAGGACAAAGGCATCACTAAGATAGCAATTCCAAGGCAAACCTCGAAAAAAATGCCACCAGAAGGGACGAGAAGCAATAAGCTCAACCATGAAAGCTCACCAGGAAGAGAAAGTCCTAGCTTGCATGAGCAACTTCTCAAACACGGAATCTAATCGAGCACTTCAACAGAAGCGAGACACATCAGGAGCTGAACAGACTCAAGCCAGGATGACCAAAACAATGTGAGAATATATACGGTCATCAGACCAAGGCCAAAGGTCAATAGCAACCTGAACAACACACGGAGAAATCTCGAAGAACGTACTGTAGATTCAAGCCTTCTGGCGTACACTGCCACGTACGACAAGATCGAGACAAACACCACGATAGAAAGAAGCGTCTCATCACATCCAGACGAAAACAAAAATCACCTTGCACAGTGCTAGAACAGCACACACAAGACCACATACGAAGAAAACAACGCGACAAATCATCGCAACACCTAAGCCAGCAAATGCATGTACTGGACTTCAAGGACTCTGGATACTGCAATATCTCGGATTCCCATGTACTTCACACAATAATGCTCTGATAGCTCAGAAAAGAACTCCGAACATCTCAGAACACTGCTCTGATACCATCTGTGACGACCCGGATCCCGGATACCAGATATACCCGGTAGGACTACCGAATACACCTGATACCACTTGGAACCTGCGAGGCCTCCCAAGAGCGGTAAAGCTCCGAAGGGATAAAAGGATTGTCGTGTAGTACATTGAAGCCACAGAGATAGTACAGTAAGCAATTACATTTCATTAGATTGGGCTGCTAAAGTAGCAGAAATAAAATGACTTTTTAATTAACAATTTTAATTTAACAATTACATCAGAGTCCAATCCAGAAAATTAAAGACAAGTACAGGCCACAGAAAAAGAACGTACACTGAGGTCGGGGGATACCCGACGTAGGTACTGCTGGCAGCTACTGTAGCACCCCGTATAAAAAAATATATTTATTAATAATATTTCCCCCAAAAAAAATATTAGATAAACTCTAGAGGAAGCTTAAGTAAGAAGTTGGAACACAAAGTTATCATATGTAAAGATTATTTACTTAACAAGTGGCTGCCTAGTGTAGTTGGTTAAGTAACTTATCTTTCAACATTATGACCAGGGTTCAAATCCTAGCATCCACCATTTACCTTTTTGTGCCAATTAATTATACATTATAGGCTAGCAACGTACAGACTTTGAGAGGAAGCCAATGTATAGACCTTGAGAGGGAGAGGATGTAGAGACTTGTGAAGCCAATGTATAGACTTCACAAATGGCCAATGTATAGACTTGAGCTGCAATGTATAGAGTTGGAGTTACAGCAATGTATAGACTTCATAAATGGCCAATGTATAGACTTGGAGTTGCCAATGTATAGACTTTGAGAGGATGTACAATGTACAGACTTTGTGATGTACAGACTTTGAGAGGATGTACAGACTTGTGAAGCCAACGCATAGACCTTGAGAGGGAGTATAGACTTTGATTTGATGAATGTCATGAAATGACGCCCCTTACAATGGCATCAATTATAAAATGGACGACCGTATTGATAGGCGTCCATTTATAAATTGAAGACGAGGCCTGAGGCGTCATTTTGTTTTAAACATATGGGCCACAATCCTTGAACCACCAAAGTAATTGACGCCCCTCTCTAGGGCGTCAATTGTGAAATTGAAGACCGTTTTCCCAGGCGTCAATTTCAAATTAAAGACATGCATAGAGGCGTTAATTTTAACAAAACAAAATCACGTGCGTGGGGCAGCAGTGTCTAACAAATAAAGCCCTCTGTAAGGACGTCATTATCCTTAATAATTGCCCAATAATGCACCCAACAAAGTGACGCCCTCATGCAAGGCGTCATTTATTAAATGGACGCCCCTTCTCCCGGACGTCATTTTCACACGTGCTTCTAGAATGTCTAGAAACGAACGACTCTTTCGAGCTGGCAGGGACAAATCCCACTCATCCTGACCCATAAGACATTGTCTAATGTCTTGTGATTCCCTATATCAAATAGCATCCGTAGCACTGCGAGAAGGCTACTGCTGTGCTGCAGAAGCTATGTCTCCCCTGCTACTACTGGGATCCTGCTGCAGGTCTAATCGGTATCACACGTCAAAGGTAGGTCTTCTCAAATCTTGCCTAACTAGTAGCTAACAGGTTAATTGGAGCATGTTAGAGTTAGACAAATCACGTAACCATGCAATATATATATATACATATACCTTATCTTACATCTGTAAATATCATGTTAGATAAACTCATAAACACCATGATATCATCTGTATATACTAATATCATGTTTTACATCCTTAATATCTAGTTATCATATATATATCATGTTTTTACTAATACCATGTTTTACATCTTTAATTATCTAGTTATCATGTTTTTATGAATTTATATTAGTTATTTCATCATAGTTATCTCAGTTAATTCCTGTCATAATCATTAAAATGGACGACCCTTAACAGGGTGTCAATTGTAAGTAGCGCCCCTTACAAGGGCGTCAATTCAATAATGGACGACTGTTCTACTAGTCGTCAAAAGATCTGACAGAATTAGCGCCCCAGACAAGGGCGTCAATTAAACAAATTAAAACCGTTTAACAGTCATCAATTACTCGAATGAAATATAACAGTAGTTATGATTTTAATAAAAATCATTATGAAATTAACGCCCCAGACAAGGGCGTCAATTATAAAATTGAAGGCTGTCACACAGTCGTCAATTTAAAGGAATCGACAAAAAAATCAAATATCTGATTGAATGTAGCGCCCCATACCAGGGCGTCAATTCCAAAACGGACGACCGTTCTCATAGTCGTCAAAAGATCTGGCTGAAATTAGCGCCCCCGATCAGGGCGTCAATTAAACAAATTAAGACTGTTTTAACAGTCGACAGTACATGAAATAAAATATGACTGTAAATGTTAATTAAATTAAAATCAGACTAAAATTAATGCCCCAGACCAGGGCGTCAATTTTAAATTTGAAGACTGTCAAAACAGTCGTCAATTTGATAAATAAACTGAAATGTTATATTAATTAGATAATCCGGTAATAAATAGCGCCCTACATCAGGGCGTCAATTTTAAATATTTCATGGATTATATTTAAATCTGACTGTAATTAACGCCCCACTCCAGGGCGTCAATTGTAAAAAGTGAAGAAATTAACGCCCCAACCCAGGGTGTCAATTTTAAAATTGAGACTATTCCCACAGTCGTCAATTGGTAGCGGAACATAATATTTCATTAATTACGATTCATTGAACTATAAATAACTCCCGTGGAAAGGGTGTCAATTTGAAATTTCTGAGAGTAGCGCCCTTGACCAGGGCGTCAATTGATAAATTAAAGGGTTATTGCATAGTCGTCAATTCTGTCCAGAAAGAATAATGGAACGCATTTAAAAAAATTCGTAATTATGAAATTAAACACGTAATCTGTACCTGGAGTCAACTCACTGTAATTGGCGTCCTTGACCAGGGCGTCAATTTCAAAAATAAAGTCATTCTTCCAGACGTCGATTTGGACAATTGTTAAACCGAAATTCTTATAAATGAAAACAGCGCCCCTGACAAGGGCGCTAATTGAAGAATGGAAGACTTCTAAAGGGACGTCAATTCATTTTTCACATTTTTATCGAATAAAATATCCCCTGTGACTAGCGCCCTAGGACAGGGCGACAATTCTTGATTTGACGACGGTCTAACCGTCGTTAATTAAATAATGACATGCTGGGGGGCGCCAATTTCATTTTTGGAAAACATTGGCTAACATCATAAACCCTAATTATACTCGTGAGTTTTTCACCAATTCTTGAATTCTATTCCCTACATGGTCAAACCTTGAAACTCTTAAACTACCATTTGGGAGTGTAGGAACTAAGTGCCATGTAAGGCAAAGTGCTACGTTGTGGGAGCCATCTCTTGAGGCCGTACAGCGCAAAGTGCTACACGACGGGAGCCACCTCTTGAGCCTGTAGGGGCCACCTCTAGAATCCTCCATAACCAAGTGACTAGTTAATCTCGTCTGTAATACTACGTTTCTAGATTCTTGAAATTCTATATTGGCTATAAATGAAAGTGGATGTCAAAGGTATTACATGAAATGTTGTGCATATAGGGCCCGGTCTGGTCCTGGGGGGAGCACCCGAAGGTACTTGTGCCCATGGGAGTTTATTGATCACGGTGTTTGGCATTGCACCGGAGTACTTGCTTGACTTGAGACATTCCACCCTTCTCTCACGCTTTACTTGCTTGACTTGCGTCGCCCGGAATGGGCAATACTTGACTTGTGACCCGAGAAAGGGTAAAATACTTACATGAAAATAGCCAATTCTATTGATACATGCTTGATAGTACATGCTTGACTTGCTTGATATACTTGTACATGAGTTCTTTCTCATACTTGCGTTTATACTTGTACACGAATCCATACTTGCCAAAGTGGCATCTACTTCAGTAAATTCTTGAAATACTGTTTGTACATACTTGAAATTCTTGCTATACTCTCTCTATACAGTTCTTATTCCTCCTGTCTCGATTTACCTGTACACTTGATTTTTTGCTATACGTAGATCATGCATAGCCATATTGAATTTACATGCAAATTGTAATTAACTTAAAGATTGCTAGAATTTGAGATGTAATTCCTACTGAGCGATTCGCTCATCAAGTTATTTCCACAAATTTTCAGGTGATTCAGATAGCGACAGGAATAGGGTTGACACCGAGTGAAGAGTGCTAGAACGCCGGTCACTCACCATTAGCTAGTCGTGTCTTTGATTTTATTTGGGTTCTATTTGTACTTTAATCATCCGAACCATGTTAAGGCACTTAGCCTAGTGTTGTCTAACTAAGTTAAGAAATTGTCATGGATTGTCTTTATTTCCTTGATTAATCAAATAAACATCATTTGGACTATTGGAATGTATTAGATTTTAGTCAATTGCGCACTCCGAAAATTTCCTATAGCAAAAATTATATCGCTCTAATGACACAATCTATATAGACGCGTCACGCATCCGAGTATCTTCCGCGCTCGGGACGTGACAGCTACAGATGCGCCACACCAGGAACCACGAACAGAGACGACGTCACCCACCTGAAAAGCAGGGGTGAGTCTCCAAGCAGAGACTCAGTAGGGTTTACGCGGATACCCATTGAACAGCACGTAGTAGCAAAGCAGAAAAAGCTACACTACAAAGTTGTAAAAAGAATAGGAACAGCAGGAGTAGGGAACAGGCTAAGTGCAAGGGAAGCTAAAAGAAAAGGGAAAAAGTGAGGCCGTAAAACGCGGAACATGGCCACCGAGAGGAACTCGGACCCCTAAGATACTCCAAGCAGCGACAGAAGGGCGGCTCTGATCTGACAAAGTCAGGAGTTACCAATCTGCCGACACGAAACCAGGCCTAAGATGAAGACCTGCAAGGACAGACAAAAGTCTAGAAAATACCTAGATAGACGACGGACAGAGCCGATGGCACACACGACTAGAACATCATGCACACAACACAACACTGACCTCGAGTAGGGCCACGAGAGGGCTAACCCGGAAAGGTCACGACGCGCAAGAAACGCGAAGAACACGAAGAGTCACGTGTCACGTGACGGAAGCACCTCCTCACTAGAAGAACAGCCAGCTGCTTCCACTGACGTCTTATGCTGCGCCAACAAGCGTCTCGTCAACGCTGTCATCACAAGGGCCCGACAAGGACTAAGACACCCTCAGATCCAGGTCCAAGGAACCACCGTTCCGAGTCCGAGGAAGAACAATAGTACCCATGGAAAGCGGAACCGCGGTACCATAGTAACGAGTAACTAGTCAGGGTCACGCCTGTCGGCGCCAGTCCAAACGCCCCTGACCACGTGTGCACACACAAGCTTTATGCCCAAGCCGGGCCTCTAGCTAGTTTTCTCCCCGTAGCAGATGCTACTACCACACAGGAGCCCCCTGAAACTAGCTTACGAACCGTGTAACGGGAACACCCCTCCGCCATTCACAGGCGGGTCGGCAACTCAAGGCCTTAGGGCTACAACCATTGGAGGCTCACTAGACACAGAGACTCTAAAACAAGAATGCTTTAGTACAAATAGGCAAAGAAGCACTATCGCACGTACTACGAAGCACCAAGGCAGCAAGACAACTACCAACAGACTCAGGGCAAGGCGACTAGACCTACAACGTAACGATCCTTGAGTCGGACGACTCAAAGGCAAGATCGTCACTGACAGCGGAACAAGCCGCCAATCGGTCTAATCCTAAGCCATGGGAAACGACGATCCGCAGAAAATGACTCACGGAGACCCGAGGGAACACCGAGGACCCTTAGACACGCCTAGACACGTAGATCGAGGTAGGATGATACCTTGAAGCATCCAGAACCATGTCTCAAACTGGGCAGAACCGTCGAGACACATAAGGCTACCTGTCAACCGCTGGGTGACCCCGGGTTGACCGGAACCAGACAAAGACACACAAGCACAAACCCTCTTGGCCACCTCGGAACACAGTTACAGCCCTCACAGGACATTGGGTGATGTCCGCGTGACAATGGTGAACCCCAAGGTCAAGCCAAGATACTGGAAACCAAACCATCGGTAAACCACTCTCTGGGCATAGGCTATCCATCACTCGGCCGCTAGGTCAACCAAGCACTCAAGGAGGACTCGCCACGCAACCAGAGGCAAAGGCACTGGCGGTCCTAGATTAAGTCGCTCAGAGAAACCATAGCAGTCAAGGAATAGACCGCACATAATTCACCCGAACCGACCGCTCTAGAGAACCACCGGACAGATCAACTAACACTAGCAGTCCAAGATAGGACTACTAGAAACACCGCCCTAACTCACGTAGACGACTGACACAAAACAGACAGGCCATACGGAGACTTGGGGGAACTCCGACATCCTCAAGGCACCTGGACATGCAAACCGAGGCCAAATCGTACCTCTAGGTGTCCAGAACCACGTCTCGAGCTGGACAGATCCGTCGAGACACAGGCAAGGTCGCATGTCGACCATTGGATCACACCGGGTCGACCAGACCAGAGCAGTAACTCTAACACAACACCGGGAGAAGCCATCACGGCCAACTAATAAAATATCAGGGATGAGTGGTTCAGAATGGACCACACAATAGGATGGACGGTCCGAAACTGACCACACAAAGGGGATGAACGGTCCAAAACTAACCACTCAACCAACAGGGATGGACGGTCCAAAGGGACCACACAACCAGATAAACGGTCCGAACTGGACCGCACAACGGGATGAACGGTCTGAACCTGACCGCACAACTCCCAGGGGATATGTGGTCACCAGACGACCACACAAAGGGATATGTGGTCTAGCAGATGACCACACAACCCAAACCGACATAAGATGAACGGTCCAAGACCAACCGCCCAAGGGGGATGTGTGGTCTATCGTAAGACCACACAACCTCAACCGACATAGGATAAATGGTCCAGGGATGGCCGCCCATGAAGATGTGAGGTCTCTGGTATGACCGTTCAACCGTCACGGTGAACAAACCGCGGGTTCAGCCCAACGGAGGCCTTTCCACGCCCCGTTCGTCCCGAGACGAAGGGGATACAACCTTGAACACACATACAATCGCATAGACTCCGTCCGGAGTCAAAACGACGCACGGATCGCAAGAAACGGGTGATTCTAACGAAATCACCCAAAAAGGGTTTCCGGACTTCCCAGAGCCCTAGCGGTCAAATGGGACCACCAAATAAGATGAAATCAGTGACTATGGAACGCTGACGTCCTAGGGACTCCATTGACAGTAACTGATCTAAAAATGGTTGCCATTTTCTGGCGAACCCTACAAAACCTGAAAATCACGGTTTAGGCTAAACTAGCCTAAACTCAGCTGTTTTCGCGCCGAATGACGTGCAATAGTAGGGAAAACAGGCAGGGAGAAGTGGTGATCCGTCACCCTTCCTTCACCGAAGAAACCGTGCCCTGAAGGGACTAAATCGCGCCGAAAACCGCGCCGCGATCTCAAACGTTGGCTTTGAATCCACCGTTCGGGATCGCGCCAAAATCGCTCCATCCTCATCCCGTTGCGCACCCAGCCAGCTCCACAGCATCCCTAGCACGCGCCCCTAGGTCCTCCGTATGCAGTCGAAGCCGAGGAAGCTCAAGAGGAGAGAAAATGGGAGAGAGAGGCAGCGGCGGCGAAATGAGAAGGAGGAGAGAGGAAAGGAAAAGAAATAGGAAAAGAAATTAGGAATTTTCCTAATTTCTAAAAATTTTGATTTTTGGCCCTATCTCAGAAAAATATGTAAAAATAGTCAAAACGACCGGCTCGGAGAGTACATCGCAGCTGTAGCATTCACGAGTCGATGAATTAAGAAATAAACCCACCGTAGGGTTTCGTAACTAGTACGAGCGAAAAACCTACACGGCTCGTAAAACTCGACTCGAAAGCCACCAAAGCGATCCGAAACTCACCGAAAAGGATCCGAAAGACCTTATAAAGATCCAACAAGACCCACTAAGGATCCATCAAAGATCCGGGACATTACAAAGGGACCTGGTCCAGATGCTCGAATAGTTTATATGGATGGGGATTTTGATCTCTTTCATGCTGGACATGTGGAGATATTGAGGCTTTCCCGGTGCACCCCCTCTACTATCTTACCCGGTGCGCCCCATCACCGTCTCACCCGATGCACCATCAATGCCCGTGAAACGGTGCACTCCCATGGCCCCTCAACCGGTGCACTCTTGCCAACTCTGACCCGGTGCACTTTTCATGGACTCCACCCGGTGCACCATCAATGCCCGTGAAACGGTGCACTCCCAGCCCCTCCAGTGGCACACTAAGTGCCTCAAGCGGCACACCTCATCAGCCACCCCAACGGCACACCTCGCCAGTCCCTCCAGCGACACACATTGTCAGCCACTTCAACGGTACACCTTGTCAGCCACTTCAACGGCACACTGCTCCGCACCCTCCATTCGGCACGCCTCTAGCGCCCTCTGCCAGGTGCACCGACCATGCCTTCCACCCGGTGCAAGGCCTTTTCTTCTTCACCCGGTGACACGTTGCTGCCATTGGACCGGTGGCTCCGGCAGCAAGTCCAGCGGTCACAGTCTTCTACCCTTGGTGCGCAGTGGGCTCACATCGAGCCAGCTCCAACCTACCTAGGTGTCAACGCTCTGTCGAGGCACGCAAGGGGCGCTGCAGGGGGGACAAAACGGAGGTAAATCTTCACTGACCTCCATCGTCGGCATGGCGTCATAGGCAGCAGCTCTATAAAAAGCCACTCATGATGAAAAAAAAGAAGAAAGAGGTCTCTCTCGCTGGCTGGCTCTCCAGAGAGGCAGAACGAAGAAAGAAAAAGGGGAGAGAAGAAGAGAAGAAGAGAGGAGAGCTTGCCTGCCCTCCCCCCTGCTGCTCCCTCGACGGTGACCACCTGAGCGAAGAGAGAAAGAAAAAGAGAGAAGAGTAAGAGGGAGAGAGAAGAAATAGCTCCCCGATTCTCTGAAAGGGCTGGCTCTCTAGAAGGCAGGCTCTCCTGCTCCCCCTTGTTGCTCCGGCTATTGTCATCCCCGCGAAGAGAAGTAAGAGAAGAGAAGAAGAGAAGAAAAAGAGTGAGTGAAGAGAGGGAGTGAGGTATGGGAGGGGAGGAGCCCATGCTCCGCCCCCTCCCCCGCTATGTCTTCATTGTGGATCCTTTCTCCCCTTCCCTGGTGTCTTTACGATGTATCAACCTCCATGCTCTTGTCTTTTTTTTTGTAAGGAATAAAAGAGTTTTGCAAATGTTTAAGTTGTATGTCTGCGTTTCCTGCGCACCTGTCTTCTTCCTCCTTGGTTATTCTCTTCAAAGTGTTGACAGTATGAACACCAGCACCTTGGTCCTACGATCCTTTCCGTTGAGGTTCTAAAATGCCTCCCCTGTGTCAGACCTTCCCTTTTGATTCCTGATCAGCCCTTCAACAACCCCCAACTCCTGCCAACTTGGCTCTTTTGCTCTTGATTCCATCAACGACGAACCCGTTGCCTTAACTGGCATGCCCATGCCCACCTCTAGCTGGTGCACCCTCAGGTAACCTTACCCGGCACACCCCTCGGCCTGCCTTTACCCGGCACACCCTCCAACCCTCTCTTACCTGGCACGCCTGACCACCTCGCTTGCCGGCATACCCCTGCCCAGACTCTCCCCGGCACACACCACCAGCCTACCCCTGACCGGCACACCCGAACGGGCCTCGCCTGGCACACACCTTAGCCCGCTCTTGCCCGGCTCGCCCGGCCTCCCCTACCCGACACACCCAGCCTGCCTGGCCCGACGCACCCCATCCTGCTCTTCATCCGGCACACCTCCAACCAACCGTTAACCGGTGCAGTCCTAGCCTATCTTTACTCTGCATACCCTTGGGCCATTTCCACCCGGTGCACCCAGCTTGTCCCTCGATCCGGTGCACCCTCAGCCCGTTTTGAGCCCGGTGTTTTCCCGCTTAGTGGGTTCTAGGTTTTTCGGAGTTTTCCTAATGGTGTTGCTACATACGTGCACACCTTGACTTGTTGGGTCACATCACTCCTTGTGGCCGTGCACCCCTTTCACTCCCCCAGCATTTGGGTCCTGGGGAGATGTTGCCGAATTTTTGCCAGAATAATACACATGTTAAAGGACAAAAAAAGAAATAACAAACAAATAAAAAAAACAACAATGAGACACTCCCGTGAGTCGAAAAAGGAACTGTGGAAGACACGAAGAGAATTGAGCCCGCACTACCGTAGCATTTGTGACGGTCCGGACCCGGGCACCGACTGAATAAATAAATAAAGGAACTAAAAAAAATAAATATATAATAATAATAATAATAATATATAAGATAATAATAAAATAATAAAAAGGGATTTTTGCATGAAAACGATTGTTAGAGGTGAATTTACAAAAAAACCATTCTTAGAAATGCATTAGCAGACATATCATTGGGTTAATTCAAGTAGTGCATAAACGCCATTTAAGCGTGAATTTTTTACAACTTGTTGGTAAAAGGAAGTGATATGCATGCAAATAAATATGACATTTTTGCACAATTCAAATTTACACAGTGATATACCTGCTAATGCATTTCTAGGAATGGTTTTTTGTAAATTAACCTCTAACAATAGTTTTCATGCAAAAAATCCTAATAATAATAATAATAATAATAATAATAATAAAGAAAAGAATAATAAGAAATAAAATGATAAAAATAATCATAATCATAATAACAATAATAAAATAAAATAATTATAATTATAATAATGACAATATATATATATAATAAAAAGAATAACAATAACAATAATAAAGAATAAAGAAGACAATAATGATAATAAAGAAATAAAGATAAAGAAAATATAAAAAATGTGTAATAATAAATAAATAAATAAAATAATAAACAAATCTTTAGATTGGAGTGTTGCAAGAAACCCTGTCTTCAGCCCTGTGCCTAGGGTGCATCGACCTGTTTTCAGACTTGAACCCCTTTTGCTTTGACCTTAGCCTACACGTGCTCTGACCTTAGTCTGCATGTGCTCTGACCTTAGCTTGCATGCGCTCTGACCTTAGTCTGCATGTGCACTGACCTCAGGGAGCATATTTGTTCATGTGCTCTGACCTTAGTTGTTCATATGCTCTGACCTTAGTCTGCATGTGCACTGACCTCATGGAGTACATTTGTTCATGTGCTCCGACCTTGTGCATGTGCTCTGACCTTAATTGTTCATGTGCATAGACCTTGCTGAGCCTTAGTTGTTCATGTGCACATACCTTGTTGAGCTTTAGTTGTTCATGTGCACAGACCTTATCCCTATGTGCGTAGACCTTAAACCCCCAACGTGCACAGACCTCATCTCATGTGCATCGACCTTAAACCTCAACATGCACAGACCCTGCCAAACTTGCATCGACCTCAGCCCAAACCAGCACAGACCTCAACCCAAACCTACACAGATCTCATTGAAGGAATCCTACATGTGCACCGACCTTGTCTTTTCACGTGCACTGACCTCAATGAAGAAATTCTGCACGTGCACCGACCTTGTTCATCATGTGCACCAACCTCACTGAAGAAATCCTACATGTGCACTGACCTTGTTTTCCATGTGCATCGACCTCAATGAAGAAATCATGCATGTGCACCGACCATGTTCCTCACGTGCATCGACCTCACTGAAGAAATCCTACATGTGCATTGACCTTGTTTTCCATGTGCACCAACCTCACTGAAGAAATCCTACATGTGCACCGACCTTATTTTCCATGTGCACCGACCTTATTTTTCATGTGCACCGACCTCACTGAAGAAATCCTACACGTGCACCGACCTCATCTTTTCACGTGCACCGACCTCAATGAAGAAATCTTGCATGTGCACTAACCTTGTTCCTCACGTGCACCGACCTTAATGAAGAAATCCTACATGTGCACCGACCTCGTTCCTCATGTGCACAGACCTCACTGAAGAGGTTCTTCACATGTGCATCGACCTCATTACAGGAGACAGGTCGACCTACCTTCATGCTTGGACCCAACTGCATTAACTCGCCTTCATGCTCAGACCCCTCAGGGTCTATCTGCCCTCAACCTTGAATGCATTGGAGTCTACCTATCCCCAGCACTGATTTGACTAAGGTCAACATGTCTTCAAGACAGGTCAACCTCTCTTCAGCCCCCTTTGGCTCATCCTTCCACACACGCTCCAAATGCAATATATATATATATATATAATATATATATATATATATGATACATAAAAATAATAATAATAAAAAATATAAAATATAAAATATAAAATAATAATAATAATAATAACAAACTCACATTCAAAAAAAATGATAAAAATTATATAATAATAAAAAAGGGAAAATCAAACAATAATAACATGGTGAAACCTGCTCCGCAGCCTCGTTTCTCCTCGAGACCCAGTGTAAAGGGAATATTAACGCCGCCCCTCCAAGTTGGATTCGGACCTCGTGAACCCTCTCGACATGGCCGTAATCCGACATTGCCCTGGGCCGATAGTTCGTCAAACCGGGCTTGTTCCCATTGGGATTCGCTCCCGCTCTTTTATTGAAATTGTCGTAAAGTCGGCATACATTTGTACGGGTTTATTTCCATTTATGTCGTACCTTCAATACGGACCTTTGTCCGAACATAAAGTGGTCCATGAGTGACCGAAAAAACCTGAATGTTCGTATCCCGATACGGGCTTTTAGCATAGTTCGTCCTTCTCTATCTTCCTGCATTATTGGTATTTTCTTTAGGCCGTAGGGCCCTTATTCCTAGCGATCAATCAAGGGTGTTCCCCTCTCCGAGGGGATGTAAATGACGTCGTGACCTTTATGGCGCGGCGGGTTTTTGTCCCGACACGAGCCACATAATTGCCTGACTGAGTCAGATTGAGCACACATGTGGCTCTTTGGAGCCCGAATAAATCATCACTTTGTGACTGGCACGCCCACGCACTTAATAAATAAATAAATGCATCTTAATAAACCAATAAACAAATAAACTATGATTTAATAAAAAAGTACGTCCACAAGTCTGGCACGCCCGGTGGGACCAAAATCACCCTTCATCTCCTCGCCAGGACTAAGGGCCCTGCGGCCCCTTCCTAAATTACTAAATGTTTGATCTGCATTTGCAGGGGGCTATTTTTGACGATTGCGATGGTCGTATCGTTCGGACCGCTTGTTGTTGCCAGCCATGTTGCCCATGGCTATTTAGCGGCATCGACCCAATTCGGAAGCTTCCCACCCGTCGTCGGCTTCCCCAAATTTTTGGCGGTCGGGTTTGTGGAACTCCTGAGCATCCGAGAGGTGGAACCGACCGTCGTCGCAGTGGCGGCCCCGACAGAAGCTACTGCGGTGGGCTACTACGCTCACCATAGTCACTCCCGCGCTCCCATCAATCGGAAGCGTACCGCGGCTGCCAGGAGGGCGACCAAGAAGAACGTTGGCACACTACGAAGCCGGCTCTCCACCTCGGGAAAATCCATCCTCATTGGAGGCGTCCGTGTTTTTCTGAATGGCTGACAAGCTAAAATCACACATGATAGGGCAATTTCAATTGTGCCGGTACACAACTCCTTCCCAGTGTTGGCCCAAGGAAAGCTGGACCATTGTAGGTCCAAATCGGAGGGAGGATTGGCCCCTCAGCCAATCAGACTTAAGCAAATCTGGGTGCCCAAGCAGCCGCGGACCTCGGCTCCAAAAAGAAAAAAAAGAAATAGAAGAGAAGACCATGGTTTTGACCCAAGCTTCCCGGAGGCCAGCTCTCCGGCCCCGCATCCATCGGGCCGAGACTCACCCACATAATAAAAAACAAGGTGGGATGACCAGGCAAAGCCGCTTCGCCCACAAATTTTTGGCACCAGTCAACGTGCCACGAGCTCTCATCTGCCCTGCTAAAGGGCGAAGTTATATTATTCGGGCTGTCCAGGGGCACTACCATAACCTCGACAGTACCACTCTGGGGATGCAACAACCCCTAGAAGCTGCGAATGCTATGATAGTTAGGTGCGATAGATAAACACAGATCCAGAGGGGGGGTGAATGGATCTTCTAAAGAGTTTTGACCAAATTAAAATTCGTATGAAATGATAAGCACAAGATCAGTTGATAATTTCTCAAACATAAAAGATGCAAACCCAATTAAACTCTAGGACATGAATAATCAATCAGATCACAGTCCTAGCATGCATCTAGCGGAAGCAAGCAATCAAACAAACCACTACACAAGGGATTTTTTAGGTGGTTCGGTCCACTGACCTAGGTCCACCCCTCACTCCCAACCGGAGTGAGGCTTCCACTAGCAATCAGCTAGAAAGCAGACTCAGTCTGCAAACAAGTTGCAGCCACACAGCTTGACCAGGGGAACATCCTCCCCTCTTCCTCCAGACCGGAGGGACACCCCAAGTGACTCCCAGTCACTTGGAACCAGAGACTAGGTCTCTCTTCCTCCAGACCAGGAGGGAACACACAGGTAGCAACCACTACCTGCAACCGGAGTCAAGGACTCCCTTCCTCTGAAATCAGAGGGAACTCACAAGCGACACTCAGTCACTTGCAGACCAGAGACACATTCTCCCTTCTCTTGAGTCCACAGGAGGAACCCGATCTCCAACCAGAGAATCGGAAGAACAATGTTCAATTTGAAAAGAAAAACAATAAAAGAAAATACAGCAACTAAAAGCTGGAAATATAAAATAAAAATGTGGCTCTCGCAGGAGCTGGCTGGCCTGGATTTGATCCACGGTCCAGCAGAAACTGATCTTCAGTTGAAGCTTCTTTTACTCTAGCTCTCTCTTCTTCTCACTCTTCTTTTTCTTCTCTTTCGCAGGCTCTCTCTCTGTCTCTTCTTCTTTTCCTACTACTGCAGCTCTTTCCTTCTATCTCGATCACTCTCTTTCTCTATCTGCTTCTCTTTTTTTCACGATCAGCCTTCTTCTTCTCTTGATCACTCTCTTTCTTCTGTCTTTCATCCACTTCTTGATCAGTCTTCTCCAGATGGAGGAGGCTTCGTATTTATAGCAGCAGTAATTAGGGCATTGTCCTCGGATCACGTGCCAGGTGCCAACCTCGGATCACGTGCCCTTCATAGGCTTCACGAACAGTACCTGTCACACAGTCATAAGAGAATAATCAGAAGGATGTACATGCTTGCTGGGTAACTGAAGACCACCGTGTACAGACTTAGAGTGAAGGATAGAATGTATAGACTTAGAAATAAGGATTGTACAGACTTGTTTGATCAATTGAAGTGAGCACATATGAGAAAGTATATACATCGAGTCACTTTGATGAATGAGCTGAGCTTGTACAGACTTGATGCATCAATTGAAGTGTGCACATATGAGAAAGTATATACAGCGAGAATGAATGTACAGACATTACATTCACGAGTGTACATACTTTAACTGCATGAGATGCAGGCAACCAGTGTGTAGACTTAAAGTGTGAATGTGCATGAGAAGCCAATGTACAGACTTGCTGACTTGAAAACGAGTGAATAGACTTGAACAGCTAGCCAATGAGTGCATAGACTTGAAATAGCTAGCCAACGAGTGTATAGACTTGAAAGCTTGAAAAGGATTGTACATACTTCATCTTGAAGAGAGATGCACAAACAGAATGAAAGTATGCACATTGAATGCATGAGATGCTTAGACAAGCTATCACCGAATGTACAGATTTTGTCTTACTGTTAATGCATGAGTCTGTCAACGAATGTACAGACTTTCTATGCTGAATGGACAAGACGCTAAGAGACGCTGTATAGACTTGACAATGCATGGACTAGCACATAGACGCAGCAAGACTCTATGAGCGCCAAGCCGGTGTACAGACTTTGCGAGCGCCAAATCAATGTACAGACTTTCGAGCGCCAGGACCATGTACAGACTTAGTGCAAGCGGGATGTGCAGACTTGCTATGAAGCAACCAGAATATATAGACTTTGAAATCAAGGAATGCACAGCGATGTATAGACTTTGAAACACGATGCAATGTGTAGACTTTGATAAACGAATGTATAGACTTGATAAAGCTTCAAATCACAAGACACTTGGCCAATGTATAGACTTGGAAAGCTTGAAGGCCAATGTACAGACTTGGAAAGCTTGAAAGTCAATGTACAGACTTGGAAAGCTTGAAGGCCAGTGTACAGACTTGGAAAGCCTGAACCAATGTGTAGACTTGAAACAAGTGAACACGGTGATGTGTAGACTTGGCCAATGTACAGACTTGAAGCAAGGGGACGATGTGCAGACTTAGTGTGTGCTATGAGCAATGTATAGAGTTGGTGTATGAACGTAGGTAAAGATAAGCAATGTATAGACTTGAACCCGTGCATGCTAAAAGCAGTGTATAGACTTTGTGCCCAAAGGCAATGTATAGACTTGCACAGTTCAGCTGCCAATGAATAGACTTTGATGCCCAAAGGCAATGTATAGACTTGCACAGTTCAGCTACCAATGTATAGACTTTGATGCCCAAAGGCAATGTATAGACTTGCAAGTGTGAGACGCTGAAAGAGACGGTGAGTGTACAGACTTGGGCTGTACAGACTTACAGTGTGCAATGCATGCGATTTATAGACTTTGCCTTAGAGACGCTGCATAAGACGATGCAAAAGACTCTGTACAGACTTGGCCAATGTATGGACTTAGCAGTAGCATGATGGCGAGTGCTGTACAGACTTCACATGAGACAATGCATGCACGATGTATAGACTTGTTAATGCACTGATGCATGCTGTACAGATAACATGAGACGTTGCATGGACTATGTATAGACTTGTTAATGCACTGATGCAATGTATGGACTTTGAAGACTTGCTAGCATGCGGATGCAATGTATGGACTTTGAAGACTTGCTAGCATACGGATGTATAGACTTAGTGTTATGCAGCCAGACAAATGAATGCACAGATGCATATAGGGAAGTCTACACATTGAACCATGGATGTTCGGACATGCACCACTGTACAGTCTTAAGCAATGTACTGACTATGCCATGCTCACAGTTAATGCATGTAACAAGTACTGAATGAAATAAACACATATGACATCAAACATATGAGTCATAGTGTTTGTCAACATCAAAACACAATATCCAACAATCATCAAAACACACTATCCAACAATCATCAAAACACAATATTGTCATCATCAAAACACAATATGCAACAATCTTCCCCTTTTTGATGATGGCAACACTATGAGTCTCATGAATGAAAGAGATGGAATATTCAGACTAGACTCATCAAAGTATTCTCCCCCTTAAACTTCATCAAAAAGAGAACAATATCATAAGAACAATACTTTGATAATCTAGTGATGTCATATGAGACACCCAAAAAAGTTCAGTAGAAGAGGGCAACATAATATCAGAAATAATTAAAACAATTCTCCCCCTTAGTCAAACAACTTATGCAGACATGCATATGCAACTAATACTCCCCATTTGACATGGCAGAAGGTAGAGAGCTAATGCAGACAAACAACATAATCAGACACACTTGACCAGAGAATTCTTCCTGTATGATCCATGACAATCAAAACATAGTGATAGAGAGCAATAGGATGAACAGATTCAGCAAATAGTGAAAATTGAGATATATAACTTTTCAGCATGATACCAACTTCATAAGATAGAAATTAAGTTTTAGATTCCTCCATTATAAAAGCTTATGAATCCTTGATTGTCAGATATGGTTGAAGAATGATGTAAACCGAGTTTTTTCAAAAAGAAATGGTACTCGTGTCTGAACCAACTCTTAATAAAAAAAGGAACTACAAGCTCAGATAAAATTCTAGTTCAACCAACTTCCATCTTACTTAGTTTACTTTCCATGACAGCTTTAAGAGAAACATAAGTGAATGCAACTGAATTTTAATTGTTCTTTCAGAATTTGATTTACACTTGTTCATATTTTTCCCTTTTTTCAAAGAACAATTTTGGTTTATCAACACCTTTTGACGTGGGGAGACACCTTGATCAGAGGCCAGAATCCCCAGTTACTCAATACAACTATGTCATTGCTCTGCCATATTCTCACAGTAGTTTCCAATCATCTCTTTAAACAGAGTTAACCATGATACTTCATGACACAATCCTTTGGACATGTTTCTCTGTAACCACAGTCATTGCTCTGTCCATACTTTTTCTCAGAATGGATTCAGAACAAGTTAGGTGTTTAAGAACAACTACATACACTATATATCTCAGTCAACGTAGACATGGACTTCAACTTTTCAGATTTCAGATAGTCTTACATGAATTTACATGAATCATGCAGTTAAAGTTTATTAAGAAGTTGAATCAGGTATTTTCAAGTTCTTTGAGTCTAAACAAGAGTACATAAGACTTAAACCAATTCCAGTTAACAAATGTTCTTAAGCATGTACAATGGAAGGTTCCTCATTAAAGATGTTTTAACTTTTATGAAGTAGTATTCAGGCTGAAGGTTTACTTCATATCTCGGCTCAGAGATTCAAGTAAGCTGACTGAAATTTCAACAAACAGCATGGATTCTGAAAAATTGCAGCAAAGAATCTGCTCTTGAGCAAAGTAGTTCAGAGTTGACTGGGTAGAGGTGAAGCTCTCCTTCAGCAGATTTAGGAGAGATAGACAGATCCAATAAGATATAAATTCAGATTATGAAAACTTCAGAAGCAGTCAAGAGAGATCATTTAATGATGGAATCACTGACACTACAGATATGACAAGATTAATCAGATAGATGGACAGGAAGAGTTCAGACAAAGACACAACTGAAGAGATTAAGCATGCTCCCCCTGTCTATATGCAGTGAGTCACTTCCTTTTTTTTTTTGAGTTTTCAAAATAAGAGATATGCTATGCAATGACTCCCCCTAACTAAAAACACTGAATCATCATATATGTCATGAAGACAATGCATGAGACTAGACAGACTCCCCCTCATATTGTGCAATGTTTGCAATGAAGGCTGAACATATGATTTTGTGACTCAAGCTCGTTCAGACTGCCCTATTAAATAATATGACCCATGGTACTTGGCGGAGCACTTGGTCTAAAAGACCACCTCTCACATAGTAAGAACCTCCAGACAGATTTCCCTGCCTTTTGGTAGCTTACCATTTAATATACCATAGTGGTCATGAATGATAGTGCAGTATCATCAGTCCTAAGTGCATCAGAATTTCAGTGAGTGTGAAATGCAAATTCAAGCATTTGATCAATAGCATGAAGTTCACACTTTTCAGAAACAGACAGAACCTGATGTTTTCGGTAATTCTTTATAGATGAACATTTATTTTAACAAGATATGCATACACAGCTCAAAGTACAACCAAGTAAGCCCATGAAGCTCAATGCAAGTGTCAATAACAAATAAGGGATCATGTATGCATGAATCATGATATGCAGTTAAAAATAGATTTCTAAGGAATTCAATTAACCACATATGAAGAGTGCAAGTATTACCTAAAAAGTGCTTGAATGGGGTTTTATTTTGAGTGCCTTGGTTCATTTCCCCAGCTTATTTTCAATCCAAGGCACACCTGCAAGGCAAAGTTTATTTTGCACAAATAGGTACCCAAGTGGTCTTGGGTCCTGAGTTAACAGTGATACTTTTGGCAGGTGTTCTAAACAACTTTTTAGCATGCAGGTCATCAGATCTCATCAAGTAGCAATTATTCATTGAATGACCTAATGTACCACAATAATAGCAAGATGTAGCAGATTTCAGATTTGATTTATGCACATTCTTATTAGCATGAATTCTATGTGCATATGCATGAAAATTGTTGTTAACAGAATTAAAATTTTGTTTACCAAAATGAGCCAGCCAACAGTCAGCAGCTCTATGGCCTGGCTTCTCACAGTTATAGCATGAAATATTCACAAATGGTTTTACAGGGAATTTGACAAAATGGGGGTTAATAGAATTCTTTTGAACATACCAACAGTCCTTGACTGTGTGCCCATTTTTCCCACATTCAAAGCATCTGATTTGCTTACTTTTAAAACTATTTTTACTCCAAGTGGATCTAAACCAGCACTCAGCAGCCTTGTGCCTAGGCTTATTGCAGTTGAAGCACACAATGTGCTGACTAGAATTGTGTTTAGATCCATATGGACCATGAAAATCAATGGAAGACCTGGCATGCATTTTATTGTCTTCTTTCATGATAAAACATTCACTCATGAGATGACCATGCTTCCCACAATAATAACATGAAGCATCAGGCTTCCTAGCAACATGGTTTCTATCAAAAGAATTTCTAGAATGTGATGTTTCACTACCATGCTCATCTTTTAGCATTAATCTGTAATCCTCCATTATGTGACCTACTTTCCCACAATAATAGCACGACCCCTTTTTAGTATGAGTGTTTGAGAGGTCATGTGAATTTTATGCAGCAGTCTTTGTACCAACAGGAGTAGTTTTGTCCTTTTTCTATAGGTTTTCATCTTGTTTTAATTTTTGAGTTTGTCCTACAGTTTTGGGACTGACAGTGGATTTTTGTGCAGTAAATTGAAAAATAGAAGAACCAGCAGTTGTGTTTTGATCAGAAGCTTTTACAAATACAGTTGAAGTTTTATTGCTATTGATCCTTTTGTTTGTTGAACTGTAACCAAGCCCCTCTCTCTGAGAGTTATCACTCTTTCCCAGAAGCTTATTCAGATTGTCCTTTCCCTTGACAAATTTTGACAAGGAGTTTTTCAAATCTTGAATTTCAGAATTTAAGCCACAAATATTAGCTTCATATTTGGACAGATCTGTTTCACAGGAAATGACTTGTTAATGCAAGGCATCATTCAGACTCTTGAGTTTTTCAACTTCCTATTTTAATTTTATTTCATTGTCAGCTTCAGATAGGGACTTATAAAGATCATCAACTTCTTGTTGAAGGGATGTGATTGTTAACTCATATTTAGCTATCTTTTGTTCACAGCAAGTGACATTCCCACTCAACATTAGGTTGATGTTTTTCATATTTGTAATTTCATGTTCAGCATTCAGCAACTCACTAGAGCTCACCAGGCTTACACTCTTCCCTTTTTCTAAAGTGATTAGCCTCTCAGACATTGCTGAGTTTAGGTGATTCAGTTTATTAATTTCCTCTTTCAGTTTACTGTTTTGCTCTAGGAGTTCATCATCAAGCACCCATTCATCTGAAGAAAACGGACATTCATAAAACTTTTCTTGTTGTTTTTCAGATTGAAGTTTGTCAAGATTTTTCTGAATCTTTGAATTTGTTACTCTATCATCCTCTAATTTTTCAGAAATCAATCTATTTTCTTTTTTAAGATTTATTGATTTGTGTTCAAATTCCTTGAGCTGATTATTGAGTATTACATTTTCAGACTTCATGTTTTCCAATTCAGAGTTGACAAGCTCTAAGTTTCTCACCAGTTCTTCATTTTGAACAACATCATTGTTATGAGCCTGATCATCATCAGTTGAGCTGAGTCTTTCCTTTAGTTCAGCAATTTCACAAACAAGCTCTTGATTCTCCTTTTTGTGTAATCCAATTTGTTTCATAAGAGTTTATTTTTAAGATTTCAAATGATCTAAGTCTGAACTAATAGAATCAAAATCTGTTAACTATCTTCTAAATATGTCATTTTCAATTTTTAGAATTTCAGGGTTTTCACCTCGAGATTTAGCATCCTCATGATTATTTAGCTTCTTTATCAGTTTTTTATTCTTCTTCTTTAGTCTTTCATAGGATTCTAACAGATTGGCATAGGCATCTTCTCAGTCGTCTAAAGTGTAACTAAAGAAAGGATTGGTTACCTCTTCAGCATCTTCGGATTCATCTTGATCACTGCCATGGTTGCTCTTGTCAGCCATCAGGCAGCTGTCCTCATTTCTCCTCTGTGCTAGCTTCAGCTTATCCAGAATGTCCTTAGTGGACCTACAGTCATAAAAACAAGAATGTAGAGCCTTGTCAGTAGCTTCTTTCATTAATTTCAAAACTTTCTGATTCTCTCCATTTCCTGATCTGTGATTGTTAGTCCATTTGGACTCTTTCTTTGACAGTCTGTGAGGACCATGTGAGATTAACTTCCACAGATCCGGATCCATCAAATTCACATAGTTATGTAGACTGCTAACCCATGAGTTAAAATTAGAGCCATTGAAAACCGGTGGAGAACCCATTGATTAAATCGGCAAGCAGATTAATGCAGCAGAGAGTAAATTCAGAAATGCACCAAAGACAACAGGATCCTCTACAGATCGTTGGATCTGATTAGTCAGAGAACCACTCTGATACCAATTGATAGTTAGGTGCGATAGATAAACACAGATCCAGAGGGGGGGTGAATGGATCTTCTAAAGAGTTTTGACCAAATTAAAATTCGTATGAAATGATAAGCACAAGATCAGTGGATAATTGCTCAAACATAAAAGATGCAAACCCAATTAAACTCTAGGACATGAATAATCAATCAGATCACGGTCCTAGCATGCATCTAGCGGAAGCAAGCAATCAAACAAACCACTTTACAAGGGATTTTTTAGGTGGTTCGGTCCACAGACCTATGTCCACCCCTCACTCCCAACCGGAGTGAGGCTTCCACTAGTAATCAGCTAGAAAGCAGACTCAGTCTGCAAACAAGTTGCTGCCACACAGCTTGACCAAGGGAATAGCCTCCCCTCTTCCTCCAGACCGGAGGGACACCCCAAGTGACTCCCAGTCACTTGGAACCAGAGACTAGGTCTCTCTTCCTCCAGACCAGGAGGGAACACACAGGTAGCAACCACTACCTGCAACCGGAGTCAAGGACTCCCTTCCTCTGAAATCAGAGGGAACTCACAAGCGACACTCAGTCACTTGCAGACCGGAGACACATTCTCCCTTCTCTTGAGTCCACAGGAGGAACCCGATCTCCAACCAGAGAATCGGAAGAACAATGTTCAATTTGAAAAGAAAAACAATAAAAGAAAATACAGCAACTAAAAGCTGGAAATATAAAATAAAAATGTGGCTCTCGCAGGAGCTGGCTGGCCTGGATTTGATCCACGGTCCAGCAGAAACTGATCTTCAGTTGAAGCTTCTTTTACTCTAGCTCTCTCTTCTTCTCACTCTTCTTTTTCTTCTCTTTCGCAGGCTCTCTCTCTGTCTCTTCTTCTTTTCCTACTACTGCAGCTCTTTCCTTCTATCTCGATCACTCTCTTTCTCTATCTGCTTCTCTTTTTTTCACGATCAGCCTTCTTCTTCTCTTGATCACTCTCTTTCTTCTGTCTTTCATCCACTTCTTGATCAGTCTTCTCCAGATGGAGGAGGCTTCGTATTTATAGCAGCAGTAATTAGGGCATTGTCCTCGGATCACGTGCCAGGTGCCAACCTCGGATCACGTGCCCTTCATAGGCTTCACGAACAGTACCTGTCACACAGTCATAAGAGAATAATCAGAAGGATGTACATGCTTGCTGGGTAACTGAAGACCACCGTGTACAGACTTAGAGTGAAGGATAGAATGTATAGACTTAGAAATAAGGATTGTACAGACTTGTTTGATCAATTGAAGTGAGCACATATGAGAAAGTATATACATCGAGTCACTTTGATGAATGAGCTGAGCTTGTACAGACTTGATGCATCAATTGAAGTGTGCACATATGAGAAAGTATATACAGTGAGAATGAATGTACAGACATTACATTCACGAGTGTACATACTTTAACTGCATGAGATGCAGGCAACCAGTGTGTAGACTTAAAGTGTGAATGTGCATGAGAAGCCAATGTACAGACTTGCTGACTTGAAAACGAGTGAATAGACTTGAACAGCTAGCCAATGAGTGTATAGACTTGAAATAGCTAGCCAACGAGTGTATAGACTTGAAAGCTTGAAAAGGATTGTACATACTTCATCTTGAAGAGAGATGCACAAACAGAATGAAAGTATGCACATTGAATGCATGAGATGCTTAGACAAGCTATCACCGAATGTACAGATTTTGTCTTACTGTTAATGCATGAGTCTGTCAACGAATGTATAGACTTTCTATGCTGAATGGACAAGACGCTAAGAGACGCTGTATAGACTTGACAATGCATGGACTAGCACATAGACGCAGCAAGACTCTATGAGCGCCAAGCCGGTGTACAGACTTTGCGAGCGCCAAATCAATGTACAGACTTTCGAGCGCCAGGACCATGTACAGACTTAGTGCAAGCGGGATGTGCAGACTTGCTATGAAGCAACCAAAATATATAGACTTTGAAATCAAGGAATGCACAGCGATGTATAGACTTTGAAACACGATGCAATGTGTAGACTTTGATAAACGAATGTATAGACTTGATAAAGCTTCAAATCATAAGACACTTGGCCAATGTATAGACTTGGAAAGCTTGAAGGCCAATGTACAGACTTGGAAATCTTGAAAGTCAATGTACAGACTTGGAAAGCTTGAAGGCCAGTGTACAGACTTGGAAAGCCTGAACCAATGTGTAGACTTGAAACAAGTGAACACGGCGATGTGTAGACTTGGCCAATGTACAGACTTGAAGCAAGGGGACGATGTGCAGACTTAGTGTGTGCTATGAGCAATGTATAGAGTTGGTGTATGAACGTAGGTAAAGATAAGCAATGTATAGACTTGAACCCGTGCATGCTAAAAGCAGTGTATAGACTTTGTGCCCAAAGGCAATGTATAGACTTGCACAGTTCAGCTGCCAATGAATAGACTTTGATGCCCAAAGGCAATGTATAGACTTGCACAGTTCAGCTACCAATGTATAGACTTTGATGCCCAAAGGCAATGTATAGACTTGCAAGTGTGAGACGCTGAAAGAGACGGTGAGTGTACAGACTTGGGCTGTACAGACTTGCAGTGTGCAATGCATGCGATTTATAGACTTTGCCTTAGAGATGCTGCATAAGACGATGCAAAAGACTCTGTACAGACTTGGCCAATGTATGGACTTAGCAGTAGCATGATGGCGAGTGCTGTACAGACTTCACATGAGACAATGCATGCACGATGTATAGACTTGTTAATGCACTGATGCATGCTATACAGATAACATGAGACGTTGCATGGACTATGTATAGACTTGTTAATGCACTGATGCATGCTGTACAGATAACATGAGATGTTGCATGGACTATGTATAGACTTGTTAATGCACTGATGCAATGTATGGACTTTGAAGACTTGCTAGCATGCGGATGCAATGTATGGACTTTGAAGACTTTCTAGCATGCGGATGTATAGACTTAGTGTTATGCAGCCAGACAAATGAATGCACAGATGCATATAGGGAAGTCTACACATTGAACCATGGATGTTCGGACATGCACCACTGTACAGACTTAAGCAATGTACTGACTATGCCATACTCACAGTTAATGCATGTAACAAGTACTGAATGAAATAAACACATATGACATCAAACATATAAGTCATAGTTTTTGTCAACATCAAAACACAATATCCAACAATCATCAAAACACACTATCCAACAATCATCAAAACACAATATTGTCATCATCAAAACACACTATCCAACAATCATCAAAACATAATATTGTCATCATCAAAACACAATATCCAACATGCTATGAGTAAAGGCCGGGGGTGTCGAGCCATAATACTCACCTACAATAGGGCTGGGGTGGTCGGTTGCTGCGGGTCCTTGCCTACGAATCATAATGAGGCGGCACAAGTCCGCGCTGAAGAAATAGATGCGGGCCTGGTCATGGTGGTTGTAAACGTGATCACGACTGAAGGCGACGGTGAGAGACCATCCACGTCGCCCGAATAAATTTTGGCTGAAGAAGGAGGTGTCGCCCTCAACCCCTCTATGCATGATCCTGCGATGCTGATGCTGTTGCAAGAATATCGGCAGAAGATTGAAGTACTGACGAGGCAACTGAATAAGAAGAATGCACAGGCATCCACCTCCGGGTAGGCCGTAGTCCCTCCCGAGACACAGAGAATTAATGGCTAAATCCTCAGGGCTTTGCCACAGGCGACTGCGGCTCAACCGGCGCCTAACTACATAGGGGGCACTCCATCCCAGCAACCGCATATCGCTGCAGCGCAACACCCGATTTTTCCACACCATGGGATTGCCCTTACACCTCAAGCAACGGTGGCAATGCCACAAATGCAGCAAGCCCACTTTTGCCCAGGCTCGGTCGACTCGGCAGTGGCAAGTAAAATGATGATAGAACAAATGATCGAAAAGAAGTTCGCAGATCGGGGTGGTGATGGCTATGCCGCGTTCGATGTATATCATGTGCCCTACTAGGCCCACCACACTGCCAAAAGGCTACCTCCTGGCATCAGCATGCCGCCGAAGTTTAACAAGTTCAACGGACAAGGTTCGCCAAAGGAACATATTGCCTACTACATCAACGTAATGGGCGATCTGGCGGCCGACGAGTCTTACCTACTCAAGTTCTTTGGGGCCTCCCTCACAGCACTCGCTTTCGAGTGGTATTCGAACTTACCGGTTGGGTCTATCAATGACTGGCTAGACATGCAACGAAGTTCCGGGAACAGTTTCACATTACCGAAAGAGAAAAATGTTGTGCCCCTTAGGCACAAGCATGTGCTATGTTGCTTTGATGATAGCAATTATGTTGCCTTGATGATAGCAATGCTATTTGGTTTTGATGATAGCAAGACAGTGAGTGCATTTGAGTGCATTTGATATTGTATTTTGATGATAGCAAATTCTATGCATTCTGCATATTGATAGCAACATGAATGATGATGTTTAGCATTGATGGCATTTGCTCTTTATATATGTGCATTGCATCTGTCAGATATCATGTCTCTGCATATATCATGTCTGGGTAGCAAAGTCTATACACTAGACTGTGTAATTGTGCATCATGCAAGTCTATACATTGGACTCTCGTTCAAGTTCATGCATTGTCTTAGGCAAAGTCTGTACAGCGTCAACGCACTTCATTGGAAGTGTGTACAGCGTCAACGCGTGAAGTCTGTACATTGCTTCAGGAGCTTCAAGTCTACACATCACTTCACTTCATGAAGTCTGTACATCCACAGTTAAACTTGAAGTCTGCACACTAGTCTTCACTGTCAAGTCTGCACATTGGTCTTCGATTTCAAAGTTCATACATTGGACTGTTCATCAAAGTTTGTACATCGCCTTCAATCTTCAAGTCTATACACTGGCTTATTCTTCAAGTCTGTACAGCCGTTAGCATTGGACTTCATGTCTAGACATTGCACTGTAGCATCTTCTGTCTTCGTGTTGTTTTCACTTCGTGCAGTCTTCTCCTAGTGTTGTCCTAACTTCGAGTCGTTTCTTTGTATTCTGTCTTCATGTTAGTTTTTCGCTTTAGACTTCGTGTCTTTCTCGCTTTGACCACACTCCGTGTCGATTTCAGTTTTCATCTTCGTGTTATTTTCAACTCGTGTCGGTTACTGTTTCGTCTCCGTGTTGTTTCATGTCTTCGTGTCGTGTTTCCTACACCTCGTGTCTTTGTCGCTTTGTGACTTCACCTCGTGTCGTTGTCATCATCTTCGTGCCATTTTTGTTCTATTGCGTGCAGGACATCGCAGCACCTCGTGTTGCTTTCTGTGCCACTTCGTGTCGTTCTCTGTGTAGTGTGTGTTTCTGTCACTACTGCACTTCGTGTCGTTCTTGTTTCACTTTGTGTCACTCTTTTATCTTCGTGTTGTTCTTCCTAGACCTCGTGTCTTTTGTATGTTGAAACCACACTTCGTGTTGGTTTTTGTTTTGTCTTCGTATGTATCTCGTGTCGTTCTTCCATCTTCTTCGTGTCGTTCTCTTTGTAGTGTTATCTCTGTTACAGTGTGTATGTCGTGTCGTTCTCAGTGCATCTAGAACTGCTACCACATACCTCGTGCAGCTTTAGTTATTGTGGCCCTCAGTTTAATGGTTTTCATCTCCTTGCAGGTCCGAGGAAAAAATATTCCCCAGTGACTGGTAGCACGTGATCCGAGGTTAAAGGACTGACAGAATGCTGACACGTGGCCAAATATCTGGGCGGGAAATGCGGAGGACACACACGCCCAGTGCTGCCCTCCTGCTGGCTGCTGCTATATATATGAGCCTCCTTCCACAGAAGAAGGCCGATCGAGTTGGCGAGAAGAAAAGCTCATACAGAGAGCCACGATCCAGATAGAAAAAGAAAAGAAAAAGAAGAAGAGCAGAAGGAGAAGAAGAGAGGTAGAGAGCTCGAGAAGAGTGTGAAGAGAAGAAGAAGAGAGAGAGAGTGAGAAGGAGTTCGTTCCTCAGATCTTTGGTTCAAAACCAGATCTGAAGTTGCTCATTGTTGAGCTATATTTTGTGCTTTATTGCTTCAGCTTTCCGTTGCTGTCTTGTTCTATTTTTATTTTCCTTTATACATTTCTTCAAGCTGTTTGTCAGCGGTTTGCAGAGGTGTTGCCTCTGGACAGCAAGCTGTGTAGCTCAGCGGGCAGTGGAGGTTTCCACTGGACAGGTAAAGCTGTAATCCTCAGCTGGCAAGACTTGGTCTCGGACGGGTTAAGCTGTATTCCCCAGCGGGTTCAAGCTGTGAGTTAGCGATGGCTAAGCTGTATTGCCCAGCGGAAGCAAGCTGTGATGCTCAGCGGTTGGCAAGCTGTGAGGCCTAGCTGATTGTTGGCAAGATGTGTTGCCCAGCGGTTAGTGAAGCCACACTCGGGTTGAGTGTGGGGTGGATGTAGGTCTGGAGGACCGAACCACCTAAAAACCCTTGTGCATTGTGGTTTGGTTTATCTGCTTTTGCTTCCGCTAGATGATTGCATAGGGGCGCTCTAAGCGTTTGGCTTCTGGTTGAGCAGAAGAGTGGATTAGTTTTCTTAGAATAGTTTAATCTGTCAAGAGAGCAAAATTCTAGTTGAGCGACTCCTTGTCTAATTCAGCCTAGTTAGCATCCTAGTGATCTCACTGTATGCTTGTTTTTGTTCTGCAACTGATTATTAGCTTTTAAGCTTGTCTAGTTTGCGAACTAGTAATTCTAGTGAGCATCATATTTTAACTGGGCGAAAGGTTTTTTAAACGGGTTATATTCATTCACCCCCCTCTGAATACTGCACCGAACCCAACAAAATAACTATGGCTGGACTATATGCCTCCAAGCAGAGGATTGATGAAACTGCTTTGGAATATATTAAAAGATTGAAAAATCTCAACATGAGGTGCAAGTGTCTGCCACACCAAGAGGACACAGTGCAAATCTACAAAAAAAACTTGAAGCGAGAGATCCTCGAAAAGATGATCGGAATCGAAATTAAGTCCTTCGACCGATTGAACAATGTGGTGGCGGAGATCAAGGCCTTCCTCTCCTCTACACCTGCGGCTTCAAGTCAGAAGGGTAAATCATCCGATGAACGGCCCACGCCTGAAGAAGTTCATACAGTAGACTTCATGGTGTTCAAGCGGCACAGAAATAAAGATGAAGGGGTCGTCGCCGGCCCTCCTCTGGCTAAACCTGTCGAACAACAAGAAGGGCCTCCCTTGCGGGCCAAAATGATGAAGCCTTACTCCTTTCCTAAGGAAAATACTCGGCACTTGTTTGAATGGGCCACCAAATACAATAAGGTCACCCTTCCAGAGTCGAAGAGGCCAGGTGATCTTAGAAGAAAATATGACCCCCACTTTTGCCCATACCACCAAATGCTTGGGCACTCTATTGAAGATTGCTATGTATTCAAAGATACTCTCGAAGGCCTGATCAAGAGAGGAGAGCTCCAGATGGGCGAATCCAGAGTGGACCCTCCATGCCCTCACGAGCTTCCCGACTTTAAAAGGGCTGTCAACATGGTGTCCGTACACCGACAGCTACAAGATGACCCGGTGTGGGGGCATATGCCAGCCGCCGAGGGGAAGAAGAAGAAAAAGTAAAAAGACAGAAGGGGAGGCGCTGTCGTCTCTTGCAACACATTATCGGCTGTGACCGGCACGAGCCGAACGACTGAAGAAGTAGAAGACGAAAAGATATGCTTCGTGCCAGCCCATGCGAATCAACCTCAGGCTTCCACCTCCCGCCATGCCAATCGGCCCCGGGAGAAGGGGGAGCACTCTTTGCTGCCTAATGAAGAAGTATGCCATCATACTTCCTCACGTACAGGCATGGGGGCAAGAATAGCAAGCTCTCAAAGACTAAACATGCCTGATCACGGCTCCAGGGGAATGATGGTCCTGCCTGAATTCGAGACGGGGGGCAGTATCTCTAGCTCCTGCCAGCTTGAGCCCACTCTGATAATGGAGCTATGCCAAGAACTTGAAATAATGAAGAGAAAAATGGGTGAAATGGGCTTAAACCCATCCAACCCACACCCGAATCCGACAGCTCCGGCGACAATGAATAAGCCGACTGAGAAGCGAATAGCTGAAACGAAGCCCGCCGAGGGAGAATTCGCTGAGGTAAAATTATATGAGACCAGGCAAAGAGATGATGGGTCCATCCCAGACTATATAATAAGAGTGGGAGACCCCCATGAAAGATGCAGGAGCTAGCCCTCCAAACTATGAAGACATCATTCGGAGATGTGAAAGAAATCTGAAAGATGAAATCCTACAAAGGGTGATGGATATCGAAGTCAGAACCTTTGAACAGCTAAGTGAGCTGGCAGCTGATGCTGAGGCCTTCTTGGCAAAGTATTGCCCGACTACTGCTATTTCGGGTCGGGAGAACAAACCAGCCAGCAAGCATTTGGCGCAAAAGGGAATATGTATCTCAAATTCTAGGGCCTTCGAGCTACAACAGAAGCAAATAAAAGAGGCAGCCGGGGTTCCCCCCATTCAGCCTGTTGAACAAGCACCCTCGTTGAGGGACAAGATGAAGAAACTGTATTCCTTCCCTAAGGAGAAAATTTAAATGTTGTTCGAATGGGCCCGCACATGTGACAAGGTTGTCCTCCCGAAGCCCAAAAGGTCGAGCGATGTCGGATGGAAGGATGACCCTCAGTTTTGCCCTTATCACCAATACAGGGGGCATTCGATTGAGGATTGTTATATGTCCAAAGATATCATTGAAAGCCTGATTCGGAAGGGCGAACTACAGATAGGCGAGCATAGAGTGGACCCGCCGCATCCTCACCAAATGCCCAGCCTTAAAAGGACGGTCAGCACGGCCTCACCATGCCAGTTGAAGAACAATGTACCCTGAGGGACATCTCAGGCTTCCTGAATTATGGTGGAAGCCGAAGAAGAACCAAAATGCAAGTGGTGCCCTATTCTGGGGGCAAATGTTGAAGCTAATAAAGACAAAGCTGACCACGACCCATTGAAGATGATGTGCTCTCACCCGTCACGACCCCTCGTAGGTCATTTCGGGCGGGAGAGAAACAACGGAATGTCCAACAATTCTGAAGCTCTTTGATTATCGGCCTTTAGGGTCGACAGCTCCTCAACCAACATCCCAACCATCGATGTTCAAGCCGACAACTGTTGAAGGTATTCAAGAATGTTCAGGTTTTGTAATCATCGGCAGTTAAGACGACAGCTTCCCAATTATCGGCATTTAAGCCGACAGCTTCCTAATTATCGGTAGCTGAGTGAACAGCTTCCCCCATTATCGGTGCCTGAGTCGACATCATTTCGTCCATTGGCTTCCGAGCCAACAGCTTTTCATTCATTGGCATCTGAGTCAATAGCACTCCATTCATTGGCATTTATGCCAACATCATTTCATCCATCGACATTCAAGCCGACAGTAGTTCATCCATTGACGTTTAAGCCAACAACATTTCATCCATTAGCATCCGAGGTAACAGCATTCCATTCATTGGTGTTTAAGCCAACAGCTTCTTTATGCATTGGCATTTAAGCCAACAACACTTCATCCATTGGCATTTAAGTAGATAGCATTTCGTCCATTGGCTTCCGAGCCAACAGCTTTTCATTCATTGGCATGTGAGTCAATAGCACTCCATCCATTGGCATTTACGCCAACAACATTTCATCCATTAGCGTCTGAGCTAACAACATTTGATTCATTGGCTTTTAAACCAACAGCATTGCATCATTGGTGTTCAAACCAATAACATTTCAGAAATATTCAGAGCCATCCAAATATGCCCAACCGTTGGCGTCCGTGCCGACACGTATTCACGAATACTCAAAGGTATTAAAACAAAAATAGAACAAAACAAAAAAACAACCAAACAAAAATAAACAAACAACAAAAGAACAAACAACACAAAAAAAAATAAAACAAAAACAAAAACAAAACAAAAAATAAAAACAACACAAAAAAAACAACAAATGAAACAAAACCAAACAAAACAAAAAAAAACAACAACAGCAACTACAATAACGAAAACAACAAAAAAATAAGAAAAAATAAGAAAACAAACAAAACAAACAAAAAATAAAATAAAATAAAACCAAACAAAATGAAATAACAAGCAGCAAAAATAAACAAACAAATAAAACAAAATAAAACCAAACAAAACAAAACAACAAACAATAAAAATAGACAAACAAGCAAAACAAAGTAACAAAAAATAACACAACAAAAAACCTCTTGCATGTTCTTGATTTTGAATGCTTACTCTTGTATGCTTGTCTGTAGTGTAGCGTAATACACCTTCTTTGGATGTTGTAGGACCATAACTCATTGAGTAAATAACATTGGCTTGGCTCTCGATAAGTGCGCGACATGTCGCATCGTGAGGGGGAAGAAATCAATTCTGGTGAATGTATACGTCGAGGGGAAGAGTCGTAGCTATGCCGCTAGCAAAACTTACGAGATACACCCGAGACAAACTCCTACACTCCGCACATAATGTGAATCAATAGCTTTGACCATAGGGATTGCAGGTTTTCTTCCTAATGCTCTATGAGCGCTCTAATTCCTGCATTCACATGGAAGGTAGTCGTGAGGAAAAAGTTATCTGCCCCCGTTCAAAAAAAAAGTGAATGAATAAGTGGAATGTGAATCCGAGTAGCCGGGAATCCTCATTGAAACAAATGAGGAGACTCGCGCGAAATGGTGAAGTAAATTCTAATAATGTGAATCCGAGTAGCAGGGAATCCCCACTGAAACAAATGAGGAGACTCGCGCGAAATGGTGAAGCAAATTTTAATAAAGATGAATCCCAGTAGTCGGGAATCCCCACTGAAACAAATGAGGAAACTCGCATCGAACGGTGAAGTCCAGAATTCAAAATAAATAAGGGGGCTGTGCGAAACTACCAAAAGTCGAAAGCTAGAAATGAATGTGTAGGCGATAGAGTAATCCTTGAGTATTACTTAGAACGCATGCATATCCCTATATTTAGGGTTTATTGCTCACATGCATGCACCTCCACACCACGGAGAAATTGTCTCGGGTGAATTGTAGTTTTATCTACGAACATAGGCTATGCAGTGTCCCTGTTGCGTATGCGCACCCCCTTTAGTTGTGCTCTGTGAACCGCACTTGATCTGTGAATTATGGGCCTTGTCCCTATCCTAACCCCGATAGAGGGGAGTTATCTTATATGTACTTACATTATGCCTGCTATGATGAATGACTGCATGTTTGTGCTTGGGTAAAATAAGAACAAATGAAATAAATAAAGCGGATGAATGAATAAAAGAAGAATAAATAATAAGAGATGAATCATAAAAGGGGTTGAATAAACTAAGTGATGATGAAATAATAATAAAAAAAATAAACAAAACAAAATAAAACAACAACAACAAAAAGAAAAAAGAAAAAGAAAGAAAGAAGAAGATAGATAGAGACTGTATAACAAAAAAATAAACAAAAAAACAAAAAAATGGATGAATGAAATGAATGAAAGGAAACGAAACGAATGAAAAGAATGGTGATGATAAAATACAGCTATTCAATTATCGGCCTCTGAGCCGACAACTACCCAATTATCGGTTTCTAAGCCGACAGCTATCTGCTTATTGGCTCCTGAGCCAACAACTTTAAATTATTAGCTCCTGAGCCAATAGCTTTCCAATTATCGGCCTCTGAGCCGACAGCTACCCAATTATTGATTTCTAAGCCGACAGGTATCCGCTTATTGGCTCCTGAGCCAACAGCTTTCAATTATCGACCTCCGAGCCGACAGCTTTTCAATTATCGTCCTTTGAGCCGACAACTATTTAATTATAGGCCTCTGAGCTGACAGCTACCCAATTATCGATTTCTAAGCCGACAGCTACCCGCTTATTGGCTCATGAGCCAACAGCTTTCCAACCATCGGCCCCTAAGCCGACAGCTTTCTAATCATCGTCATCCCAGCCGATAGCTTCCCGATTATTGGTTCCTGAGCCAACAACTTTCCAACCATCAGCTCCTAACCCAACAACTTTCTAATCTGTTGAGTCTCCTTGAATGATTTTGATGATAACAAAACTCAGAGTTAAGGTTTTATCTCGGTTCATGTCAATGGAATCAAAACACAAGTCAAGGGGGTTTAAGTTTGAGTTTAAATATCCTGTGGAAACCTCAAAAGTTCTATTTAAATCAATGTTTTCAAACTAAGTTAAGTAAGTCAAAACAAACCCCAAAATGCATGAAACAATCATTCGCTTAAAGCCATTGTCATTTTGATATATTTCATTGGGCTAACAATTCAATTTTGCAGGACTGGGTTATTTCGGTCGACCAACACCCTAGGGTCGGTCAACCAGAATTTTCAGAAATGAAAAATTCCCAATACTGTAGGTTTCGATCGACCAATGGGCAGTGGCCGGTTGACCAGAATTTTTAGAAATGAAAGTTCTTCACCTTGCAGATTTCCGGTCGACCGATCCAGTGCCACCGGTCAACCGACCTCGTCGAAGCCCCTTTTGTTGACTTTCCAATCCAAGCACGAGGAGAGATTCTCTCTCCCATTTGTTTAAGCCCATTGCCCTCAATCAAAGAGTGATTTGTGGATCTGATCTGGGGTTTATCTTCTGACCTTCCAAGATCTATAAAAGATCTCATTGGGGTCATAAACCCTAAAGTTTTTCAAGGAAGAACAAGGAGGAGGCTATCAAGGAAGATGGTGCTGGTACTGTAGCCGTGAACAGTGATCAGTGGGGAACTCTTCATCTAGGAGCTGAAGTTTTCAAGGGCAAATTTGCATCCAAATCAAGTGGAGATCGAGATGGGAGCAAGCTTCATCATATACCACCTTCATCCATTAAGGGGGAGCTTGTTTTGTGTTTTCATTTTCTGTTCTTCTTCTTCCATTCTTGTTTGAGCTGAGTTGTGTCTTCTTGTAACCTTCAATCACTTGTGTGTGTGTGGATCTAGACAGATCCGTGTGTGTGTGAGTTCTTCGTTGTTCTTCACCGTTCTTGTGTGTCGGTGCTCTTGCACCTTCGTGGGAGTTCTATACTCTTCACGTGTGTGTGTGTGTGCTGTTGATCTTGTAACTTCCTACAAGATAGTGTGTGAATCCTCACGGTGTGTGAGGGGTGGACGTAGGTTGCCGTTGTTGCATCCGAACCACCTAAAAATCGCTGTCTCTTGAGTGGTTTGATCCATATCTTCTACCTCCAATTCTGTCCTTGCTTATTAGTTTAGTGCATCTGTTAGCTCTTGCGTTAATATTGTTCGCCCTACAATTGATAATCACCTCCGTGCTAAAATCTTTTAAGGCTTTGTTAAAATTTGTTGATACCCAATTCACCCCCCCTCTTGGGTGCCATTTGATCACGGGACTTCAATTGGTATCAGAGCTAAGGCTCTATTTTTCACATATCTAATGATCTAGAGTAAGATGCGGATCAATGGCAAACAAGGGTATGATGCCCGAGGGTCACTCCATTAATCGTCCTCCCTTCTTTGACAGTTCAAACTACTCATATTGGAAAAACAGAATACATATTTTTCTGAGGGCTCAAGAGTACGAAGTTTGGAGAGTTGTGGACAAGGGTCCTTACAAACTCGGGGATGATGAAGAAAAATGGACACCCGAAGAAATTAAAAAATACACTGTTAATTTCAATGCTATGAATATTATGCAATGTGCGATACACCCTAACGAATTTTCTCGTGTTTCCATGTGCAGCTCGGCTAAAGAAATGTGGGACAAACTGTGGCTCATATATGAGGGGACGTCCGAGGTCAAGGAGACCAAGGCCAACCTTCTGGTCCGAGATTATGAACTCTTCAAGATGAAGCCTGAAGAGACAATTTCAGAGATGTTCGCAAGGCTAACTGAGATCACGAATGGTCTTAAAAGTCTTGGGAAAGATTACACTAATTCTGAGCTCGTGAGAAAAGTGCTAAGATCCCTCCCTCCTGCGTGGCACACCAAGGCCACCGTCATTGAAGACTCCAAGAATCTGTCCACACTTACTCTCGATGAACTCATAAGGTCACTCATGACCTATGAGATAAACATGAAGAGGATAGCCGAGGAAGATATCAAGAAGAAGAAGGTGATTGGATTGAGAGCTCATCAATCCAATGACGACTCCAAGAAGAAGAATCCAGTGACGAGAGCAATGAAGAAGAAGAATTGGCTATGATCACTCACCAAGTGAAAAGATTTCTGAGGAAGAAGAGAAACTTCCAAGGCAACTTCAGAAAGGGGCAAAGGAAGCCCACTCAAACCAAGGGTGAGTCGAGCAAGCCGAGTAGCATCATATGCAACGAATGTAAGAAGCCCGGGCACATGAGAGGAGAGTGCCCAGATCTAAAGAGAAAATTCAAGAAGGATAAGAAGCCCAAAGCTATGGTCGCCACATGGAGTGACGAAGAGGACGAACAGTCCGACGAGGAGATTCAAGAACTGGTGGAGAGCTTGTGTCTCATGGCACATGAAGATGAGACTCCGGAGGTAAATTCTGACCCTGATTTTATTTCGAATGAACAATGGGAATCTGAATATGAGAAACTGTACTTGAAATATAAGAAAATCAGGTCTGAAAATAAAAATCTCAAGAAAAAGATTGATGAGGATATCTTTGTTAAATTTGAGAAATTGGAACAAGAGTGGTTTGAATTAACTGAAGAAAAAGAGAGTTTGCTGCAAACAATTTCAGATATTGAAAGAACCAAAGAAGAGATTTCATGTAAAATGTCTGAAATTGAAAAAGTGTGTGAAAGACTGAAAAAAGAAGAAGATGTTCTGAAATCCACAAATTCAGAACTTGAAAGGAGAAATGAGATTTTGGGTGAAGAAGTGGCTGAACTTCAGTCCACTCTATCTAGGTTTGTTAAAGGGAAACAAACCCTAGATAACTTGTTGGGGGTTAAGGTTAACTTCCAAAAGGAAGGTTTGGGGTATAGTCCTCAAAATAAAAAATCCTTTGAGCGTAAGATCACCACATCCCATGTGCAAGAAAAAGGAAATGATTGTGCGTCATGTTCACACTCTAAGTCAATACATGTTCTATCAAAACCACGCCAATTTCCAAGAAGGTCTTCAAATGTAAATTACTTTCATTGTGGTCGTTTCGGACATGTTATTGCTCATTGTTGGTTTAGGCAAAACTCACCAAGAAATTATGCTTTTTGGACTAAGAAAAGATATGCACAGAATTGGACTAACTCTTATGGACCCAAACTAGTTTGGGTACCAAAAATAACTGCATGAGAATTTTTCTTTCTTGCAGATATGTCTTGAAGCCAGGGGGAGCAAATGGTACTTGGATAGCGACTGTTCAAGGTATATGACAGGGGACAAGAATGTGTTCTCTACACTGCAAGACAAGGATAGAGGTTTAGTTGTCTTCAGAGGTAAAGACAAAGGTAAAATCATTGGGAATGGCAATATAGGTAAAATTATGAAATTCTTATTGAAGATGTGCTTTTGGTGAAAGGTCTAAATCACAATCTGTTGAGTATAAGTAAACTGTGCGATAAGGGTTTTAAAATTATCTTTGATGAAACCCACTGCATTGTCATGAACAAGAACACAAATGAGATCAAATTTATTGAAAAAAGGAATAACAATGTCTATACTGTTGATATTGATAACGTCTCTTGTGATGATTTATGCCTGGTAGCAAACAATCATGAAAATGCATGGTTGTGGCACCGAAGATTAGGTCATGCTAATTTTGGAGTAATCTCCAAGTTGTCTAGACATGATTTAGTGAATGAATTGTCAAAATTAAAGTTTGAAAGTGATAAAATATGTGAAGCTTGCACAAAAGGCAAGCAAACATGAATCCCCTTCAAAAATAAAAATATCGTTTCTACCGCTAGGCCCTTGGAATTGCTGCACCTTGATCTCTTTGGTCCAACTAGGACTTCTAGCCTAGGACGAAAATCTTATGATTTTGTGATTGTTGATGACTATTCTAGATTTACATGGATGCTCTTTTTAGCAAATAAAAATGATGTCGTGACGGAATTTCAAATTTTTTACAGGAAAGTTCAGAATGATAGAGGTTATCTTATCACTACCATTCATAGTGATCACGGTGGAGAGTTTGAGAATCATGATTTCAGCAAGTTTTGTGAAGAGTATGGATATACGCACAACTTTTCATCACCAAGGACGTCTCAACAGAATGGAGTGATGGAGAGGAAAAATAGAACCTTGATAGACATGGAGCGGACCATGTTAAGTGAGAATTCCCTACCCAAATACTTTTGGACTGAGGCGGTGAGTACAGCATGCTACATCATCAACAAGAGAATGGTAAGGCCCATCTTAAAGAAAACTCCTAATGAGCTTACAAAGGTAAGAAACCAAACATTTCTCATCTTAAACCCTTTGGATGCTCATGTTTCATCTTGAACAATGGTAAGACTACTCTAGGAAAGTTTGATGAGAAAAGTGATAAAGGAATTTTCCTAGGTTATGCACTTAATTCTAGAGCCTATCGATTGTTCAATAAGAGGACTCTAGTTGTTGAAGAAAGTCCTCATGTGATTTTTGATGAATTTGAGTTAAAACTAACAAACCAATCTGTTCAAATTGTGGATGCAGATGAGGATTCCAAAAGTCCGAATGATGTCAAGGCCAAGGATGAGCCAACTGAAGGGGGATCCAGCAAAAGTGAAGAAGATGAGGATCCCTCAATTGAAACACTTCAAGAACAGCAAGTGCAACACCCGGATTTGTTAAGATCATCAACTCTTCTGAAAGGTCACCCCGCTGAAAACATCATAGGTAATTCTGAAGATGGGGTAAGAACTAGATCCTCTCTAAGGCAAGTAGAAGAGGAGGATTTGATTGCCGGTAATTCTGAAGATGGGGTAAGAACTAGATCCTCTCTAAGGCAAGTAGAAGAGGAGGATTTGATTGCCTTAATTTCACAAGAAGAGCCTAAGGACATTCATGATGCCTTGCAAAATGAATCCTGGATCTAGGCTATACATGAAGAGTTGCACCAGTTTGAAAGAAACGAGGTGTGGACTCTTATGCCATGTCCTAGAAATCAACCCGTAATAGGAACCCGATGGATTTTTAGAAACAAACTGAATGATATGGGTGTGGTTATTAGGAATAAGGCCCGGCTTGTAGCCAAGGGGTATAGCCAGGAGATGGGGATCGATTTTGATGAGTCTTTTGCCTTGGTTGCTAGGCTAGAAGCAGTCCAAATTTTATTGTCGTTTGCTTGCTCATTGAACTTTAAATTGTTTCAAATGGATGTTAAATCTGCCTTTCTTAACGGGCATATCAAAGAGGAAGTTTTTGTAGAACAACCTCCGGACTTTGAAGATTCCAAGCACCCACGGCATGTGTACAAGCTCCAGAAGGCGTTGTACGGGCTCAAGCCAGCACCAAGGGCATGGTACGAAAGGCTTACTTCATTTCTGACTGAAAATGAGTTCAAAAGAGGTAAGGTTGATCAAACACTCTTCACAGGGAAATCAGGTAAAGATATGTGGGTAGTTCAAGTGTATGTTGATGACATAATTCTTGGAGCTACTAACAATACTTTATATGAAGAATTTGTAAGAATAATGCAAGGAGAGTTTGAAATGAGTCTAATGGGTGAACTAACCTTCTTTCTTGGATTGCAGGTAAAACAAACGCCCGAGGGCATCTTCATAAACCAAGCCAAGTATACAATGGAGCTGTTGAAGAAATACGGGATGGCAGAAGCAAAACCCATATCAACTCCGATGGCCACAACCACGAAGTTGGACAAAAATGAAAATGGTAAAACAGTAGATCCTACACTGTTTCGAGGTATGATCAGATCACTACTGTATTTAAAAGCATGTCTCCCTGATATTCATTACAGTGTATGTCTCTGTGCTCGCTTTCAATCATGTCCAAAAGAATTACATCTAATGGCTGTTAAACAGATTTTTCGATATTTGATTGGCACACTAGACTTTGGCTTGTGGTTTCCGATCGACAGTTCATTTGATTTGATTGCATATACTGATTGTAGACACGCCAAAATTGACGCTTTGTTGATTAAATCTCATGTCACTATGTTAATGCCCCAAAGTGAACTTCAATATTTTTATAATATAAAGTTTTTCTATTTTTTGTGTGGTTTTATGATTTATTCTTGCATTTTCGGTGATTCACGACTTGAAGAGGGGAGTGTTTTAAATAGCAACCTAATCTGGGGCGTGTTCTTAAGAAAGGACGACCACAGATACGGGCGTCAATTCCTGGTATTTTACAAGTCCCACTACGATTGAAAATCAATGACTAACGTCCTTCCTCAGGGCGTGTTCTTAATCAACGCCTTTGCTTCAAGCGTCTTTTTTAATTTTCAAATAAAGAAGGTTTTATTACCAAAATTGAATCCAGGAAGTGACGCCTCTATCCTGGTCGTGTTTTGATTTAACGTCCTTGGGCGGGTCGTCAATTGTGGAATTGACGCCCTTCGGTAGGTCGTGTCTCACCCTTTCGTGTCCTTCTTAAACTCGTCTTTCCTGAAGAGTTCCCTGCCTTTCTTGGTCACCTTGCTCGATCTGGGAACTAGAGTCCTTGCCGTTGACAACCACTGCCTGTTCTTATCTTCCCGAATCTGTGTCTATCTTTGATCGAAACCTTATAAAAGGACTCCCTGGTCGATCTCGCGCGAGTTTACAGAACACAGAGCACACAGCGAGGTAAGGTGAGGTTAGATAGACATACAGAAAGAAGAGAAAAGAGAGAGCGGTTGTTATTGTCACAGAAGTTTTTGCGCAGAGAAGAGTTTCTCTTCATCCGTGTGATTTCTTCATCGTCTTCCTCTGCTTCCTGCTGCTCCGGTGGTTCTCCCTTTACTGTTTACAGGAACAGCAAGGGTTTCTCTCCTTTGTTTGTGTTTGTCTTCATCGTATCATCGCGTCCATCATTTTCCTCTTTTGCATTAGTATTGCATCTCCCCTCCTCACCCTAATTCTCTAGGGGTTTTAAAACCAAACAAAAAAGGTGCGCATGCTGTATTTTTATTTCACCATCATATTGTTTATTTGGATTGATACTACACTCACTCTCGGCTGATCCACTTTTCTTTTATTTGTTTGTTCTTTGTTTCAAGGTAATCAACAAGGAAAACCCCCTTCATCGGCCGGCCGATAGAAGGTGGAGGAAGGAATCACATCCATCCCGCATCCTATTATCACCAGGTATTCGCGATCATCTTTTCTTCTTATTGAGGTAACCCCTCTGGCGATACTCCCTCTTTCACTATTCTTCTTATTATTCTTCATATTCTTATTATCACTCCTACTCTTATTTTTCCTTTAAGAGTGGATTTTTCCATGATCCACAAATTGGCGATCACGGTGGGACTTCCACTATTTTTCTTTTGATTACCATCTCCTTTTGGCACCCACGTGTGCCCTTTCCCCTTTGGCACCCACGCGTGCCCTTTCCCTTTGGTACCCACGGTACCCCTCCCTTTGTGCCCCACGGGCACCCTCCACTGTGCACACTGCACACTCCCCGGGATCACCCAGCTTGTGATTAAGTCTACTGCTGTTGTTTAATTAACGCCTTCCACAAAGGCGCCTTTTTATTTAACGCCTTCATCCAGGGCATCTTTTTTTCTATTTAACGCCTCACATCAAGGCGTCTTTTATCATATCTGTTGTTTCTGTGCATTTGCGCCCTCCTCTCGGGCGTCTTTTTATTTGGCAGCGCCTCACACCAAGGCGCATTTTTCTTCGATCTTGCGCACCACTTATATTTGACGCCCTCTGTCAGAGGCGTCTTTATCATATTTAGCGCCCCACATCAAGGCGCGTTTTTGCATTGTCCTGTGAGCCCCTCCAGCGATTCACGACAGCCACCTGTCGTCTCTTTTGTTAGTAGCGACTGCCTCCAGGTCGCCTCTTTCCTGTGTGTTTGCAGAGCCTTACTGTTTCTGTCTATTCATGCTGGATTCATATTTACATTGAGTATTTGATTATATTGCTGTGATTGGCTTATCTTATACTGCATTTTGTGGCATTTGGTTGAGAGACCTCCTCTCTCTACACTAGGATTCCACACACCTCTCTTGGAATCGGGACAACCCTCCATTGAGCATTCCGTCTCTTTGGACCGGAAATCCCTTTTCCAAGACCTCCGTAAGTCCCCGCACCCGTGGATTCCCTCACGGACGCTGGGCCGGTTGTACCCTTGAAGTACCCGGAGTTTAGAGAACCTATCGTTGGTGAGAAAAGAGAAAGAACCTAGTTGACACGGAGGCTACACTTGGATCCAAACTAGGTTTCACTTTGCAAAGAGGAGTGAATTATTCTGCAATTTAACTCACTCTAATCTCAAACATAACACTAAAATCTTGCCTTCATCTCAACTTGTTTGCATAAATTTGGTTGGGTTGATTTGCTTAAGCTTGTTTCATTGGGTGATTGATTGTGTGATAATTCATTCATAAAGCTTTCTCTCTTTTTAAGCATGCAACTCCGTTCAGGTAAGATTATCAACATGGCAAGCTACGGATATTCCTATGATGATGTGGAGAGAACGTTTTCGGTCAATCATATGAGGTTCCCCAAGATTCTATCTATCATGAAGGGAATTACCCTCCTCCTCATTCTCATTATCCTCAAGTTCATGTGGTTGATACCACTACTCAAGAGGTTGTGCCCTCTTCTCAGGCTTTACCCTCCAACACTCCGGGGAACCCCTCCCCATCTTTCAATGTTACCGATTTGATTAATGCTCTATCTCAATTAGATGACTCCCAGCGGCAGGCAGTTCAGGCCGCTTTGAAAGGGAAGTCGTTCCTCTTCATCCTCCAATCCCCCTCCGGCCGAGAGTGGCCATCACCTCACTAATGACCAAGCGGTCTTGCACAAACCCCCCTCTTGTCCACCGACACCTGGTGCGGCCATGCCGGCCCAACAGGCGAGCTACTCAGCGGCTAGGCCCCAATTCTTTCAACCTCCCCAAATTCTAAGGACGCCTATGCCAAACACCTTCATTCCAAATTCGGCCCCGGTCGAGTCAGATACTAACGCCTTGCTCCTTCAGAAATTGGCTAGCATGGAAGAAAAACTCAACAAGGTTACTGCTGCCAAGAATGCCCCAGAAATCTCTCTTCCTACATTGCCAGTTTTTCACTTACCACCTTCTGAGATGCCGAACTTTCGGCGATACAATGGAACTGGTAATCCCTTTATCCATCTGAAGGATTTTATGTATGAAACGTCCTTTTGGCAGGGCAACAAAGCCTCATTGGCTTACTTGTTTAGAAGATCTTTAGAGGGACCAGCCCTCGAGTGGTTCTATTCCTTGGATCCGGCAGATGCTAGTGATTTCGATGTGGTTCAGAAGAAATTCTTGCAGAAGTATAGGGACCGGGTTGGACCCTCCCTTTCAGTTACAGATTTGGTTGCAGAGAAAATGAAGCCCGAGGAGGACTTCATCATATTTGCTGATAGATGGCGGTCAATGGCCGAGAAGTTGAAAGATACCTTATCAGAACCGGAACAGGTTAAGATGATTATATCCAATGCAACCCCTCAGTTCCGGCATATACTGGCTATGAACAGATTGACCACCATGGAGGAGCTTTATGAAAGAGCTCGTTATATTCAGACCCAAATGAAAGATTCACCCATCATGGGCATGTTTGAGCCAAAACCAAGGTTGGTTAAAAAGAATACAAATGTCAACAATAGCGGGCCCACGACTGAGGGCACCGTCATCAATGAGCAAGTTGGCGCGGTCGGCAACCCCACACCTTTTCGCCAATCTAACCCACGACCTCCGCCACCTCCATCACAAGGCACCCTCTTTACTTCACCCCCACAACACCAATTTACTCCTCAACCTTCTTTGCTCCACCACAAAACCAAGCGCCCCGCGCTGACCCTCCAGCTCCGCAACAATACCACCAAGTACCGCCACCCACTAATTATGGACCGCAACAACAACAGCAAAGGAGACCACTTGGCCCCAAAAGGGCCCATTATCCGCCATTGCCAGAAAGTCTCCCGGATATTTTCAATGCCTTAATGGCTGCCAACTTGCTCATGCTACCAAAGGAAAGGGCAGTGTGGCCCGCTAATGTTGACACGTCCCGCTACTGTGTTTTCCACCGCTCCCCTGGTCATAACATTGATCGTTGCTTCCACTTCAAGGATTATATTTATGACTTAAATGATCAGGGTGGCATCAACTGGGATGAGATGAGACAGTTTATTGCCACTATGAAAGAAAGAAGGCCTCCTCGGCAACAGCAGGCTCAGCAGCCACAGCAACCGGCTCCACAAGTACAACAGCAAGCTCCAGCACCTCAGCAAGATATGGGGATTGTCCACAACCACTGCCAGAGCACCCGCCAAATCAGCACGTGAACCCTGTCACGTCTCTCCGTGAGGTGGAGAGAGGACAGGGATGGCATGAAGAAAACGCCTCTGTCGGGGCATTTAATCATAATTCAAATCAACCTCCGCGCCTTTTGCGCACGCTTCCTTCTTCTTCTACTCCCCAATTGAGCCGGGCTCTTCTACGCCCCGTTAATCCACCTGCTCCCACCAATTCTCCATCCTTGCCAACCCGATCTCTCCTTACCCGTTTACCGCCTCCGCAGCCTACCACGCAGCAAACTCCGCCATCCACCACCAACCCTTCACCTTCGCCGTCTAGACTACTGCTTATCCGCCCGTCGCCAACGCCCGCTGCACCCACCACCATTACTCCTCCACCACCGGTTCCTCAGCCTTTTGTGCCCAGATCTCTCCTCATTCCACACCCCAGCTCTCCTCACATTCGGGTATCCCTTTCTACTCCTACGCCTCCTGCAGGGGCATCTTTGTCAAACTCTTCATCAATGCCCCCTACAGGGACTCCCTCTTCAAACACCCCTCCACCACTTCTTAACGCCAATACACCCTCTTCCTCTTCCAACCCTCCTCCTTTACTTGCCCCGACAGAGGCACGACAAAACGTGGCGCCGCTCCGCAGTGGACGGATGTTCCACCGCATCTTTCCTCAGAGAGATCAAGAGCCCGCGCAGGGGCCGCAAGAGCAAGAACAGAACAAGAGTCAGTGCCAGGAACTCAGTATGATTTGTTAAAGCATCTTGACCGAACTCCAGCAAGAATTTCCATTCTAGAATTAATCAAAAGGTCCACCACTCACCAGCTAGCTCTGAAAGAGTATCTGCAAAAGTTATGGTCAATGAAGACATCCCTGTTGAGCAGATAACCACAGTATTAACGCCCGCTAGCAGTCAGCCGGCAATTACTTTTCATGAGCATGAACTGGCACCACTCTCAGCAAGGAAATATGCTCTGTGCATCACGGTTGATATCAATAAGGTGGCGGTAAAACAATGTCTAGTGGACACTGGGGCATCCATCAATGTCTTGCCACCGAGCACTTTGAAATTATGTGGCATTCCTGAAAATCTGATTCGGCCGTCTACTATAACAGTCACAGCATATGACAATACCAAGAAGCCTCCTCTAGGCATGATCACATTAAAAGTCAGTTTGGGTCCGGCCACAATCACGGTCGATTTCCACATTTTGGACATGGATCCAACATTCAATGGCATTCTGGGCCGCCCCTACATTCAACAGCTCGATGCAGTGCCCTCTACAAATCATCAGTGCCTTAAGTTTCCACACAAGGGCCGCATCATCAAAGTTACCAGTATGCCAATTCTGCCAGAGGAAGATATACACTTGACTTCATCAGTTCCTTCTATTTGGCCTGCCAACAAGCCGTTGCTATCAATACTAGACCTCCCTTACCCACGGCCAATGTCGCCCGAGACAGTCACGACAGTTGCTATGACACCCTTGCCTTCCAAGGGGAAGAAGAAGAAAAGCATGATAAACACCCCTGGTTGGAAAATTCTAATGAAAATGGGGTATCAAAACGGCAAAGGTCTGGGTGCCAGTTGTCAAGGCAGGACTAGGCCTATTAAGCCTCAGAAATTGATTACACGAGGCGGCCTGGGCTACAAAGGGCCGAGCAAAAATGAAGATGAACCATGGGCAGTTATGACATCCACCTTGAAGACAGATCGCCAGCCGCTTACTTGGACATTGAAGACACATTTTGTCACGGGTGGCGTTCAGAATAATGAGCAGACTACAATAATCACCTCCATTCTAGACTGTCAAGATGTTCATGCAAGACAGTTTGCTCGTCATATCGCACCATTGGCCACTTATAAAGCCCTGGAGTCTCTAAGGCCTGATAAAAGAAGGAAAATGGATGATCCAGAGTGTGACTGGTATAGATGGTTTGATATGAATGATATTACTATTGCCTTGAGCCGTCTCTTTATGCCGACTGATCCGGAATGGCCGCCACTAATACATGAACTGATTGAAATGCCGGCTGTGATTACAGATAAGAGGCAGTTGCTGAGTGATTATACGGACACTGGAGAGCCAGATGTTCCATATGAAGAAGGATTTACAATAGACAGGCTGTGGGCCGGCCTCTTTTCCCTCACTTCTATGCATCCGTCTCTTCTAGCTTCCCTACATTCTCAATTGTTCTCTCGCGTGCCGAGACCGCCGCCAATTATGGTCAGCTTTTCTCCAGATTCACTGTAGATTTCTCTCCCGATTCCTCCCTTGCTCCTCGAGCAATTCTCCAAACTCTCCATCACACCCCCGCGCGGGTCATCTCTGATTCAATCTTTCTCCAAGCTTTCAATCTCCACTCCTCCTGCTATTCTCCCTTCACATTGCTTTCTTCTAGAAAAAGAAAATAAAAATAAAAATAAAGATAAAAACAAGAAAAAAATGTCAAAATTCCAACTCTTCAATCCTCCATCTCCGTGGAGGAGACTTCTTATCTCTTTTCCGAGTGTGTCCCAAGCCAGGGGCCACTCTTCCATGATTCATTGATAATCTTTTCTCCCCTCTGGTGAGGGGTCTCCTTCTGTATCACCTCCTGTATCCACTTTTTCACCTCCTTCCTCTTTTTCAGCTTATTCTAATCAAGCTAGTTGTTCCTCTTCCTCTAATGAAATTCATGGGGTAGATCTTCATAAGAAATCCAAGGGTAGGCAGATTCCGCGTAGATTTTTGTTGGAGTTAGCCAAAAGGTGCCAGGCTTGTTTAGCCCTTCCTGAATTCGTGGAGAATCTGGTTGTCCTGCCAGAGTTGGAATATGAGGATACTAATGTTTCTTATGAGGGTTTAGGTGTCTATGAAATCATGAATGATGAAGACCCTATTGAAGAGGGGATGAAAGTTATGAAGAATATGAGGACGAGGCTGATGCCTTTGCCAGTGGCATGAGAAGATTCGACGAACCATCAGCCTCTGTAGAAGAGCCTACCAAAGAAGTTAATTTGGGTACGAAGAAGACCCTAGGATTGTCCTCATCAGCAAGAATTTGCCGCCCTCCGAAGAGGAGGCGCTTATTTTGGTACTTCAAGAATACAAGGACACGTTTGCGTGGAGTTATGAGGATATGCCTGGATTAGACCCTGCGCTCGTTGAACATCGGCTTACACTTAAGCCAGGGTCTGTCCCGATCAAACAACGGTTGAGACGTTTCCACCCTAACATGGCTTTAAAGATGAAAGAAGAGGTCGACAAGCTTCATAAGGCTAGATTTGTTAGAGTTGTCCTCTATCCCAACTGGGTGACTAACATTGTCCCAGTCATGAAGAAAGATGGAAAAGTACGAATTTGTATAGACTTTCGGGACCTCAACCGTGCGTGTCCTAAAGATGACTTCCCCCTCCCTCATATCGATGTTTTGATTGATAATACAGCAGGATTTGAGACTCTCTCTTTCATGGATGATTATTCAGGTTATAATCAGATTCGCCTGGCTGAGGAAGATCAAGAGAAAACATCATTCACTACACCATGGGTTACATATTGTTATGAGGTCATGCCCTTTGGACTCAAGAATGCTGGAGCCACCTATCAGAGGGCTATGATGGCAATTTTTCATGACATGATTCATATTTATATTGAAGTGTATGTGGATGACTTGGTTGTAAAATCAAGGACAAGGATTGAGCATCCTGGGGTTCTAGCTAAAGTCTTGCAGAGATCCCGAGAGTATCAATTGAAAATGAACCCCAAGAAGTGTGTATTTGGCGTATCATCAGGGAAGTTGCTTGGATTCATTGTCAGCAAAAGGGGAATTGAAGTTGATCCCAATAAGGCGAAGGCCATCAGGGATATGCCTCCTCCCAAGAATTTGAAGGAAGTCGAGGATTAATCGGGAGGTTGCAATTTATTCGCCGCTTCGTCTCCCAGCACTCACAACGATGCAGGCCGTTTTACGAGCTTACTAAGCCGGGAGTCAAGTTTAATTGGGATGACAAGTGTCAGGCAGCTTTTGACGGATTGAAGGATTATCTGGCCAATCCTCCTGTCCTGAGGCCGCCGATTCCAGGCAAACTGCTTATTCTCTATGTTTCTGTCCTGGATGACTCTGTAGGTGCTGTCTTAGCTCAGGTGGATGAAGAAGGTAAAGAGAGGGCAGCATACTACTTGTCTAAACTTCTAAACCCTTGTGAGCAGAGGTACTCAGCCATGGAGAAGACTTGCGCTGCTTTAGTCTGGGTAGTTCAGAAGTTAAAACACTATTTCTTAGCTCACGAGGTTCACCTCATTGCACGCATGAATCCGATTAAATTCCTTCTTGAAAAATCTGTTCTCACTGATCGATTAGCACGCTGGCAAAGTTTCCTTTCTCAATTCGACATCATTTACATTCAACAGAAAGCAATCAAGGGTTATGCCATTGCCGAACATCTTGCTCACCACCCTCTCCCCCGATTTGATCCTGTCAATTCGGAGTTTCCAGACGAAGAACTAATGTCCATAATCAACCCCATGATCCTATGTGGACGTTACATTTTGATGGAGCTCTAAATTCCCAAGGAAGAGGGATCGGCAAGAAGGGGTCACCATCCCATTTGCTGCTCGGCTCACTTTCCCTGTCACGAACAATATAGCTGAGTATGAGGCTCTTTTGGCCGGTCTTCAAACCGCCCATCAATATGGTGTTACTCACTTGCGAATTGTTGGTGATAGTCAGCTCATTCTGCGCCAGGTGCTTGTCAAGTGCCGCACTATCAATCCTAAGCTCAAGCCCTACCAGGAGCTTGCTTCAGCTTATGCCAAACTCTTTACCAAGTTAATCTTCGTTCATGTCCCTCGAAGCCAGAACATCCTAGCCGATGCTCTTGCATCTTTGGCCTCTGCTCTAGTCTTCCCTCCTGAGCGTGATTTCCATGTTCCTCTGATTCATCAGCGTGACACTCCAGCTATCAAGGATCGTGCATTCCTCGATATTAGGGATAAGGTGCTCGAGAAGGTCAGACGGAGTGAATCTCTTAAAGGCAAAGAGGTCATGTTGTTAGATTGGGAAGAAGAGTTGGCTGATGAAGAGAAACCTTGGTATTATGAGATTGCCAGATATTGCAATGATCAATCCTATCCCGAGGAAGCTACAGCAGAAGAAAAGAAAGTAATTAGAAGAGTGGCTCAGCGTTATGTTTTGGTTGGAGGTGTGCTCTATAGGAGAGGGCTCACAGGTGTTTTATTAAGATGCCTCGACGATGATGAATCTTGGAAAGTTGTGGAAGAGGCGCATTCAGGAGTGTGTGGTGGTCATGTGAACAGCCAGATGTTAGCTAAGAAGATCCTTAGGCTAGGCTTCTATTGGCCAACTCTAGAAGAGGATTGCTCCATCTATGTTCGAAGGTGTGTTAAGTGCCAACTGCACGCCGACAAGATTCATTCTCCTGCTTCTTCACTCCATCCTATGTCCTCCCCATGGCCTTTCTCCATGTGGGCTTTTGATATCATTGGACCTCTTGGTGATTCGAACCTCCTGACCAAGCAAAAATCGTTCATCCTGACGGCAACGGAATACTTCACCAAGTGGGCGGAAGCGGAAGCTTACGTGGAGATTAAAGCATCAACAGTCTGCAAATTCATAATGAAGAACATCATCGCAAGGTTCGGCATCCCGAGTACCATCGTCACCGACAATGGACCTCAATTTATCTCTCAAGAGCTCAAGGATCTCTGCAACAGGTATAACATTGCATTGCATCATTCTTCTCCCTATTATCCGCAGGGCAATGGCCAAGCAGAGGCAACTAATAAAACTTTGATCAAAATTGTTAAGAAGACGTGTGAGGCTAATAAATTTTCGGATTGGCCAGACAAGCTAGTTGAAGCTCTCTGGGCCTATCGCACTTCCATTCGTACCCCTACTGGGCAAACCCCTTTCGCCCTTACTTATGGAATGGAGGCGGTAGTCCCTTATGAGATTCTCATTCCATCTTTGCGAGTACAATTGGACAAGGAACTCCCTATTGATGAGCGTCGCGATTCGCTCCTTGCTCAATTGGAACTCCTAGATGAGAAGCGTCTGGTCACCGCTGAGCATGCGCGTGTTTATCAAAACAGACTCTCACGTTTTTATCAAAAGAAAGTAATTGAGAGAAAATTCAAAGTCGGTGAGATGTTAATCAAGAGAATCTTTGTAAAACCTGGTGGACCTCGTTCAAAACTCCAACCAAACTGGGAAGAACCGTTTGTTATAAAAGAGGTTTATCCTGGCAATGCTTATAAACTGATTAATGCTGAAGGACAAGAGCTAACTCATCCTTGGAATGGTCTGTACCTTAAGAAATATTACCCCTAATCCAAAAACTCCAAAAATATATATAGAATTTTCCAAAATCCAAAATATATATATATATTGAAAAGGGTTGCCGGGGCACACAAGGGCTCAAGGTCTGAAAGGTCAAAATTCAGAATTCATTCATTAGTCTTGTTAACTCAAAAAGGGGTCGACACCCGCACACATTACACACTTAAACCGTGAACTTAAGTGGTGCAAAATCCGATGGGAAGTCAAAAACCTGACTAAAGGTGAAGACGATGCCCATTCTTTTTCTCTTCGGCCCATAAGGGAGGAAAGGAAGTCTCGGGGTAGATCCACTAAGCCTATCCGCCCCCCTAGTAGGTGGAAGTCAGGGCCCAAAAGAGAACAAATGCCACAAAAGCCCAAGTACAATTAGGTTTATTTTTCAGCAATGCAAATCAGTTCCAAAGTGAAAGTCAAATCATGAAAAGAAAAGCATGTCAAGAGGGCAAAGTCCCCGCAAGGAAAACCTTGGGCGTATGCATGCAATAAAGAGGCAAAAGGCAACAAAGTTTCCCTACGCCGAAGACCGAACCCCAACAGGCATAGGGTAAGGGGAAGTGGTTTTATCTAGAGCTTCTCGGAATCTCTTATGGGCTTCCTTATATCTTCGTTTTCTTTGTGGTAAGTCATAAACCAGCAGAATGGTCGAGGCTAACCTAGGAGATTGCACCATGCGAAATCTCAGGTATAAGTTAACTATTATCACGTCGCCCCCCTTTTGATTAATCAAGAAAGACCAACGAATTTTAAATGGTGACCGTGTAGGATTAAGAGCCCGGGTGGCTTTGTCAACCCAAAAAAAAAGAATTAACGCCTTTGATTAAGGCGCTTTTTATTGAATTCACACCTTTCTTAAGGTCGTCTCTTTTTAAATAATGCCCACATATATGGTCGTCTTTTCAACAACATTCAAAAATGTTTTCAAATTCACGCCGTCACCTAGGGCGTCTTTTGTTTGAATAACGACCTAATCTAAGGCGCGTCTTTTGAAAAATAAAAGAAGAAAAATGTATAAGGAAAAGAAAAGAAAAAAGGAAATGGGGTTTATTCTTCATGTGTGTGCTTGCATTATTGCATAGGGCATCTTGATTATTGTTTGCATACGTGTGCTTGCGTGTTGCATCTCCCTTTTTGGTTATTTCATTTGCCTTATTTGATTAAAGGCTTGGCCCCTTGACCCGCTATCCAGGTCAAAAGAAAAGGCACCCCTTGCTTATTGAGCAAGGGGCCAAGTCGAACAGATGAATTAACCTGTTTATTTAAGTGTGAACCACAGCTACAAGTACAGGGCAAGTAAAGCGAACACAAAGAACGTGAAAAGAAGCGAAGTACACAACCACAAGTACACAACTACACAAGTGCTCAGGTAACAAAAATGTCAATCTCATATATATATACATCATGAACATCTGAGTACAGGTGTGAGGGTGGAGGAGTACAAGTAAGTCTCTCAGCTCTCGCCTCCACCCTCCTCTCTCCTACTCTCTACCTCGTCCTCGCCGTCCCGAGGAGGCACTGGTGGAGGGGGCATGGGCCCCGAGAAGAAGCTGGAACTCGAGCCTGGCCCCCTGCCTCGCTCCTCTCTCGAAGAGAAGAACCCGCCACAAAAGTGGAGCTAGTAAAGGAGTACCCTGCAGCACGAGCTCACTCACGCCCTCGCTGGAGATGCTCCTCAGCAACTCGTAGCCGCTCCTGAACAAGGACCAGCTGCGTCCTCGAGTCTGCCAGCTCACTCTAGTGTGCTACCACCAGCTCCTGGTACCGGGCATGCTCTGACTGCTGTAGCTCGTGGTGACGGGCACGGTCCGCCAGGTGCTCCTCCCGCTCTCGAGCACGCTCTCGTCGCTCCAGCTCGAGGGCAACCCGCAGCTCTGCCACGTCCTGAGGCAACTCCTCCTGTCGCCTCAAGGACCGCTCCATCTCTGTAATCCGCTGCTCGCGGATCGCCAACTCTGTCCCGGCCAGGGCAGCCTGGGTACGTGCCGCCTGTAACTGTCTGGTCTGCAAACAGGTAAACAAATCATCAGTTCCACAGTTCAAAATTCATGAAATAAGCAATGCATGACGGAAAGTAAATCACTCACCTGGGCAGTCATCGCCTGCTGTCCCTCGCAGACGCAAGCAAGAGCGGCTCGAAGCTCCTCAGTCTGAAAAATGAATTTTATCAGTGCATAATTATATAATCAATAATTGAATGAGGTTTGAGTTCTGGAATTTACCCGTGAGGCGAGGTCGCGCTTTGCAGCCTCGGCCCGTGCCACCGCTCCCGCTAGCTGCTCCGCTAGTGCGGTCACCTCTGCACTGGGTCCCCTCGAGCTGGAGGCTTCCCTGTATCTCTCCCTACGGCTCCCTGCTGGGCACGCTGCATTCATTGAGATCGTCAGTGGCTAATCATCAATAATTCAACAAAAATTCATTGGCATATAGAAATAATTTAAACACTCACCAGGGTCTCAAGGTCGGCTCGTGTGGCGGCCAGCTGGTCCTCCAGGCTGTGTAGATGGGCCTGGGCATCCATCGCTGCTATGTCCCGTGCATCCTGCATTCATTTCATATTAGTCACATGATAGAAACATAAGCACTTGCATTCAATTTAGAAATAATTGCATTCATACATACCCCTAAGACCCTCATCTGGGGTCGGCCGGCGTAAACCTCCCAGTAGCGCCAGAGGTACTCGGAGCTGTCAGTCGCCTGGGAGGTGACTCAGGTCCCGCCTCACCGCCAGTCAGAGTACTGCTCCTCGAACCGCACTCTCCAGTCGATCGCCTTCGTGCGACCGCACGTCTTCTTTTCGATCCCTCGTGGCTCCCCGACCTCTACCCACTCCTGGTGTAGACCCAGGGTCCTCATCACCAGCCTAAGCCGTAACGGCTCGATCTCGCTCAAACAGTGAACCCACAGCTCATGCCCAAAATGAGGTCGCCCCGCTACGACCCACGGCTGGCCCTCGTCAGTCATACCCTCGTAGGGCCTCCATCGCACCTGCATCCATAAACATGCATGTCATCAACATCATTCTATCATCATCATAATAAAATCAAATAAACAAAAATGCATTCATTCATGCATACCAGCGAGGGAGGGAAGTCTCGGAACTCTCTCCGTAGCACCCACAACTCGTAGCCGAGTGGGGCGCCGAAAACCACTGGCAGCCAGCGCCGTGCTAGAGGGAAAGCACCCTCACCTCCTGGCCGTGGGTCAGCACGCCCCATTAGCATGTACAGATGGCTCCAAACCTGCATCCATGCATTGCATTAGTGAGGCATTCACACACATAATAAAAGAAAAGAAAGAGAAAAAATGCATACCTAAAGAAAAGGTGAGAAGCCACTGACGGTCGTCTCTCGTCCTGTCCCCGTGGACAAGTCGGCTAGTAAGTGCGCCAGCAGCGCCGCTCCCCAGGCGTACCTGCCGACTCCCTCTAAATCCTCGAGGATCCCTAGGAATCGGCAGTTGATGACGTCGCCCTTCGTGCCGAGCAATAGCCTCCCGAGCAGCAGCAGTAGGAACCTCCTCAAGTCTCGGTCTGCTCTCTCCCTGTCGGCTGGGTCCTGGCAGTAGACCGCCCTAGCCCCATCGATCAATCTCTGTGAGAATCGCTCTAAGGACTCCCCTGACCTATGCCTAGCATCCCCTAAGCCCATCACTGTAGTCAGGTCGGTGCGGAAGATAGTCCTACACTCGCTAGGTGTCTCGTAGACCATCTCTAGCCCTAGCAGCCTCTGGGCAAGCTCGGTGTAGTCTGGTAAGGTGATCCCGCTCACTGCCTCCCCGTCTACCCTCAGTCCCGTGATCCTAGCTACATCCTCTAGGGTAGGAACCATATGCCCCCAAGGCATCAGGAATGCCCGGCTAGTCCTATCCCATCGCTCCCTCAGAACCTGGATAAGTGGTAGGTCGGGTCTGACTGGCTCTATGCTAAGGAAGGCCCCGAACCCCATAGCATCTACCCTGGCTCTCTGGAACTCGGGGAGGCCGTAATATGCTGCTCGGACCATGACCCAGGAGATCCGTGTCCTCATCAACCCCTGCACGCATAAAGAAAGAAATTGTGGTTTAATTGTTCAATTATTCTGGTTGAAATTCAATTAATTGCCTTGGTTGAGATTTTGATGTTTGATTTAATTGACGACCATCCCCAGGTCGTGATTTGTTTAATTGGCGCCCTGAGGAGGGCGTGGTTTCTAAGTGAGCTTTGAATTAACGACCTACCCTAGGTCGTTGTTTATCTAAGAGACGCCCCGATGGGGGGCGTGGTTCTGAGGTTAATTTCTAAATTCCTAAAGGTTTTTTAATTGACGCCCGTCTCAGGGTCGTCATTTGTTTAAGTAACGCCTCTGAATGAGACGTTTTTCTTAAATGGGTTTTGGGTTTTAATAATTTATTCTGGAATTAATGAAATGGACGACCATCCCTATGGTCATTATCTATTGATTTGACGCCCCGATGGGGGGCGTTGTTTTCCAGGGTTTTTGAAAATTAAATAAAAACAGCATGCGATATAAATCATGGGAAAAATATATAATTAAACAAGGGCATGGGAATTAACAGCATGATTGATACGGAAAAATGATAATTTAAATGGACGACATGCTCTAGGGCGTGTTTTCATGATGTTAATTATTTTTCAGGAAATAAAATGAATTCACGACACCCATATGGGCGTCTCTTCTTGAATCCGCGACACCCCTGGGGGCGTCTTCTTTCTGAGTTGCAGGTTCTCTAGCCCGAGGGCTATGGAAATTGAAATAAAAATAAAATAAATTTCAAAAAAAATGGAAAATGGGTTGGAGGCCTACCTTCTGGCGTTTGGGTCCTGTCAACTCTCCCCGGAGTTCGGGCCGTGGCTGTCGTGGCCGCCGGAGTTGGCCACGGCGAGGCACGGCCACCGTCGTCGTTTCTTCTTCATCTCCCTCCTCTTCGTCTTCTCCTTCTTCATCCTCACCGCCTTCACCTTCTTCTTCTTCCTCATTTCCTCTTCCTTCACCTTCGTCTTCTTCATTTCCCACGGCCTCGTCGCCGTGTTCTTCTTCGTCGCCGGCCATCGCCGCCGGACCTTCCTCGGCCGCCGCCGGCGGAGCCTCCACGGCGTCTTCTTCGTGGGCGTCTTCGCCCAAGTCCACCGTCTCCGGGGCCGAAACCCTCTGCCGCTTGAGTCCACCGGCCATGGCTAGGGCTAGGGCTAGGGTGTAGGGTGTAGAGAGAGAATGAGAGAGATGGGGGGGTTACGGTTAGGGTTTGCAGAAGAGAAGAGAGAAAGAGGGAAAGAGGACGAAGGAAGAAGAAGAAAGGAGGGAAAGTTAAGTCGAACGGTCAAAAAGAATTAACGACTTAAGGAAGGCCGTGTATTATGGAATTAACGACTGAAACCAGGGCGTTTCTTAATAATTGACGACATTGCTTAAGGCGTTATTTTTGTTTGCATGGGGAATGATAACCGTCGTCAGATGCATTCAATGGGGATTGATCGATCTGATGGGAGTGATGATTACTATTTCTAATTAACGACTATGACTGAGGCGTTATTTATATAAAACGTGGCTTTGCTGAAGGCGTTACTTTTAGAATTTTAACGAATATTTTTGGAATATAAATCAAATTAACGCCTTGTCTTAAGACGTTATTCATTTAACGCCCATATCTGAAGGCGTCAATTATGAGAGATCGATCCTTGAAGACGACGTACGCTGAGGCGTCATTTATAGAATTAACGACTGGGATTGAGTCGTTATTTGCAACAGAATCGTAGGTTATTGGAAGATTCGATCAGAGACACTGTGTTATGGCTCAATCAGAAAATTATCATTGATTTATTGGAAGAAAGATTACATTGCTTCAATGAGCCATTTTGGGCTTCAAGCTTCTCAAAGCTATTACATAAGACTTCCACTGTTCTCTGTCTTCTTCTAAGTTTTCCACAGGTTGGTGTGTCTTGTTGATTTTCCACAGAGCTTGGATAGTTGTGCACTCTTCTCCATCTTCATTGTTGCCGAGATCCCGTGTCTTGATCGGAGGGGGATGAGATGGATCTTCGAATATTGCCGTGGAAGCCCGAGTTGAGGAAGGCACCGATGTGAGTTATACAAGACGAATTCTGAGGCACCTATGAGTCGAAGGTCCGTCCCGGGGAGAATCTTGCACGAGTTCTTGAGTCTTGAGTATTCCCGGGGCGCAAGTGAAGAGGTTCTTTGGCATTACTTTGAGGTGTTCTCTCCATTCCACTCTCTTCTTGATTTGAGGAATCCGGTTCGTCACCCTATTGCTTATTCCTAATGAGCCGGTCATGTAAGAGAGTGGGCTTTTGAGAAGATTCTTGAGGATTGTTGGGCCTCATCACATGGATCGAACTTGAAGTGGAGATCTACCCAACTAGAGAGAGCTAGCATGCATCCGTAGATGGGCCTTCCCATCGCCGCTGAGGTAAGCCCACTATAGAGATAGGCTAGGATAGCCGGTCCAACTCTCTCTCCTTCCCATAAGCTCACTATTGCGCTTAATTGGGCCTCCTCTAGGAAATCCTCCGTGGATGGGAATAAGAGTGCTCCGCTAAGCATACCACGAAGGCCTTCGTCACCCGCTCGATCTCTTCTTCTTCTTTAGCTTGATCCGCTCTCTTGTACACCCATGAGGCAAGCTTTAGAAGATTAATTCCTTTAGTGACCTTGATTTGGTTCACTAAGTTTGGGCTAGGTATCAATGTGGTTAATAGTTCATGTGAGGAGATTGGTTTTGGCATGATGGCCATCTTCTCTTCATCCCCTTGCTTCATCCTCTTCAAGCCCAAGATCAACTCTAATTCTGCCAATAGGATGGTGGCTTCAAAGGTTGAGAATAGAAGGTGTGAGTGGAAGGGTGCCATATTTCAATTAGAGCTCCTATGGCAGCCCAATCTAAGTGGATTTGGTCATAGTGTTTGGCATGGGTAACTAGACCTAGAAGATGCCATCTTGCTAAGTACACCCTCATATCTGAAGAAAATTTGGAGAGAATAAGAGGCAGCCACTTAATCTTTGTGAATCTCCTAGCACCTGGGACATTTGGGTAGTCCTGAGGAAGAAGGAAAAGAAAAAATAGAGACAGACATGAGCATACAGAAGAAATATGAAGAAGCAGTTTGAAAGAGCAGTAGTTCGGGGAAGATATAAAAGAAGGAACAGAGAATCGATCTTTACCTGATTCATGGCAATCCGGTTGCTTATGTGCCCATTGATTTCAGTAAGCCTGGGAATAGAAGTTTTGGATCTTTTAATGGCTCTCTCCATCTTTGGTATGCAGGAGGAGTCGAGCGATTGCAGTGCCTGCAGAAGAACACAAGCAGTAGCAGAAGCAGAAGTAACAGAGATTTGATGAATTTGTTTTGATTGATCTACAGAGGTTCCCTCCTTTTATAGAAGTCTGGAGGGGCTTAAGGCTGTTCGGAGTTGGAAGATTGATTACCATTAGGATTGGGTTTAGCTTTCGATTTGGAATCGGAAGCGGGTGGTTAATTAACGTCTTTTGTTGGGGCGTCAATTGTTGAATTGACGACTGAACAGAGGTCGTGTTTTATTTAACGCCCCTTGGTGGGTCGTCTCTTCTTGAACTCTCGGTACATTTAATGTCTTAATGAAGGGCGTGTTTTATGTTTCGACGCCCTGATGTCAGGCGCCTTTCATGCTTTTGACGCCTTTCTCTACAGTCGTGATTTTATTTGCTCACATGTTTAAAACTCCTCTATATGCTTAATGAGCATAAGCGCTATTCTTTGGTTGGAATTATTTTTTTAATTAAGCACTTATGATCATATCTTGAGGGTTATTTCTGATCATTGTTATTAGGGCTAATGAATTTTCAAGTGCAGAAGAGTGCAGGTTTCGAGGATGCTTGGATCATTCGTCGGAGTAACATCATTCTTTTCTTGCATTTCTTTCTTGTAAGCATTGTTACTATATGGTATTCTATGCTATTATAGCATATCAAGGACCTTGTGGTTCTGATGAACCTAGAATTTGAGTTCCCCTTCATCAAAAATAGTAATAATTCCAGGAGTTTTGATCACACGGACAGGCCGTTGAGTCATTCAAGGTTTGGGACGACTGTTACACTTTCTGGGTTGATGCGCGGACAAACGGGCTTCGGCTTAGTGTCAGCTCAGAGATCTGGATTCTTGACCAAATCTAGATGGCTTAGCAATATTATCCTTGATTATTTTCTATTTTTAGTTTATTTTAAAATTTTCTTTTAGCCCAGCATGCATCATGTAGGACTTTGAGCTTCATGCTGAAAATCTTCATATTATGGCAATAATGAAGGTCACTCGCTCTTGATTGAGTTGACATGAGATATTCCATTCCAAATCGAGTACTTTATTCTCTCTGAAGCCGCTCAGGCTATTTCCTTGAAACTGTTCCTTTGCTGGGTCTTTATCTCGATTCCTTTATTTTTCTGCAAATCCACCTTGGTTGTAGCATGTCCACATTGGCTGGAAACCGCTCTCCAATGGTGTCTCCCTGTCGTGCCCACGTGCATATTTTATTTACTTAGTTTAGTCTCCTTTATCCAACAAATCGATGCTTCCTTGGAATTACTCGGAGTTGTTTCACTTAGAATCTTGGAAAGATTTTCAATGCTTAGTGTCTGAGGCGTGTCACATCACACCTTGGCATCTACTTATCAGTTCGCTCCACTTCATTCCGCTTGTTACACTTTCGCTCCATTCCGTCTCACTCCCTTGCAAAGCAGACGCCAAGGCGGGGCAGCTATAGACACGCCAAAATTGACGCTTTGTTGATTAAATCTCATGTCACTATGTTAATGCCCCAAAGTGAACTTCAATATTTTTATAATATAAAGTTTTTCTATTTTTTGTGTGGTTTTATGATTTATTCTTGCATTTTCGGTGATTCACGACTTGAAGAGGGGCGTGTTTTAAATAGCGACCTAATCTGGGGCGTGTTCTTAAGAAAGGACGACCACAGATACGGGCGTCAATTCCTGGTATTTTACAAGTCCCGCTACGATTGAAAATCAATGATTAACGTCCTTCCTCAGGGCGTGTTCTTAATCAACGCCTTTGCTTCAGGCGTCTTTTTTAATTTTCAAATAAAGAAGGTTTTATTACCAAAATTGAATCCAGGAAGTGACGCCCTGATCCTGGTCGTGTTTTGATTTAACGTCCTTGGGCGGGTCGTCAATTGTGGAATTGACGCCCTTCGGTAGGTCGTGTCTCACCCTTTCGTGTCCTTCTTAAACTCGTCTTTCCTGAAGAGTTCCCTGCCTTTCTTGGTCACCTTGCTCGATCTGGGAACTAGAGTCCTTGCCGTTGACAACCACTGCCTGTTCTTATCTTCTCGAATCTGTGTCTATCTTTGATCGAAACCTTATAAAAGGACTCCCTGGTCGATCTCGCGCGAGTTTACAGAGCACACAGCGAGGTAAGGTAGGTTAGATAGACATACAGAAGAAGAGAAAAGAGAGCGGTTGTTATTGTCACAGAAGTTTTTGCACAGAGAAGAGTTTCTCTTCATCCGTGTGATTTCTTCATCGTCTTTCCTCTGCTTCCTGCTGCTCCGGTGGTTCTCCCTTTACTGTTTACAGGAACAGCAAGGGTTTCTCTCCTTTGTTTGTGTTTGTCTTCATCGTATCATCGCGTCCATCGTTTTCCTCTTTTGCATTAGTATTGCATCTCCCCTCCTCACCCTAATTCTCTAGGGGTTTTAAAACCAAACAAAAAAAAGGTGCGCATGCTGTATTTTTATTTCACCATCATATTGTTTATTTGGATTGATACTACACTCACTCTCGGCTGATCCACTTTTCTTTTATTTGTTTGTTCTTTGTTTCAAGGTAATCAACAAGGAAAACCCCCTTCATCGGCCGGCCGATAGAAGGTGGAGGAAGGAATCCATATCCATCCCGCGTCTTATTTTCACCAGGTATTCGCGATCATCTTTTCTTCTTATTGAGGTAACCCCTCTGGCGATCACTCTCCTTATTAGCACCACGTGCTCCTTTACTCCCTCTTTCACTATTCTTCTTATTATTCTTCATATTCTTATTATCACTCCTACTCTTATTTTTCCTTTAAGAGTGGATTTTTCCATGATCCACACTGATGTCAATTATGCTAGTTGCATTGTTGATCGTAAAAGTACTAGTGGGTACTGTCAGTTCCTTGGTGGTTGCCTAATTTCATGGGCCTCCAAGAAACAACATTCAGTAGCTCTCTCAACGGCCGAGGCTGAGTATGTAGTCGCTAGAAGTTGTGGAGCCCAAGTACTTTGGGTCAAAAATCAATTGCTTGATTTGGATGTTGAAATAAAATGTGTTCCAATTTTGTGTGACAATACAAGTGCAATCAGTTTGTCTAAAAACCTTGTTCAACACTCTAGGACCAAGCATATGATAGAGATGTATGCCCTTCAAGCCAATCACAAGTGTTGTGATGGTGACATTTCTTGTACAATTTCATTCAATAATAATAATGGCGTTTTCTTCATTATGTTCTTAACACGTTATGGTGTGTATGTTGTAATGTGATGAAGTCCCTGAATATGAGCTATGATGACTGGTTCATAATGAGATTGTGATAATGAGATCAGTCATCTAAAGATTTGTATTCTAAATGTTCCTGGTTGTGGGATCTTCAAGAAGGGACATTGAAGATCTGGATAGATCAGTGCACGTGGTACTCACTCATGTGATGAGGGTGGTCGATCTCATAACCACTGGTGTGGTGACATCAAGGTACACGTGCAGGTGCTCGTTAGTGGAATGAGTTCACTGAACTGGCCCGATCTAGAATTCCTGAATGGTAATCATGCTGACAGTCAATCAGGAGATTCTAGTGCCATAGTAGCACAGTTAGATCTTTGACCTGAGTCACTAAAGATGTTTTGCATGGACTCCACTGAGCGTTTGATTGCTGACTTATGAACTTCAACCTTGTGGTTCTTAAAAGTTAGTTATTCAGACTCAGTGGGATTCATGTGAAAACACTTTGGTGGACAACAAGGGATCATTCACTCTCTGGATGGATTAAGAGAGAGAATGCTCTATGGACATATACTTAGAAATCCACGGCCAGGGTATGGGAGTTCACTGGGAAAAGGAGTTTTCCAGTGAACTGTACTTAAGAGTACAATGGTCCATAAGATCATGATGCTTTAGGGTTTGACAGTTTGACCGTACCCTAATTTTGATTGGAGCATTGTATGAATGAGGATCTATAACTGTGTGGAATCTGATGACAGAAAGGTTCAATATGGGTTCCATCCCTCCCAAAGTCATTTGGGATCACGAGGTGTTGCTTGGTGCCGTTCGTGGTCGGAAAGCCTGTTAAATCCATTAAGAGTTAATGGATTATAATTAATTAAGTTAAGAAGAGTTCTTAGCTTAATGGGCCTTAAAACCAAATAGACTATTGGGCCTAGAGTGTCACACACAATAGATTAGTGGATAAGACGGATTAGGACGGTAATTATAGACTATTTCTGGGTTTTTGTGAAAAATGCCAGAGTCTATAAATACACGCTGAGGAGAGAAATCATGGCCTAAGCATTAGGGTTCCTCCCTTGGCCGCCCCTCTCTCTCTCTCTCCTCCCTGACCTGGGTGCACCCCTCTCTCTCTCCTCCTCCTACGGTGGTGGATGGTGGTGCTGAGGAGTGGCTGACGTGTGGAGATCGAGAAGGAGACTCCGTCTATTCATGCTGCTCGTGTGGATACATCTAGAGGCCGGACACTTGGACGGCTAGCAGTCCGACGAGCCTCTACTTGATCGTCTTCGGGCATCTGGGAATTAATTAATCCCGCAAAGGTATAGAACTGTTCTTCCTGAGCGGGTTCTTTGATTATAGTTTTTGATTTTGATCGCCAGCAATGATCCACCTCTCAGGGTTTCGTTGTTTCCACTGCTCCTCTGATCGAAACCTTACAGCATATAGACATTTGGCACCATTTCTTGAGAGATCATGTAGGCAAGGGGGTTTTTGAGCTGAATTTTATTGATTCTCATAATCAATTGGCCGATATCTTCACAAAGCCCTTAAACCAGGAGCAATTCAACAAGATTAGAAGGGAACTTGGCATGTGCAAGGGTGAGGGCATATACACTTAGGTATGCATTATGATGAGTGATGCATATCAGAAGCATAAAGGGTAGATAGTATGGCATGCATCACCATGTTGTGTGTTTTTACTCTTTTCTGTATGATATCATCCTGCATGCGTGATTGTATATATATATATATATATATATATATATATATATATATATATATATATATATATATACCCCTCCTTGAAAATTTCTAAAACCCAATAGTCCTTGATAAATAAATGTCGACAAATGACCTAGGGACAGTAGGTAGTAACTGAGGGGGAGCTTTCAGAAAAATCTCGTTCGTTGATTCATCAGAAGTCATTTATTGAAATTCTCCCCAAAGAAGCAAAAAAAAAGAAGAAAGGAAAAAGGGAAAAAGAAAAAAAAGGGGGGATGAATACTAACAAGTGAAGGGAGCTCGAATAAGGCAGGAGATATGGAGGCATTCAATTAAAAAAAATTACAAATGGGGGTTTATGGGCCAATCGACCATTTCGGTCGACCGGCCCACCCTGTTCGGTCGACCGAAATCGGTGAACCGGTCCGACTGGGACCCGGCCGACCCCCTACTTAAGGGGTTTTCTCCCCTTCTTCTCTCATTCTAACCCATCCATTCTATCTCCCATACTTTTTCTTAACCCTAAACCATAAAACCCCCTCTCCACAAGCCCTAAAACCCCACCGCTCTTTCATCCGCACAACCTTCGTCGGATTCGTCACCATCCCGGGACGCGATCTCCACGGTTGCTTGTGCAGTCGTACAGCTTCTTCCTATATTCCAGAGCGTGGAGAAAGTCTGTCCAAGCCTCCAGAAGTGTTCCATAGTCCACCTCCATCCCACGGGTTGAGTCTACTCTGTTTAGAAGGGTTTCATAGCGGGTTTCCTAGTCTAAGATGCCGCCTAGACGGAGTTCTCGGCATTCCACTCAAGGGGAAGCCAGCAGTCAGAGACGGGAGGCCCTGGCTCGTCCATAGCAGGCACCGACACCTCATCATGCACCCTGTCTACCTCCACGGCCCATCATCAACCCTCGCCTGGTTGAGTTCTAGGAGGTGACTAAGATATTGCCATATTTGTTTGCACTTTTTGCGGTTCAAGATGGATGGACTGACTTTGTCTCGAGATATACTAGGTATTATCCAAACCTAGTCCAGCAATTTTATGGGAATCTAGTTGAGAGAAATGGAGGATTATTTACAGTTGTTCAGGATATTGAAATACATATTACACCCGAACTTTTTCGGCGTGCCTTAGGAGTCTCAGCCTGGGATGCCGATATGTCTTTTGGACATGGTGAAGTGGAGGATACATTCCTTGCTATGACAGGTTGTGATTATATTCGGGGTGTGAGTGATCTCATCCGGCTAAATGCCAATCACTTTCCCCCACTGCAGCGTGTTCTACACCACATGTTCACTACTTTGATTTATCCAAAAGGTGGAAGTAGAAATGAAGTGACAGAGGTTCATAGGTTCCTCTTTTACCATGTCATGAATGGGAACTCTGTGAATATGGGTCAGCTCATGACTGATTTGATTAACTCATGCCGAACCAACTTGGGGCGATCTTTACCTTATGCATCCCAGTTGACAGGAGTCTTCATCTATGTTGGGGTAGATTTGGCGAATGATATGTCACTTCAAGTTCGCCAAGATGATATCTACAATGAACACAAGATATTTTTCAATCTTGGATATTACTAGAATGAAGATGGTGAGCTTACCAGGGATATTCCCACCAATGCAGAACAACTTGCAAATGAAGAAGAACTACATCAGCAGCAGGATCATGGGGATGCACCCCCTCCCGCTCAGGTGAAGGATCAGCCTCCCCCATCTTCACCTCATCATATAGATCAGGAGATGCCACCTCCTCCACAGTTTGTTCACGGGGAGTCCTCTACTCAGGGTGCTGGTCATCATACTTAGAGGGATTATGAGGCTCTTGATAGACGTGTCTTAGACATGGAAACCCAGATTTACTCATCCCTTGGGCGGCTGGACACTTTCATGGACACTATGACTGGACGAATGGACTTTTTCACCCATGCTCTGGATGACTTTTCTACCCACATGGCCACTCTCTATGCTAGCCACGAGGACAACCGCGAAGCCTTCCTGTTAAACAATCGTGCCCTTCTTAGCCTCCACAGACAGCTTCAACATCAAGACGATGTTCTACGTCGCATTGAGGACCATCTTCCTCCTCCTCCACCTCCTGCTCCTGCTCCTCCTGCTGATGGCTCCGGCGATGATGACGGTGCTTCGGATGATGATGCTCGCGAGGGGACTCCGGATTACCCCGCTCCTTAGCTGTCCTTGTGTTTCCGACGTGTCATTTATGTCCACAAGTCCTATAACCCACTCCCCATTTTGATGATGCCAAAGGGGGAGTAGTAGTTATGTCAGGTCTTATATATGTTATGCATTTTGTTTGTTTGCTTGAATGCTTGAGTCATTGTGAGTTGAGTCATTATGAGTCCTTTGCATCTTGTTAGCTTGCATTTCGTGCCTTGCATTTTGTGAGTCATGTTGAAAGTCCTTGCAGTGTATCAATCCTTGTATTAGATCAATGCACCGAAATGAAATGATGAAATGCACTTGGTATTGGCCACCTACTGGCTCTACTTGTTTTATTTCATATCAACATCTGGACATATATAAATGATTTAAATGAATTGTTTCTTGGTTGACACGTCTATGCTCTTTTCTACTCGTGTTTTGTCATTATCAAAAAGAGGGAGATTGTTGAGTCTCCTTGAATGATTTTGATGATAACAAAACTCAGAGTTAAGGTTTTATCTCGATCCGTGACAATGGAATCAAAACACAAGTCAAGGGGGTTTAAGTTTGAGTTTAAATATCCTGTGGAAAGCTCAAAAGTTCTATTTAAATCAATGTTTTCGAACTGAGTTAAGTAAGTCAAAACAAACCCCAAAATGCATGAAACAATCATTTGCTTAAAGACATTGTCATTTTGATATATTTCATTAGGCTAACAAATCAACTGTGCAGGACTGGGTGATTTCGGTCGACCAACTCCCTAGGGCCGGTCGACCAAAATTTCCAGAAATGAAAAATTCCCAATCCTGCAGGTTTCGGTCGACCAATGGGCAGTGTCCGGTCGACCAGAACTTCCAGAAATGAAAGTTCTTCACCCTGTAGATTTTCGGTCAACCGATCCAGTGCCTCCAATCGAACGACCCCTTCGAAGCCCCTTTTGTTGACTTTCCAATCCAAGCACGAGGAGAGATTCTCTCCCCCATTTGTTTAAGCCCATTGCCCTCAATCAAAGAGTGATTTGTGGATTTGGTCTGGGGCTTATCTTCTGACCTTCCAAGATCTATAAAAGATCTCATTGGGGTCATAAACCCTAAGACTTTTCAAGGAAGAACAAGGAGGAGGCTATCCAGGAAGAGGGCGCTGGTACTGTAGCCGTGAACAGTGATCCGTGGGGAACTCTTCATCCAGGAGCTGAGGTTTTCAAGGAAAAATCTGCATCCAAATCAAGTGGAGATCAAGCTGGGAGCAAGCTTCATCCTATACCACCTTCATCCATTAAGGGGAAGCTTGTTTTGTGTTTTCATTTTCTGTTCTTCTTCTTCCATTCTTGTTTGAGCTGAGTTGTGTCTTCTTGTAACCTTCAATCACTTGTGTGTGTGTAGATCTAGACAGATCCATGTGTGTGTGAGTTCTTCGTTGTTTTTCACCGTTCTTGTGTGTCGGTGCTCTTGCACCTTCGTGGGAGTTCTATACTCTTCACGTGTGTGTGTGTGTGGTGTTGATCTTGTAACTTCCTACAAGATAGTGTGTGAATCCTCAAGGTGTGTGAGGGGTGGACGTAGGTTGCCATTGTTGCATCCGAATCACCTAAAAATCGCTGTCTCTTGAGTGGTTTGATCTATATCTTCTACCTCCAATTCTGTCCTCGCTTATTAGTTTAGTGCATCTGCTAGCTCTTGTGTTAATATTGTTCGCCCTACAATTGATAATCACCTCCATGCTAAAATCTGTTAAGGCTTTGTTAAAATTCGTTGATACCCAATTCACCCCCCCTCTTGGGTGCCATTTGATCACGGGACTTCGTAATCATCGGAATCCCAGCCGACAGCTATCCAATTATTGGCATCTAAGCCGACAGCTTCTCAGTCATCGGCACCCAATCCGACAATCTTTCAATTATTGGCACTCGAGCCAACCGCTCTTCACCATCGGCATTCATGCCAACAGCTGTCCAGAGTTGTTATAAAAAGAAAGAACAAGAAAAAAAGAGAAAAAAAAGAAAAGAAGAAGAAGAAAAAAGAGAGAAGAAAAAAGAAGAAGAAAAAGAGAGAGAGAGAATGATGATGAAGGATAATGGTCAGATGGACTGCGCCAACCTTGTCTTTTCACGTGCACCGACCTCAATGAAGAAATCATGCACGTGCACCGACCTTGTTCCTCATGTGCACCGACCTCACTGAAGAGATCCTACATGTGCACTGACCTTGTTTTCCATGTGCACCGACCTCAATGAAGAAATCCTGCATGTGCACCGACCTTGTTCCTCATGTGCACCGACCTCACGGAAGAAATCCTACATGTGTACTGACCTTGTTTTCCATGTGCACCGACCTCACTGAAGAAATCCTACATGTGCACCGACCTTGTTTTCCATGTGACCTTATTTTTGGAGAAATCCTACATGTGCACTGACCTTGTCTTTTCACGTGCACTGACCTCAATGAAGAAATCCTACATGTGCACCGACCTCGTTCCTCATGTGCACCGATCTCACTGAAGAGGTTCTTTACATGTGCATCTACCTCATTGCAGGAGACAGGTCGACCTGCCTTCATGCTTGGACCCAATGGCATCAACCTGCCTTCATGCTCAGACCCCTTAGGGTCTATCTGTCCTCAACCTTGAATGCATTGGAGTCTACCTATCCCGAGCACTGATTTGACTAAGTGTGGACATGCAAAATTGCACGCCCGTATGTCCCAACTAGTCCAGCATCAATGACAATGTCAACTGAAGAAACTATGAAGAAGGGAGGGCCATCCGGACTCCCCGAATGCACACACTACCGTGAAGCCGTCTCCGGAGTCACGACAGTGAAGAGAAATCAACCACCAAGGGCCCCACAATCCATGGGTCTCGAAGAAAATGAAATGGGCCACAACTCGCGCTCACAACGAGCTCAGAACTGCCCACTTAGCCCCTTCAGCGGCACGCTCCTTCAGCGGCACGCCCGTCAGGCCCCTTCAGCGGCACGCTCCTTCAGCGGCACGCCCGTCAGGCCCCTTCAGCAGCACGCCCCTTCAGTGGCACGCCCATTGGGCCCTTCAGCGGCACGCCCCTTCAGCAGCACGCCCTTTGGGCCCTTCAGCGGCACGCCCCTAGGGCCCCTTCAGCGGCACGCCCTCAAGTTCCTTCAGCGACACACTCTGTGCCCCTTCAGCGGCACGCCCCTTTGGGCTCTTCAGCGGCACACCCGCTAGCCTTCAGCGGCACGGCCTTTGGGCTCTTCAGCGGTACGCTTGCAGTATCTTTCAGCGGCACGCTCTAATGGCCTCCCAGCGGCACGCTTGTTGAACCCGCCAGTGGCACGACGTTAAGGCATTTCAACGGCACGTCCGGCTGACTAAATCTCGTGCCCATGCCCTACAGATCTTTGGTGCGCATTGGGCTGTCCGAGGTGTCGACCGGTGGTTGGGCCACGCAGGGTACTCCTCTGCCGCCAAGGACGGAGAAGGTCAAAAGCCATCATAACCCATCACTTCCCGCCTTCGCCGTTCGTGCTCGAGGGCTCCTGCCCGCGGAGGTATAAAAAAGCCCTCCTCTTTCGAACCAAAGGAGAAGCAAGGCGAGAGAGCAGATGGAGACACAGAGAAGAAAACAGACAGACAGAGAGAAGAGACTCACCGCGGGAGAGAGCCACCACCTCCGGAGGAAGAAGAAGAAGAAGAGAAGAGGAAGAAGGGAGAGCTCCGATGTGGGATTTCCCCTGTTCGCCGACTGCCCAGAAGAGAAAGTAAGGGAGAGAGAGAGAGAGAGTGTGTGATGTATTAGGGGAAAGGGGAAAGGGCAGGGAGCCGTCACCCCCGTTTGACCCTAACTCTCCCATCTTTCTCCTCCTTTTCTTTCTTCCCTTCTCCCACCGCTTGTATTTTCAACTTCGGTGCTTTGAAGTGTACATGGCCGGTTATGGCCTCTTATCTTCATGAATGGAAATTCCCCCCTTTTTTTGGATTTCTTGCTACCGTGTTTGATTTATGCCTGGATGTGTGCGTTTCAACCCTTCTTCCTCCTCCTTCCGACGGTTTGGCCCCCAATAGGGACCCTTTTTCCCCTCCGTCATGGCCCTTGTCATGGGATCCCTAATCTTTAACCTCACCCATTTGCCTGAAGGGAGAGGCCCCCATCTTCTTCTCTTGAACGCCCAGCCACCAACACCATCCTTGGCCTTCCTCCCTTCCTCAGCCCCAACCCACCTAGCTAACCCTCAGCCTTCATTCCCTTGCTCAGTCCTCCACCGGTCCACCCCTATCCCGGTGCAACCTCCCCAGCTCCTAGCGGTACGCCCTGGCTAAGCCCCTCGCCGATACACCCTTCAGCAACCCTTCGCCGGCACACCCCATTGGGCCCTCGCCAGTGCACTCTTCAACACCCTTCACCGGCACGGCCTTGGCTGCCCTCCCCCGACACGCCTATGATAGCCCTCGCCGGTACGCCCCCTTTGGGCCTTCCCTGGCATGGCCTTAGTAGCCTTCACCGGCACACCTTTGGCCTCCCTGGCCCGACACGCCTCTGAGTAGTTCTATAGGCTTTTCCCCCCTTTACCCATCGTTACTTTTGGGTTTTCCGAGGCTCTATTAAAGGTGTTGCCGCCTTCGGGTGCCCGCCTACAGTTGTCGAGTTCCGCCACTCCATGTGGGCGCGTTCCCTTTATCTCCCTTACGCTCGGGTCAAGGGGAGATGCTGCCGAATTTTCGTTAGAAATAATAACATGTTGAGGAGACAAAAGGAAGTAACAAGCAAATAGAATAATAACATACCAAAAGACAAAAAGAAGCAACGAACGAATGGAACGATCGGCGATAGAACATTCTAACCGGAATAAGGCACTGCGGATAACATGTGAAGAATTGGATTAAATGACTATGTGGTAAATTAAGTACTCAATCTGTAAAGAAAAGGTTGGGGGAAGAAGGAGAAAAGATTTGTATAAAATTACATAAAAATCAAAGGAAAGAAGAAAAGAAAATCCTAAAAAGAGGTAAAGGAGGAGTGGGCCTTCACCGGTACACCTATTCCAGCCTTCGCCGGTACACCCTACCAACCTCCCATGGCACACTCCCCTACTTCCTTGAACCTCTCCGGTGCACTCACAGCTGCCTTCCCCGGTACACCTTCTACCCTCCTTGGCCGGCACACCTCCCACCCACCTTCCTTCAACGGCACGCCACCCTTCTTCCTTCGCCGGTCCACTACCCGTGGCCTTCCCCGGCACACTTCATGCCGCCTTCGCCGGCACGCTGCCTACGACCATCACCGACACGCTCCTTCAGTCCTGTTTTGGCCCTTCAGCGATCCACTCTCCCCAGAAGTATGCGTGTAATATATGATATATAATAATAATAATAATAATAATAATAGTAACAAATCAATAAAAATTACGATGAATAAATAAATTTGGATATATATATGAAATAAACAAAAAATGGTGAAATAATAATAACAGTGGTAAGAGAAATTTCTAATAATAATAATAATAAACAGCATGAATAAATCATTCAAAAAAATACATAAAAGGGAAATAAGCGATAAAAAAGAATATATGTATATAATTAGAAGCCCAGATAAAAGAAACGGTAAAATCTACGTTGCAGTCCCGCCTCTCCTGTGACATGGTGCTGAAGGGAATAACAATGTTGTCCCTGCAGGTTGGGCCTGAGTCACGGGGATTGCCTCAATACGGCCACGACCCGACCTTGCCCCGGGCTGACATTCTGATTAGACCGGACCCGTTTCTCAAGACCGGACCCTTTTCGAGCCATTATTAAAATTGTCGTGCGCTCGGCAGACATTTGAACGGATTCGTCTCGGCTCCCACCGCGTTTCTATCACGGACCTTCGTCCGAACATGAAAAAGGTCTATGAGTGACCAATATAGCCCGTGGCCCGTATCCCGATGCGGATCTCAATGTGATTTGTTCTTGCTTCTTTCTCGCGTAGTTAGTATCAGTCCTTTCGGCCGCAGGGCCCCTAATTTCGGTAATTAATCAAGGGTGTTACCTCGTATAGGGGATGTAAATGACATCGTGACCTTTACAGCACGACGGGATCTGGTCCCGAAATGAACCACACAATCGTCTGACGAAGTCAGGTCGAGCGCACTACGGGCTCTTCGGAGCCCGAATAAATTATCACTCCGGTGACTGGTACACCCACGCACTTAATAAACCAATAAACGATCGACAACAACCAATCGGTCGAAAAGTGCGTCTACAAGTCTGGCACGCCCGGTGGGACTTGTATTCACCCTTTATCTTTTGCCGAAATTAGGGGCCCTGTGGCCCCCTTCTTGTAATACTAATTGCGCTACTTTCGCGAATGCAGGACAATTGCATTATGGTACCAACAATGGCAATTACCTGCGGCCCTCAGGTCGTCGAGAACCACGTTCGGGGTGGCTACCTCGCGGTCCCCCTCCAGTTCGGGAGCTTCCCTCCCACGGTGGGCTTCCCCAACTTTCTTGGGGTGGCCTTTGTCAACCTACTCGACGTGAAAGCATCCGATGAGCCCCAGACCAACGCTCCCATCCTGGGGGCCACTGAAGCTACTATTGGCCGAGCTATGGCCAAGAGCGACAACGGCATCCCGGCAACGACGTTGAGCTACAACATGCACCACGTGCATCATACCGCTGGCCCATCCTACCAGGGGTCGGCATCTCACCGGAGGAGGCTCCGAGGGAACAACACCGGTGTCGTCCTGGGACGCCGCATATCCAACTCCGGGAAATCCATGGCTGTCGAGACCATCCGGGTCCACCTCGATGGACAGAGGTCCCAGGTGATACCAGATCACATCGTCCCGACCATCCCAGTCCGTAACTCTTTCCAAGGGCTGGAGAAGCTAAAAGAGAAGGTGACGCCCGCTGTTCCCGCCGCAGCACCGAATATTGCGCCAGCTCACAGGCCGGCCAAATTGAAATAAATCTGGGTTCCCAAGGAGGCCCAGCCCATTACTCATGCCCAGACGAGACCCAGCACTATCCGCCCGAGGAGGGCCCGAAGAGATGAAAGGGTCGAAGTGAAGACCCCAGCCTGCCAACCAGCACCCGTCATGCCGGTGCCACCCGAGAATGCCCGCCACCATCGCCGTGGGCGCCGACATAATGCTGCCCGCCCAGCACCCAGGGTTTACTCCCCTCCTGTCACTGCCATCGGCACACAACCACCGGCCGCTCTCCCCGACCAGGAGTGGGAAGGGATCGAGCAGGCCATGAGAAACTACCTCCGGGGCCCAGGTAGTACTCCTTTGGGTAGCCAGCGACTGCTGGGGGCAGTGGCCTCTGCTTTCCAAGAAGAAGAAGCCCGGCCCGCACCCAGTGTGAAGTCGAGGAATCGGTCGGAGGAGCCACGACACTCCCCTTTTCGGGAGGAAGCGCCGCCCCGACGATCGGTCTTCGATAGGTTGGTGTTCCCAGGAAGGTCATCCAGGAGGGAGATGAAGAGAAATAGAAGCTGGAGAATCTTCACCTGTAATATGGCAGGAGTTTTTGGTGGGTATGGGGCCCTCCCCACCGACCCTGAAGAAGTGGCCAGACTTGCCGCCAGAACGGTGCCTCTCACTAGAAGGGGAAGAGCGGCAGGCAAAGCGGCACAGACAGGCGCCGAAGGAACCTTTCATGAAGAACCTCTTGCGGCTCTCACGGCCAATGTAGTCACCACCGGCAACACGAGCGGCGGGACCTCCACATCATCCGAGGACGCCCCGAGCAAAGAGACAGGGGGCATGCCCAGTCTCCCCACCACCGACCCGGCAATGTTGTACATAATGCAACGATTCCAGCAAGAGATTGAGTCACTGAAGAAGTGACTAAATGAGCGGAACGTACAACCCTCGACGTCCGGACAGACCGAGGTTCTGCTCGAACCTCCCGCGGGTAACAGGCAATCTTCAGAAGCAACTCTGCAAGCTACGACTTCCCCAACAACTCCCAGCTTCCCCGGGGGCATGCCCCCTCAACAAGCACAGTACGCAACACCGACTCTGCCGTAGGCCCCGCCTTCCTAAATTTCCCCCATGGCCCCTCAGGCGACTGTGCTGACCACTCCAAGTGCGCAACCCGCCCATTTCTATCCAAGTCCGGTCGACCCAACAGCAGTCAGCCGGTTGATGCTTGAACAAATGATAGACATTAAATTAGCAGAGAGAGGTGACGGGGATCAGACGCCGTTCGACGTCTACCGGGTGCCCTATTCGGCTCATTATGCCGCGAAGAAGCTCCCGGTTGGCGTCACCAAGCCACCGAAGTTTGAAAAGTTTAATGGGCAAGGGTCTCCCAGGGAGCACATTGCCTATTATGTGAATGGCATGGGAGATCTGGCTGTCGATGAGGCCTACCTCCTGAAGTTTTTCGGCTCCACACTCACTGGGCTTGCCTTTGAGTGGTACTCCAGCTTGCCGCCCGGGTCTGTTGCTGATTGGCCCGACATGCAGAAAAAGTTCAAAGAAAGGTTCTACGTTGCTGAACGGGAAGTCACTGTGGCAGAGCTCTATGCCACAAGGCAGAGGAATGACGAGTCGGCTCTCGACTACATCAAAAGGTGAAGGAACCTCAGCATGAGGTGCAGGCGTCCCCCGCATCAGGAGGACGCAGTGCAGATCTGTAAACAGAATTTAAAAAAGGAAATCATGGAAAGGATGATTGGTGCTGAGGTCAAGACATTTGACCGAGTGAATAATATAGTAGTCGAGATTGAGGCATTTCTGGTCCGATATTCCTCCATTCCGGCCGTATCAAGCCAGAGAGCCAGGCAGGCCGAGAAGAAGCCAGCTCCCCCTGAGGTGCATGCACTAGATTTCCATACCTTTGAGAAACAGAAGGAAAAGTCAAAGGGGCCGCCAACTCTCCCCTGTCTAGAACTACAGAATGGCGGGAAGGCCCCTCGCTGAGGGAGAAGATGAGAAACAAGCTATATTCCTTCTCCCGAGACAAGTCCTTGCTCCTGTTCGAGTGGGCAACCAGCTATAGCAAAATCACGTTGCCAGAACCAAAGAGGCCCGGTGACCTGAAGAAGAAAGATGACCCGCGCTTCTCCCTGTACCACCGGATGCTCGGACACACTATTGAGGACTGCTACGTCTTGAAGGAGGTCATTGAGTCCTTAATCAAGAATGGGGAGCTGGACATGGGGGAGCACAAGGTAGACCCCCCGCAACCGCATGAGTTGCCCAACATAACCTCCACCGTCAACATGGTTTCATTATACCAGGAGTTGCCTGAAGAGTGGGCGGAGGCCAGCACCCGTGCCACTTATGAAACCTTTATTATGGCCCCGGCTCAAGACCAAGAGGGTTGGCAGACCGTGCCCAGGAAGAATAGAAGAGGACGGTTCCCTCGGCCCACCCCAGGAGTTCATGTGAGGGGTGCGACACCCCGGGCGGCACCGCCCCCGGTGAACCCGGTCTGGCATGACACGGCCCCTCGATTAGTCATGAGACGGCCGACTCACAATAAAAAGAAGCACGTCCCGATGCGGATGCATAAGAAGACCAGCCCGACGGTTGAAAGACTCCAGGCTGTTATTGATGGGCTTGAAGATTATGAACAACCTGAAATCCAGTCCGTGGAGCTGAAAGAGTATGTCCCCTGGGAGGAGTTCGAATCACTCAAATTGGCTCCAGGAACAGAAGCCGAAGCAGAGAAAGAGCCTCCCCTGTGGGGTGAACTTCCCCAAGAGCAGCCATCGGCTACAGTGGGAAAGAAGAAGAAGAAGATAAGGTCCAGGGGCAAGAAGAGAAAGGAGGTTATCATCTCCTGCAACACCCTCGCGGCGCTGTTCGACACTGCCCTCACCCTGGATGAAAAAGAGGAAGAGTTACCCCATCAGCCGACGGAGGTGAGCCAGGCTGAAGCATCCACTTCCTAACACGCCACCAGGTCGGGAAGAAAGTGGGGGCGCCCTCCTCAGGACAACCTCAACATCATGCTCAGGGGAGAGCAGCCATACCAGGTCCCCGAGTCCAAGGTTCGAGGCACCGAGATCCCTCCCCCGTCGGGTCTCTACCTCGAAGGAGCCAGGAACAGAGGCACCCCTTCATTCGCCGAATTCCTATTAACTCGAGCAGGGGGGCAGGCACGCTCCCAAGGGTCTCCTTCAACCAGAGAAGAAAGCAGTCCCCAAGCTCCACCGGCGGCAACTCCTCCTTATCCAGAGGAGGAATCTAACGGCATCCCAAACCTTGCCGAATTCATACAAGAAAAGGAGGAAGCCCAGCAGGCACCACGGGCTCAACAGGTTGTGACAGAACCGGAAAAGGAGGCATCTTGTGACCCAGCACCCCAGCTCCAAGGTGGGGATAGGCGTGGCAAGATCGAAGAGATGAAGTTACTCAAGGTGCGGGCTGCCGATCGAATAGTCAGACACCTCAAGAAGATCCCAGCCCGATTCACCGTATGGGAGATGCTGTCTTTGGATGAAGAAACACGGCAAGCCAGAAACACGGCAAGCCATCATTGCCGCACTCCAGACGCCAGCACACCTTGAAGCCAATATGGCAGAGATATCACCTGAAGTGGCTGTGGCTTTCACAGAAGATGACATGCTCCTGTCCACCGGCAGTCATAACAGGCCCCTCTACATGAAAGGGCAGCTAAATGGCCAGCCTATCAACATGGTCCTGATTGACCCAGGGGTGGCAGTGAATATACTCCCCTACCGGGTGTACCAAAAGCACTACTTTGACATACACCTGGTTGAGCTTAAGAATGTCAAGATTGCTGGTTTTAACCAGAAATGTGAGGTGCCCATGGGGGTCGCAGAATTCAACTTTGTTGTGCCCCTATGTGGTTTTGATGATGGCTGACACACCATGAGTCACACTGAGGTGTGCTAATTAATTTAGATGACTGTTTGACTACTTAAATATCTGATTGTTTGCTTGAATAGCTAATTCATGAATTTGGCTAGATTGGGTTAACGTAATGGCTAATTGTTCATGCAGTGTGTTGACGCAGTGGAACAGTTGGGTTGACGCCATGCTGCTTTGTCTACTTTTTGTGTGAAAGTCTATACACTGTCTCTTTGCTCAAGCATCACCTCGAGAAGTCTGTACAGCGTTCAAGTCTATACATCGGTTGCCTTGAATCTGGATGATCAAGTCTATACATTCATGGCTTCTCCTATGTTCTGGCCAAGTATATACAGCCTCATCTTTACCTTCGTTCCAAACCACCAAGTCTGTACATCGCTTCAAGCACTTCTAGTCTATACAGCCTGCCTTCACGTTCAGACTCTATACATCGTTCCTCAAAGGCTAAGTATATACATCCGTCAAACGCCTCAAAGTCTGTACACTGGTTTTTACGAGAAGTCTACACACTGGTCTTCACTTGATGTCTGTACATTGGCTCAGACTTACAAAGTCTGTACACTGCCTTGGGTTTCAAGTCTATACACTCCCTCAGTGTACATACTTAGTCATTGGCATCAACTAAGTCTATACACTCGTTCCTTCACGCCATCAAGTGCCTTAATGTACATGTTCGTGCGTCAACGCCATCAACAAGCAGCGTCGACGCAGCGCCGGAAGAGAGGCCAATACACACTTCTGATTTTCATCCGTGCGTCAACGCCACCAACTGGCAGCGTCGACGCATCAGTTCAAGGAAGGGGCGACTGATCTCTAGCTGTCTTCAACGCGTCAACGCTATCCACAGCAGGGTCGACGCAGTGGGACAAATTCAAATGTGTACAAGCAAAGAGTAGACGCAGTGATGCCAGTGCGTCAACGCGGTCAGTCTCCAGAAACAGTAAGTGTGGTAAATTACTAGAATATTTCGATGCAGTACAAGGAGACCCCAATTATGAAAGGGCACGTGATCCTATAACAAAGGACGTGCCAGCAGTCAGACACGTGGAAGCTGGGGCCTGCTACTTGACCACGTGGACCAACCCATCGAAGCTCTCTAGGGCATCTCTGCCCTATCCTCCGGAGCCCATGTTATTGGTATATAAATCCTTCTTCGTCTTCAGAAAAGCATAGCTCACTCCAAGGAAGAAGTGAAGCAAAAGAGGCCATCTGAGAGCAGAAAGAGAGAGAGATAGGCCAGAAGAGAAGAAGAAGAAAAAGAGAAGAAGAAGAAAAAGAGTTGAAGAGAAGAAGGAGAGAACAGCGTGAGAGAAAAGGAGAGCAGAAGAGAAAGAAAGAGAGATAGAGAGAGAGAGAGGTTGTGGAGAAAAAGGAAGAAAGTTACTGAAGATATGTCTATTGGACCGTGGATCAAATCCAGGCCAGTCAGCTCCATGGGAGCCACATCTGATGTTCCTTCTTTTATAGCTTGTGTTTGCTGTGTTATTTTCGTTCCTTATTTTTCTTTTTATTCGATCTGATTTACTGAGTTCTTCCGATCCTCTGGACTGAGGTCGGGTTCCTCCTGGTGAGTCAGGAGAAGGGAGATCTGATCTCCGGTTTGCAAGCAGCAGGGGGGCTGCTTGTGGGTTCCCTCCAGGCTAGGAGGAAGAGAGGCTAGGCCTCTGGTGGATTGATGGTAGCATAGTGCTACTGGCTGGTTCACTGGTAGCGGGGCTGCTACTGGTGGGGTTCTCTCTTGGTATAGAGGAAGAGAGACGTGAGTCTCTAGTTTCTAGTGACCGTGGGTTGCTAGAGGTTCCCTCCGTGTAGGAGGAAGAGGGGAGGTTGTTCCCCTGGGTAAGCTGTGTATCAGCGTCTATTGGCAAGCTGTGTTGCCCAGCTGTTAGTGAAGCCACACTCGGGTTGAGTGTGGGGTGGATGTAGGTCTGCAGGACCGAACCACCTAAAAACCCCTCTTGCATTGTGGTGTGATTGCTTATGGTTTGCTTCCGCTAGATGTTTGCATAGGGGCGCTCCAAGTGTTTGATCACAGGTTCATTAGATAATTTGATCAGATTTTGTTCTAAATGTTTAATCTGTTGAGTGAGCGAAATTCTAATTGAGCGAAAGTTTATATTGGGTGAAAGTTTTAATAGGCTATATTCATTCACCCCCCCTCTGAATACTTGCACCGAACCTAACAATTGGTATCAGAGCAGTTACTGCTTCAAGATCCAACGATCTGCAGTGATCCCCGTGCTTCTCGGTGCTTATTCCAGTTTGCTGCTCCTTGATTTTTGTCTAATTGATCAAAGCCTATAAATGGCTCTTCCACTGGTTTTCAATGGGTCTAACTTTGATTCATGGTTCAGTAGTTTGCGTAACTACGTCAATCTAGATAATCCCGATTTGTGGAAGTTAATTACTCATGGTCCTCATAGGTTACCATGAAAAGAGTCCAAATGGACTGATCGTCATAGATCAATGCATAGAGAAAATCAGAAAGCTATAAATCTGATAAAAGCATCCATTAACAAGGCCTTACACTTTTGCCTTCATGATTGCAAGTCTGCTAGGGATATTCTGGACAAGATGAAACTAACTTGCAGAACAGGGAAGGAAAACTGCATGATGGCTGATGGGAGCGACCATAGCAGCAGCCACAGTGATAAAGAAGAGAACGAAGTTCAAGTAAATCCCTTTGCAGACTATACCTTAGATGATTGGGTAGATGCTTATTCCAAGCTGTTAAGATCTAGCAATAAATTGAGCAAGAAAAATAGATCTATGAAAAAACGGTTAGATAGGCTTGAGAATTCTAAACTTACTGGTGAGGACGGTGATACTCTGAAAATTGAAAATCAGATATTTAGAAGACAGCTGACTGATCTTGATTCTATTACTTTAGATCTGGAATATATGAAATTTGAAAATGCTAGACTCAAAAAACAAACTAAGGAATCTGGATCTAAATCAGTGAGCCTTGAAAATGAAAATAGATTGATTTCTGAAACTTTGGAGACTGTCAGAATAAAAAACTCATAACTTCAGAAAAGGCTTGAAAATCTTCAATCTGAAGATGAACAAGAAGTGTTTAGTGAATGTCAGACCTCCTTAAGTGTTTTGAAATTTGATGATGAAATCCTGGAACAAAATGGTAAAATGAGACAGGAGATCTGCAAGCTAAAACACTTAAATACAACTATGTCTGAGAGACTTATCACTCTTGAAAAAGGGAAGAGTGTTAGCCTGGATAGCTCTGATGAGCTAATGAAATCTGAACAGGAAATTGAAAGTCTTAGGACTGTTAATCAAATGTTGAAAGAAGATGTTGTTTGCTATAAAAAGAAAGCTGATGAATATGAAATCCATGTATCAAGGCTTGGTTCAGAAGTTACAGAATTGAGAAAATCTCTTGAGAAATTTGTCAGTGGAAAAGAAAATCTTGATAAAATTCTTGGATCTAAAGTGAATCTCCGAAGAGAGGGGTTGGGCTACAAACCAATAAATAAAAAGAGCTTTGAAAGTAAGCTTCAAACTTCATTCGTGAGTAGCTCTAAGTCTGGCAGCACATCGAATGTGCCTATTTTTGAATTTAGTGCTAAGAAGAATCAAAATTCCACTGACAGCCCTAAGTCTGAGAAACAAGTTCAAAAACAGAAAATGACTGTTCATGTTCAGAACAAAGATTCAAGGAACTCTCATGATAAAACTGAGAATGATGTGCCTAAATTGAACAAACACATTCATGCAAATAAAAAGAAAATTTCATGCCATTACTGTCATAGGGTTGGTCACTTGATGCATGAATGTAAATTGATGGAACAGGATGATAGAATGCATGCTAGGAAGTACAATAACAAAAACAGTCCTGTTGAACAGAAAAGAAAAAGTTATTGTTATCATTGTGGAAAAACAGGTCATGTTAGTGAACAATGTTGGTTTGCCAAAGGTAAAGGCAAATATTTTTCAAATTCTAATCATGTCAATTTGTATGAAAATCGGCATGTCTTTAAGAGGAACAAAAATGGGTCCAGGGGCCAACACATGGTGTGTTCCACCTGCAGCAAGTCAGGCCATAGGGCGGTTGACTGCTGGCTTAATGTTGGTAGAAGAAATTCCATCTTCTGCTATCACTGTGAGAAACCTGGCCATACAGTCAAAGACTGCTGGCAGTCTCAGAGAAAGAAGGTCAACTCTAAATTTGTTAAACAAAGTGTGTTTGGTAGGAACAAATCTGTTCAAACAAGAAAATCCCTCACATGCTTTGAGTGTGGAAAGCAAGGTCACAAGGTGACTGATTGCTGGTTTTCTGACCATCTGAAACAAAGTGGTGGTAAAAATAGAAACATTCATGCTCATGATTTTAGCACACCTGCTTACATGCATAGTAAGAAATTCAGACCGAGTGGTTCATGTGATTATTGTGGTCGGTCTGGACATTCCATGCCTAGTTGCTATATGAAAAAGCATGATGATATGATGGCTCAGAAGCTTTGGAAAACATCCCATCAAAATGCCACTAACCCTGCAGGACCCAAGGAAACTTGGGTACCAAAATGTGCCAAGTGAGAAACTTTTTGCAGGTGTGTCTTGGGAACGAAAATAAAAGGGGCAAATAAACCAAGACACCCTAAGAAGGTAAACCCCACTCATGCACTTCTCAGGTAAGTCTTTTGACTTTTCAATGAGTCTGCTTAGATGGCATTAGGTATATAGATAGATTTGTTAATTAGTGGTTTAAACATGCATGTTTGCATTTCCATGCAATAGTTGTTGCGTCTGGATATGCTCATTCTGTGACTGCATACATCTAGAATTTATGACTCATGAATGATTTTCAAATGTTTTGAATGCATATCGTCAGGGGGAGCTGCACTGCATATCATACACATTTGACTAGTCTAATACCCTTCAGGGTCTTCATGCCCTTCATGAGTAGTTAATGCATCTAATTGCATCTTAGAGTGGCATCATTTAATCATGAAATTTTTCAAAAGAAAAGGGAGGGTTTCAATTTATGCATTTAGTGAGGGGGAGCATTTCTCATTATTCATTCATGTAATTGCATGTGACCATCATACCTCTCATCAAAGCTCATGTCTGATGACTAATACTCACCTTCCTGTTTGAACTGTAATCTTGATAAACTCCTTGGTGATTGTGAAATGCATTGTATTTCAGCCTCTTGCTTCAACTCTTGTCAGCCATTGTCACTCATACTATCAATTGGTATCCATTGGCATTTGTTGACTTGGATGTACCTGAAAAATGCTCTTGCCTTCCTTGAAGTCCCAGAAAGATTTCTCTGCGCATATCTTGATCATAAATCTAAAAACATTATTTTTAAGGAAATTTCTATCATATAGGACTATGAATGTCTGAAGCTTTCAGCCGATTGAAGTTTCATGTATTTCTTGTGTTTGCTTATAAATTCTTCCTGAAAATATCTGAGTTAGTCTTAATAAACTTTAACCAACCCTTTCATGTTGTGTCTTTTAAACTCTTCTGAAATCTGAAATTCTGAAATCATGATTCTCCTTGACTGATTTGTATGAAAATATGTATTGTTTTCAAACATCAGGGAATATGGATTATGTCAAATACCAAATCTTGTCAGAGCAATGCCTTTGGTCACTGAGAAACACATCTCATTCATCAAAGAAATGAATTAAGATATGTCATGAAGTGCCATAGTTAACTCTGCTTAAATATGTTGATTAAAAATCTGGCAGAACAATGGCAGGCATACTGAGAAATACGTGTCCCTCATCAAAGAAATGAGTTTCAGTGTGTCATGAGGTGTAAATGCTATCTCTGTTCTTAAGAAGCATGACAGTTAGTCCTTCCAAGCACTTAGGGATACTGGCGTCTAAACAACGTGTATCCTCCAGTTGTAAGGATGTACTTAACTTAATTGCTCCTGAATATTGTTGTTAAAAATTCGTTGCCTATCTAGCATATCATCTGAAATTGTTTGGAAAAGAATCTTCTTTCAATAGAAACTTTGACAGAAATAAATGGTTTCTTGTTTGTTTATCCTCAATACTATCGATTGCATTTCTTGAGGAAATCTTTGAAATTAAGTGAGTAAGAATGAAGAAGGTTAAAAAGGTCTCTCAATATGAAAACTTGGTTCACTTGTTATTAAGAAAACTGATTTTAGATATGAGTAGAAAAGGCTCATGTTCAAACCTTGCATACATAAAATTCTGATCTGGTTTGTCAACGTAGGTTCATTCATAGGTTTCTATGATAGAAGAGTCTGTAATCATCTGTTTAAATCAGATTTATGAAATTTGATATACCATTGAAAATCTTTCTCATTCTTTCTGAATTTTTTTTACTCTCTCATATTGGACTCCAGTCGTTCAGACCAAACTGACTGATTCATTTGCACTCAGTTCATCAATTGGCCTCAACTGTTGACTTCCACTCATATCTTGGGCCTGCATAAGCATGGTGGATGCATAAGGGTTGTATGACTAAGGGGGAGCTAGTCAAACTAATTGCATAACATGCCTTTCAGGTCTTGACTCATGCATAGTTCTCATATCCTACATGAATTGTCAATGACTGTGCACTCATATAGTTAATTGCACTGCATTCATAACATCTTTCTAGTTGACGATTTTTGATTGCATTCATATAGTTAATTGCACTCATATAGTTAATTTTCAGTGTTATTTTTGCTGAGATGACCTTATGTTCTGATGCATAAGTCACTGCTTGCTGTGTTCATGGGTCGACCCCATGGGTCGACTCCTGAAGTCCTGGAATCAGATCCAATTCGAACTCCATGTGTGCTTGCTGCTATGCTCCACTTCGTTAAGGGAAATTTGTTATGTCAGAAACTTTCAATTGGTGTCAGAAAATAGCTGCTCTTTCCATAATTCAAAAAAAAAGGGGGAGACTTGATTCATGCATTTTATTGAGCTCCTAACTCTTTACATGATTGAGTTCTTCATACTTCAGTGCTCCTGTGTGATTGAAAATATGAAATATCTACAGGGGGAGAAGCTCTTAAAAGGATACATTTGGAAGATAGATGTCTCCAAAGAAAAGGCCTCCTTCGAACCATCAACAATCCAAAGGGAAGTATAACATTCCTGTGCTTTACTGAATTATTTTTCCTACTTCATTTTTTTTGATGAAGGCAAAGGGGGAGAAGAATCTAATCTAAGTCAGTGTAACTCATAGTGTTGCCATCATCAAAAAGGGGGAGATTGTTGTGCCCCTGTGTGGTTTTGATGATGGCTGACACACCATGAGTCACACTGAGGTGTGCTAATTAATTTAGATGACTGTTTGACTACTTAAATATCTGATTGTTTGCTTGAATAGCTAATTCATGAATTTGGCTAGATTGGGTTAACGTAATGGCTAATTGTTCATGCAGTGTGTTGACGCAGTGGAACAGTTGGGTTGACGCCATGCTGCTTTGTCTACTTTTTGTGTGAAAGTCTATACACTGTCTCTTTGCTCAAGCATCACCTCGAGAAGTCTGTACAGCGTTCAAGTCTATACATCGGTTGCCTTGAATCTGGATGATCAAGTCTATACATTCATGGCTTCTCCTATGTTCTGGCCAAGTATATACAGCCTCATCTTTACCTTCGTTCCAAACCACCAAGTCTGTACATCGCTTCAAGCACTTCTAGTCTATACAGCCTGCCTTCACGTTCAGACTCTATACATCGTTCCTCAAAGGCTAAGTATATACATCCGTCAAACGCCTCAAAGTCTGTACACTGGTTTTTACGAGAAGTCTACACACTGGTCTTCACTTGATGTCTGTACATTGGCTCAGACTTACAAAGTCTGTACACTGCCTTGGGTTTCAAGTCTATACACTCCCTCAGTGTACATACTTAGTCATTGGCATCAACTAAGTCTATACACTCGTTCCTTCACGCCATCAAGTGCCTTAATGTACATGTTCGTGCGTCAACGCCATCAACAAGCAGCGTCGACGCAGCGCCGGAAGAGAGGCCAATACACACTTCTGATTTTCATCCGTGCGTCAACGCCACCAACTGGCAGCGTCGACGCATCAGTTCAAGGAAGGGGCGACTGATCTCTAGCTGTCTTCAACGCGTCAACGCTATCCACAGCAGGGTCGATGCAGTGGGACAAATTCAAATGTGTACAAGCAAAGAGTAGACGCAGTGATGTCAGTGCGTCAACGCGGTCAGTCTCCAGAAACAGTAAGTGTGGTAAATTACTAGAATATTTTGATGCAGTACAAGGAGACCCCAATTATGAAAGGGCACGTGATCCTATAACAAAGGACGTGCCAGCAGTCAGACACGTGGAAGCTGGGGCCTGCTACTTGACCACGTGGACCAACCCATCGAAGCTCTCTAGGGCATCTCTGCCCTATCCTCTGGAGCCCCTGTTATTGGTATATAAATCCTTCTTCGTCTTCAGAAAAGCATAGCTCACTCCAAGGAAGAAGTGAAGCAAAAGAGGCCATCTGAGAGCAGAAAGAGAGAGAGATAGGCCAGAAGAGAAGAAGAAGAAAAAGAGAAGAAGAAGAAAAAGAGTTGAAGAGAAGAAGGAGAGAACAGCGTGAGAGAAAAGGAGAGCAGAAGAGAAAGAAAGAGAGATAGAGAGAGAGAGAGGTTGTGGAGAAAAAGGAAGAAAGTTACTGAAGATCTGTCTACTGGACCGTGGATCAAATCCAGGCCAGTCAGCTCCATGGGAGCCACATCTGATGTTCCTTCTTTTACAGCTTGTGTTTGCTGTGTTATTTTCGTTCTTTATTTTTCTTTTTATTCGATCTGATTTACTGAGTTCTTTCGATTCTCTGGACTGAGGTCGGGTTCCTCCTGGTGAGTCAGGAGAAGGGAGATCTGATCTCCGGTTTGCAAGCAGCAGGGGGGCTGCTTGTGGGTTCCCTCCAGGCTAGGAGGAAGAGAGGCTAGGCCTCTGGTGGATTGATGGTAGCATAGTGCTACTGGCTGGTTCACTGGTAGCGGGGCTGCTACTGGTGGGGTTCTCTCTTGGTATAGAGGAAGAGAGACGTGAGTCTCTGGTTTCTAGTGACCGTGGGTTGCTAGAGGTTCCCTCCGTGTAGGAGGAAGAGGGGAGGTTGTTCCCCTGGGTAAGCTGTGTATCAGCGTCTGTTGGCAAGCTGTGTTGCCCAGCTATTAGTGAAGCCACACTCGGGTTGAGTGTGGGGTGGATGTAGGTCTGCAGGACCGAACCACCTAAAAACCCCTCTTGCATTGTGGTGTGATTGCTTATGGTTTGCTTCCGCTAGATGTTTGCATAGGGGCGCTCCAAGTGTTTGATCACAGGTTCATTAGATAATTTGATCAGATTTTGTTCTAAGTGTTTAATCTGTTGAGTGAGCGAAATTCTAATTGAGCGAAAGTTTATATTGGGTGAAAGTTTTTATAGGCTATATTCATTCACCCCCCCCTCTGAATACTTGCACCGAACCTAACAAACTTGACCTTTGACGATTTCACCACCAAGGTCCAGTTCCACGTCATCAACTCCAACACCTCCTATAAGGCGTTGCTTGGCCGGCCTTGGTTACACCAGAATAGAGTGGTGCCTTCCACCTTGCACCAATGCATCAAGTACCCTTGCGAGGGGAAGGAAGTCAGAATCTTCGCCGACCTCCACCCATTTGAGGTGTTTGAGTGTCATCTGTCGGATGCCAATCTATACATAGAAAAGGCGAAGCAAGCCCCCCAAGTTGCCCAAGACAGGGGAAAGAGGAGGGTGGAGTCGGGTGGTTGGTTCCCTCCGCCACCCCCAGACTATGTGGCTCCCCCACATGTACCATTCATTGCGCAAGAAGAAGGGATATTCAAGGTAGCTCCCCTTGCCATCTATCCTACCCGGGGACACCTCGCCTCGAAGACCTGCTGGAAGATGTTCGAGTCCCGCCAGGGATCATCAAGCACGTGACGGAGGTCGACTGTCAAGTGGCCGCGCAGCTGAGGATTTTTGAGGTGCCTAACCCTGAAGGGCCACCCACTATCTTTTATGTTGCTGGGGAAAATCTAGTCAAGGAAGACGATGATTGACGGTTCCCTGATGAGTTGCATGACCCGCACGTCCCCATCGCGGGACTCCCTCACATGACCGACCGGGCAGTCAGAGTGGTCAGAAAGCAAAATATTCCCCCCAACCAACCCTTCAGTCGGAAAGAAATGTTCAAAAATATGTGGAACCCGCCAAACCTGGATCGGCGGCTGCTGCAAATCACTAAGCACCACGGCCTGGGTTTTTCACTAGAAGATTATTACGAAACTGACATTATATCGATTTCGGCCCTGTCCGGCGAGGGCTCCGCTGAAGCTGCAAACTTGCGGGAAGCCCGTCAAGATGAATGTTCCATGCCGTCGACTGAGGAGGCGCAAGATGAAGAAGTGTTCCTTTGGAACCCTCTCCGCCACCGCTACATGGGGAAGACTTCCTCCTTTTCTATGGGGTTGACCTCGAAGGATCACACCACCGGGGCGCCCTCACCCCGGCCTATTGGCGAAGCAAGGAGCAGTAGCATGGGCCATGCTCCGGATTATCCTTGATACGACCCCGTCATGTACGCCTTATACCATAGGCAGCAATGGGAGATCGAGATGTTAAAGGCCGGCTGGCCGAGTTAACCTCGCTAGTGGCCGACCTGATCCAGGGCTCTCTCCGTCCGTGGGATGGCAACGTGTCTCGGCCCCGAGACGCCAGCCCTGACGCTTCCATCCGGTCAAGGAGGGAAGCAAGAGATACGGCAAGCCCTTCAGCCGGGTGGCTAGCCAGGCGAGGCCTGACACTCCAAGAGAAGCTGCAGAAGCCCTACTCCTTCCCAAGAGAGAAGACTCGGGGTATCTTTGATTGGCCCTGCCATTACGGCAAGGTCTCCCTCCCGAGGTCCAAGAGGCCACAGGATGCCCGAAGAAGTGGGGACCCACTATTCTGTCCCTATCACCAGATACTGGGTCACGCCATTGAAGACTACTATATCTTCAAAGACATTGCTCAAGACCTCATTGACAGGGATGAGCTCAGAATGGGAGATTATGTGGTAGCCCCATCGCGCCCCCACGGGACGGGCAGCCCTAGAAGAGGAGCATATATAATATCTATCCAGTACCAGGCTCCTGAAAATGCAGCTACCCCGGCCCCCGTCGAGGTTGTCAATGATGAGTACACAGAAGATCCCGAGGCGGCCCCGTGCCTGTCTACGCCGGGGAACCCCGTGGACTCACCAGCTGTGGCCCAGGAGGAACGCGAGGTGAACGCAACCTCCACACCAAATCATGAGGAACAAGAAGAAAGGGACGGCATCCTCGAGCCCAAGGGCGATGAAGACCAAGACTTTGTTGATTTGTCACCGGCCCCACCGGAAATTGAAGATGGCGGCCAAGTCACCGTTGACGAGTTGGTTGAGATCAATCTTGGCACAGAAAGCGACCCCAGGCCTACCTTTCTGAGTGCTCTTATACCCCCACAGGAAAGAGAACAATACGTGAAGCTATTGGAAGAATTCCGGGATTACTTTGCCTGGAACTACAAAGAAATGCCCGGACTCAGCCCTGAAGTGACCCAGCACATTTTGGCCATCGATCCCAAGATGGAGCCAGTAAAGCAGTCTCCCCGACGTATGAGGTTGGAACTGATCAACCAGATCTGCAAAGAGGTTGACAAGCTCATAGGTGTCGACTTCGTAGCAGAAAACCAATACACTACCTGGCTGGCCAACATCGTGCCGGTAAAGAAGAAGAATGGACAGATCAGGATCTGCGTGGCCTTTCGACCTGAATAAAGCCTGCCCAAAAGATGACTTCCCGGTGCCCATCACCGAAGTGATGATTGATGCGACCACTGGCCATGAGGCCCTGTCTTTTATGGACGGGTCGTCCGGCTATAATCAAATATGGATAGCCGACCACGACCAGATTCACACGGCCTTCAGATCGCCTAAGGGGATATTCCACTACAAGAGGATGCCCTTCGGCCTCAAGAATGCTGGCGCCACGTACTAGCGGGCAATGACCAAGATATTCGACAAGCTCCTGTATAGCAAAGTCGAATGCTACATTGATGATCTGGTCAGACCAAGGAAAAGGGTGATCATCTGGATGACCTCAGGGTCGTCTTCCACAGGCTCCGACAGTACGGGCTGAAGATGAACCCCGTGAAGTGCGCCTTCGGTGTCTCCAGCGGGAAGTTCCTCGGCTTCATTATCCGACACAGAGGGATCGAGATTGACCCCTTCAAGATAAAAGCCATCTAGGAGCTACCTCCTCCGAAGAATCTGGGGGAGCTGAGGTCTCTACAGGGTCGACTAGCTTACATCCACAGGTTTATCTCCAACCTTTCGGGGCGCTGCCAACCCTTCCACAGACTGATGATGAAGAATGCACCTTTTAGTTGGGGTCCCGAATGCCAGCACACGTTCAACCAGCTAAAAGAGTACCTAAAGACCCCGCCCGTCCTGGGGGCACCTGCCAAAGGCAAACCGCTTATTCTCTATATAGCAGCTACCGAATATTCACTAGGGGCAATGCTTGCCCAGAATAATGACGAGGGGAAGGAGCGGGCTCTCTACTACCTCAGCCGAAGATTGGTGGGAGCAGAGGCCAAGTACACCCTGATTGAGAAGATTTACCTTACATTGGTCTTTACAGTCAAGAAGCTGAGGCACTATATGCTGTCCCATGAAGTGAGTTTAATATCCAGAGTCGATCCCATCAAGCACATTCTCTCCCAACCAGTCCCGAAGGGGCGCCTGGGCAAATGGGCCGTACTGCTCATGGAGTTCGACATCACCTACGTGCCGCAGAAGGACGTTAAGGGGCAAGCCGTCGCAGACTTCTTCGCAGCACACCCTGTGTCCAAAGACTCCCCGTTGGCCACGGAGCTGCCCGAAGATGAAACACTGGAGGTGGACTAGGTCCAACAAGCCGTTTGGCAGCTGTACTTCGACGGGGCCTCGAGAACAGAAGCGACCCCGTCCGGACGCACCAAGATACGGGCCGGAGCCGGCATCGTCCTCAAATCTCCAGATGGGGAGGTAGTGCACACCTCCTGCTGCATCAGCAAGCCCTGCACAAATAATGAAGCAGAATATGAAGCTCTGATCATTGGCCTCCAGGTGGCCCTCCAAATGGAGATCAAAATGCTCCAAGTATTCAGCGACTCGCTGCTGGTCGTCAAGCAGGTCCAGGGGTAGTTTGACGTCTGGAAACCCGAGTTGCTCCCTTATCACACTAAGGTGAAGGGGCTCATGGAACGGTTCTACCTCCTCGAGATAGGCCATGTCGCCAGAGGAGACAATGCACAATCCGACGCCCTGGCAAAATTGGCGAGCTCACTAGCAGTGCCGCCAGATGGATTACTCAACATCCAAGTGATAAATCAGCGCCAGGTACCCAGCATGATAGAAGAAGAACTAGAAGAAGAAGAGCTGGAGGTCGCTACAGCAGAAGCTGTCGGCCTACCTGACTGGAGAGACCCTCTGATGCAGTGGTTCAAACACCGGCAACTGCCCAAGCAGAGAGAAGAGAAGATCAAGCTAATTAGAACCAAGGACTCTTATGAGCTCCGAAACGGAATATTATTCCGAATTGTGGCCGATGCCAAACAGAAATTACTCCTCCGATGCTTGTCCATTGAAGAAGCTTGGAGGGTCATGAAGGAAGTCCATGCCGGGACAGCTGGTGCACACCAGGCAGGACCGAAAATGAAGATTGAAATAAAGAAGCTCGGCTACTATTGGCCGACAATGTTCGACGACTGCTGCAAATATGCTAAGTCGTGTCAGAAGTGTCAGGAGCATGCCACCATACCTAGAAGGCCGCCCGTGCAGCTGCATCCAACGGTGCCCAGTTGGCCGTTTGCCCAATGGGGAACAGACGTCGTGGGTCCCTTACCCGCGTCATCTGCTGACTGTAAGTACATTTTGGCGGCAACTGATTATTTCTTCCGTTGGGCAGAGGCCGTCACCTTAAGAGAGGTTATCGGAGAGATCGTGGCCATATTTTTCCGCCGTAACATCATATTCCGATTTGGCACCCCCGACCGGATTGTCTCAGACAACGGCAGCCACTTCCGCAACCAAAAGGTCTACCGGCTGGCAGAAAAGTACAAAATTGACTGGAGGACATCGACTCCATACAATCCACAGGCCAATGGGCTGGCTGAAGCTTTCAATAAAACACTCTGCACTCTCCTGGCCAAGATTGTTAGCTCTAACAAAAGGGACTGGGAAGAGAAGATGTATGAGGCGCTATGGGCATACCGGACCGTATACAAGACCCCAACAGGCTGCTCGCCTTTCTCTCTAGTATACGGCTCGGTGGCAATTGTCCTCGTCGAATTGGAGGTACCCTCCTCAGGGTCGCCATTCAGCACGGGCTCGTCCGCGAAGGGCAGACCAACGCCGAGCGAAGGCTCGAAGAGCTCTCCCGTTTGAAAGGGAAGCGGCTTCAGGCCCAACAGAACATTCAGGTCTACCAGGCCCGGATAGCGCGTGCCTTTGACAAGTTTGTCAAGGAACACGAATTTAAGAAAGGTGACCTTGTCATGGTCAAGAGAAGAGATGTCATGGCTGCCAACCCCAAGGGTAAGCTGAATGAAAATTGGCTCGGACCTTACGTAGTCCAAAAAGTCTACGAAGGTGGAGCTTACGTAATTGTCAACCACTGCGGGGAAGTTCAATTCCCGCCTCTTAATGGAAGACACTTGAGACTGTACCAGGCTCCAGCACCCCCATTCGATCAATAATATTATCCTTAGCCCTATTTTTTGTGAATTTGCATGATTGTTGTCCGAACGACTTGATCACTATCCATGTTTAAAAAAAAAAAGAAGAGAAAAAAAGAGAGAAAAAAAGAGAGGAAGAGAAAAGAAAGAAAAAAAAAGGGAGAAAAAGAGAAGAGAAGAAAAAGGAGAAGAAGAAAAAGAGAAGAGAAGAAGAGAAGAGAAGAAAAAGAGAAGAAAAAAAGAGAAAAAGAGAAGAAGAGGAGAAAAGAAAAAAAGGGATAAGAAGAGAAAAAAAAGAGAGAGAGAAAGGAAAGAAGAAGAGAAAAGAACGGGGAAGAATAAAAGCAAAGAAAGGGGGGACGGTCCCCCGTCCTAAACCATCGTCCCGCGTCGGTAGAGATATTAAGAGGCAAATGGACCACGTCGGTCCCGCCACCTTGTTGACATCAATAAATATTCTCTATTGACTTGGACCCCCATTCAGGTCATTGACTAAACAAACTCTTCTCTCCGTCTTCTCCGGGCGATGACTATTCCCTCTGACTTGGACCTCCCGTTCGGGTCATTGACTAAACAAACTCTCCTCTCCGTCCCTTTGGAGCGGTGAATATCCCTTTGGCTTGAACCTCCTGTCCAGGCCGTTGACTAAACAAACTTCTCTCCCTCTCCCTTCGGACGATGAATATCCTTCTGACTTGGACCTCCTAGCCGGGTCATTGGTTAAGCAAAATTTTCTTCCGCCACCCCTCCGAGCGACGAGAGACCCGATTTCTGACCAAGGCTCCCCGCCTGAGGCCAGTGCGCAGCTCTGACGTTGGGCGAGACCGGTGATCCACCCATTTGGCACGGTGGAGTGGTCCCCTCATCCTTCCCCTGGGAGGGCGAGCACTCTCCTGTGCCCCGACATGGGTTCCTGCCTGGCTCCCCCGGAGTGAACTACCGCGAGAACTTGCACTCTGCCAGTGTGTTCCGACACCAAGAAAAGAAGGAAAGAAAAGAGGGGAGAGGAAGAAGAGAATAATACATACGAAAAGAAAAGAGAAAAGAAAAAATATCCCTCTGGGGCGAATGCCATGCACACTGAAAGGACACGCGGAATTGCAAATGTTCTGTTCTATTCAAAAAGAGAAGGGAGTAAAAAGACATGTGCTTCGGGGCATACCCCTGTGTTACATTTCAAAAAAAAAGAAAGGGAAAAGGCAGAGAGAGGAAAAGAAAAGAAAAGAGCTACGGGGTGCAACGCTCAGTCGAGGCCCCTAAAGATGTCTTCCAGAGGGAGGATTCTGACGCAAGGGAAGTTTGTCATGTCGTGCAGTCGGCCCCTCCGCTCCTCGAGGCGGGCGAGCTCGGTCTCCACGGACGCCATCTCGGCCCGTGCGACTGCGAGCGCTTCGCTCTCCCTCTCGACCGCCCCTTCGGCTCTGGCAAGGTCAGACCTGGCTGTGGCAAGGTAGCCCTCCAGCTTCGCGATCCGATTCTTGAGGGAGCGAACATCGCCCTGGCCCTCCTCCAGGGCCTTCCCCTGCTGCTCTTCATTACTGCGCCGTGCCACCAGGGTTTGCAAATATTCCTCTGCCTGGGCATCGAGAGCGGCGCGCTCATCAGGAGCCTGGGTCTCGAGGAACTCGCGACGTTTAACATATTTCAGTGGCAACAAAACCCTCCGCGACCATTCCTCAAGTGGGCAGCCCAACACTTGCAGCGCCCCGGTCAGCTGCGTCACTATACTCTGCACCTCCCGATATGACAAGGAAAGATCGGCGAAGAGCATTGTCCGCAGCGTCACCAGCATTTGTCGAACCGGCGCATCCGACGAAGTATGGTTGACTGAAGGCACAGCTGGAGGAACAAAATCTATAGAGCTGTCCACCTCCGCCCATAAACCAGCGTCCACCACGGCCGAAGAGGATGGAAGAGCAAGAGTCAAGTCGCCTGGCCCTCAGAGTTCGACGGAAGACTCCTGGCCAGCCGCCGCCAGGAGAGTGGACAAGGTCACCACCGAGTCACTCGGCGCCGCCATTATTCGGTGTTCTCCGACCTCCTCTTCCTCCGCCCGCTCCGTCTCCGCCACCATTTTGCTGGACGGGGGTGCAAGCGCCGCTTCTTTAACCAAAGGAGGGGCTTCGAGCAAGGCCGGGCCCGAAGCCATCGTCGATCGACCTCTCTCCTGCGTCTGGGACCCCTCCAGATGCGCATGGAGTCCCGCAAATATCTTCTTCAAGAGCGGGTCCTCCATCTGAGCTGGGATCTTTGGGAGAGGCGGAAGAGGAATCATCAGCCGGGGTCTGCCTCCCGCTTGCACAAGTGCTGCAGGGATATCCACCCCCGGGCCCGAGACCGAAGCCGGCCCCTCCACCGCTATCGGACCGATAATCGCCTCCGTTTAGCGATGGCCTTGCGGACACGGGCACGCGTCTTCCCTAACGTTGACATTACCTGACCATGTGGAGCGGAGTTAGCCATTCGCTACCTGGAACGAATCATGCAGGATTAAAAGGCAGGGAAGAACCACAAGGCCCACGTGCTTACCTCGGCCACCGGGACGATGCTGCCTTCGGGCGCAATCTCCCCCTCCTTCAAAGGCTCGTCCGCCGGCCCGAGAACACTTGAAGTCTTCGCGACTGTCTCCTGCTGAAGGGCCTCGAACAAAAGGGCTAGCTTGCCCAGGCCCGCATCGGCTCCCGCCGGGCGGTCGATCGGCGCAGCTGGAGCAACTCCCTCCACAGCCTCCGGCTCGGTTGGTTCCTGAAAATTCAGGAATAACAAGAATAAAATCAGTGGGCGACCACAGAGGGAGTCCTGCGCGAACAAGCTCACACTTACAGCAGCCTTCCCCATTAGGCTTGAGGAGCTAGCGAGTAAGGGGGCCTCGAAGATCGGCTTGGGCGACCCAGGTACCTTGGATATGCCCTCGTCAAAAGCCACTTCGTCGGAGGAGTAGTCGTAATCTACCTCTTCACTTGACGAAGACTCAACCGCCACAGGTTCCTCCCTCGCTGGCAAGGGGCCTCCGCTTTGAGGTCGATGATCGGTGCATCCTCACGCGGGCTAGGGCGAGGGTAGTACGCCGGACTTCAACCTCTTCCTCGTGTACATGCGCGTCACTGGGAGATGCAGGCGGGGCCCTAGTGGCCCGATAGTTGCCACGTCAACCCCTGCCACATAAAGAGAGGGTGGATCACACCGGAGCCGATGAGGCCTTAAGAATGAAAGAAGTCAATTAACTGGACGTAGACAAATACCCCCTCCGGCTACTACAGCATGAGGTGGCTCAAGGGCCTCCTTGACAGGCGAGGGTGCCCTAGGAGCTACAGTCTCTCTCTCGCCCGGGATCGGTGCAGGTGCCGGCTCATCCGTATCGGCTGAAAGAGGAAAGTACACATGTCATGTGTGCATGAAAGCCCTACCCCCGGGAAACAAATAAGTCCTAAAGAATGTCAGCGGTCAACAAGTCTCACCAGCGGGGCGGCTCGGTTTGGCCCGAGTAACTTCGAACTCCTCGAATGACAACATGGGAGCCACCGGAGAGATAGCCGCCGAAGCCGGGGAGACCTCGGCCCTCCTTCGCTTTGCCTCTAGCTGCCCAGCCGCTTTGGCGGCAGCCAACGCTTTCTTAACAGGTGACTTCGCCCGGGATCTCTCCTTGACTCGTGGTCGGGGAGTCGGAGTCGACGCTGAACTCTCCCCTGCTGCAACCACGGCCTCTCCCGCGTCGGGAATGCACGCGGGTGCTTGCTCCGCCACATCGGGGATGGGCGCAGGAGCGGGCTCCTCCACGTCAGGAATGGGCGTGGGTGCAGGCTCTTCCACAGCAGCTGAGATAAAAAGAAGAAGAGACATTCATGTGTCAAGGCCTTCCCTCGAAATGGAAACAGACCCTAAAGGGCACCGATGGCTGGAAATTCCAACCGGCAGCTGACTTGGCTCGGCCTGGGCGACTTCAAACTCCTCAAAATATGGAATTCGTGGCGCCGGAGGAGCATCCACCGAAGCCTTAGCGGCCTCTATTTTTCACCGCTTCGCGTCCCGCTGCTTGGCCACCTTAGCAGCATCCACCGCCTTCTTCACAGGCGATTTAGCCCGGGGCCTCTTCGCTGCCTTGGGCAAGGGGGTCGTGGTCGGGGCCGGTAATGCGGCGTCAAAATAGGCGGGCTTCTGGACGAGCTGAAGAAGGTTCCGGTACGTCGCCATTTGTATGCTGTCAGGATGGTCTGTCAAAAATATATATATGTGATCAGCATCCGATACCCTGCAAAGGTTACAATGATGATGGAGGGGATTAAACGGAAGAGGGAGGATTAAAATACCATGAGGGCCGGTATACAGCCGAAGTGTTATCGGTCAATAGTTCAGGGATGGCTCCTTGTCCCGACGCGCCACCTCCCGAACCAGCCAGCACACGTCTTCAATCTTCTGGCAACGGTCGGTGAGGGCAGCCAGGTCTGCATGTTTCTTCGACGAAAGGTGACAGAAAAGATTGAAGTGGTCCATGCCCCACCCGTCGACATAATAATACGAGACCTGCAGGCGCTTGCCCAGGATGGCGGCCGTCTGATCCTGAATCTTCAGCCCGTTCACTCGGAGGAGGACATACAGCCATGTGGTGTCCTTATAATTTTCAGGTTTCCTCTCCTCCCGCCTCATGAACGTGCAGTATGGGTAGATCGGGTCTCTCTCCGGGCGCCAGCTCTTTGCGGGAGTGCCCTCCTCTTCCATGGGGATCGGATAATTGATGAGCTCCAGATGGTCACTCCCTATCCGGCAAAGGTCCCTCAGAGTCTTCTTGAAGTCATCCTTCGCCACTGGGGGTAGGTTCGCCTGCGGTGTTGGCCTTGCTTCCCGAGCCTCCTGGCGAGCGGCCAGATACGCCGCCATCTCCTTATCCTGCCTATTCTTGAGCCGAAGGAGGTGCTCCGGGTCGATGTCGAGCACTGGCACTGGTTGCCTGCTCATGAACTTTCTCTCTGCCCCGTCCCAACAATCGGTCTTGTGCAACCAACAGAAGGTCGTCTGGGCGTTCCACCATTTTATGTACTCTGGGGTCACCCGAGGAATACGGCCTGGGGCTGGCACCCTGAAAGTCGCGGAGTCCGCCCGATGAAAGAAGTCCCACCAGCTTCTGGCATGCTCGACAGTCGAACACCCCTGGAGACTTTGCGAAGGCAGGCCGAACTGTGCATGATAAACAGGGATATGCTGATCATATCTGAAATTTTGGCCGAACCGGAAGGGGTAGTATGGCTCTAGCAGCAAATTATCCCCCTTCCTGAATGCCAGCACGCTGGGGCGAATGGATAACACCCAGTCCTTGAGCTCGGGTTCCAGCAATGGGCGGATCACATTCTCCTGGCTGATGGGGTGGACGTACTTCTCCACCTGATCATCTCTGCATTCCCTCTTATTATTTACCAGAGGGATTGAGTGTGCAGCCAATGTCCAGAAGTGGATGGTGCCGGCCGCGTCCCGCGGAACCGTCGACAGCTGGCCCCGAATATCATACAGCCGCTGGGAGGTAGAGCCTGGCTCCGCGCTGGCAAACTCCAACATCCGCGGTACCAGTCCCCATCTTGAAGAGCGCGCGGGGCGAACTCGGAAACAACGAGTAAACCCACGCATTAAAGAAATGTAGCGGGCACACGTACCGGGCCTGCCTCGGGAACTGATGGGTGCTAATGTCTCCTAGTGCCTTGTATATCAGGCAAAGAGTGGCCGGGCACAAGGACAGCTTGATCCCCCATGCCAGTTGACATGCTGGGTAGATGGCGTCCGGCCGAATGACGGTCTCGTCCCCGTACGGGATGGCAAATGAGCACAGCCAGTACGTCAGGAACGCGGCGCAATGTGTTAGAGGGTCAACCCCCATCGGGTTGGGGCCACTCCGGTGTCCTCTGGAGAGTATCTTTACATCAGTCTTAGGCTTGGCATGCTTCTTACGGGTAACGGCGGTGCCGACACATGGAAACTCTCCATATTGCTTCAGCCCATCATAAAAATATTGCATCCACAGGGTCAGGCAGACCCTCTTCCGGTCTCCACGGGGAGGTTGCTTCCCACCGTGTGCCAGCTTGTAGAACTCCCGGTATGCCTTCATGAGATTCCGGTATGAATAGCCAAGGGAATAATAGTCATCCCCGTTAGTTTCATCTTTGATCAGATCCGGGAGGCACACTTCTTCATAAGGCTCCCCGTCAATGGGCAAGCCACTAAGCTGACTGAGACTCCACAGATCAAGTGAAGTCTCGCCTTTCGCTGTGTAGAAAGTGTTGGTTTCAGCACTGAACATCTATATCATGCCGCAGCATAGACCCTTGGAGATGGGGTAGCCGTAGCGGGAGGCGTAGACGCTGTGGTAAATGCCAGCCCGGACCAGTAATGGGGCATAGTTGAACAGCACGTACTCTGTGAATTCTACTGCCCCTTCCCTGAAGCTGTGAGCATCCTGGAGCTTCAACTCCCCGAACCAGCCCAGCGCCAGCTCGTGCTTGAATCTGATGGCCAGGCAATCCAGGATGAATGGCTCCTCCCTATAGCCCCATTTCAGGGGAGCCAAGAATAAACCAAAGCGAGGCGGCTCACCTTGCACCCGTCCAGCAGACATGTCCCACTTCGCCGGGGTGAATTGAGGCGCTCGCACCAATCTGTCTTCGGCCGACAGCACTCCTTCGATCCCCAGGATAGGCTTCCATTCCCGGGCCTCACCCACCAAGTACATTGGGATGCTTCGGGGGACGCTGTACAACAAGCTATCCCGGGCCTGTAGAATCGCACGCTCGACCTCTCGCACGGCCCGCAGCTCCCTCCTCTCCCGGGAGCGGAAGTACTTCAGGAAGTGAATGAGATGCTTGTCCTTCGAAAAGTCTTTCCGATACTCGCCCGTCCGGTCAAAAGTAAAACAGTTCTCTACCCGAGTGAGCCGGGGATAGTCCATCGTTTCAATGTCGGAACCCGAGGACTCAGCCAGCGCCGCTATTTCTGCATGTTCCCTATCTAGGTCTTCCACATTAAGCCATGTGACGGCTGGCACCGGAGGCGGGGGAACAAAGCCGGCACCGACAGCAGCAGGAGCAGAGGAACCACTTGGGGCAGCCATCTATCTGCAAGATACAACAAACAAAAGATCAGAACAAGCCATAGGCAAAGATAAATGAAAACTATAAAGGGGCTCTACTACAAGTGAAGTGAATAAGACGCTGCCAATTTCAGACAAATTTTTGACAGAGTTTTCCCTAGGCCAGAGGTGTAAGGTAAAACACGGGTGCACGTCCACAAGGAGTGACGGCCCTAACAAAGTCACGGTGGGCCCCGAGAGGCAACACCGGAAGTCCTCCGGTCGAAGAAGTCTTCCTTCCCCCCTCGCCGGTACACTGCCTAAGGCCCCTTCCCCGGTACGCCCTAAGCAGCCTTCACCAGCACAGTTGCCTGTGGTCTTCGCCGGCACGCCCTGTGGTGGCCTTCACCGGCACACCCCCCGCGGTCTTCCCCGGCATGCCTTGGCTGGTCTTCCCCGGTACGCCTTGGCAAGTCTTCCCCGGCACACCTCGCGGTGGCCTTCACCGGTATGCCCCTGGCGCCTTCCCCGGCACACGTTGGAACGCCTACACCGAAATGCCCCAGGCGGGCCTTCGCCGACACGCCTGGGAGCGGCCCTTCCCCGGCACGGCCTCGTGCTCCTTCGTCGGCACGCCCGTGCCCCTGCTTCCCGGGCATGGCCCCCGTGCTCCTTCGCCGGCACGCTCGTGCCCTTGCTTCCCCGGCACGGGTCCCGTCTCCCTCGCCGGCACGCATGTGCCCTTCGATCCCCGACGCGCCCACCTACCCCGTCTCCGGTACACCTGGCGCTCCACCCGCCGGCGCCGTTCTCCACAAAAGAAAAGAAGAGAGGGAAGGGGAAAGAAGAGGGATGAGAAAGGAAGGAATTAAAAGGAGATAGAAGAGACAGAGAAGAGAGAAGGGGAGCCTAGGGCTCCACCGTCCTCCGAAGACGGAGAAGAGGAAGAAGAAGGAGGGGAAGAAGAGGAGATGAAGGAGAAAGAAGGAAGAGAAGAAGAGGGGGGGGAAGGGGAGACCCCTCCACAACGGCGTCCTCACCCCAATGAGGACGACGGCAACGACGGCGGCGGTGGCAACGCCCGGTGACGAGGAAGAAGGAGAGAAAGAAGAAAGGAAGGGGGGGTCGGTTCGTCTACCGAACAAAGAGAGAGAGGGAGAGTTTGAATAAGAGCGGGGGTGGCCCGCTCGTGCCAGCCCCGTCCCTTTTATAGGGCGAGCAAAAAAGAAGAAGAAGAAAAGGGAAAAGATAAAAGAAGGGGGAATTTTGACAAAAAAAAGAGAGAAAAAAAGGGGGGAAAGAAAAAAAGGAAGAAGAAAAAAGAAAGAAAAGAAAAAAGAAAAAAGGAGAGAGGAAAATAAATAAAAAAGGGGGGAGAAGAAGATAAAAAAAGAGAGAGAGAGAGAGAAAGAGGAAAAGAGAGAAAACAACGATAATAATAATACACACACACACACACACACACACACACACACACACATATATATATATATATATATATATATATATATATATATATATATATATATATATATATATATATATATATATATACACATATTTCTTCCATCCGCACGCCCCTATGTATCGACGGGCATCCGCACGGACAAAGACGGCTCCACCCCTACCTTTGCGTTAGTTCCTTTCCAACAAATAAACCCTTTTCCGGTGCAAGGCTTCGTGCCCTAGCCCCGCTCTCACACAATAGTGCTATTGCGGACCTTACGTCCGAGTCAACAAAAAAAAATCGTTGCATTGGCACTATCTTCGTGCCAACGAATGAACCTTATCTCTCGGCGCAAGGCTTCGCGCCCTAGCCACCTTCTCTCATGCAAAATCACCATTGTGGGTCTTACGTCCGAATCGGCAAAATCTCTATCATTATGCTGGCATTAGTCTCAATGCCAGTGAATAAATCCCTTTCTGGCGCAAGGCTTCGTGCCCTAGCCACCCACTCCATACAATATTGCCATTACAGACCTTACGTCCGAATTGGCGAAAAATCCCCCGTTGGGTTGGCATTGCCTTCTTGCCAACGAATGAACCTTGTCTGTCGGCGCAAGACTTTGGGCCCTAGCCAACAATTATATATCACCCGCCCGTCAAAAAAAAAACAACAAAAAAAAAGAAAGAGAAAGGGGCTTAAAATAGAGGTGCCCCGCCGGACTTGCCCCTACATAGGAACAAAGGCAAAAATGGCAACAACCCAGCTGCGGTGAAAACCCGAAAGGGCGCTGCAGGTAAAATTGGGTACCCCGCCATGTGAAAACCCGAGAGGGTGCGTGGACAAAAGCAAGAGGGGGCTGGTGCCGGCGAAAACCCGAAGGGCGCTTGTACCAGTAATGTGGTTTAAAAAAAAAGAGAGAGAGGGAAATAAAATAGAAGAAATGACAAACATACTGCGTCAGTCACCGGCACCCCGTCGGCACTGATGACGAGACAAAGAGACCGGCATACTACGTCAGTCCCTGACACCCCATCGGCACTGACGAAGAGACAAAGATACCAACACACTACGTCAGTTCCCAGCACCCTGTCGGCACTGATGAAGAGAAGAAGAGACCAACACACCACGTCAGTTCCCAGCACCATGTCGGCACTGATGAAGAGAAGAAGAGACCAACAAACCACGTCAGTTCCCGGCACCCTGTCGGCACTGATGAAGAGAAGAAAAGATAAATAAACCACGTCAGTTCCAGGCACCCCGTCGGCACTGACGAAGAGACAAAGAGACCAACAAACCACGTCAGTTCCCGGCACCCCGTCGACACCGATAAAGAGAAGAAGAGACCAACAAATCACGTCAGTTCCCGGCACCCCATCGGCACTGACGAAGAGACAAAGAGACCAACAAATCACGTCAGTTCCCGGCACCCCGTCGGCACTGACGAAGAGACAAAGAGACCGACATACTACGTCAGTTCCCGGCACCCCGTCGGCACTGACGAAGAGACAAAGAGACCGGCATACTACGTCAGTCCCCGGCACCCCGTCGGCATTGATGAGGAGACAAAGAGACCAACATACCACGTCAGTCCCCAGCTCCCCGTCGGCACTGATGAAGAGGCGAATAGACCGACACGCTACGTCAGTCCCCGACACCCCGTCGGCACTGATGAAGAGAAGAAGAGACAAATAAGCCACGTCAGTTCCCGACGCCCCGTTGTAGACACGCCAAAATTGACGTCATTTTGAGTATATTTCATATCGCTCTGCGATGCCCCATTTGACCCTCAAATCAGCTTATTTGAGTGGTTTTCCCACTTTTCTTGAATTTCTCCTATTTTTCCCCATTTTATCTCATTTTCCTATTTTTTCGGATTTCTTGGGCATTTATCTCTATTTTCTGAATTCACGCCCTCATCAGGGGCGTGTTTTTGAAACACGCCCTGGTCTAGGGCGTTTCTTTCCCATTTTATCTATTTCTCCCCATTCTATCTATTTTATGAATTTTACGAATTCACGACCTGGGTAAGGGCGTGTTTTTATTAAAACACGACTTGTACTAGGGCGTTTCTTAAGAAAGGACGACCACACTTGAGGGCGTCAATTCTTTTGGTTTGACCGACTTCCCCATTTGAGCTCTTGAAATTAACGCCCTTCCCAGGGGCGTGTTTTTGAAACGCGGCTTTGATGGAGGCGTGTTTTTCATGTTTCAAATATGGGGAGTTTTCATTTCTAAAAATTTGGTCTTGAGAAACGCCCTTGTGCAGGGCGTGTTTTTGAGAAACGCCCTATGGTAGGTCGTCAATTCTTAAATTAACGCCCTGACCTAAGGCGTGTTTCACCTTCTGGCTTCGCAGCCCTTTCCCCAGAGAGTCCTTGCCTCGTTAGACTCCTCCTCTATTTGGGCTCTTGCTGTTCTTATCCATTCCTCCTTTAATCTCTTCCCTTCTTATCACCTTTTCCTAACCTATTAATAGAGGCTCTCGCCTCTGTTAAGGGGTTGGTTCCGATAATTTTTATTCTCCCCTGCGTTCTTCTTCTTTTTTCTTCTTTCCCCTTTCTTCTGTCTTCTACGTGTCTCCTTCTTTTTCAATTTCTTCTTCTGATTCTTCTTCTTCTTCTTCCGTATCCTCCATTCTTCTTCTTCTTATTTTTCTTCTTCTACTTCTGTTTCCTCCCTCTTTTCTTCTGTTGTCTTCTTTTCTTTTTACAGGAACCGAAGGTGCTTGGCTAAGGGAAGGCTTCTTCACATCAAGCTTCATCCTTTGAAGGCTTCCTCCCATCGAGCATTCAAGCCAAAGAAGCCACCCAAACAAGATTTTTCTATCTTATCTCCCCTTATTTGTATTTTTCATTAAGTCATGCATGCATCATTGTCATTGATTTTCCTCAACTATCATATTGAGATCTCTCCTTAGTGCAACTCTTGCACTCTTTCCCCCTATTTTTATTCATATTTTTCATATCATTCACATCATGTCTCCCATACCCTTTTGCATAGGGGTTTAAGGGCAACCCCCTTAAGGTGTGTTCTTGCACATGCTTTCATGTTCATATATTTTTATTGAATTTGATGCTACACTCACCATATTCTAATCCATATTTTTATTGGTGTTTGTCTTTTTTGCAAGGGTAATTAATTGAAGAACTCTCTTCGTCGGCCGGCCGATTTGAAGAGAAAGGAAGCACTCACATCCCTGCGTTCCAGGAGGTATTTTGTGATCATCTCCCCATATTATTTTCCACTTGAGACCCTCGCGTCTCTGGCGATCACACAACCTCCTTTTAGCACCTCGTGCTATTTTATTGCTTTCATCATATCCATTGCTTTTTATATTTAAGTGTGGATTTTAATCCGAATCTACAAATTGGCGATCACGGTGGGACACTTTGTGTTCTTCCTTTATTACCCCTTTCCCCTTGGCACCCTCGCTTGCCCTTTTGATATTCATATTTATTGATTGCATGTTGTTGGCTCTGCGAGTGTTCTCTCTGTTATTGCTGGCCGCGAAGGTTTCCTGGAGACAGTTAATTCACGCCTCTGGAAGAGGCGTTTTTATTGATTTAACGCCCTAACCAAGGGCGTCTTATTCATATTTTACGCCCTCATACAGGGCGTTTTCCAGCTTACTTCCGGGCTTTCTTGCTTTATATAGCTGCCTTTGAATTCACGCCCTCCCACAGGGCGTTTCTTTATTTGGTAGCGCCTCTCCTGAGGGCGCTTTTTCATGATTTAACGCCCACACCCATGGGCGTCTCTTATTCGGTTGAGCATCCCTGACAATTAACGCCCTGCCCCAGGGCGTGTCCTTTATTGGTAGCGCCTCACCCTAAGGCGCGTTTTACCCTGCCCTGGGCCCCTCACGTTTATTCACGACAGTCACACCGTCGTGTCTTTTTTATTAGCGCCCCCTGCCAGGGCGTGTTTTTACTGTGGGTTTCCAGAACCCTTCTCGTGGGTGAGTTTTCATGCTTATCTTTGTTGATTGATCATTATTGTGCTGTTTGGCCTAATTTCCCCTGTTGCATTCATATTTGCATTTGGTTTGGGAGACCTCCTCTCTCTTCATTAGGATCCACACACCCCCTTGGTGAAGGAACGACCCTCCATTGAGCATTCCGTCTCTTTGGATTGGAAATTCCTAAACCAAGCCTCCATAAGTCCCCGCACCCGTGGATTCCCTCACGGACGCCGGGCAGGTTGTACCCTTTGAAGTCCCGATATAGTTGGCCTAATACGTGGTGAGTGAGAGTTCCTAGTTGGCATTGGAGTTCAACTCATTTTGAAACTAGGTTCCTCCCCCCCCTTGTGTGAATCTTTCCAAACTTTATTAAAATTCATTAATTCACCAAGGATTAAACAAATCAAAATCACGGTAACCATTCCAACTTGTGTGCTTCTTTGCAATTATTGAGAACTTTGATTATATAATGGCTTACCATGATAGAAACATGTTCAATTCAATTAATGAGGATGCACAACCTAGCACTTCATATCCTCAATTTCAACATGTTAATCATCATCATTCTCACCATTCTTTCAAGGGACCACGTCCTTATTCTCATGGTCATGCCCGACCCATGGGCAATGTCCATCCTCATGGTCCCCCTACTCAAGTTCGAGCCACTATTCCTACGGGACCGTCTCCTCCCAATGATGAGAAGGTCTCTCAAATCTTGCATGCATTAGATCATCTTACCCCTCAACAGATCCAAGCCCTTAAGGCTGCCGTTGAGGGTACATCTCTTGCATCTCTCCCTCCTTCCAATTCTATTCGGGTGGCCCATCACCCACCTCCTTCCAATTCTATTCGGGTGGCCCATCACCCACCTCCTCCTTCCAATCATATTCGGGTAGCCCATTACCCATCTCCTCCTGTTCATTCTACTCGGGTGGTCCGACACCCGCCTCCTTCTATTCCTCCTCCAACACGGCCCCGAGGCCCATTTATTCCTTGCAATCCGGCCCGTCCGGTTTCTTTTACGGGTCATCCCGTCAACTCCCCTCCACGGCCTTTTTATGCGGCCCCTCCTCCTTCAAGGCCCTGCCAACCCTCTATTGTTCATGTTACTCCCCTCCAGCAAAACGTCTTGGATAAGATTGCTTCTATGGAGGAACAATTAAAGAGGGTCACCGCTCCTCCTACTCCGGTTAATCCTCTCTATGCGGCTTTGGATGACATTACAAAAATGGAGAGAGAATGGAAGGATAGGATGGACGACTACGGCGTTGACATTTCAAGCAATCAAGAGCCGGCATTTGAAGAATCTGAGGCAATATACGATGATGAAGATGTGCAGGCACCCCTTCCGAGTTTCCTTAATTTCCCGCTCCCTCCACTTTCATTCGATGAACCTCCTGCTCAGGATGAAATCATCCCTGATCCAACCCCTATTTATGAGACTAATTGGTGTTACGATGATGGGTCGATACTTCAATTACCCACACCGCCACATTGTAAGTCTCCTCCTATCCTTGACACCGCATACATTACACCTCCTCCAGTTACACCATTAACCTCCGCAACACTGGCCTCCCCTAAACCTTCCATTAAACCTCCACCAATTACACCTCCACTCCTTAAGCCATCTACCTCCACACCATTAGCCTCCATCGAACCCACCATTAAACCTTCCCCAATTAACCTCCCATTACCGCCACCTCGGCCTTCCATTATCCCGTTAAAACCCACTTTGCTTATTCCTCCACCATATAGCCTTACGCCTTTACCCATGGTTAGTCCTGAGCAGGATCCACCACTTTTTGCATCCGAGCTAATCCCAACTACTTCCGAGCAAGGGGAGAAGCTCGACGTGTTTGAATCTCCGCCCCCATTCACCCATTTGCCAACACTTTCCATTATAACTCCACCATTCACGGAGCCTCCCGCCTCCGCCTCACCTCCCTTTGTTACTCGGAAGGGGCGTGCTTCTGCAGCTAATTGCGCCAAGGATAAGCAAAAGGCGGGCAAGAAGACTTTGGCCACGACCGTGCCATTCAAGATGCAAGAATTCATTTACCGGATGTCAATCCGGGTTATTGTGCCAAGCATGGTCGGAGAAGCTAAGTCATCACCGTTGCTCAATAGATGCCAAGCATTGACGCCGTTTGAAGGCCGGGCAGGGCACCCTTTGTTCAAACCTTCGAATTCCGAATTCATTACTCCTTACAAGGGGCGAATGCCCATTTTATTCAACATTCCATATTCATCACCACATTCAATGGGCAACTCGATGCTTCATGTTCCAACTCTACGACTCCCTCACCTTATTGATTTTCGCTTTCCAAGGGGGTTGTCATTTATTGAAGCTTCGTTTATTGGGCCAATTGGTCATACATGTTCACTGCCGTGGAGGGGCAATTATCTTAAGGGGCCGTCCCCTATTTCTCCCACTCTTGTTCATTCAACTTCATCCACATCTATTTCTATCACCTTTTCTTCATGGGCCACTCGAAGGGTAAAAAGGAAGATCTCATCCTTTCACCCTTCATCTTCTTTGCATCTCCTTGCATTCACGCATTTCAAGCATTCATCGCATCCATCCCATTGCATGCATTTGCACCTCCTGCTTCCCGGGTTTCCAAACCCGTATCTTCCCCGCCTTCCGGCACCGCCGGATATTCAGCATTTCCCATCTTATCCATATTCATCCTTTTATCCACTCCCCTTGGGGCATCGTGTCCCCCTTCCTGCTATTTCCCTGGAACCACCAGGAATTTTATCCCCCCTCTTTGGGCATCTCACCCTTTCTGATTCTATTTCTCCGGAACCTCCGGACCTTTCTCTCGGGCACGATACCCCTTTCCATCTTCTCCTTCCTGATTTCATCCCTCCGGAACCTCCGGATTCTTCCCTTGTCCTTTCAGGGCATCGCGCCCCTTTCCATCTTCTCCCTCCTGATTTCATTCCTCCGGAACCTCCGGATTCTCCATCTTATTCTCTCTATCATCTCCCAGGGCATCGCGACCCTCCTGATTTCATTCCTCCGGAACCTCCGGAACTTCCATATTTCTTTCGATTTATCTTCTTGCTCCTCCGGGACTTCATATCTTTTATTCTCTTCTTCCTTCTCCGTCACTTCTTCCATCATCTTTTTCTCTATCTTTCCCCAGGGCATCGCGTCCCTTCTTTCAATGTCCCACCAGAACCTTCGGATTTCTCCTCTCATGATTTTCCTCCTCTGCTTCCGGACCCTCCGGATCCACCTCTTTCTATCTACCAATTTCTTCTTCTAATTCCTCCTAATTCTGGGTCCGACCCAACTTCTTCCACATCCACTGCTTTGGGCATCTGCCCTTTCTCCCATTGCTTCCGAGGCTTTAGTCCTCACCCCTCTTCTTGATTTTCCGCTTCTTCTGTAGACTGTTCATGTGATCAGGGTCTCCGCGCCTTAGTGAGGGAGTTCTAGCCCTCTCCTCTCTTCCTTTTTCTCCTTATTCGTCTGAGTCTGGTCTTGGCACCACTCCCTCTTGTTAAGCCACTTTCAAATCCTTTGCTTCCAATTCTTTTGACTGCCAAAGAGGACAAATCTCATGATGATCAAGATCGCTTCTCGCGGCAGCTGCTTCTACAAAGGTCGCAAGGTAATATATTGACGTAAGTACGCATTTTTATAATATCATTTCCTCATCACTTCACGCGTGATTTTCAAAATAAAGTGCTTCTTAACAAGACTAAGAGTGGTGTTTTAGATCTTTATCTTAGGCTTTTGTTAAATTAAATCACTCTCAAAAGAGTCTTTAGGCTTGCTATGCAGCACCTTTGGTTAATAAGAACCCCGCGCTGGGAATTCGACATTCTCTCCCCGCTTGTTAAGAGCAACCCTTAGCTGGGCATTCCACACACTTCACGGCGTCCTTAGCCGGCTCCTTTGGTTAAAACACCGTTCCTACTTTGGCCATGCCATGAGAATTTCTGAAAGTCTTTTTCTCTTCTTTACTCGGCCGAATGCAGGTGCAAGAGGTTGACGGATGAGATGACCAACCTTGGTAATCCCCAATACGAGAGGAGTCTCAAATAGGGGCAGTCTTGACCCAAAATCAATATGAGTTTTCATATGAGCTTTCATGATATACATCTAGCCAAAAGGGCTATTATGAAAATCAAGTCAAAATTTCGATAAATTCAAAATTGTGAATTATGGCATGTCAAGAGTGGCAAAGTCACCGCAGGGAAAACCCTGGTCGTATGCTTGTCAAGGGTCTAAAATCAAAGGCACAAAGCCCCGGCGCAACAGACTACCTCTTTGAGGGTTAACACCTTGGAAGGAATTCAGGTCTTGATATCTCCCATCCTGCACAAAGTTTATCCCCAATTATTCTTCTCTTCTCCCTCCAAGACCGAATGTTTCTCGGGTATGGCCTTGGTAGGGGCACCGTTAATCAAAGACGGTCGGTTATAGGATGCCGCTTTCAATGCACGTCCAGCTCTGGGCAGTTTTTAGCGAAAAGGGAAGGAACAAGGACCCCTAGCCAGTGGTTCAGAACACCCTTTGATGCTGCATAAACAATATTTCCAAAATCTCCACAAAAATTTGAATATTTTCAAAATCTCCACAAAAATTTGAATATTTTCAAAATCTCCACAAAAATTTGAATATTTCCAAAATCTCCACAAAAATTTGAATATTGATCAAAACTCACAAAAATTTGAATATTTCCAAAATTCCACAAAAATTTGAATATTTCCAAAATCTCATAAAAAATTTGCATATTTCTAAAATCCAAAAATTTGTATTGTATTTTCTGATGGTGTATTGCAGGAACAGCTTTCCAAGGATCAGGAGCACGGGATGAGTCCTCTCTCCACTCATTGCTATCAATCTATTGATTCTTTCCCGATATTTTCATGACATGCCACCCTGGGCATTTTGATTATCATCTCCCTATATCATTTTGATTGTTATATCTCCTGATTATCTCTTGAATATCATTCTGATTATTCATCTCCAAATCTTTCAATCAACTCCTGCTGATTCACTTGATCACTTTGCCAAGGGGCATTATCATTCCTTGATTACTCTGCCGATGGGCATTATATCAGATCTTGATTATTTAACTCCAAATCTTGATTAGCCAAGATTATCTTCCTCATGATGAAACAACAACAAACAATGATGATTTGTAATGCCATGATTTAATTCGTGCTATTCATGTCATATACATGCTATTGATGTTTGCTTTGATGTATGCTTGCTATGCTTAAAGGTCTTATTCATTGCTTATTATGTTTTATATCTTGGCTGATGAATTTTTGAGCGCAGGATAAGAAGCTGTTGGTCCCACCGACTGGGCATCATCATCCAAGCCCCACGGTGCTGACACCTCATTTCTCAGTTCCCCTATGCTCATTGCTATCACCATCCCCTGTATGCATTCTACTATATGTTATTACGCTATTATATTATATCAAGGACCTTGTGGCTTTGGTAAATTTGGAATTTGAGTTCCCCTTCATCAAAAACAATGATAATTCCAGAGAAGTCTTAGTCATACGGATAGGCCGTTGAGCCGTCCAAGACTGGGGACGATGGTTCCCTCTTTGCGAGTTGGTGCGTGGATAAACGGGCTTCGGCTTAGTATCAGCTCGCAGAATTGGTTTCTTGACCCAGTCTGGGCAGTTTAACAATATTATCCTTGATTATATTATATTTTATTTGATTTAATTTTTCCTTTAGCCCAGCATGCATTCATGTAGGACTTTGAAACAATTGTTGAAAAATCATTCTGATAAGCTGATGTTGAGAGTTGAATTGATCTTAATCTTTCCCGATATGAGATTTTCATTGCCGAATTGAGTCCTCAGTTCGTTTTGTCGCTGTTTTGGGTCTTTTCTCGAGAGCTCCTTGTTTGGATTTTTATCATCTTATTGTCCAACTTTCCCCTTGATCCACCTTGGCTGCAGCACGTCCACACTGGCTGGTAACCGCTCCCCAATGGTGAAATCTACAGGTTTGTGACCTGGGGTACTTCCACCGCGCTGGAAGTTGATCATTTTATTTTATCTCCTTCGTGCACCGCGTGCACATCTCCCCCTTTTATCCAAACATTGTTGATTTCGTTGGATTTCCCGAGATTTGCTTCATCTCGTGCTTTTGATTTGATTCTCATCAAGTGATGTTGATTGCGTGTCTCATCACACCTTGGCATCTACTTTTCAGTTTGCTACGCTCCCTTGCAAAGCAGACGCCAAGGCGGGGCAGCTGTAGACACGCCAAAATTGACGTCATTTTGAGTATATTTCATATCGCTCTGCGATGCCCCATTTGACCCTCAAATCAGCTTATTTGAGTGGTTTTCCCACTTTTCTTGAATTTCTCCTATTTTTCCCCATTTTATCTCATTTTCCTATTTTTTCGGATTTCTTGGGCATTTATCTCTATTTTCTGAATTCACGCCCTCATCAGGGGCGTGTTTTTGAAACACGCCCTGGTCTAGGGCGTTTCTTTCCCATTTTATCTATTTCTCCCCATTCTATCTATTTTATGAATTTTACGAATTCACGACCTGGGTAAGGGCGTGTTTTTATTAAAACACGACTTGTACTAGGGCGTTTCTTAAGAAAGGACGACCACACTTGAGGGCGTCAATTCTTTTGGTTTGACCGACTTCCCCATTTGAGCTCTTGAAATTAACGCCCTTCCCAGGGGCGTGTTTTTGAAACGCGGCTTTGATGGAGGCGTGTTTTTCATGTTTCAAATATGGGGAGTTTTCATTTCTAAAAATTTGGTCTTGAGAAACGCCCTTGTGCAGGGCGTGTTTTTGAGAAACGCCCTATGGTAGGTCGTCAATTCTTAAATTAACGCCCTGACCTAAGGCGTGTTTCACCTTCTGGCTTCGCAGCCCTTTCCCCAGAGAGTCCTTGCCTCGTTAGACTCCTCCTCTATTTGGGCTCTTGCTGTTCTTATCCATTCCTCCTTTAATCTCTTCCCTTCTTATCACCTTTTCCTAACCTATTAATAGAGGCTCTCGCCTCTGTTAAGGGGTTGGTTCCGATAATTTTTATTCTCCCCTGCGTTCTTCTTCTTTTTTCTTCTTTCCCCTTTCTTCTGTCTTCTACGTGTCTCCTTCTTTTTCTATTTCTTCTTCTGATTCTTCTTCTTCTTCTTCCGTATCCTCCATTCTTCTTCTTCTTATTTTTCTTCTTCTACTTCTGTTTCCTCCCTCTTTTCTTCTGTTGTCTTCTTTTCTTTTTACAGGAACCGAAGGTGCTTGGCTAAGGGAAGGCTTCTTCACATCAAGCTTCATCCTTTGAAGGCTTCCTCCCATCGAGCATTCAAGCCAAAGAAGCCACCCAAACAAGATTTTTCTATCTTATCTCCCCTTATTTGTATTTTTCATTAAGTCATGCATGCATCATTGTCATTGATTTTCCTCAACTATCATATTGAGATCTCTCCTTAGTGCAACTCTTGCACTCTTTCCCCCTATTTTTATTCATATTTTTCATATCATTCACATCATGTCTCCCATACCCTTTTGCATAGGGGTTTAAGGGCAATCCCCTTAAGGTGTGTTCTTGCACATGCTTTCATGCTCATATATTTTTATTGAATTTGATGCTACACTCACCATATTCTAATCCATATTTTTATTGGTGTTTGTCTTTTTTGCAAGGGTAATTAATTGAAGAACTCTCTTCGTCGGCCGGCCGATTTGAAGAGAAAGGAAGCACTCACATCCCCGCGTTCCAGGAGGTATTTTGCGATCATCTCCCCATATTATTTTCCACTTGAGACCCTCGCGTCTCTGGCGATCACACAACCTCCTTTTAGCACCTCGTGCTATTTTATTGCTTTCATCATATCCATTGCTTTTTATATTTAAGTGTGGATTTTAATCCGAATCTACACCCGTCGGCACCAACGAAGGGAAGAATAGACCAGTACACCCGCGGGCACAGCCCGGCTCATCCTTCGCCTGCGCTACCCGTGGGTGGGGGGCATTTGTGGACATGCAAAATTGCACGCCCGTATGTCCCAACTAGTCCAGCATCAACGACAACGTCAACTGAAGAAACTATGAAGAAGGGAGGGCCATCCAGACTCCCCGAACGCACACACACTACTGTGAATCCGTCTCCGGAGTCACGACAGTGAAGAGAAATCAACCACCAAGGGACCCACAATCCATGGGCCTCGAAGAAAATCAAATGGGCCACAACTCGCGCTCACAACGGGCTCAGAGCTGCCCACTTAGCCCCTTTAGTGGCACGCCCTTTGGGCCCTTCAGCAGCACGCCCCTCAGGCCCCTTCAGCGACACGCCCTTCAGCAGCACGCCCCTTCAGCGGCATGCCCTTTGGGCCCTTCAGCGGCACGCCCCTTCAGCAGCACGCCCTTTGAGCCCTTCAGCGGCACGCCCCTCAGGCCCCTTCAGCGGCACGCCCCTTCAGCGGCACGCCCCTCAGGCCCCTTCAGCGACACGCCCCTTCAGCGGCACGCCCTCAAGTTCCTTCAGCGGCACACTCTGTGCCCCTTCAGTGGCACGCCCCTTTGGGCTCTTCAGCGGCACACCCGCTGGCCTTCAGCGGCACACCCTTTGCTCTCTTCAGCGGCACGCCCTTTGGGCTCTTCAGCGGCACGCTTGCAATATCTTTCAGTGGCACGCTCTAATGGCCTCCCAGCGGCACGACGTTAAGGCATTTCAATGGCACGTCCGGCAGACCAAATCTCATGCCCATGCCCTACAGATCTTTAGCGCGCAGTGGGCTGTCCGAGGTGTCGGCCGGTGGTTGGGCCACGCAGGATACTCCTATGCCGCCAAGGACGGAGAAGGTTAAACGTCATCATAACCCATCACTTCCCGCCTTCACCGTTCGTGCTCGAGGGCTCCCACCCGCGGAGGTATAAAAAAGCCCTCCTCTTCTGAACCAAAGGAGCAGCAAGGAGAGAGAGCAGGGGCAGAAAAGAGCATAAGGAGACACAGAGAAGAAAACAGACAGACAGAGAGAAGAGACTCGTCGTTGGAGAGAGCCACCGCCTCCGGAGGAAGAAGAAGAAGAAGAGAAGAGAAAGAAGGGAGAGCTCCGTCGTGGGATTTCCCCTGTTCGCCAACTGCCCAGAAGAGATAGTAAGGGAGGGAGGGAGAGAGTGTGTGTGATGTATTTGGGGAAAGGGGAAAGGGCAGGGAGCCGTCGCCCCTGTTCGACCCTAACTCCCCCATCTTTCTCCTCCTTTCTTTCTTCCCTTCTCCCACCACTTGCATTTTAAACTTCGGTGCTTTGAAGTGTACATGGCCGGTTATGGCCTCTTATCTTCATGAATGGAAAATTTCCCCTTTTTTTGGATTTCTTGCTATCGTGTTTGATTTATGCCCGGATGTGTGTGTTTCAACCCTTTTTCCCCCTCCTTCCGACAGTTTGGCCCCCAATGGGGACCCTTTTTCCCCTCCGTCATGGCCCTTGTCATGGGATCCCTGATCTTCAACCTCACCCATTTGCTTAAAGGGAGAGGCCCCCATCTTCTTCTCTTCAACGCCCAGCCACCAACACCATCCTTGGCCTTCCTCCCTTCCTCAGCCCCAACCCACCTAGCTAACCCTTAGCCTTCACTCCCTTGCTCAGTCCTCCACCGGTCCACCCCTATCCCGGTGCAGCCTCCCCAGCTCTCAGTGGTATGCCCTGGCTAAGCCCCTCGCCGGTACACCCTTCAGCAACCCTTCGCCGGCACACCCCATTGGGCCCTCGCTGGTGCACTCTTCAACACCCTTCGCCGGCACGGCCTTGGCTGCCCTCCCCTGGCACGCCTATGATAGCCCTCGCCGGTACACGCCCTTTGGGCCTTCCCCGCCATGGCCTTAGTGGCCTTCACCGGCACACCTTTGGCCTCCCTGGCCCGACACGCCTCTGAGTAGTTCTAGAGGCTTTTCCCCCCTTTACCCATCGTTGGTTTCGGGTTTTCCGAGGCTCTATTAAAGGTGCTGCCGCCTTCGGGTGCCCGCCTACAGTTGTCGGGTTCCGTCACTCCATGTGGACGCGTTCCCTTTATCTCCCTTATGCTTGGGTCAAGAGGAGATGCTGCCGAATTTTCGTTAGAAATAATAACACGTTGAGGAGACAAAAGGAAGCAACAAGCAAATAGAATAATAACATACCAAAAGACAAAAAGAAGCAACGAACGAATGGAACGATCAGCGATAGAACATTCTAATCGGAATAAGGCACTGCAGATAACATGAGAAGAATTGGATTAAATGACTATGTGGTAAATTAAGTACTCAATCTGTAAAGAAAAGGTTGGGGGAAGAAGGAGAAAAGATTTGTATAAAACTACATAAAAATTAAAGAAAAGAAGAAAAGAAAAGCCTTAAAAGAGGTAAACGAGGAGTGGGCCTTCACCGGTACACCTATTCCAGCCTTCGCCGGTACACCCTACCAACCTCCCACGGCACACTCCCCTACTTCCTTGAACCTCTCCGGTGCACTCACAGCTGCCTTCCCCGGTACACCTTCTACCCTCCTTGGCCGGCACACCTCCCACCCACCTTCCTTCAACGGCACACCACCCTTCTTCCTTCGTCGGTACACTGCCTGTGGCCTTCCCCGGCACACTCCATGCCGCCTTCACCGACACGCTGCCTACGACCTTCACCGGCACACTCCTTCAGTCCTCTTTTGGCCCTTCAGCGGTCCACTCTCTCCCCAGAAGTATGCGTGTAATATATGATATATAATAATAATAATAATAATAGTAACAAATCAATAAAAATTACGATGACTAAATAAATTTGGATATATATATGAAATAAACAAAAAATGGTGAAATAATAATAACAGTGGTAAGAGAAATTTCTAATAATAATAATAATAAACGGGATGGATAAATCATTCAAAAAAATACATAAAAGGGAAATAAGCGATATAAAAGAATATATGTATATAATTAGAAGCCCAGATAAAAGAAACCGTAAAATCTACGTTGCAGCCCCGTCTCTCCTGTGACATGGTGCTGAAGGGAATAACAATGCTGCCCCTGTAGGTCGGGCCTGAGTCACAGGGACTACCTCAATACGGCCACGACCCGACCTCGCCCCGGGCCGACATTCTGATTAGACCGGACCCGTTTCTCAAGACCGGACCCTTTTCGAGCCATTATTAAAATTGTCACGCGCTCGGCAGACATTTGAATGGATTCGTCCCGGCTCCCACCGCATTTCTATCACGGACCTTCGTCCGAACATGAAAAAGGTCTACGAGTGACCAATATAGCCTGTGGCCCGTATCCCGATGCGGATCTCAATGTGATTTGTTCCTGCTTCTTTCTCGCGCAGTTAGTATCAGTCCTTTCGGCCGCAGGGCCCCTAATTTCGACAATTAATCAAGGGTGTTCCCTCGTATGGGGGATGTAAATGACGTCGTGACCTTTACGGCACGATGGGATCTGGTCCTGACACGAATCATACTATCGTCTGACGAAGTCAGGTCGAGCGCACTACGGGCTCTTCGGAGCCCGAATAAATTGTCACTCCGGTGACTGGCACGCCCACGCACTTAATAAACCAATAAACGATCGACAACAACCAATCGGTCGAAAAGTGCGTCCACACTAAGGTCAACATATCTTCAAGACAAGTCAACCTCTCTTCAGCCCCCTTTGACTCATCCTTCCACACACGCTCCAAATGCAATAAAATATATATATATATGATAATACATAAAAAAATATGATTAAAAAAATAAAATATAAAAATAATAATAATGATGATAATAATAATAATAACAAACTCACAATCAAAAAAAAATAAAAATGATAATAATTAAAAATAATTAAAAATTATATAATAATAAAAAATTGAAAATCAAACAATAATAACATGGTGAAACCTGCTCCGCAGCCTCGTTTCTCCTCGAGACCCGGTGTAAAGGGAATAGTAACGCCGCCCCTCCAAGTTGGGTTCGGACCTCGGGAACCCTCCCTACATGGTCGTAATCCGACATTGCCCTGGGCCAATAGTTCGTCAAACCGTGCTTGTTCCCATTGGGATTCGCTCCCGCTCTTTTATTGAAATTACCGTAAACTCGGCATACATTTGTATGGGTTTATTTCCATTTACGTCGTATCTTCAATACGGACCTTTGTCCGAACATAAAGTGGTCCATTAGTGACCGACAAAACCCGAATGTTCGTATCCCGATACGGGCTTTTAGCATAGTTCGTCCTTCTCTATCTTCCTGCATTATTGGTATTTTCTTTAGGCTGTAGGGCCCTTATTCCTAGCGATCAATCAAGGGTGTTCCCCTCTCCGAGGGGATGTAAATGACACCGTGACCTTTATGGCGCGGCGGGTTTTGGTCCCGACACGAACCATACAATTGCCTGACCGAGTCAGATCGAGTGCACCTGTGGCTCTTCGGAGCCTGAATAAATCGTCACTTTGTGACTGGCACGTCCACGCACTTAATAAATAAATAAACGCATCTTAATAAACCAATAAACAAATAAACCATAATTTAATAAAAAAGTGCATCCATAGTCCCCGATTGTGAAATCAGGAGTTCTTTTCCCATTACCGGTAGGAGTAGTAGTAGAGCCGAGGTTTTGCTGGCCACCGTGGGTTTCTGCTTCTACCGTCGTTGTCGTTGTTGCTACTTTTCGCTGCCGCCGTTGTTTACGGTTGGGGTTCCACGGGACCCTAATTGAGCTAATGATAGGAGGCTCACCCCTACTTTTCAAGTGTGGCGGTTCTTCCTCGAGGTTCGAGGGTGCTGTGCGGAGGCTCTTAGTTACTAGCTCGTCAGGCCAAGTGTTCAATCGGTGTTGGGTACACTCTTCTGCCTTTAACTGTACTTCTGTTGGACTATACTTTGTTGCAGTTGTTTATTTATTTCTGATAATTGTTGAATTGTCCTGCTTTATTTCTTATTTCTTTGTACCTCCACACTCCTTTTAGCCCTTCCGAGCCCTTCGGCTCGTGGGCGGCGGGCCAGGATTCAAATGGTATCGGGTTCTTCTCGGTATTCGGATCTTGGGTCGTCACATAGTTGGTCCTTGGACATGAGTCACCAAAGATACCTTGCATGAGTACTTCTGTATTTTGATTCCTGGTAAAGGGACTTTATCCATAAGTCTTGGATGCTCAGGCATTCGGATATAGTGGAATACATGCGAAGGTAATTCAGTGACAACAGTGGATCATTCACTCTCAGATATAGCATGAGTGAGAATGCCTATGAATGGTACTCAATTAAATCCTTGGCCAAGGTAGATAGTTCAATGAAAAAGGAGTTTCTATTGGGACTCGGAGTACGTTCATCATGTCATAGATAAGAAGGGTTTGACAGTATGACCATACCCTTAATTATTACTAGGGGCAGTGGCTATGAATGGAGGTCTATAGCTGTGTGGTAATTGTTGATGGAAAGGTCCCAGAGTGATTTTATAGACCCCCTTTATCTTCTGGGGTCACAGAGTGTTGCTTGGTGCTTACCGTGGCCTGAAAGCCCATTAGAGGAATAATCATGAGATGATTATTCATCATAAGATAATTAATTAATTATTTAAGTAATGAGATGATTAAATAATTAATTCTATGTTAAGATAATTAATTAATTATTTAAGTAATGAGATGATTAAATAATTAATTCTATGTTAATTAATAATGTGAAAAAGTCAAGACGTAGTTCTTAAGCTTATTGGGCCTAAAACTAGACTAGCACTGGGCCTAGAGGGTCACACACATTAGGGTTATGGACGGTGGAAGTATATTCGCAATATTTGACTTATTAGGGTTTTTGTGAAAGATTGAGAAGTCTAAAAAATGTTGCGATGGGATAACCCTAGGCCAGGCATCCAGGGTTTCCCAGTTCGGGCTGCTCCTTCTCTCTCTTCTTTTGAGAGAGGGGCACCTTCCTTCTCTCTCCTCCAAGGGAGGGGTGCCCCCTCTATTCTCTCTCTTCTCCCTCTCTTCTCTAGTGTAGAGACCATGGAGGTGCTGCAAAGGAGATCATTCGTGGGGCGCTATGAGAAAGGATTCCACCATTCGTGCCCGTGTGGATATCACTAGTGGTCGTGCACTCGCGCAGTTGATTACTGCCACTAGGGATTGTTTCCACTTTACTGCGATCTAAGCATCGCAGAGGTAAAGATCGAATCCCTTTGTTATAGATTATCATTAGGAATGACACAGAGCGATCAACTCGGCCGGGTTAAAAATTTTAATTTCTAGTTTCCGCTGTGTTCTTCCTAATTCCGGCCTAGATTGTGGCGATCCAAGATCCGGATATCGGGAAAGGAACCCAATACTATTCGAATCCTGACCCGTCGCCCACGAGCCGGGGCTCTGAAGGGCTAAAAATGAGTGTAGAGGCACAAGGAAATAGGAAATAAAGCAGGATAATTCAATAATTAACTGAAATAAATAAATAACTACAACAACAGAGTCCAGTCCAACAGAAAGTACAGTCTAAAGCAGTAAAACGTACCACATGCCAAGTGAACACTCGGCCCGGCGAGCTAGCAACTAAGAATCTGCACGCAACGCCCTCGAACCCCGAGGAAGAACCGCCGCACCAAAAAAGCAGGGGTGAGCTTCCTGTCACTGGCTCAGTAGGGGTCCTGCGGAACCCCAACCGAGAACACGACGGTAGTGAAAAGGAAAATAGCTACAACGAAAGCGGGAACAGTGAACTGGTGGCCAGTAAAACTCGGCACTACAGCTACTCCTACTGTACAGGAAAACACACACCCCGATCTCACAATCGGGGGACCACCAGACTACGAACCACCCTAGTCACGCTACTAGGAAAATGACCATGCTGTCGGGAACTCAACGCTGCCTAGGGGGAATAGCCCTCGGTGACGCTCACCGGAACCCCTAGACCACGGCATCGGGAAAACACCTAAGAACTGCACGTAAAACCACGTCTCACAGATGTGAAGCAGAACTCAACTCACGAGGAAACTCACGTCACGTGACGGGAGCACTGCCCACCAGAAGCAAGGCCGGATGCGTCCACTGACGACTTAGTCCACAGCCTCAGGTGTCTCGCTGCGACGCTCCAGGCGGAGAAAGAGACACACAATAACCAGTACCATGAACAAGGACTAGCTGGGGTCGCGCTTGTCAGCGCGGGTCCTCTGCCCCCAACTACGTGTGCACACACAGACCAACTGCTCTAGGTCGGGTCCTTTAGCTGGTTTTCCCCCCAGCCGGACTCGGGCTACAAAGGCAAGGGGCCCTACGGTAACCAGCCTAAAAATCGTCTCACTCGGGTCAGCCGCTCCATCACTCCCAGGTGGGTCAGCACACGCGTACCGTGAGAAGGTTACGACCAGTGGGAGGTCAATAAACGCGAACACGAAAAGTCACACACGCACCCATTGCGAGTAACACAGAGTGACGGGCGGCACGACGCCACCAGACTCTGGATGGTCCACTATATCTACTAAATCCAATGGTCCTTGAGTCACAGACTCGGGTCAAGACCGTCGTACACAACGGCACAACGCTGTTAATCTAGCCTAATCCCTAGGTCTAGAACCACGGTGACACGAATACCGAGATAGCTCACAAGCCGCCGAGACAATTCCCTATCCAAGGGACGCACGGGAAACCTCCAGCCCCAGGCTGGTTAATTGGACTCACAGTCCAAGACCATACATACGGCCTACTAGGAAACCACTTTCCGAAGAAACCCACATCGTGCGGGGAAGACCCCACCGCACTCATACCGACACACGGTGACTCGATCTAGCAAGAACACGAAAGCCCAAAACACATGGGGTCACCAAGACCCCCTAAACCCATGGGCACGCTAAATGAGGTAACACGGTACCTCTAGACACCAAAAAATATGGACACGGAACCCACAGGGTGTCCAGAACATCTAAGTGGCCAAAGGTCAACCACTGGGTCACAACCGGGTCGACTGGAGATCAACACACACAAAACGGACACGGCGAACACAAAGAATCACCTAGCGGTCTATCTCTGGACCGCTAAGGAAAGGCTAGCGGTTTACCCCTGGACCGCTAAGCACACTGGAACTCTCAGACCCCTAGCGGTCGCTCTAGGACCGCCAAGGAAGGTGGTGATCGTCCACCCGACCGCTAGGCGTAGCCTAGCTGTCAGTCGCGAGACCGCTACCCCACCGACCTCGACTGACCAAAACGCGGATAAACGGTCATGCCCTGACTACTAACCAAAACCTAGTGGTCTTCACCAGACCGCTAAGGGCCCCTGGCGGTCTATCGCGCGACCGCGAGGCCCAAACCGACATAAGGGGACCCTAGCGGTCTCCACACGATTGCTAGCGCCCCTAGCGGTCACTGGAACAACCGCTAAATCGTCCCGAGCGTGAAAATGGCGGGAAATCCCAAAAACGCCCATCCACGCCCCGATCATCACCTGATGATGGGGAAATAAAGGAGAATCCATCCCCAAGCCTCCTAGCATGCATCTAAACCCCTGGATCAGCCAAAAACGCCGTAAAACGGGAGATCCATCGCTCACCCCAAAATCATGGTTTTCCCCAAAATGCCCAAATAAACCCGCTCGGCTCACCACGGGCTACAAACCTTATGGGAAATGAAGTACACGAGCTGGATGTCCATCTCCCTACCTCCACCAAAGATTCGACGCACCGTGGATGTCGATCCATGAAGAAAACGCCGCTAAACCCTCGCCAGTTCACGAACGCACCATCGAGCTTCCACGCGCCACCGGCCCTTGATCCTCGACCCGTCCCTCATTCCTCGCCTCCCACCATCGCCGCCTCGCCCTCCTCCGCCACCGTCGGCCGCCCGGGGAGAGGGGGAGGGAAAGAGATGAGAGAGTGTGAGAAAGAGAGAATGGGGAGAGAGAGAGGGTAAGGGGTTAATATAGAAAAACCCCAAAATTTCAGAAATTCATAAAAATATGAAAAATTACCTCCGCGATCCTCAGGAAGAGCACAACGCGCCTGTACTGTCCCGGAGTCAGAGAACGCCACGGTTCACCCTGTACAGTGTTCCGAAGGCTCATCAGAGGAAAATACACGTAAAGCACAAAACACACTCCGAGATCCACGAAAATGATCCGAAAAGTATCCGAAAAATCCAGGGCATTACATAGATCCTTACAGGTTATTTGTTATTTTTGCAAGGATAATCAAATAAAGCTCTCTTCATCGGCCAGCCGATTAGAAGAGAAGGTCAAACCTTACAATCTCCCTCATTCTTTTAAGAGTATTTATTACGTGATCTCCTTTCTTTATTGTTAATATCCTTCGAGTCCCGCATGACTCTAGTGATCACACTCCATTTAACATTTTCATACTCCTTTACCCCATATTCCATATTCTTCCCTTTATCCTTTTTATTTTTCTAATTAAAAGACTTGTAGATTTTTCATGGTCTACAACATGGAATTTTTTCGATGCCACCAAAAAGGGCATCGTGCAGCTGAGTGCCCTTCTAAGAACATATATATGGATTTTGGTCATGATGAGATTCAGGAGCATGTCGATGAGACGATTCTCCCAATGACCCCACCTAGTGATATCGAGGATCATGAGCTTGATGAGGAGGTTCTCAGACTGAATGTGATGAGATGTATCACTACCAGAAAAAGCGGGATTTCAGACGGCCCGTATCCGTCTGAAATCCGTCTGAAAATCCATCACAAACCACGTTTGTGACGGATTTGCGACATATTTAAGACTGAAACCGATCGTCTGAAATTTTTAGTCACAAATTTGTGACAGTTTATGTTTCTGTCGGAAATTCCGTCTGAAACGAAGATAGAATTTAATCAGTCACAAATTCCGTCTGACTTTCATACGAGTAATTTCCATCTGAAATTTGAAATTATCAGTCTGAAATTTACGACGGACATATTTTCCGTGTGAAAATCCGTCTGAAATTTCAGACGGCTATTACGACGGAATATAGTTACCGTCTTAAAATGAAGCCCAACTCTTAGTCTGAAATCATGTACCGTATGAAAAGTCATCCGAAATCCGTCGCTATTTCAAACGGATATTACGACGGATACAATAACCGTCTGAAATTCAACTCATTTCCTGTCTGAAATGTGGTTTGAAATCCGTCTATATTTCAAACTGATTTTACGACGGATAATAGACGGACAAAAATCATCGCACATCCCGTCTGAAAATCCGTCTGAAATCTACGTTTTTTTTATAAATCTTAAATTATTTTACAAAACCTGTTTAATCATAAATAAACATCAAGAAATTCTACATGTTGAAAAAAAAATATTGGGAACCTGCTAATCAAATAAACACCACCGAAAAATAAAATTCTGATCAAATAAATACCACAAAAAAAAGACATTAACCCTGCTGATCCGTCTGAATATCAAGAAATATCCGGTACATCGTCCATATCCTCATCGTCCGTATCCTCACCGCCCTGCTCATCTCCTCTGTCACCGCCCGCAGAAGGATCCCCCTATATTAAAAAAATAGTAACATTCATTCATAGATAAAAAAATTAGTGCGAAGAAATTAGCATAAATTGAAAGCAAACATATCAAATTGATAACTGCATATTTTATAAATCAACCACTAGCCTGAAACAGTATTTAAACTAAGTGTATTTTAGAAATGAATTTTGATTCCGTCAGTTCTGACAAGTCACTTTCATCTCCCCGGTCGTGTTGGAACGATCGGCACGGGCATCCGACCGGTATTTCAAGTTTTAGACCCCCGGCCCCGACCTGGCAGTTCATTTGAACCAAGTGTATTTTAGAAATGAAGTTTGAGCGCCGAGCTCAAACCGGACATCCGATTTGGATTCCGTCAGTTCTGCCAAGTCACTTTCATCTCCCCGGTCGTGTTGGAACGATCGGCACTGGCATCCGGCCGGTATTTCAAGTTTTAGAACCCCGGCCCCGACCTGGCAGTTCATTTGAACCAAGTGTATTTTAGAAATGAAGTTTGAGCGCCGAGCTCAAACCGGGCATCCGATTTGGATTCCGTCAGTTCTGACAAGTCACTTTCATCTCCCCGGTCGTGTTGGAATGATCGGCACGGACATCCGGCCGGTATTTCAAGTTTTAGACCCCCGGCCCCGACCTGGCAGTTCATTTGAACCAAGTGTATTTTAGAAATGAAGTTTGCGCGCCGAGCTCAAACCGGACATCCGATTTGGATTCCGTCAGTTCTGCCAAGTCACTTTCATCTCCCCGGTCGTGTTGGAATGATCGGCACGGGCATCCGGCCGGTATTTCAAGTTTTAGACCCCCGGCCCCGACCTGGCAGTTCATTTGAACCAAGTGTATTCAGGAAATGAACTTTGAGCGCCGAGCTCAAACCGGGCATCCGATTTGGATTCCGTCAGTTCTGACAAGTCACTCTCATCTCCCCGGTCGTGTTGGAACGATCGGCATGGGCATCCAGCCGGTATTTCAAGTTTTAGACCCCCGGCCTCGACCTGGCAGTTCATTTGAATTCCGTCAGTTTTAGAAATGAAGTTTGAGCGCCGAGCTCAAACCGGGCATCCGATTTGGATTCCGTCAGTTCTGCCAAGTCACTTTCATCTCCCCGGTCATGTTGGAACGATCGCCACGGCTATCCGACCGGTATTTTAAGTTTTAGACCCCCGGCCCCGACCTGGCAGTTCATTTGAACCAAGTGTATTTTAGAAATGAAGTTTGAGCGCCGAGCTCAAACCGGGCATCCGATTTGGATTCCGTCAGTTCTGCCAAGTCACTTTCATCTCCCCGGTCGTGTTGGAACGATCGACACGGCCATCCGGCTGGTATTTCAAGTTTTAGACCCCCGGCCCCGACCTGGCAGTTCATTTGAACCAAGTGTATTTTAGAAATGAACTTTGAGCGCCGAGCTCAAACCGGGCATCCGATTTGGATTCCGTCAGTTCTGACAAGTCACTTTCATCTCCCCGGTCATGTTGGAATGATCGGCACGGGCATCCGGCTGGTATTTCAAGTTTTAGAACCCCGGCCCCGACCTGGCAGTTCATTTGAACCAAGTGTATTTTAGAAATGAAGTTTGAGCGCCGAGCTCAAACCGGGCATCCGATTTGGATTCCGTCAGTTCTGACAAGTCACTTTCATCTCCCCGGTCGTGTTGGAATGATCGGCACGGGCATCCGGCCGGTATTTCACGTTTTAGACCCCCGGCCCCGACCTGGCAGTTCATTTGAACCAAGTGTATTTTAGAAATGAAGTTTGAGCGCCGAGCTCAAACCGGGCATCCGATTTAGATTCCGTCAGTTCTGACAAGTCACTTTCATCTCCCCGGTCGTGTTGGAATGATCGGCACGGCCATCTGGCCGGTATTTCAAGTTTTAGACCCCCGACCCCGACCTGGCAGTTCATTTGAACCAAGTGTATTTTAGAAATGAACTTTGAGCGCCGAGCTCAAACCGGGCATCCGATTTAGATTCCGTCAGTTCTGACAAGTCACTTTCATCTCCCCGGTCGTGTTGGAACGATCGGCATGGGCATCCGGCCGGTATTTCAAGTTTTAGACCCCCGGCCCCGACCTGGCAGTTCATTTGAACCAAGTGTATTTTAGAAATGAAGTTTGAGCGCCGAGCTCAAACCGGGCATCCGATTTGGATTCCGTCAGTTCTGACAAGTCACTTTCATCTCCCCGGTCGTGTTGGAATGATCGGCATGGGCATCCGGCCGGTATTTCAAGTTTTAGACCTTCGGCCCCGACCTGGCAGTTCATTTGAACCAAGTGTATTTTAGAAATTAAGTTTGAGCGCCGAGCTCAAACCGGGCATCCGATTTGGATTCCGTCAGTTCTGACAAGTCACTTTCATCTCCCCGGTCGTGTTGGAACGATCGGCATTAGCATCCGGCCGGTATTTCAAGTTTTAGACCCCCGGCCCCGACCTGGCAGTTCATTTGAACCAAGTGTATTTTAGAAATGAAGTTTGAGCGCCGAGCTCAAACCGGGCATCCGATTTGGATTCCGTCAGTTCTGACAAGTCACTTTCATCTCCCCGGTCGTGTTGGAATGATCGGCATGGGCATCCGGCCGGTATTTCAAGTTTTAGACCCCCAGCCCCGACCTGGCAGTTCATTTGAACCAAGTGTATTTTAGAAATGAAGTTTGAGCGCCGAGCTCAAACCGGGCATCCGATTTGGATTCCGTCAGTTATGACAAGTCACTTTCATCTCCCCGGTCGTGTTGGAATGATCGGCACGGGCATCCGGCCGGTATTTCAAGTTTTAGACCCCCGGCCCCGAACTGACAGTTCATTTGAACCAAGTGTATTTTAGAAATGAACTTTGAGCGTCGAGCTCAAACCGGGCATCCGATTTGGATTCCGTCAGTTCTGCCAAGTCACTTTCATCTCCCCGGTCGTGTTGGAACGATCGGCACAGCCATCCGGCCGATATTTCAAGTTTTAGACCCCCGGCCCCGACCTGGCAGTTCATTTGAACCAAGTGTATTTTAGAAATGAACTTTGAGCGCCGAGCTCAAACCGGGCATCCGATTTAGATTCCGTCAGTTCTGCCAAGTCACTTTCATCTCCTCGCTCGTGTTGGAATGATCGGCACGGTCATGCGTCCGGTATTTCAAGTTTTAGACCCCCGGCCCCGACCTGGCAGTTCATTTGAATCAAGTGTATTTTAGAAATAAACTTTGAGCGCCGAGCTCAAACCGGGCATCCGATTTGGATTCCGTCAGTTCTGCCAAGTCACTTTCATCTCCCCGGTCGTGTTGGAATGATCGGCACGGCCATCCGGCCGGTATTTCAAGTTTTAGACCCCCGGCCCCGACCTGGCAGTTCATTTGAACCAAGTGTATTTTAGAAATGAACTTTGAGCGCCGAGCTCAAACCGGGCATCCGATTTGGATTCCGTCAGTTCTGACAAGTCACTTTCATCTCCCCGGTCGTGTTGGAATGATCGGCATGGCCATCCGACCGGTATTTCAAGTTTTAGACCCCCGGCCCCCAAGTTTTCTCAATTCTTCTGAAGTAAATGAGTTTTAAAATTAATAATGAACATAATTGAGTAATTCCATCAAAATAAAAACATAGTAAACACTCACCTGTGCGGGCTGTGGTGTGGTGGTGGTTGATTTCTGAGGGACCATTTCGCTCTGGGAGAGGAGGCCACTAATTGCCTGTAAGAATACTGACACTTGGCTAGAGATCTCTTGCTGGAAATGCTGCTGCTGCCGCTGCATATCAGAAATCTGCGATCGGACCATGTCCATCATGTCGCTGGCAGAAGCGCTGGGGGCAACGGAAGGTATAGTGAAGGCACTGCCACTGGAAGAAGTATAGCTAGAACTCGCACACGCTGATGTCACTGCGCTTACGTCTAGGCTCTCCCCAAAACCATATAGTCGGCCTTTCTTCGGTACGCCAGCTGCTGCCACCCACTCCACCGGATCGAACTCCGGCTGCTGCGTGTCTCCCTCCCCGTACTTCTCTGTCACTGCTTTGCTATATGTTTCCTACAAATTGAATAAAATAACTAGTCAATTTCATATGAATTACATGCCGATTTAAATGAACGGTACAAGTTACATATGTAGATAAACTTACCGCTGCTGACTTAGCTGTGTCACTCATAAAATCATTAGTCCCCTTCTTTTTGTGTGTTCTGTCGAACACCTCGAGGAACGACGGAGGTCGATTAAGCTCCACAGCATGTTATACAATTCATAGTAAAAAAAAGTCAAATATTGGGATAAATTGTAAGAAGATAAATTGGTATATTACTTACCAATTTTTGTTTATGAGCCGCATAAGAGATGGACCCACTCGTATGCAAATTTGAACCTGGTTTTGACGTCCTGTTTGTTTTGGCTTTTTCGGACTTTTCTATCCACTTGGGGTCGGTAAAATGGTCACAAGATATCTCCCAATCCTCCTGCCTCATCCATAGAGGGCGATGCGCCTTCCACAATTGTCGGTCTTCACTCCCCCCACTCAATTTTTTAGCGTGTGCTCGGGCCTCATGTATTCTCCTCTTGTAACTTGAGAGCATAGTAGACTCCCAGGCACGACGACATCTCGCCGCGTCATGTCCACATGTGAATTGAAAAGACCGCTGTAAATCAATTGCTTTTCACACTTAGTATAAAGTTGTAAATTAACTTTGGGAAATACTTGAATTAAATGACGTAATTACTTACTAAGAACATGTTGTACAATGAATCGCGGACGGACATCGGAAAATCTCTGAAAGTGGAAGCTGCCCCGGGCACATGTGCCAACATGAGTTCGGTGGAATGATGGACAGCGCTGTGGGGTTCAAATTTCATACTGCAATTGTAAATGTCAAAATATTCATATTAGACAGTTGAGGGCTAATGAATGTAATATAACCTTATAGATTTACCCGGATACCCAACACGGGCGACGTCTATCATGGGTCGTGCCTCTCTCGTGACAACTGCCGACATCGTCAAGGGGCTGACTGGTGGGGGTGGGCCCTGTACAAGTGGGAGGTGGTGGGAGGGCACTGAGACCTGCAAGAATTTATTGTCATGTGGAGTGATACATATACTGTGAACATATAATTAAAATATACATACCTGCAGCGGGAGGTGGTGGGGGTGACGTATGCACAACAGGTGGGAGGCCACTGAGACCTGCAAGAATTTATTGTCATGTGGAGTGATACATATACTGCGAACATATAATTAAAATATACATACCTGCAGCGGGAGGTGGTGGGGGTGGCGTATGCACAACAGGTGGGAGGCCACTGAGACCTGCAAGAATTTATTGTCATGTGGAGTGATACATATACTACGAACATATAATTAAAATATACATACCTGCAGCGGGAGGTGGTGGGGGTGGCGTATGCACAACAGGTGGGAGGGCACTGAGACCTGCAAGAATTTATTATCATGTGGAGTGATACATATAATGCGAACATATAATTAAAATATACATACCTGCAGCGGGAGGTGGTGGGGGTGGCGTATGCACAACAGGTGGGAGGGCACTGAGACCTACAAGAATTTATTGTCATGTGGAGTGATACATATACTGCGAACATATAATTAAAATATACATACCTGCAGCGGGAGGTGGTGGGGGTGGCGTATGCACAACAGGTGGGAGGCCACTGAGACCTGCAAGAATTTATTGTCATGTGGAGTGATACATATAATGCGAACATATAATTAAAATATACATACCTGCAGCGGGAGGTGGTGGGGGTGGCCTATGCACAACAGGTGGGAGGCCACTGAGACCTGCAAGAATTTATTGTCATAAGTAGAACAAATATTGAAGAATTTAAATTAAAATATACATACATGATCCTCGAGTCTTTTTGTCACTGAGACCTGCAAGAATTTATTGTCATGTGGAGTGATACAAATATTGCGAACATATAATTAAAATATACATACCTGCAGCGGGAGGTGGTGGGAGTGGCGTATGCACAACAGGTGGGAGGCCACTGAGACCTGCAAGAACTTATTTTCATAAGTAGAACAAATGTTCAAGAATTTAAATTAAAATATACATACCTGTAGCGGGAGGTGGTGGCGTATGTACAATTGGTGGTGAGCCGACACTTGCACCTATAAATAAATTCTTTTAAGTTTGTAAATAATTAAAATATTTATATAGCTAACTTATTGATCAAATATACCTGTGTCTGAAGAAGATGGTAGCGAGGAGGTAGTAGTGCCCCTCTCACTGCTAGATCTCCTCCCACCCCTAGTACGACCTCCTCGCACCATTTCCTTATTAATAACAAAACAATTAATACATATTAATCCATAATTATATAAGGCTAGACAAATGTTATTTAAAATTATGCTTAAAAGTAAGAATCTTCTTACTAAATTATCAAAACATGCCTCCCTCATGTTGATATATCTAGCTCAACTTCATCATCTTCGTCATCCATAGTAGTCTCATGAGATTCAAAATCTTCGTCTTCATCTGATTCTTCCTCCCTCCCCTCTAACATCAACATTTAGCTCCGTCGGATCGACTTCTTCCACTCCATCTCGCGTACGTAATGACAGTGGCTCATCAGATTCGTCCATATTAAACCTAGAGGAACCGACAACGCCAACTTCGTCTGATTGATAATATTCAGCACGAGCAACCTCTGAGACATCTCCACTCATAGTTAACTCATAAGTGGGAAAGAGTTTTGAATTAACCCTGTAAACTGCCCACCAATCTCTATTCTTGGATGATGGATAGCTTGAATAGTACACTTGTTGGGCTTGTGCGGCTAAAATGAACGGTTCATAGGTCTTAAGTTTAAACCTATGCTTGACATTGACAATCCCATAATTTGTGTCATGTAGAACAGAATTAGGATCAAACCATTGACACTTAAATATGTATACATGATTGTCTTGTCCCAAATACTGAAGTTCTAAGACTTCTTCAAGAATACCATAGTAGTCTAATTTCATTTCATTGTATAAACTTCCCTTCACACATACGCCGATGTTCATCGTAGACTTATTTCGCCCATAATCCCTTGTATGAAATTTGTATCCATTCACAATATATCCCGGATAGGCACGTGTCTGGTTCGAGGGGGCATAACTTATCTGTTGTACTCTTTAATCAGTAATGAGACCTTGTTCAACCTATATTCAAATTAGAGTAGTTAAAATAATAACAATTACCTCAACATACGTAAATACAAACATATATATTCAGAGTTCACACTAACTCGATTTCTTAGCCATTTGGAAAAAAACTTCTCGCGTTCTTTTTCAATCTCCACATCCTGGATATTTGGACATTTTTCAGCTAATTCTGAATCAAATTGTCTGCAATATAAATGTAGCACCCCGTAAAAAAAATGATTAAAAAAATTTGATAAAGCCAATGTATAGACTTTGTGAAGTCAATGTTGTATAGACTTTGAGGAAGGCAATGTATAGACTTTGAGGAAGTGAATGTATAGACTTTGAGGAAGCCAATGTATAGACTTTGAGGAAGTGAATGTATAGACTTTCAGGAAGCCAATGTATAGACTTTGAGGATGTATAGATTTTGAGGAAGCCAATGTATAGACTTTGTGAAGTCAATGTTGTATAGACTTTGAGGAAGCCAATGTATAGACTTTGAGGAAGTGAATGTATAGACTTTGAGGAAGCCAATGTATAGACATTGAGGATGTATAGACTTTGAGGAAGCCAATGTATAGACTTTGTGAAGTCAATGTTGTATAGACTTTGAGGAAGCCAATGTATAGACTTTGAGGAAGTGAATGTATAGACTTTGAGGAAGCCAATGTATAGACATTGAGGATGTATAGACTTTGAGGAAGTCAATGTATAGACTTTGTGAAGTCAATGTTGTATAGACTTTGAGGAAGCCAATGTATAGACTTTGAGGAAGTGAATGTATAGACTTTGAGGAAGCCAATGTATAGACTTTGAGGATGTATAGACTTTGAGGAAGCCAATGTATAGACTTTGTGAAGTCAATGTTGTATAGACTTTGAGGAAGCCAATGTATAGACTTTGAGGAAGTGAGTGTATAGACTTTGAGGAAGCCAATATATAGACATTGAGGATGTATAGACTTTGAGGAAGCCAATGTATAGACTTTGTGAAGTCAATGTTGTATAGACTTTGAGGAAGCCAATGTATAGACTTTGAGGAAGTGAATGTATAGACTTTGAGGAAGCCAATGTATAGACTTTGAGGATGTATAGACTTTGAGGAAGCCAATGTATAGACTTTGTGAAGTTAATGTTGTATAGACTTTGAGGAAGCCAATGTATAGACTTTGAGGAAGTGAATGTATAGACTTTGAGGAAGCCAATGTATAGACTTTGAGGATGTATAGACTTTGAGGAAGCCAATGTATAGACTTTGTGAAGTCAATGTTGTATAGACTTTGAGGAAGCCAATGTATAGACTTTGAGGAAGTGAATGTATAGACTTTGAGGAAGCCAATGTATAGACATTGAGGATGTATAGACTTTGAGGAAGCCAATGTATAGACTTTGTGAAGTCAATGTTGTATAGACTTTGAGGAAGCCAATGTATAGACTTTGAGGAAGTGAATGTATAGACTTTGAGGAAGCCAATGTATAGACATTGAGGATGTATAGACTTTGAGGAAGCCAATGTATAGACTTTGTGAACTCAATGTTGTATAGAATTTGAGGAAGTCAATGTATAGACTTTGAGGAAGTGAATGTATAGACTTTGAGGAAGCCAATGTATAGACGTTGAGGAAGTGAATGTATAGACTTTGAGGAAGCCAATGTATAGACTTTGAGGATGTATAGACTTTGAGGAAGCCAATGTATAGACTTTGAGGAAGCCAATGTATAGACTTTGTGAAGTCAATGTTGTATAGACTTTGAGGATGTATAGACTTATGGAGTTGCTGGAAATGTGAATTATGATCTTACTCAACATAAGGTTCAATCTCGAGGCAATTCAAAAGAATATATATCTCAGCGGCGTGCAACTCTCTATCTTCGAGCGTGCGAGTCAAGCAACGTCCGAACGCATGTCCAGGATGTTTAAATATGGAGAGCCGATCGGACGATTCATCCACTCCCCCATCATCATTACGTGGAGGTCGAGTACGACGAGTTTGAATCTCTGGCTCAAAGTACATAGAACAGAAGTTTGAAATTTCTTCAAGAATGTATGCCTCAGCAATCAAACCCTCCACCTGTGCCTTGTTGCGAACTTTCATTTTTAATTCATGCATGCACCTATAACAATAAGTCAGATGGCAACAATATATAGCGGCTATGGACGACTTATAAGTTAACAAAAATTGTCACATACCTCTCAAATGGATACATCCATCGAAATTGTACTGGACCTCCGACGATAGCCTCATATGGCAAATGAACGACTAGGTGCTCCATCGAATCAAAGAATGCCGGAGGAAATATCTTCTCTAGCTTGCAAATGGTTGTGACAACTTCTTGTTCGATAGTTTGTACATCCCGAAGTTTGAGTTCAGATGCACATAAAATCTTGAAAAATTGACTCATCTCAGCTAGTGCTCCCCACATCTGCTTTGGCAACAAATCACGAAATGCAATGGGCAGTAGCCTCTCCATGAACACATGACAGTCGTGACTTTTCATACCATATATTTCCCCTCATTAACATTCACACAACGGGCTATGTTGGATGCATATCCATCTGGGAATCTCAGATGTTTCAACCACTGGCATACTTCCTTGATCTGTGTATCATGAAGCATATAAGTTGCTTTAGGCTGCACAGTTTTGCCATTGACACTTTGTAGTTCCAGTTCTGGACGTCTACAAAGCATCTTTAAATCCATACGTGCTTTGGCGTTGTCCTTTATTTTCCCTTTAACATTCATGATCGTATTTGATGTGACACGACCTTGGACTTAAGCAAGCAAGCACATTCGCAATCTAAATGGGCCAATTTGGGCCGCCGCTCTCTCGTCGCTCACCCAAGCCCGGGGTAACTTGGCGATGCCAAGTGGTGGATGTGGGGTTGGGCCCTTGCTGGTAGAGGGCCAGTAAGGCCAAGATTTGATTCCCAATGGATTTGGAAGCCCAATTCAACGATTCAACGGGGCCGACGAAGTGCCGAAGGCACCGGTTGCACTCTTCCCACGGTGATCACTCAAGACAACGGGACTTGAGGGTCGGGCTCTCACTCGCATAACCAGCGGAATTAAGAACTAATATTGAAAGACAAGCACTAAGTGGAGTGAAGGTTTGAGCACTTACTCGACCGGTTTGAAGAAACCGGTCCCGGTCGGAGACGAGGGCGAGCGGGGAGGCGAGTGGATCCCCACACGCCGCGGCGGTGTCGCTTGACCTGCCCAAACAAAGTACACCACTACACCTCTCGCAGGAGGGGGAACTTAGGGTGGGGGTTAATGACATTACATCAATACTACCTCCACGCAGGGAGGGGCCTTCAGCCGGCCAAGCGGGGTGGGGAAACCAAAGCAAAGAACGAGGAACAAGGGTAGACGCCGAATCTGCCTGCTGTCTATGAACCAGGACAGATGGTCGGTGTTGCTGTTGTAGATATTGTTCAGGAATTTTGCTGATGGCGACACTGGCAGCAAAATCTTCGTAACAGGAAGGGGAATGCCTCAGAATTTTTGTAATTTCTTCTGGAGTCGCTGCAGGTCGGGGCAGAAGCTTGAACAGGGCCTCTGTTTCTTAGACTAGCAGGGGCATGTCACCAACAGTAGGATGCAGAGGCTGTCCTGGCCGCTCCCGAACTCCAAATTTGATGCCGTCAGCGCCGTTAGAACCGTGGGTGAGTCCTCTTTGCAGAAAAAGAAACGGGGACGCCAGAAGAGAATGGAGACGATCTGTGGAGCCAGAAGAGTGAGGAGGTGTCGATGCAGACTGGGGAAGGCAGAGCCGCGCGACCGTGGAAGAAAATTGGTAACTTCTGTTCCCGGATGCTGAATGGGCTTCCGCTTCTTGATTCTGAAAGTAGACAGGCCGATGAAGAACTTTGAAGAAGGACTTGAGGACTGATTCCTTCAGGGCTGGTCGTGGCAGAGCTTCTAAGCCGGCTCAGGTCCTCAGCCGAGGCAGAACCGCGCAGCTGTGGGAGAATGGACCTCCTGGACGACTCGGAGATCGGAAGAAGACGAAACCACTTCGGTTGCGAAGGCGACTGGCAGACGCTTCCGACGATGGCTCTTGGGTCTTCAAACTCGTCCGGAGGAGGTCGTGGTGGCCGCTGCAAGTTGCTGGTCTGCTGTAGATCTTTAGTTGAGAGCTGTAGGTTGATGATGATGGGGGGGAATGGGGTATATGGGAGGGGAAATGGGGGTGGATGAGTGTGGGGAAAGCCCGGGCTGTGAGGGGGTCTAGGAGGGGGTGTTCTAAGGTGGGGGAAGGGAAGAATGGGGTCTGGAAGGGGGTCTAACAGGTGGTGGGAGGAGGAGCTACGAATTTGGGAAGGTGGGTGAGAGGAGAAGGTGAGGGGGGGCACAAGTGAGTGGAGGGAAGGGTGGATTTCAAATTTGAAATGGCATTGGAAGTTGTGGGGTTGTGTGGGGAAGGGGTTGATTGTGTTGGAATGGGGAAAGTGGTGTTGGAATGGTGAGGGATCTCCTTGGGACTAGGGGGGTGGAGTAATGGAGGCCATGGGGAAGTGGAGGGCTTTAATGATGGTAGGTGGGGGTTGAGGTGGTTGGGAAGGAGGAGAGAGAAGAAAATTCGAAATTGGGTGATGAGGAGAGAGAAAGTGGAGTGAAAAAGAGGGATTAAGAGAGGGAAGGGTGGGGAATCTCTCCCTAGGGTTTCTCACCCAAAAAATGTTGGAATCACTCCACTAAACTAAGCTTTGGACTCTCAAATGGCAATTTTTTCATTGATTGATTCATTACCTCCAAATGAAGGAAATGGGGCCCTATATATAGGAAACCCACATTTTACAATAAGACCCTGACAAAAGACTCATTGACAAATAACCGAAGGGGTAGGGGAGCTCATTGGGCCAAGCCCGAAGAAATGGGCCCAATTAGCACATTACACACTCTAATGACACTCAAACATAGGAAAATAAATGCAAGACCTAGGGACATGACTCAAATAAAATGCAAATTACATCAAATGACTCAAGTAAAATTACATAGGACTCAAAATTAAATGACTAAACCATGCCGGATGCAACCGGGGCGAGGAGACGAGCTGTGAAGGTGGGCATGGGAGGTGATGTCCCCATCATACTCCCGGGGTGCGGAGAACTCGACTCTGTCGAGTAAGTGTCCTTCCCTCCTTGGAGGGTGTAGAAGTGGTACTGCCCTCAAGCCTTCCGAACGAGACCGATCCATCCACCTGCCGAGATAGCGCTCGTATACCTTGCTCCGAGTGGTAGTGACTTGTTCATCCAATATTTGTTCAATTTGTTCACGCTGGGCTCTCTTGGCTGGTGGTCTCTCCTCACGGGTGGGTGCTCTCTCAAGGGAAGACGTAGGCTCAATCTCCTCACTAGGTACCACCGTGGGTCCCTTATATGACACTAGGTCGGCAACATTGAATGTGGGACTTATTCCATACTCCTCGGGGAGATCTAACTCATAGGCATTTGCACCAATGCGCCTCAGGACCTGGAAGGGACCAGCCCCACGTGGCCTCAATTTGGAGATGGCTCCCGGGGAGAGCCTCTCAGTCCTTACCATCACAAAGTTACCCTCATGGAAGTCTTGGTGACGCCGATGAGAGTCGGCCCGCCTCTTATAAGCCTCATTCTTTTTGCTTATGTGCTTGCAAAGGCTTTCATGAATTTCGTGAATGTTGACATTCTAGGGGTGATGGGTGGACCTGGGCAACCAAAAGTAGACCGATCATGCTTTGATGCCAAGAAGACTTTGATGGATTTTGGAGGGCCGGGTTAACCATATGTGGACTTATCATGCAATGTTGTCATGTAGACTTTGGTGGGCCTGGGTGGGCCGGGGCACCCGTAGGTGAACCTATCATGCAAAGTGGTGATGAATGTGGGAGGGCCCGGACATCCGTAGATGCTTTTGACATGCTTACGACCCATGATGAATGAAGGAGGACCATGACATCCGAATGTGGCCCACTCATGCTTTCTACTAGACATATGGGTGATATGAATGAATGGACCCAACATAGTGTTCATGCCAAAGGGGGTGGAAAGCCTAGACACATGCATAATTTTCCCAAAAGTGACTTCCATGTGTATAGGTGTGGGACAACCTTTGAACTCCCATTGGAAAGGATCGAATGGATCTAAGAAGGTGGTCATCATGGGGTGGGGCACCACCTTATTACCTAGGGATATATGGTCCAAGGTTATGGCTCCCAAGGTGCAACCCGGGTCATGGATGAGGTGGGTTTGGCCCAATATGGTGGGTGAGGGTAGGAAAGGGTGGGTGGTTGGTAAGATGGTTGGGTCATATGAGTCCCTTGACTCCCATTGGAAGGGATCATATGGATCATAAAATAGGTCACTTAGGGGGAGGAACTCCATGTCCTCAAGATCCTTAAAAGGTGCTAAGTCATCCTTCCCTATGATAGTTGGGCCAATGTTCTTGACAAGTGGGTCGGCCATGAGTGGAGGGCTTGGCTTTCTACCCGAGATAAGAAGCTCTAATCGAGGAGAAGGTTGGGCTCATCCGGTGTAGGGAGGAATAGAAGGAGGTCGCTAGTGTAGCAACCATTGGTGCAAACCGAGGTGATAGACCCTATGCATAGGTGTAGGAGGCTAAGGCTCCTAGGTTGTTCGGCCATAGGGGTCAACATGCTAGTGAACTCAATTTGCCATGCTAAGCCCCTAAGAAAATCCTCTAAGGTCTCCACTTGATAGGATGCTTGGATTGTGGTGTGATAGGAGAAGAGGGGCACTAGGGGAAAATTTTGTTCTATGGGAGGGCAAACATGGGTCGAGGTCTCTCTAATTAGGCTCTCCCTTAGCCACCTAACAAGGGACTCTTCTAAGATGAATTCAGCCTTATCTAGAGGGGGTGGTGTAGGGTGAAGATCCTTGTGCGAGGCTTCCTCTTCAATTGGGACATGGGAGCTCTCTATGGAGGGGATAGGTTCCCGAGGGATATTTGTCTTCATGTGGCAAAGCGGGTGGACTACTTCTTCCAAAACTAATGGAGTGGAAGGTTCTTTGATGGTGGGGTGATGATGGCCGGAGTATGGTGCACCCGGGGTGGTGAACAAGGGTGGGATTCCCGCGGGTGGGAGAATAAAAGGTTGTTGAATTTAAAGGTTCCCGAAAGGTGTGGCGGATGCACTAGGCAAGTCCGACGTGTTGGGTCGATGTCGGCATTCCTTTCATCTAACCATTTCTTACCTAGGATTATACATGGACCCGCCAATGTTCCCTTTTGACACCAAGCCCCATCCAAATACTTAGTCTTCCCGAACCATTTATGGAATTCAACGAAGACTAGGTCTCCGTTGTGCACAATTTGTCCAGTCGTAGAGAGGGTGGCTACAATTTCGGGGGATACCCAATTATCTTCTTCCATGTCGATGAAGTCAATTTCTGTGGGGCTCCCATTAGGTAGGTATGCTTGGGATATGATGGGAATTGGGGCCTTTTGGTCGGTAGACTCAATGACAATGGGAGGTGGATAATGCATAGAACGATCCGATGAGAACTCTAATGCAAGCGTGCCCATGGACTTGACTTGTGAGAACAAATCAAAGACTTGCTCTGATACCACTTGATGTGACACGACCTTGGACTTAAGCAAGCAAGCACATTCGGAATCTAAATGGGCCAATTTGGGCCGCCGCTCTCTCGTCGCTCACCCAAGCCCGGGGTAACTTGGCGATACCAAGTGGAGGATGTGGAGTTGGGCCCTTGCTGGTTGAGGGCCAGCAAGGCCAAGATTTGATTCCCAATGGATTTGGAAGCCCAATTCAACGGGGCCGACGAAGTGCCGAAGGCACCGGTTGCACTCTTCCCACGGTGATCACTCAAGACAACGGGACTTGAGGATCGGGCTCTCACTCGCATAACCAGCGGAATTAAGAACTAATATTGAAAGACAAGCACTAAGTGGAGTGAAGGTTTGAGCACTTACTCGACCGGTTTGAAGAAACCGGTCCCGGTCGGAGACGAGGGCGAGCGGGGAGGCGAGTGGATCCCCACACGCCGCGGCGGTGTCGCTTGACCTGCCCAAACAAAGTACACCACTACACCTCTCGCAGGAGGGGGAACTTGGGGTGGGGGTTAATGATATTACATCAATACTACCTCCACGCAGGGAGGGGCCTTCAGCCGGCCAAGCGGGGTGGGGAAACCAAAGCAAAGAACGAGGAACAAGGGTGGACGCCGAATCTGCCTGCTATCTACGAACCAGGACAGAGGGTCGGTGTTGCTGTTGTAGATCTTGCTCAGGAATTTTTATGATGGCGACACTGGCAGTGAAATCTTCGTAACAGGAAGGGGAATGCCTCAGAATTTTTGTAATTTCTTCTGGAGTCGCTGCAGGTCGGGGCAGAAGCTTGAACAGGGCCTCTGTTTCTCGGACTAGCAGGGGCAGGTCACCAACAGTAGGATGCAGAGGCTGTCCTGGCCGCTCCCGAACTCCAAATTTGATGCCGTCAGCGCCGTTAGAACCGTGGGTGAGTCCTCTTTGCAGCAAAAGAAACGGGGATGCCAGAAGAGAACGGAGACGATCTGTGGAGCCAGAAGAGTGAGGAGGTGTCGATGCAGACTGGGGAAGGCAGAGCCGCGCGACCGTGGAAGAAAATTGGTAACTTCTGTTCCCGGATGCTGAATGGGCTTCCGCTTCTTGATTCTGAAAGTAGACAGGCCGATGAAGAACTTTGAAGAAGGACTTGAGGACTGATTCCTTCGGGGCTGGTCGTGGCAGAGCTTCTAAGCCGGCTCAGGTCCTCAGCCGAGGCAGAACCGCGCAGCTGTGGGAGAATGGACCTCCTGGACGACTCGGAGATCGGAAGAAGACGAAACCACTTCGGTTGCGAAGGCGACTGGCAGACGCTTCCGACGATGGCTCTTGGGTCTTCAAACTCATCCGGAGGAGGTCGTGGTGGCCGCTGCAAGTTGCTGGTCTGCTGTAGATCTTCAGTTGAGAGCTGTAGGTTGATGATGATGGGGGGGAATGGGGTATATGGGAGGGGAAATGGGGGTGGATGAGTGTGGGGAAAGCCCGGGCTGTGAGGGGGTCTAGGAGGGGGTGTTCTAAGGTGGGGGAAGGGAAGAATGGGGTCTGGAAGGGGGTCTAACAGGTGGTGGGAGGAGGAGCTACGAATTTGGGAAGGTGGGTGAGAGGAGAAGGTGAGGGGGGGCACAAGTGAGTGGAGGGAAGGGTGGATTTCAAATTTGAAATGGCATTGGAAGTTGTGGGGTTGTGTGGGGAAGGGGTTGATTGTGTTGGAATGGGGAAAGTGGTGTTGGAATGGTGAGGGATCTCCTTGGGACTAGGGGGTGGAGTAATGGAGGCCATGGGGAAGTGGAGGGCTTTAATGATGGTAGGTGGGGGTTGAGGTGGTTGGGAAGGGAGGAGAGAGAAGAAAATTCGAAATTGGGTGATGAGGAGAGAGAAAGTGGAGTGAAAAAGAGGGATTAAGAGAGGGAAGGGTGGGGAATCTCTCCCCTAGGGTTTCTCACCCAAAAAATGTTGGAATCACTCCACTAAACTAAGCTTTGGACTCTCAAATGGCAATTTTTTCATTGATTGATTCATTACCTCCAAATGAAGGAAATGGGGCCCTATATATAGGAAACCCACATTTTACAATAAGACCCTGACAAAAGACTCATTGACAAATAACCGAAGGGGTAGGGGAGCTCATTAGGTCAAGCCCGAAGAAATGGGACCAATTAGCACATTACACACTCTAATGACACTCAAACATACGAAAATAAATGCAAGACCTAGGGACATGACTCAAATAAAATGCAAATTACATCAAATGACTCAAGTAAAATTACATAGGACTCAAAATTAAATGACTAAACCATGCCGGATGCAACCGGGGCGAGGAGACGAGCTGTGAAGGTGGGCATGGGAGGTGATGTCCCCATCAGTATTGAACACATTATCAAAAAAATTCTTCTCGGTATGCATGACATCCAGATTGTGTCGTACAAGAAGAGTTGACCAATAAGGTAATTCCCAAAAAATACTTTTCTTGACCCAGTTGTGATCCTTTCCAAAATTAGGGAGTTGCCATGTGCTACCAGACAATTGAACTACATCTAGTAAATTGTGCACCCGTGACGCCATATGTAGACCCAACACCCGTTGCAAGTCAGCTTCATCCATTTCAACAATATTTTTTTTAAACGAGTCTTTTTACCTTCGAAAAGGATGGCCACTTGGTAGCAACCGCTGATGGCAATCAAACCAGCAGCTTTTCCCCCCATGTTTCAATACAAATGATTTGGTATCTTCCATACAGTAAGGACATGCTAGCCTCCCATGTGTGCTCCAACCAGATAGCATTCCATATGCAGGGAAGTCACTTATTGTCCACATCAGTGCAGCCTTCATAATAAAATTTTTCTTCCTATATGCATCATAAGTAACAACTCCATCAGTCCATACAAATTTGAGCTCATCAATCAACGGCCTGAGATATATGTCCAAATTTTTTCCGAGACTTTTTGGACCAGGAATTACTAGGGACAAAAACAGATTTTCTCGCTTCATGCACATGTGCGGCGGAAGGTTGTACGGTGTCATGAACACTGGCCAACAAGAATAAGCTGCCACTGAACCACCGAATGGATTAAAGCCATCTGTGCATAAACCCAATCGAACATTACGTGACTCCCTTGAAAAGACAAGATGAGTACGACTAAAGTGAGTCCAAACTTCACCATCGGCAGGATGACTGATTATATCATCGGCACGACGTACTCTTTCGGTGCGCCATGTCATATGCCGAGCCGTCTTTGAGGACATATACAGTCGCTGCAGTCTAGGCACAAGAGGGAAGTATCGCAACGCCTTGTAAGGTACATCTTTTGCCTTTGAATTGACCCCCCCCTTAGGTTTGAATCTGTCATGGCCACAAATGGAACATGATATCTTATCTGCATCATCTTTATAATATAACATACAATGATTCGGACATGCATCTATTTTCACATATCCAAGTCCAAAGTCATTGACCATCTTTTTTGCACGGTAAAAAGTTTCTGGTAACTTCTCGTCTCGAGGCAACATACTCTTGATCAAGAGGAGGAGACGGTCAAAATAAGTCTCACTGATGTGAAATTCAGATTTCAAGTTCAACAACTGTGACACTGCAGACAATCGTGTGCGATTTTCACAACCATCCCACAGCGGCTCATCAGCATCCCTAAGTAGTTCATAAAATCTTCCGGCTGTCTTATTCGGCGCTTCATCGTGAATATTAAAACTAGGACCAGCAGCATCTACAACCATATCCACGTACCCACTTGTGCCTGCAATATTGTCGGGCTCATACATCAAGAATTGCTCACCATGACACGTCCAATTCGTATAACCATCCACGAACCCTTTCGTGTACAAATGATGTTGCACATCCCATGTTGAACACCACCTCAAGTTTCTACAACTTGAACAAGGGCATCGAATGTGACCGTCGCGATCTATTGCTGCATTTGGATTCCTCAATACAAATTGAATGAAACTCTCAACCCCAAGCTTAAAGTCATCTGACACCACCCGGTCAACTATTCTACGATACATCCATGAACGATCTGTCGACATTTTGCCTGCACCCAATAAATGACAATACACATCCTAACTTTCAAATCATTACTCATAATATTACACCCGACCCTTTCCTCACATCGTTCATCATAGACCATTTGCAGTTGGAAGAGGAATATTGATTAGATTATCACTTTTTAACCCATCCATGAAGGTTTGATCGCACAATCACTTACTATATGTGCTGCACGATTTGCTAAAAATTTCGGCAACATCTCCCCACACTTCTCTGATATACCAAATATATTTATTGATTTTGAAATTTTCTTAAACACTTACAAGTAAGTGGTTAAGAAAACACTCAAAATCAATAATGGTATATCAGAGAAGAGTGAGGAGACGCAACCGAAATTCTCAACAAACCATACAAACATATATAGTAAATGATTGCCTAAGTGCGATCAAACATTCACAGACTGTCCAAACGGGACAATTCAAGACTTTGAGGTAGATATATACATTCTCATAAACAAATGAGAACATACACATCAATCCCAAAGTCTTGAACGGGAAGGCACATTGACACGGTTTTAACGCGCTCTCCTGAGGTGCGTGTAATGTTAGGTCGCACCCACGCACCTCAACTCACAGGGAATATCCCATGCATTTATATAACATAAAATTAAATAACAACGCAATAATCATTATGCACATATCAAATTAAATAACACCCAAATTATAAAATTTTTCAAATGAAGAACAACGAAGCTAAACAATCTACATTTCTAGTCAAATTAACATCAAATTTCTATTACAATCAGATTTAAAAATATATTTACATGCAATTAAATTCCACATAATTTTAAAGCACAAAACGAAATTTTTGGGTATTTACCTATTGCTATAGAGAATTCTGATTTCTTTGCATTTATCCACATCTTTGTATATATGTACTACTTAAGATATGTGGTCATTCCATTTCTCTATATCTTCTTATCATCATAAGACAAGGTTCAATTGGGTGGGTGGGTTCTCTTATAAAGAACAAGCCCCAGGGGAGGGGGAGGGGGGCTGTTTAGAACTAGACCAATGTGTTGTGTTCAGTATTTGGATGATGTCTAATTATGACTAAAAAAATAACAATCTAATCTTGTGTGTGCAACTTAGACAAATATGTCAAAGTCAGGATGTATAAAGTCTCCTAAGTAATTTACAAAGTGTTTGATTCCTAGGATATCTAGTTGACCAGAAGAAGGGGGGTGACTTTAATCTTGTTTTATCTCCCGAGGAGAAGAAGGGGGGCACTATGGGCTATATCAATTCCATGACTGATTTCCAGGTCTTCGTTGCTCTCCCAAGTACCGAAACACAAAGTTCTATCATCTTCAAGTGAAACAAAGGAGAGCTAGAATGACCATTGACAAAATCAAAACTGACAATGGAGATTGGTGTGATAAGGAGTCTCTGCTGAAGGACAACTGCTTATTTTAAATCCACAAGGGGTGTCCGATAGGGTGACCCCTTGGCCCCAGCTTTGTTTATCATTACTGAAGAAGCTTTAGGCACAGGCATTACCAGCCTTTTTAGCAGTGGGAAGGTTTAACACTTTCATGTGTCTCGTGGTAGTATGCAAATATCTCACTTACTGTATGCCGATGACACATTGGTGTTTTCTAATGGTTCATCCAAGAACGTCAGATGTCTGTTGGCTTTCATAAAAGACTATGAGGATTCTCCTGATCAGAAAGTTAACAGCAATAAAAGCAGCTTTATAGTTTCCCATAAAGCTTCTCTTGTTGTTATCAGAAGAATTGTAGACATAACAGGTTTCGTTTACAAATGTGTTCTCCATATTAATTAATGACTGGCCGGATAAGAGATTTTGGTGCCCCAATAGCATCGGTTTATTTTCTGTTGCCTCCTTTCATAGGACTCTTGGTTCAGCATCCATGTGTTCTTTTTCCTTGAAGATATGAGATTCCTTTATTCCATCAAATACTTCTCTCTTCTTATGGAGGGTCTACCATTCGGCGGTGCCAACTGATAATCAGATCAGGTGCGGTGTTTGCATATGCTCTATGTGTCTCTACTATCGAATGCCCCATGCTGAAACAAAGGACCATTTGTTCCTTTCTAGTGACCTTGCTAGATCATCTTGGTCTTTGATCGCCGCTATCTCTAATCTAAATCCCGCTGATTACACTTTTGTGTGCTACTTCCTGTCTGGCTTTTTTTGCACTGTTAGTGACACTTCGTTTACCCGGGATGGTGAGTAAGCATATACCTCACAAGGGTTAGATAGGGTCATGATATTGTTGTAGTGTTCTACTCGTCGCGAGTCATGACCCCCTCCCAGACCTCCTACTGGCCCCTCCCCCCCACCGGAGCCCCCCTCCTGCTGGCACCTCCCCCTCTCCCCTCCCCACCACCCACCGCACCCCCCTCCCCCCAGCGACCACCTCTTGCTGCTCCTCCCCCTCCCCCCCATCCACCGAAATCCCCCTATTGCTAGCCCCTCCCCCCCACCCAGTGCACCTCCCACCCCCCAGCGACCCCCTCCCTGTTGGCCTCCCGGACGCGGGAGCTAGCTAGGGTGGGTGACGGTCTCCCGGACGCAAAGGCACGGTGAGAGGGTCGTGCGTGTATTAGGGAAAAGAAATTTTTTCCCACGGATTTGAGACAGAAATTCTTCCGTTACAAATTTCATACGGTAATTCTGACCATCTATGATATGTCGTCTGTATTTAAGACTAAATGCAGACGATATATTGTTCGTTGTAAATAACGTTGGAATTTCAGACGGATATTCTGATCGACATAATCCGTCTGAAATGCAGACGGATATTCTGACGGAAATCACAAGCAGAATTTTTTGAGTATTTACCTATTGCTATAAGTCGACTATTGTTGTGGGCGCACTAATTTTTTTTTAAAAAATTATTCCTTTATTTACAAGTAGATGCATTCAGAAACAAATTTCTATATTTATGTATATGGGAACCTTCTCCGAACTTAGCCATACGCCAATGGGACCTCTAAGTTCATGCACTAAGTTTGCATTTCTAATTTCTTGTATGCAGAACGAAACCCCTTTGGGCTTATTCATGGCAAAGTATGCTTGAACTCAGGCATGTAGAATGAAATTCTTGAATTCATGCACGTGAGATGACGTTTACACTGTCTGAACTTGAGTTCCCAGTTTTCCCATTTTCAGAACTAAACCTACCTTTATGGTTGCAATTCGTGCATTCAGTTTGGAATAAGCATGGCACAATAATGTTATATGATGCTGGTTATGTGGGTTCTAAGTATACATGGCACAATAATCAACAAGGCAAGAAGGGGATTTGGGCTACATTAGATAGGGTTCTCATTTATACTAATTAGCTGAATTTGTACCCAATCACGGTGCAACACTTATCTAGAGAGGCCTCAGATCACGCGCCTCTACTTATTAAATTGATGTTTCCCAACAAATTTAAGAGTAAATTTTACTTTCAGCAAATGTGGACTAGCCATGAGCTTTTTCTTAAGGTTGTTGATCAATATTGGAGAACCATCCCTATTGCTTCATCTGCTATCACTACTTTTTGTCTTAAACTTAAATCCTTAAGATACATGCTCCGAGAATGGATTGGCTAGCTGCTAAGGACCAAATTCTAAAACACAACAGATTCTTCAAAGCCCCTAGGCTATTTTCATTCTGGAAAGATACATGGCTTGGTGATAAACCCCTCAGTGACCTTATTTTACCCAGTCAATGGAGGCTCATCGAGGACAAAAATATCACCATTCAAGATTTGAGTAATACTCTCAATCCAAATTGGAATGTTATTCGGCATGTTCTTCCACAAAACATTGCTCGGGCAGCCACATTTTACATCAACAAAGATCCTTTGCCCAATGATACAAGGGTATGGTCTCTCACTGCAACAAGAGATTTTACTATCAGCTCATGGAGGAAGCACTTGACTGTAGCTGATCAATCCTTTCCATACTCTCTCATTTGGTCTACCTTCATTCCCCCCAAAGTTTCTCTATTCCTGTGGAAGCTCATCCATAGAATTTTACCCACTGATAGAAGAGTCCAGCAGAGTGGAATATCTTTGTGTTCTAAATACTTATGATGTCCAAATGCTCAGATTGAGTCAACCACTCACCTTCTCTTGCATAGCAAGCTGTCAACTGCCACTTGGGCTCTGCATAAACCATGCATTCATATTGATCCCCCTCATGATGGCTGCCAACGTCATCTTACTGGACCCCCCCTCCAGTCTCTTCCCACTAACCCCCCCCACCCGCCGGAGTGGCTCGCGTGATCTTGCACCCCCACCCTTCGACCAACAGTCCTCCCAACCCCTCCCTACCCCCTTTCTCCCTCTAGCAATATTCAGGCGAGCTCGCGGCCCCACACCCTCCCAGCCAGCAGTCCCCACCGCGGACCCCTTGTAGCATCTCTCCCTGAACCTCCCACTCCCAGAGTAGCCCCCCTGGACCAACCTGAACTCTCCTCCCCCGGACCCCCCACCCTCCCAGAGATGAGCCCCCACCCAAGACCCCCTGTCGGATCCCCCCTCTCTGAACCACCCCACTCGCAGAGTAACCCCCCATCAGACCTGCCGCAATCGAACCCTCCTCCCCCAGACTCCCCCCCCACTGGAACCCCCCACCCTGCCAGCCAGTGGCCCCCACCCCGGACCCCACGTCAGAGACCCCCTCCCTGAAATCCCCAGTCCCAGACAGCCCCTCACCCACCGGAACCCTCCTCCGGACCCCCCATTGGAACCCCCAACCCTCCTAACCCGTAGCCCCCACCCAGGACTCCCTGCTGGATCCCCCTGCATGCCTGAACCGCCCTCTGCCAGAGCACCCCCGGCCCCCTCCGAGCCTGACCCTCCTCCCCCAAAATAGTTGTTGGAAGCCCTCCCCCTCCCAGACCAACCTCCCCCTCTCAGATCGGCTAGAACCCCCGCCCTCCCTGATGATCCCCAAGCTTTAAAAAAAAAGGAACAACAAATGCAGCAATGGCAATGGAGGAGGCGCGGCAGGTAGGGAGAGTTTTACAGAGAGAGGGTGAGGGAGGGGACTTACCAGACCGGAGAGGATGGCGACAACGCGCCACCGATGGTGACGACGAGGACGGGTTTGACGGCAACGACGAGGACGGCTTCGACGGCAACGGTGAGGGCGGCTCTGCGGGGACGACGATGATGAGGAAGGCTTCGACGGCGACTGCGAGGGCGGCTCTGGCGGCGATGATGACGACAAGGAAGGCTTCGATGGCGACGGCGGCTCTAGCCGCGACGGCGACTACGGCACCAGTGGACCTCTCCTCGGCAAGGAGATAGTGGAAAGAGAGTGAGAGGGAGAGTGGGAGTGAGACGGAGATCGCGGGGGAAGGGGGGAAGAAGGGGGAAAGCTCGATCCGTCGCGGGGGAAGGGGGGAAGAAGGGGGAAAATTTCACTAGAGGTAATAAATATTTGTAACGGATTTCAGACGAATTATTTCCGTCTGAATATCCGTCCCAAATAACGACGGATATAAAGACGGAATATATTCCGTCTCTAATTATAGACGGATATTCAGAGGGAATATAGTATGTCTTTAATAACAACGGAATTTGTAACGGAAACTAATCCGTCACAAATACAGACGGATTTTAAGACGGAAAAATTTCCATCTGAAATATCCGTCTGAAATCCCACTTTTTCTGGTAGTGTATGATTGCCCAAGAGAGGAAGGAAGAGGATTGGAGGTGGACTTCCATCTCTCACACTTATGTCAAGTGTGGAAACAAGAGTGGAAAGGTGATCATTGATGGAGGAATTTACCTCAATGTGGTCTCTAAGGGTGCTATTGCGCCATTTGGGTTGCACCCTGAATCACATCCTCATTCGTATAAGGTATAAGGTGGCTTGGGTTGATCATACCACCGTTCCTATCACCCAGAGGTGTTTGGTCCCCCTGTAGTTTGGTAGCTACTAGGATAGTGTCTCGTGTGATGTCCTGGAGATGGATGTAGCTCATGTGTTCCTAGGGAGGCCTTGGATTTATGATCACGATGTTATACATCATAAGAGATCTAACACTTATGCCTTCATGCATGATGGGAAGAAAATAAAACTGACTCCTATAGAACCCTAGTAATTGAAGGGTCCTACAGGATTTGATTCTCATTCCACGTCCTTTTCCCCCGTTGAGAGCACCAACCCCTTCACATTATTTCCCATAGAGAGTTTGAAACAGAAGTGGAGGAGTCTACTAAAATGTCTGCTCTGGTAATCAAGGAGGGGAAATACGATGGGGACATCGAGGCAAGACCGTCCGCATTTTGTTTGCATTTATGTCCTTTCATATTTCTATGTATACCCTTGTGTTATATGGGTACGCAATTGTAAGTCTTAGTGGGTTTATATGTAAAATTCCCATGGGCCCAAGCAAGGGGACCCCCAGCCCTTTCCCATTGGTCCACCTAGACCATGTGGGGCTGGTCAACCATCCTAGGTGGCCTTCTAGAAGAGTTGAATGTCAATTGCCACATGGGTAGACAAATGGGTAAGAAATTCCATGGTAGGCTACCTACCATTTCAAACTTGCCCCCTTGTCTCCCCTTGGTCAATAGGCCACCGCCCCCCCCCCCCTTGTATTTTTTATTTAATTTTTATGTGTGTTGGTCACACTTGATCCCAACCATCTAATCCCCTCCCCTAGATCTAATGGTGTAGATTAGGTTTGATGTAAGGTATATAAAAGGTTGTATTTTCCATTTGTTAGCATTAATGAAGAGAAAATTGTTGAAAATTCAAGAGTGATTCTTGAGCCCCTCTCTCTTCCCCTGGTGTTCATCTCCTCCAACCTCAAATTCTAGAGTGGTTCTATCTTCAATCCCCTCCCCTCTATCTCCGGTGATCATCTGTGCCGCCGCCGCCACCGTTCGTGCCGCCTTCGAGCCGCCGCAGATCTAATGGTGTAGATTAGGTTTGATGTAAGGCATATAAAAGGTTGTATTTTCCATTTGTTAGCATTAATGAAGAGAAAATTGTTAGAAATTCAAGAGTGATTCTTGAGCCCCTCTCCCTTCCCCTGGTGTTCATCTCCTCCAACCTCAAATTCTATAGTGGTTCTATCTTCAATCCCCTCCCCTCTATCTCCGGTGATCATCTGTGCCGCCGCCGTTCGTGCCGCCTTCGAGCCGCCGCGGAGCCATCTTCAAGGTTCTGTCCTGCTGGACAGAGGTGTAGTCCACGAATTCCTGTTCTCCACCACGTGAAGATCTCAAGCTACAATTTTGAGGGTGTGTTCTTACCTTGAATCCCCACCTCCACCTAAATTTTCACGTCCAAACTCCTTCATTTAGTAATTTTCCATTTTCATTCATCTTTCACTCCCAGATCTATCTTGTCTCTGTCTACAGTGACAGCAGCTCTGAGTTTCCCATCTCCGACCACCATTTTGATTTTTCTAAACCCTCCCAATTTTACTGGGAGTTCTGTCCATCAACCTCTCACTCCATGAATGTTCTTAATTTTTGATCAGCCTTCTATCCATTTTAAATCGTGTCCTTCTTCAGCTACAGTATTGTCAGCCAGATTCCAGATCCGACCACCTTCCAGTAAACAAATCATATCAATTCGTAGCCTCCACCAAATCCAGATCCAAAAATATGCCCATTTTCCTGGTATAATTTCCTACAACATTGATGAAGAGCCCCGGAGCTGAGTCGGAAGTCTACTAAACGGTCAATGGCAGTTCTCAGACAACTCACCTGCAGATCTGAGATTTCGAGTACTGTACAATAGGAACTTGAAAATTCATTAAAGCTAAGATCCGTGCAGATCCAGGTCTGATCTCTAGGCGTAGGTTGAAGTATTTGAAGAGAGCTTTCCAACGGCGCTAGTTTCGTGTCGATCCGACATCGGGGCTGATCGCAACGTCCATTCTCGCCGGAGCACGCGCTGAAAACCAGAAGCTGCAGATCCGTGGCCGGTTATTCCGACCGGTGTCGAACGGAACCACCCGGCCTCCGGCCGACGAACCAGCGTGTCGCCAGCCCAGGGAACGCTTCCCCAAGCGTCTCCACTACAGCGGTGCCATCGGGTCCCACACGGGCCCTCCGGACAGCACGTGGGCCCCACCATCACTAGTTCGGGTGTTGCCGAATCAACGCGAAAAGCCGCCCGTCAACCCGAATTCGGTCCTCCCGGGCCCCATTGTGTAGCCCTTTACCTCCCTGCGTGGAGTGGGCAGCGAGTTGTATTGCTGTAATACTGTGTATTATTGTCCCGAGAGTACGAGTTTCGGCCGGGTCCGTCTTCCCCACGCCGAGTGCGTGGAGGTATCGTTTTCGCTCCCTTCTCGGCATTTTACTTCATATATATTTGTTTATGCCGCTGCTAGAGAGCATGTTCTAGGATCGTAGCTCGCTTTATATTTATATCACCGCTGCTGCGAGAGAGAGCGTTACCGTCCCGTGACCCGATCCGGGCACGAAAGTGTGAATTGATCACCCTAGCTCTAGCCGGTTTCTCAACCGTGCACGTCCGACGCTTCCCTCGCTAAGGGACGATCGCGAGCTTGTCGTGTCTGTGTCTCGTCCCGCATCAAAATAATCTCAGGAGGAGGATGCGATTGAGATTTCTGAGGAGGTTCAATAGGTGCTCACTGAGTTTAGTGACGTCACCCTTGATGAGCTACCTCCTATGAGGGATGTCCAGCTTGCCATAGACTTAGCCCCTGGTGCACTATGACTAAGTCTGCATATGACAATTTTGTCAATCGGTCCACAGGTCAGAGTCCCTCCATGGTTGTCACCTTAAGATGTCATTACATTTGGTCTCTCCCCCTACTGAGTCTCGTCCATCATAGTCAATAGAGTCATTTGGACAGTCCATTCATCGGTTGCATGCAGACATTCATGAAAAATTAAATTTAAGCAACATGCATTATAAATCAACTGCAGATATTCACCATCGATATCAGGAGTTCTATGAGAGAGATATGGTGATGGCGAGAGTGGGGTCTAAGAGATTCCCTAGGGGTGGGCAGAGGGAGTTACTTCCACGGAGTTCAGGTCAAGATAAAATAGTGAGATAAGTGGGGATTAATGCATATGAGCTTGATCTTCTTTCAGACTGGGGAATCAATCCAGTATTTTATGTGGAGGATTTGGTGTCTTCCTAGGAGTCCATAGTTCTTTCTTCTAACCTTGACCACTAGCCTTCCACAGACATTGTTGGTTCTCCATTGCATCCCTATTCACCTACAGCTTTTGAGACACTATCCACTCCACTCGAGATACCTCTTGCACCTACACAACATGATCAGATTGAGACTATATTGGAGTATCAGGTGATAGCTATCAGTGATGGTGGTTGCCAACGGTATTTCGTTTAGTGGAAAGGATGATCGACATCAGACAGTGCTTGGATCACTGATGAGGAGTTTCAACGGATCGACCATGACTTACACGAGCAGCAACGCAGATTTGGTTTGTCGGAGTCGAACATTTTCTAGCCGGAAAGAATTGATGGGGACTGTGAGCCACGACGCAGCCAGAGACCCAAGGAGCTTGACAAGAGCTAACCAGATTAGAAATTTTATTTTATGTCACTTAATAAATATTTGATTTTCATGGGTAGTTCATTTTTTCATTATATATCTGGACCGTCATATAAATTTCATTGGATATTATAAATAGACGTGCTAACTCTAATTAGAGTTAAACAATGGTTAGATAAAAATTTGAAGAGTTATGTTATTCTATGTCAAAACTAGGGATGTCAATGGATCGGGTTCGGCTCGGGTAGACCAATACCATACCCTATCCGTGAAAATTTTACTAATACCATACCCGGATAGGACCCTATTATTTTCGCGGGTATGGATACGGGTATATCCGTCACGGGTATGGATATATCTGCGGATATACGTATCCGTCCATAAAGCATGAGTCCACATTCACATCCAAAGAAATGTGAGATTTATGAGAATTAGAAAAAAAGAAATTCGGTCAATTCTTTCCTTTCTAAAGTAATTTTTATGTTTTATAAAAACACCTTTATAATTTTAGCAAGAAGTCTAAACTCACAAACTCAACAAGACGGGCAACGGATTGGGTTCATGTCAAAATCATAGGCCTAACATGCACAATAAGTTATTAAGAGCGGGTTCGGATCGGGTACGGGTTTGGGTGCACTAAATCCATACCCTATCCGAATATGAAACGGGTATTTTAAATGTATCCAAACCCGAATCCATATCCGTTTATTCGGATATTACCCGACCCATCACGGGTCGGATAATGCGGGTAATCAGGTTTGTGAGTATTTTTGACATCTCTAGTCAAAACCCCTTCCTATCTTCTTCCTAGCGTGAGGCCAAACCCCCCTTCTATTCTTCTTTTATCGTTCCTCTCCACCGTACCATCATGTTCCCGGTGATAACCCTTTATAATTTTTTTTTCTCATTTCCCTAAGTTTTCCCCCACCGCACTGCTCATCTTCTTTCCCGTCCTTTTTTTCTTTTATTTCTCATCCCTGCGATCGACGCCGCCACCGAGCCTGTTCCAGCTGGCCGCCACGGCCATCCCACCGGCACCGACGCCGTCACAGTGGCCGCTATCACCGCTATCCCCGCCATTCGTCGCGGGTTCCACCGGCTGGTCTACATCCCGGCTGCCCTCCGGACCCTGTGCTGCCTCACATCCGGCCATGCCGACGTCGCCGCGGTCTGTCGGGCACACGCCACCCTCCCTCCACCCCGGTGCCACTCCGCCGACCTCCTGCGCCTCCCTCCACCTCTGTAAACCCCCCCATCGTCACCAACTCCTCCTGTCCTTCCACCCTCGTCACCCTCTCGTGGCCCCTCGGTCCTTCTTCCTCCTCCCCTGCTCCCCGCCACAGCACCAACCGACGCTGCCACCACACCAGCTGCGAGCTCCGTCTAGACCCCCAGCAGACGGCCGCCACCGCCTGGCCATCCATTGCCAGACGCCCACTGCCCCCCTCGCCGGAGTCAAGCGCCACTGGCCTACTGCACGACCCCCTACCCTCCAGTGCACCGCAGCCACTGCTCTTCACCCGTCATTGTTGTGCTGCCAGCCCTACAGCAGCGAAGGCCAGATGTCTGCAGACATATGGATGTTGTTACCACCGTCGTCGTTGCCGGCACATCGGGCCATCCCCACTGTAGCCACCAGGTGCGGGTATTCATCACCTGACCCGAATGTGTCCTCAAGTTGATCAATTGCCGTGGACAATGCCTAAATAGTACTCTATAATTCTTTAATTCCGATATCTCCACATTCGGATCTGGAATTGATTTTCATGTCCGACGGAAGAGATACAATCGTGCATTAGAGGGATATTATAAATTTATAACCACTTAATACGGTGAGATTGTGCTGATTGCGTAGACTTAAAATTTTCGGTGATCACTTGTACGTAGAAATTATGCATTTTAATTAAAATTTTATTTTATGACGTGACGTCTGCCTACAAATATATAGTCGTTTTAACTTTTAACCTATCTTGCATCAAATATTTTGCACAACTTATAAACACAAAAGAAGAGTTGTATTACTCTCCCTACGGGAAATAATCAACTAAAATTACAAAACAACTATGATAATATGAAAACAATTTCTCATATTTAGAGTGATCGAGCTGAAAAGGGTTTGAATTGAACTCTCCCTTGAAAACACTTATAAATACTTGATCATATAAGCAAGCCACTTGCCCGCCCCACCCACTAACCAACTCCCGGAAATAAAAAACCAACATGGAAGAAGTCAAATAGTCTGAAGGAGTAGTTGACTTTGATCCAACCCGGTTCCAGCTAATGCGAATGTGATCGATGACTGTTATTAATTAGGCATATTTACATATATTCTCCTACAATCTAATATATCTGCACATCTATGTTTAGTTTTCATGAATTGTGAAAAATTTCCAAATTAAATGGTTGTAATAGTTCACTTCTTATGTTTAGGCCATCAACTTTGAAGAAATATCTCTAAAAGTTGCTTCGAAAACTATTAACAAATATAGAAAATAAAAAATATCGTTAATTCATGTGATCTCCTCTACCCCACAAGTGTGACGTGAGTGTAGTTTTGTCATTTTAACACTTTAACCATATTTAAGTCACGACGAGGGTACAACTGCAATTATTTTGGAGCATTCAGAAGTTTGTTTTAATATTTCACGAAAGTCAGAAACACAGATGCAAGTATGGTAAGTTAGGGGAGTATACATTCAAGAGTCCTTGTTAATTAGTGAAGAGAGCAGAGCAGGGCAGAACGGAGAGGAGCGAGGCGGAGGCCGTCCTAAGCTGCTCCCTGCCATTAATTCCCGTCCAAAGCTCTCTTGAAGCCACCATGGCGGAAGCGATCAGATCGGAGGCTGCCCTCGCCGTGGAGGATTTTGCTGCTTATATGGAAGGGCTGCGGTTTGAGCCATCCTCCTCCTCATTAGCATCCCACGACGGAGTCGGCAGGATCAAAGATGGCATCAAGGACCTGAGCAGGACGTTGGTGTGGATCCGAGCCAGCCTCGACGACGCAGAGGAGATGGAGATCGGAGACAAGTCTGTCCGCCTCTGGCTGCGGGAGCTGGAAGGAGTCGCCAATGAGGCCGAGGATGTTCTGGATGAGTTCCGTTACGAGGTGTTGCGTCTTCGATCCAGGGAGAACGACGGGGTTTACATGGAGGATGGCACTGGTGCCCTGGACTGGAGATTCCGCTTGCTTCAGGTAAGTGACTGCAGCTTTACACGGCCCCCCTCCCTCCCAAAGTGACTCCAGCAATTTTACTGGATCACGTTATTTTCCAGATTTCTACGAGGGGTGAAAGCAAGCCAATATTAATCCAATTCATGTTCGCTAATTTGATTTTATAAAACATGGGTACACATTAATATATATGTATCATTATGCATACCTTCAAAAACTTGGTTTTGAGTCTTTGACTATGGAATGTTCATATTCCTATTATTCTGGCACATGTGAAGAGAGATCACACTTCACACTATTAAAATGGATTTCTCTTTGGAAATTTTAATTTTAATCCCTATAGTCTGTCATATTTAGAGATTAACCACTTCAGACTTGATGTTTATTTATAGCTCTTCAGGATCTCAAGAGATCCACGTACCGAGGGCTTCAGAAAATCCAAGCTCCTCAAGTGTTTCGGAAAAAAAATAAAAAAGAATGTTTATCAAATAAATATATATGCAGTTATGGGAGCTTAAAAATAAATATTAGGTTACAAGAGACTGCACCCTATGTACCACAGAGTATAGGGGTGAAAAGCCAAAATCCCTGTCTTTCTGAGAAGGCAGACACGTTTAAAGAAATAAATATATTAAAGTTACTTTTTCATTAAATATGAATTATTTCAGGTGTCTAATTCGTGCCTGTCTTCACTTATTACAAATCTAGATATCACCTTTTCAATTGCATGACATGTGTACTGATATTGGGGTTTGCATATGAAACATAAATCTATAATAGAAGCCAATTCATAGTCAACCTGGTTGAAGTTATTTTTCCATTAGCAATTCCTTGTTTTTATAGACCGGCTGACTGCCAGGACGAGTTGATGGCAAGGCAGAGTTTTTTTCATTCATACAAATATTATGTCTAAAATGCAAACTTTGTATTATCAAATAGATATTTACGCAGGTAAACCCTCTTGATTCAAGTACCAAGAACATTTCTGCACTTTTTTGCATATAAGAGATCTTCTATTTGTCCAAGTATCCATAGCCTTCTAGAATCATATTTTACCATTCGATAACTCATGCTATGGTTTGGCTTTGGAAGACTTTTTGCTTGTAAGTCCATGTTGAGTATAAAATTTAGGGTGAATTTTGGTCATCTCATTAATTTAGCTTTATAAAGTGGTGTAAATGTTTCTGGCTAGATGAGTAGAGTAAGTTTTCTTTTTTGGGTGTAAATTCACATTTAAATATTGTAAATTTAGGGCTAAAGGAAGAATAATTATCTATCTATATTTAATTCAAAGAGATTACAATGTTATATGTACCTCCCACTCACAATTATGGTCCAGACACACACTGAGAACAAAATAACAAAAATACCCCAAACTAAATTATTTTAACACTCCCCCTCAAGCTGGAGCATATATATCAAACATGCCCAGCTTGTCACATAGAACATTGAATCGGCCAACTCCAAGCGACTTTGTGAAGAGATCAGCAAGTTGGTCCTCAGTAGGAGTGAAAGGAGTACTAATCTTCTGAGACATGACGGCATCCAGAACAAAATGACAATCAACCTCAATATGCTTTGTGCGCTCATGAAATATTGGATTCTTTGCAATATGGATAGCAGCCTGGTTGTCACATCTCATCACCATAGGTTCAGAATAAGTGACCCCAAAATCTGCCATCAAAGATTTCAGCCACATCATTTCACAAGTTGTCTGAGCCATTACCCTATACTTTGCTTCAGCACTTGATCTAGCAACCACACTTTGTTTCTTGCTTCTCCAAGTGACAAGATTACCTCCAACATAGGTACAAAATCCAAAGATTGATCGTCGGTCCAACTGAGATCCCGCATAATCTGCATCAGAGAAAGCCTCAATAGATAAATAATCATTTTTCTTATATAGAAGACCACATCCAGGAGCTCCTTTGATATAACGTAGGATCTTTAGAGCCGCTTCCCAATGACATAACTTTAGATTTTGCATCAACTGACTGACAACTGATACAGCAAAGGCAATATCTGGGCGAGTCACTATCAGATATATCAGCTTTTCACAAAGTCGCCTATATTGAGTAACATCATTGAACACTGGACTATCCTCCACTTCAAGATCATACTGAGGAACAGTGGGTGTATCAGCAGACTTACACCCCAACATTCCCATTTCCTGTAACAAGTCCAGAGCATATTTTCTTTGAGATAAAGAAACACCATCATTACCATAAGCAATCTCAATCCCAAGAAAATAGCGCGGTCTCCCTAGGTTCTTAGTAACAAAATGACACTGAAGGTATTTCTGAACTTCCTTCACACCATTTTTATCACTTTTCGTGAGTAGCATATCATCAACATAGACAATAAGAATCACCACACCAGCAGGTGTACGGCGAACAAACACAGAATGATCGGCTTGACTCCTCTTTAATCCAACCCCAGAAGCAATCTGACTGAATTTCTTAAACCATGCCTGAGGACTTTGTTTTAAGCCATAAATTACCTTCTGTAGTTTACACACCATCTCCCCCTGAGTAACATACCCAGGAGGTTGCTCCATATATACCTCTTCTTTAAGATCACCATACAAGAAGACATTCTTGACATCCATCTGCAACATATTCCATCCCTGGTTGATGGCAAGAGAAAACAACACCCGAACAGAGTTAAGTCGAGCAACAGGAGAAAAAGTCTCAAAATAATCAACTCCATAAGTCTGAGTAAAGCCCTTGGCCACAAGTCTAGCTTTATATTTGTCAATGGAGCCTTGTAGATTGTACTTTATAGTGAACACCCACCGACAAGCAATAGAGGTAACACCGACTGGCCGAGGTACAAGGACCCAAGTGTCATGAGACAGTAAGGCAGACATTTCTACATCCATAGCAGCCTTCCATTCAGGTTTGGATAGTGCTTCAGAGACAGACTTTGGAGGGTGAACATCGGAAATAGACAAGGCATACTGGCGAAAAGATGGAGACAAAGTATGATAAGAAATGAATTCGTCAAGAGGATGCTTCGTACTAGATCGTTTTCCCTTGCGAAGGGCAATAGGAAGATCCAGATCAGAAGAGGGAAGAGAAGTCTTACTAGTGGGAGGAGGAGGCTCCAGTGAAGAAGTTGACTGTGACAAGACGGCAGGCGGCGCACTATTGGTCCGTCGTTGATAGACCTGTCCAAATCTATTATTCGCATCCTGAGGCTCAACACAACAATCAGTATCTGCAGCTGGCACATCCAGAGAAACAAAATCAAGAACAATAGGTGAAGGAGAAGTCTGTGCAGGAGAAGGCTGTGGAGAAGAAGGGGAAGCATAAAAGGGCACAGACTCAAAAAAGGTCACATCAGCAACCACAAATGACCTCTTAGACCGAGGGTCAAAACATCGATACCCTTTTTGGGTCCGGTAATATCCCAAGAAAATACAAGGAATAGATCTGGGAGACAGCTTATCATGTCCTGGTCCAAGAGTGTGAACAAAGCACTTACACCTAAAGACCCGAGGAGTTAGAGGAAACGGATCTTCATTTGGATATAAGCATGAGAAAGGACTTTTGTCGGCTAGGACCTTGCTCGGAACCCGATTAATAAGATAGCACGAGATAAGAATGGCATCACCCCAATAGTACTTTGGAACATGCATGTGAAACATAAGAGTACGAGCAACATCAAGTAAATGTCGATTCTTCCTCTCAGCAACCCCATTTTGTTGAGAGGTGTAGGAGCAAGATGTTTGATGAAGAATTCCATACATTGAACAGAAGGAAACAAAGGATGACTGGACATATTCCTTGGCATTGTCTGTACGCAAAATTTTGATGGAAATGGAGAACTGATTTTCTATTTTTGAATAAAAAGATTTGAATACATCAAACACATCTGAACGAGATCTCAAAAGGAATAACCAAGTCATCCGAGAAACATCATCAACAAAAATGACAAAGTATCAAAATCCGAGTCTGGAGGTGACGGGAGACGACCCCCAGATGTCGGAGTGTACAAGATGAAATGGAGCAATGCTCCTTTTACTATTACTAGAAGGAAAGGAGACCCTATGATGTTTTCCAAGCTCACAGGCTTCACACAAAAGTCTATTTGTTGAAGAAGAAACGGGAACAATCTCACGTAGCCTGGAAAGGGATGGATGTCCAAGCCGACAGTGCCACTGAAAAGAAGTATCAGATGCTGAGGAAGCCTTATGTCTTTGGAGAGGTTCATCAACGAGGTAGTACAATCCTCCAGACTCATGACCGCCACCAATCAGCTTCTTCGTCTGGAGATCCTGAAATACACAATAAGAAGGATAGAATGTTACTGAACAGTTTAAGGAACGGGTCAAAGAACTAATAGATAACAAGCCAATGGGAAAGTTTGGAACATAAAGGACATCTTTCAGGGTTAGAGATGAGGTATGAACAGTCCCTTTCCCAACAATAGAACTATAAGAACCATCCGCTACAGTAACAGAAGAGTGAGTATTAGATAAATGAAGAGAGGAGAAAAGGGAACGGCTACCTGTCATGTGACAAGAAGCACCAGAATCCACAATCCAGGAGGAATTGTGGTGAACTGCAGAGGCACTACCTGAAGTGGTGGCATGAAAGGACGAAGAATGTGTTGAAGAGCCTTTTAAGAGCCGTTGGAATGCCTCGTACTCCTCGAGAGACAGTGTAACCCCTTTCTCAGATGGTGGTCCGGTAGGTGACTACTGCACAGGTTGTGGCATAGACTCAAGAGTGAGAAATGAGGAATCACTAGAGGCACCCAGATTAGCAACATGACGCAGACGTGATCCCCCTTTGCCATATTTCTTCCAGTAAAAATCAGGCTGATGTCCAGTTTTGTTGCAATGAATACATGGAGAGCCACGACCACGGCCACGCCCCCCTGCTGCAAGAGCTGAAGCACTACCAGACTCTCCAATCTCATTAGATGTTGTCTCAGTCAGATTCAATTTGGTACTTGCTCTAAGAACACGGGAGTAAGCACCAGCCAATGTAGGAACCTGAGTGTCTGCAAGCAAATTGTCTCTAACATGTCCGAGATTATCATCCATTCCAGATAAAAACTTAGCAACAATAAACTCTTCCTTTTGTTTCTCCAGCTGAGCGGCATCGACAGCACTAGGTTGATACAGTTTTAATTCACTCCAGAGACCCTGAATTTCAGCAAAATACTGAGAAATATGTCTTCCTTCTTGCTTCAGATTAAACAATCTTGAATAAATATTATAAATATGAGAAATATTGTGCTCTGCAGAATAAATCTTTTTCAGAGTATCCCACATTTCCTTAGCGGTGTCTAAAAAGATAATACTATTGAAAATACTATGTTCACAACTATTATTCAGAACTGAAATTACCATCCCATCATCAACTTCCCAAGCTTCATATGCCTTCTTATCAGTTTTCTCTGGAGGGTCTTGCTCAATATGTCGAGGTTTTCTCAAAGAAAGCAGCAGGAGGCGAAAAGACCGTGCCCATAGAGAATAATTAGTGCCATTTAATTTTGTAGCAGTAGCCATCATATGATAAAGTTTCCCGTCAGAAGTCGGGATAAAAGTGGACCCCGATGATTCTGCCATGACAACAACAAACCAAACAACCAAAGCCTCTGCTGCGCAAAAAAGGATTCAAACAATCTTTTTACAGCAACAAATGGGTCAGCACATAGGGAGAAGATCAGAAGCCCTCATGCGCTGACCATCCTAAAGGAACGAGCCGATGCGGAGAAAACTCTGTTAGAAGATAAGGGTACGCTTTCTTACCACCAAAGATGATGTTGCCGTCAAACGAAACGATTTACGCCGTGATTAGAAATTTCAAGATTTTCTAGAGGCTTCAAACCCCTTGCACCCTAGGGAGACACCTAGGTAGGATGGGGACTGCGTCACCCACCCGTGAGGGTCGCAAGGTGACAGGCCGCCACGCTCACGTCCGACGTGCCGTGCACACCACGCTCGAGGGTCGCACCGTGACTTCGCGCCCGCCCTTCACGCGAGCGCCAGTGACATCGCGCCGCTCACCCGCACGGCCTTCGCGTTGGGCTCCGTTCTCCTCCGGCAAACCCACACCCGCGCGGCCTTCGCATCGAGGTCCGTTCTCCTCCGACGAACTGTAGAGGCAGATGGTGGTGAAGGACAGAGGGAGCACGCCGCGGCGGTGGGGACGCCGCGGTGGTGGTTCCCTGCGACGGAGCTACCCCATTGGTCTGATACCATGTAAATTTAGGGCTAAAGGAAGAATAATTATCTATCTATATTTAATTCAAAGAGATTACAATGTTATATGTACCTCCCACTCACAATTATGGTCCAGACACACACTGAGAACAAAATAACAAAAATACCCCAAACTAAATTATTTTAACAAATATAAACTATGAACTAACCATAACCATATGTGTGATTCATACTTTAAAGGAACGGTTGGAGTAAAATGTGTTTACATGTATGCCCATAATAAACATGGTATTATATTCTAAGCATAAAACAAAAACTTTTGCATGTGTCATTTTGTGCTTGGTAAACAACCATGTTAAACATAAGAATAATACATGCTGCACGCTATGGTTTGTAATTTATCCCTAGTCATCTTGCACTATGTAGTCTGAGGCGTGAGGCGTGAGGCGAGCGAGGCGACCAGGGGGGTGCCTCACGCCTCAAAGGCCTAGGTGATGGCCGAGGCGTTTGAGACGAGAAATTAATAAAAAAATAAAATTAAAATTATGTCACAATATCATAAAAATATATATTTTTTGAACAGTAAATATCATAAAACTACATATACACTAAACAGAAATATCATAAAATATCATACCCTGCACAATAATAACATATATAAGCCTATTAAGCCCACTGCCACCCATGAGAGTGAGAGATCGGAGAGACAGAGAGACAGAGAGTGAGAGATCAGAGAGACAGTGGAGAGAGTGAGAGATCGGAGAGAGTGAGAGATCAGAGACAGTGAGAGATCGGAGAGAGTGAGAGAGTGGAGAGAGTGAGAGACAGTGAGAGAGAGAGAGTGAGATCGGAGAGAGTTAGAGAGTGGAGAGAGTGAGAATGAGAGATCGGAGAGAGAGAGTGAGAGTGAGAGAGTGGAGAGAGTGAGAGAGAGAGATCGGAGAGAGTGGAGAGATAGTGAGAGATCGGAGAGAGTAAGAGAGAGAGATCGGAGAGAGTGGAGAGATAGTGGGAGATCGGAGAGAGTGAGAGAGTGGACATACCGAGAGTGAGAGTGGCCGGAGGAAGCCGGAGCCGCTGCCGCACGCCGGACTGCCGCACGCCGGATGAAGCCGGAGGAAGCTGCTGCCGCTCTCGCACGCCGGAGGGAGGACACTCGCAGTCGCCGTTGCCGCGGAGGTGGATGCAGCGAAGGCAAAAAAAAAAAACCCACAGTCGAAACCCTTGGGGGGGGGGGGGAAGTTAACCGGACGGACTCGTATATCGGGTCGTTGAGACCCGATACGCGGATCCGGCGAGCGGCAGAGCGGGCGGCCTCGCGCGGGCGAGGCGCGCGGAGGCGGCCGAGGCGCGCGCGAGGCGCTCGCCTCGGCGAGCCGGGATGACGCGAGGCGGGCGACGGGCGCCTCGCCCCGCCTCACCGCCTAGGCGACCGCCTAGGCGCGTTTTCAACTACATAGATCTTGCAAACTCACTCAAAACTAATTCACATGGATGATGGGATTTAGGAAGCCAAAAATCTCTAATAAAAAACCAAAGAAAGTATGGACTCCACGCCTCTTTGATGGAGATTTTCTTATTTCTCAAATCCCATCATCCTTTGTAGATCAATCTATTGGAGAAGTTTGCAAGATGGCTAGGCACAAATTGCAGTCCAATGCGTGCAACAATTATTACTAACGTAAAAGTAAGCTTGAGTTGTGTGTGAGAGAGAGATGCTCTCTTGTGCTTTAGGTCTAGCGGGAAAACTATGAAAGTCCATGGTGTGATGAAGTAAACTAGGCCTATGCAAATACATGTCTGAAGTAAAGTAAAATAGTTTTATTATGGATAGAGCATAAATGCATATGACATCCTTCTGTTTGACACTCTACTTACATGAAACAATGATTTCATGAAATTAGATGCATTCATTATAAGCATATGTTTTCACGTATAATGTGAATGGAACTATATTAGTCATTTTTTTATGACAGGGAATCTAGTAAGACTAACAAATCCCAGAAAGATTAAATATGAGTCAGATAAGTTCTCTCGAAAGTCTATATTTGTCTTAGATTCACAATGAAATTTTATTGTTTGTTTGAGAAAAAAATTGTTTTCATACACAGATCCAAACAAATATGAAATAAATTTTTTTGCCATAACAATGGGTCTAATTATGCATAGTACATGATGTAGATTCACAGTTAGGAAATATTTGCTTACATATAAATCACTTTACCTTGAGATGTTGCGCCGGCAACTTAGTGTGAAATGGCTTTTCGCATATACAGCCATTTTAATTGCACACTGATCAAAGCCGATCATGCGGCCAACAGTAGTGCACGTGCGGGAGAATGCGCTCGGCACGCCTAGTGGGCCAGTGCATGCGTTGCTACTAGGTGGAACTCGCACCTATGCAAGAATATTAAGTCTTGCTGCACATCTAAAATAATTTCACATCTTAAGTGTGAATCAAATTTTTATTTATTTTTTTTAAAATATAATGAGGTGGGTGTCTATCTCACCTATCCATTTGTATGGCCCATCCTTGGGTGTGCAAGGAGATAATTAACTCGTGCAAGATTCTTGAGCGTGTTGGTGGGAGTCCTGCCCATCTGCCGCCCACTAACAAAGAGTTCAAATGCTGTTGCAAGAGAAGATGAGATTCTAATTGTCCTTCATAGGAGACTGTAGTACGTCTTTGTAATCTCTCAAGTTAGTTCTCTTTGTCCTTTTAACTTATTTACTCAATTTTAAATAAAAAGTTGAGTAGATAAATATAACGTTAACACAGCATTGTATTTATTTGCTCTATGTTGTATTTATGTACTTACTGTGATATCTATGTACTGAGCAGATAAATACAAAATCGAACAAATGAATGCAACACTATTTAACGGTGTACTTATCTGCATGGTGTTGTATTTGAAATCAGTTGAAGGGATTAAAAATAAAAAAGTAAAAGTTGTGGAATGTGCGGCAGTCTCTTAATGAAGATTGTTTTTGAAAAGTAGTCTCTTAATGAAGATTGTTGTAGTCCGGTCCTTCTTGCACTCAGAGTGTTGGCTCGATATATGACAAACCTAAGGTTGGGGGGGGGGGTGAATTGGGTTTTAAGAAAAATGAGTAATTTTTAATCTATTTTAGCACTATAAGAAAACTAGCAACTGACTAAGTTAGACTAGCCAAATCACAATAACAAGAAGTGAGAAATGAGGAGAAAAAGATTGCGCACAGTAAGGGACAAGGATTTTTATAGTGGTTCGAACTCCCCTTAAAACTTACATTCACTCCCACACACTTGTGATGTTTTTTCACACTAAGAGCAAGCTTACAAGCCACACACGCACAACACAAGATGAGGTGCGCCCTCACCGCAGTGCTTTGAGCACCTACATACATAAGGGCGAAGTGCCCACACACAAGATACAAAAAGAGTCTAAAGATACAAACTTTTCAATAAAAACACGAAGGGAGATGAAGTAGAAGGGTAGTAGCCCTATTGAAGCTTCAAGAATGCCACCCCCTGGATGAAACCACCATTAGAGCATGAGGAAGATGCCTAGCAGCAACCCTTCTTCATCCTCCTTGAGCCCCCTTCACACAAGGAAGCAACTTGAAGTAAGATGGGAAGCTTTAGTAGTTTAACTATGGAGAGAAACCCTTGGAACTAAAGAAAAAATGCTATCTTTCTCACTTATAGCTTTTATTAAAGAGAGAAAAAGCTTGCTATTTATCCTCTCTCACACAAGCCATTTGTCCTTTACATAATCAGAGTAGGTAAGATTTCAAACATTTAAAAACTCTTAGTAGTCTAAAAGTAAAAGGTAGCTTTTAGTCAACCAATTCAACATTATTGGTTGACTAATCCCTGTCGATCGACCGGTTCGACATTATCAGTCAATTGATACCCAGATGGAGCTCAATTATGAGAACACCTCTTTTTGGCATTTTTGGTCGACTTATCCTTTTGGTAGTGGTCAACCAATACCAGTTCCTATTCACTTTGAGCTCACTTGTTCGGCCTATCTTTGCACACTCGTTCTACCTTCTCTTCTTCCATTGATTTTGATTAATATTTTTAAACACGCATGACCTCACAAGATTGATTGGTTAAAATGATTTGGTCTTGGAATCATCAAAACATGGGTCCGGAGGTATAAATCTTTCCCTTTTTGATAATGACAAAACCTGCTATCAAAAATATCAAAGTATCACAATCATACATGCATGATCACAAAATTTCCATTCACATAGTGAATTCCATAAGGCCCGGTTTGAAATTCCCGACCCCGAATAAGCTTCTTGTGTGTGAGAAGAGAGTGTGCCCCCCCCCATTCCTCTCTCATCAGGTACGTTGCACCTATCCTAACCGAAAAATAAATCGGGCCTAAAGAATTAAGCTAAAGTCCATTCCATATTTTTTTTGAAAGTGGGTAGTGCCACTAATGTATAAAATAAAAAAATAGATATATAAGTATAAACAAGGAGCTCTCAAAAAAATCCCTGTACAAAAGGAGAGCTGCCACACCATGGCGGAATGGTCAGCCCTAGCCCCCTAAAAAACCCAAGTAAGAAGAGTTGTTAGAGTTCACATCACATAGGAGTTCTGCTCACTCTCTAACCCTCTCACAAATAAAAGCTATCACTCTATCGACAACGTTAGCTTCTCCTCTAAATGACTGATTGTTCCTTTCTATCCATAAGGCCCACAACATCGCATGAAGGATAAGCCATCAAATAACCTTGTCCCCTTTGAGATTCCACCTCCCATGCCAAAACCTCATCAAAAGGTGCACACTTCCTTGCATCCTGATAGTAACATGAATCCTCGTTGTGACTTTAGTCCACACCTCTTGTGAGAAGGAGCATCCCACGAAAATATGGCCTAACGTCTCATCCTATTCCTCGCAAAGGCGTGCAAGAGGAAGATCTGACAGGAAAGCAACAATCCTGTCACACGTGGGAAGTCTGCCATGAGAAATCCTCTACATCAAAACCTTCACCTTGAGAGGACTTTGGGGAGACCAAATCTGTGAAGCCATGCTATGACGCAATCCATCATCCGATATGTGAGAATAGGTTGAACTAACTATGAAGTGGCCCTCCTGATTCCACCTCAAGCACCATTGGTCCTCTCTAACTGCCTCTAGAGTAAAAGAAAGGAGGAAGGCAAGAAGCCCCTCAAGCTGGTCCATCTCCTCTATCTTGAGATTCATTCTAAATGCTGGCACTCATGTCCCTCCTGATAGCTGGGAGTCAAAAGATTAGGAGACGGAAGCCAAAGGATGAGCAACAATAGCAAAGAGACTCGGGAAGGACTCCACTAGGGTGAAATCTCCACATCATCTATCTCTCCAGAAAAGGCACGTCTTCCCCCTTCCCAGGCGGATCCTGACACTGGAAAGTATGAATTCTCTACCAGTCAATATGCCTCTCTGGATAAGTAAGATATTATGTTGAGACACCAGTGCCATCTCCCAAATCTTAGCTCTATCATAATCTCTCTGAGTAATGAGTTGAGCCATAGGCCATGATGTCTCGCCCTTAATTTCCACGGACACTTGCATAGGAAGGCTAAATTGAAGTCTCTAATGCGTTTGATTCCCACACCTCTCATCTCTTTGCTTTTACAGACCCTGTCCCATGCAATAGCGTGCCAACCTCTGCATGTCTGATGCCATGCCAAAAAAAATCTAGCATGGATGGACTCAAGCTTTCTAGCCACTGTCTTCAGCATCCGCAAGATGGACAAGAAATAAATAGGTAAATTGTCCTACACTAACTTGCACAGCACCAACCTCCCCCCATAGGAGAGGAGCCTAGCCTTCCAACCTGCTAGTCTAGACTCATATCTCTTCATTATAGGTTGCCATCCACTACACGGAATGGCCCCTAAAGCCCGCGGTAGGCCCAAATAGGAGATATGAAACATTCTCATTTTGCAGTCTAAAATGAATGCCATCCTCTCAAGAGCTCTCCCTCTATATTGACACCCACAGCGAGGGTCTTGTTAAAAGACCACTAACCTTCTCCAGCAGTTCTAACAACATAGTGACCTGATAAAATTGGGACTCATTCTCTACCAGGAACAAAATAGTATCATTTGCATACTGCAAATAAGAGATGGTAGTAGCACCCGCTTGAAAGCCTCTAATCAACCCTGCTAGCTCTGCTCTCAACCATATTCTACTGAGAATATGGACCACCAGAACAAAAAGAAAGAGGGATATGGGGTCTCCCTGACAAAGCCATCTACCACTATGGAAGTAAGTGGTAGGCTTCCCCATTAACCATAGTAGCAAAGGAAGCAGAAGAATTTATACCATAGTGGCTATGATGATTGTTTGGGAAATATGGAAATATAGATGTCGTAACAGGTTTGACAGACTCAGAACTAATTTCTCTCGGATAGCTGATCAGATTCAAGATGATATTGCCCAGATTATGAGGCAGATTACTTTCAAATATGGTGTTGGTAATTCCTTGCGTTACACTCTCCAGTCAATGGGCATTACTGTCAATCATAAAGCTTTATCTTGCATCACTGTTCGATGGCTTGCACCCAAATCAGATTTTTCACTCAATGTTGATGCGCTAGCAAAGGTAATCCCGGTCCCTCCGGGGGGGGTGGATGTTTCAGAGACTCCCAAGGAAAAATGCTGTTAGGTTTCTCTCATTATTATGGTCATGGCTCCAACATGGTCGCAGAAGGAAGGGCTCTTCTTGATGGCCTAAGATTAGCCCAGCTGCACAATATCCCTGTTTCTGTTATTTTCACTGATTCTCTTGCTTTGGTTGAACTGTTAAAACATAATAGAAGCCCTCCTTGGTCACTCCCTCCATGGTGGAGAAAGCTACAGGACATTTTCAGCTTGCTTCAATGTCCCATAGTCCATACTTACAGGGAAGTAAATCAGCTTGCGGATGCTTTGGCGAACTATGTTGTCTTCATGGGCTGCAACATTGTTTTGTCATCTACAAGGGAGCTGCCTCTTATGGCTAGAGGATATGTCACGGCTGATGCCTATCGCATCCCTAATATTCGCATCCGGCGTGTATAGTTACAATTTTTTTTCTCATTCTAGACCCGGCATGTACAGTTATAGTTTTTTCACTTCTCCTTTTTGTATTCCAGGGGCATGGCTCCCATGAACTCTTATTCATTCTTCAATGCAATAAAAATCACGTCTAGTGGAGTGAGGGTGGAGTGAGAACATTCCTTTCCTCTGGAAAGGGGTGCACTCTCCCTTCGTTCCATTAGATGATTTGAGGAAAAAAAAAAGGAAGCAGAAGAAAGATAGGCCCGAATCCAACCAATCCATGTGTCACCAAAACCCATCCTACATCAAATAAGCATTGTCAGTTGACTCTGTCATAGGCTTTTTCAAAATCAAGCTTGAGAACCACTCCTTTTGTGACTTCATGGCAAATAAACATTCATGTGCTACCAAGAAGTTCTCTTGAATATGTCTGTCCCTGATGAAAACCCCTTGAGACACACTAATCAATCTGTCCATAACTCTTTCCATTCTTCTAGCTAGTAGCTTGGTGATAAATCTTGTAGGTACCATTCAGAAGACTGATAGTCTTGAAATCATGAAAGCAAGTAACCCCCATGCTTCTTTGGGATAAGGACCACAAGGGCTTTGTTGACCCCCTGCAAATAGGCCCTACCCTTTTGTACCTCCTTCAAAGCACTCAACAAATCACTTTTGATGATTTCCAGTATTTCTGAAAGAAAGTGATGGGGAAGCCATCAAGACTTGGCGCTCTGTCATCAACTAGAGAAAAAATTACCTAGTGAATCTCCTTCTCTGAGAAAGGATAGGAGAGAACTACCCTATTCTCATGAGAGAGACAAGGAAGGAGATCCTGAGCAATCCTCGATCTGCTAATATCATCCTTTGTGAAGAGAGTAGAGAAAAAAGCCCCCGCATGCCCCTTGATGTCCCCATCTCTAAAGAAGAACTGGTCCCCCACCTTAACACAAGTGATGGAGTTGACCCTCCTTCTCCCGGATGGAACGTGCTGAAAGTAAGCAGTGCTCCTGTCACCTTCCTTGACCTATCTCTCCCTCAATCTCTGTTTCCAGTAAATCTCTTCCTGGCGAGGATCTTATTTAACTTTGCTCTCAGACTGACTTTGAGGCTCCTATTAGTATCATCCATCAATCTTGCCTCCTCTAAGCAATCCGGTCTCTCTAATTATTGAAGAATCCTGCCTTTTGCCATTATGCCTAGTAAGGTTTTAACTGCACCCCAAACCATGAGAGTCTGTGCCACCTGGATTAACTTGCCCACCAATCTGGCCATAGCATAAGTCTCTCTCCTCTGAGTACACCCAGCCTACTAACAGTGTCTAAGAAATCTCTCTCTGGACTCAAATAGTTACATTTTTTTAACAGGGAGAAAAAAAAATCTGGGATCGAACTCGGTACCTTCGCCAAAGGGGGGAGGTAGTGATTAGACCACCCTGCAAAATACCTATATAAGAACATTTTGTCACACTTAGTTTACAAGTATATGAATTATAATGAACTTTCTGGATTTATTATGATAATTTTACATGATAAACAATTGTTTATAGTTCTAACATGCAGCACACGCTCCACTAACTAGTATATGCATCCGTTTGTACCTAATCTCCTGTTTACATTTTTTTGATTTCTTTTTCGTCTGCCTGAATGACGCTGAACAGAGAATAGAAGCCATCAATTGCACATTTCAATGGATAACGAATCATAGGGCAGCCCTCCAATTTGAGGTTGGAAGCCGTGGGCAAAGGCGTGCTCCAATACCCTCCAGGCCACAAACTAGTTCCCTGGTAGAACAGTCGCGCATCTTTGGGAGAGAGAAGGATTTGGTAGCCATAAAGAGGTTCTTATTCGATGTTGAAGCCGACGGCGCTGAAGGCATTTCTGTGATGGTCATCGTGGGCATGGGTGGCCTCGGCAAGACCACTGTTGCTCAGATCGCCTACAATGATGACATGACAAGGAAGCATTTTGATGAAAAACTTTGGATCCATGCCTCCGATAATTGTGATTCTACAGGGCTGACAAGAGCTATGATTGAGTCTGTTACCGGGAAGCCATGCCATCTAACTCGCCTGGACACTCTTCATACCAGTCTAAATGAGGAGTTGCATGGGAAAAGGCTGTTGCTTGTGCTCGACGATGTTTGGGAAGAGAAGAATCTTTCAAGCAACTGGGACACGTTCACAGCTCCCTTACGCAATGGCAGCAAAGGGAGTAAGATTATCATAACGACACGGAATGAGAAGGTTTCAAAAATAACGAGGGCAACTTCAACCTATCATTTGCCTTGTCTACAGGAAGACGATTGCTTTGAACTGTTTAAGAGACATGCCTTCGAAGGGCGGGATGTTGATTCACTCCCAAGTTTGGAGGCCATCGGGGAGAAAATCTCCATGAAATGCAGGGGCTTACCCCTGGCAGCGAAGACTCTTGGAAGCCTACTGTGCGGTCAAAATGATGAGCAAGTGTGGAATAGCATTCTAGACTATGATATTCGGGATATTAATGAAGAAAACACCATACTGTCGATATTAGGATTGAGCTACCAGCATTTGCCAGCCCACCTCAAAAGATGTTTTAGGTACTGCTCTCTGTTTCCCAAAGGTTATCAGTTTGACAGGGATCAGCTTGTCCGGATGTGGATGGCACATGGTTATATTGAAGTAGAAGTGTGCAGGAGATCAACAGAAGATGTTGGTGTGGAGTACTTCAATGATCTACTAAGGAGGTCATTCTTTCAAAATTCACAGGACCCCAAAATATTCTTGATGCATGACTTACTGCATGACCTAGCAAGGAGTGTCTCGAGGGAGGAATGTTGTAGTGTGGAGGCTGACAAGTCTTGCAGCATCCCCACAGATGTCCGGCACATTTCAATCGTCCGTTGTAAAGGTCCAGAGTCCCTGACATTGTCAAGGCATAATGACAAGCCAAGCACTATCCGGTCTCTCGTATTCACCTCCTGCGAATTCGGACGGATCTTCCCCGTGAAGCCCCTAGATGGTTTGCACACTCGAATGGAACGGTTAAGAGTGTTGCATTTGGGTATCATTGATCTCAAGGAGTGGCCAAGTTCTATTGTCTGCTTGAAGCACCTGCGCTACCTGGGCCTCCGAACTAAGTACATCAAACGGCTGCCTGAATCAATAGGGAGTCTCTGTCACCTCCAAACACTGGATGTAGAATTCTCTGGCATTAAAATTTTGCCGCATAGCATATCGAATCTTCTCAACCTGAGGCATATCGTCTGCGAACACAGCATTGAATATCCAGTGGGAATCGGGAAACTAATCAATCTTCAGACTATGCCTGATTTCCATGTGAACTCACGACTTGGTTTTGCAAAGCTGGGTGAATTGAAGGATATCAACACCATCCGAAGTCTTAGCATCTCAGGGATTGACAACCTGACTGATGTGGAGGAGGCAAAGAAGGCATGTCTAGGGAAGAAGAAAGAACTCCGGGCTTTAAGCTTGAGATGGAAACCACATTACTGTCCATCCTCTATTGATAATGAGGTGCTAGAAAGTCTTAAACCTCATCCCAGGCTCGAATGCCTCGAGATACATTACTTCATGGGAGGGTCTCTTCCATCTTGGTTGGTTCAAAGAGGAGAATGTTGCAGCCTTCGGAAACTTAGTATTTTCCATTGTAGGGGTCTTGCATTCCTATCGCTGATGAATCTGGTAGCTCTGGAAGAACTGAAAATTACAGGACATAACGAGCTCAGGTTCTCATTGGATTCTTCTGTTCAGATGGGGAAACTTCCATGCCTGCGGAAAGTCCTCATAACATGGGGAAATACGCGTATAGAGGCGTTGTTCTCCCGTGGGGGCATCCAGTCACCCGAGACATCATGGCTCCGTCTGCAAGGTGTGGGTCAATTGTCGGCACAGTTCGCCCTGCAACAGTTTGGGGTCTTCCACCCACGACTACTTGCTGTTTCTTCCTTGTCGTTGGAGGAGTCAGGTTTGTTTGGGAAGTCTGAGTGTGAGCCCCACTTGACATCTCTAACTTTGGACAACCTAATTTACCTGCAACATCTGGAGATCCATGACAATGGACCTCTGCGATCTGTAACTTTGGGCAACCAAATCTACCTGCAATATATGGAGATCTATGGATGTAGTCTGCAATCTCTTCCTCTGGGCGACCTGAATTCCCTAGAAAGATTGAATATTATTGGTTGTGCTCGACTTCAATTCCCATATGAGGAGCAGCTGCCATCTACACTCCGAGCCCTTTACATCAAAGAATGTCCGCTGCTGACGAAGTGGTGCCAGCATCACAGGCAAAGATTAGCACATATCAGATGGCTGGACATTGAAGGTACGAGTGAGAGCTCATCCCCCTTTTAAAGGAACATACATGTATGGTGCTTGTTTCATGCTTGGTGGACTAACCAGTCGTTTGGGTGTCTGTGCTTTGTGGATTGTTGCAGGTTTAGTTGATGAGCATGTGGTGCTTCAAAATGTGTTCAGTGTGCAAGAAGCTGCAGATGCTTATTTGGGCGGTCTACGGAGACTTCACTCACTGGAGTTAGTGTGGGATTGCCATGCTGGCCATGGGTCCTTCGGAGACGAAAAACCAGAGGAAGTGCTCATGAAGCTTCTGCCGCACAATAATCTCAGCAAGCTAGTGATCCAAGGATACACAGGTTCTAGGTTCGCAACTTGGCTCGGGGATCCTTCCTTCACAAAACTTGTATATGTAACACTCATCCGCTGCCCGCAATGCATAGTCCTCCCGCCACTCGGCCAGCTGCCTTTCCTGGCAGAGCTCTACATTGGAGGGGCACACATGTTGAGACACGTCGGACAAGAATTCCTCAGTGACACTTGCAGCAGTCAGGCTTTTCCATCTCTTACAAAGCTGGAGTTCAATGATATGCCCAGTTGGGATGAGTGGGTAGACATGCAAGATGGTTATCTACTGCACCTCTGTCAGCTCATCCTAAAGCATTGCCCTGTGCTCAAGGCACTGCCTCGCCTACCAACATCTCTCAGGGAAATGGAAGTAGCAAATTGTGATATGATGACATTCCCGCATTCCTTGGATCACATTACCTCACTTCGCTCCCTGAGGATCTCCCGAGTGCCTGTCTTGAAGAACTTGCCCGACCTCCCCTCGGGTCTCAGGAAATTGGTTTTAGAGAGGCTCCCAGCACTTGTTGAGCTAATGTCGCCACCGTCTCTCCGGGAGTTGGTATTACAACACTGTAGTGAGGCAATGGTGGTCACATCCTTGCCAAGCCTCACTCTCCTCACCTCTTTGCATATCTCTGATTTCCCAGAGCTGACAAACATTCCATTGCACAACCTGAGGATTCTTCAAGAACTTCGTATTTCAAACTGCCTCGAGCTCGAAACTCTCGATTGCATCTACTTTTCCTCCACATTGACGGAGTACATAGAGGGCTTGCAGTCTCTCAGATCTCTTGAACGTTTGTCAATCTCAGGTTGTCCTAAACTCCACTTCTTTGCAAACGAAAGGCCACCGTCGGCTCTTCAATCCATGGATATCACGGATTGTCCCTTGTTGCAGCCATGGCATGACAAACATTGGAGAAATTGCATAAAGGCCAACAATTGAAGGCAGTAAGGCAAGTATAACCTCATGTTATCTAGCATCTTATGTTATGCTTCCGGCATATGTTACTAAATCTCTAATCACTTTTGTTTCATAAATTGCAGCAGTATCTATGCATTTCATGGACCCTGCTCTCTTACTTAATTTTGGGGTTCGTAATTCAGTGTCACATGCCAAAACAACATCGGAGCTTGCGGTTGCCCAGATGGGAGTCGGCGCAGCATCTCGTCTTCCTTCTCTCAGAGGCGTATCGTCGAGCAACTTGTGTGCCACCCACATAGTAGGAAGAACTACCATGAATATTCTTCACTTCTCCTCATCCGAATATGCTTATGATCGAGAAACAATTTCTTGCCATGAACTACGCTGCATTCTCTACGTTGTCAAGCCTTGGTTTTCGATATGCCTAGAGAGAGCGCTAGCTTCTGGTCACTATGGTTTTCCAATACTTTTATTCGCAACGTTTGCTGGAGTATCGTTAAGGATGATGATCTTATCTCTGCTGTGATGGTAGTTTTCACAGGTCGGCCACTACCCCAGTCCTACACCTCCTCCACATTTTAGTGATGATTGGCCGAATCTGATTGCCCGGAGACCATATTAGATTTCAGGCCCGTACGTAAAGTCTCTGCAGTTTCATGTGCAAAATCATCGCCAAGCTTTTCTCTAGATCATCTAAGCAAGGTTCTTCCTTAACATCATTTCTCCGCATCAGGGTGCCTTTGTTAAACAGAGAAACATTTTCAATAATGTTGGTCAATATCCAGCCAAGACCACCCGGCCAACTAAACTAGATCCCCCACCCACCCCTAAAAATTAATTTAAATATATGATCAGAAAGGGACAAATTAATTAAGTTTGGGGACGCATTAATTGGCTTCAACTAGTTTTGGGTCATGGATGGCGGCTCCATCCTCTGCGTCGTCGTCGGTTGGCTACAAATGGATATATATATATATATATATATAGTCGTAATCCAAATCAACATCTAACGACTCATAAATTTGTAGATCGTAATTATATATATAATTAATAGCACTTGGGCCAACATCTCTGATCGCTCACCTAGCTAGCTAAAGGCATGCCTCATGTAACTCATAAAATGTCGTATTATATATATATATATATATATATATATATTCTTATGTATAATATCTGAGATTTGTGTTGGTACGTACGTATTTATATATCGCTAGTCAATATTGCTTTCAAGGAGGAACACCCGGATTAACAAGGAAACAGTAGCAGCAGCGCGCGAACAATAGATGATATGTTGCAGTGGACGTGGCGCTGTTTTTGGTCGGATCGGATCGATGAAGGATAAGCTGGCGGGCTTCGACGATCGACGAACGCCCCCAGGAGCCCACCATCTGGCATGCAGGGTCATGCGAAGCGTCGATCCGGAATTAAGGAGGACAGCGCCGCCTACGTACGGCCTCCATCCGTGATCATCTCCCATCGGGCCGTTTCACCGTGGCAAAGCCAGAGCTACATACATATATATATATATATATATATATACACGCCATGGACGAGCTCAAGTGGCGCTCCCTTCTTCACGACCTGCTGGCAACCGCCCAGCCAGCGCTACCTGACATATCAATAATATCAAATCGGCGATTCCACCACCAATATTTGCTGCGCATTCTACCCAGTACTATTATATAATTGCAATGTGTTGCGGTGCCCCCAGGGGGGCTTCTGATGGTGAGTGGATCATCCCGATGCCGGCCTCAGGTATATATCAAGATGCCGTGGAGATTAATTGGTATCATGTTGAATCTATAAAATTACGATGTTAAGATATACAGGTCTAAAGTCATAAGCACATGAATCACAACTCAATTAATCAATACAGAACTATTATCCGAGAGATTATAATTCTAACATAGAGGAATATATATATATATATATATATATATATATATATATATATATATATGGAGTCTACGTACGTATTCCTTCCTGAAAGTTTTCGTTAGTTTAACCGGCCTGAAGGGATCTTTGAGGATCCCATTCTTGATGCTGCGTGCACGGTGGATCCAAGGACCAACTCCGGAACCTCATCGCCTTCTTCGACCAGTCCTGTGCTGCCGCGACGACCTTCCCGATCGAGGTTGGTCACTACGTACGTACCACACAAGCTAAGCTACTGCCTCCTCATGGTCTACTTGATAGACACACGGAGAGGGATGTGGACATATATACTGGAAGAGCACGGCATCATCTCCAACTTCCTGGGCAACCCAAGCGAGCTGCATGGCCACCTTGTTCGACAAATTAATTAAGGTGGTCTCCAAGGGAGGAAGCCACTGTTGACCATGCACCCCAACGTACGTACAACTGCTTCGCTACAGTACTCTTGGAAGAAGGTGCGAGTATGTTCTGCGAATCTGATCTCCATATCTATATATATATATATATATATATATATATATATATATATATATATATATATAGGTGGAGGGCAAGGCTAATATTGCACGACTACTTCGGCAATCCATGGGCCATCATTTCTGTGGTAGCTGCAGCGACACTCCTTGGCCTCACCGACGTCGTTCAGACCTTCTACACCATCTATGCTTACTACCATCCTCGTTAATTAGTACTGATCTGTTGATCTGTAGTACACGTCTTCAAGCTAGGCTTGGCAAATTAACCCGTGCTTGTTCCCAGTAATTCACTCCCCGCCGTTTCCCCTTCATTTGTTGATCTTCACATTCAAGGCTTCGCAACCGAGGGTTTTCATGCCGTCTGGTTCTCATTACTTCCACAATATGCCCTTTTATTTAATTAGTAGGGATTAAGAGATCAGGTATGTGTACTTAGCTAATAATAAGATGTGCTTCGTTTCCGTGTACACAAAATATTGGGTCAAGTGAAGCTTGTTGTCAATGTGCATGTCGACTTGAGAGGCAGCTAAGGAGTGTAATTTTAATTCTTGGGTGTTGCAAACTGAGCGCTCTCTCTCTCTCTCTCTCTCTCTCTCTCTCTATATATATATATATATATATATATATATATATGGCCGAGCGAGTACATTTGAAAGGCTACCACTCCATTGAAATGTTTTAACATGTCTAATTAATTCCGATCTGCAGTCTCAATTTCTTATTCAAATTAAACATAATTCTCTTCCATGATTGAGGCTCGGTATCATGACAACCTTATTATGCTGTAATTAAATTATTAATTAGACGTGACATTTGGGCGATCAGACTCTTTTAAGTCAATTTACCGTCCGAAGTACTCTCTAAGGGGGATTTGATAACCGGGTAAGGGGGTGCCTTAATCGACCATTCGGGGTCGATTAAGGTAATCGGGGTCGGGTAAAGGTTTTGTGTGAGGGGGAGGGCCAGTCGAGGTGGGATCCATCGATTAGCCGGTGTCGGCTAAGCGGCCGATCACCCGGTTGTCAAATACTCCCTACGAATCTGGAGTTGCCCAGCTGGTATGCACCACGTATACGTATGGTGTTCAGACGTGACATTTGCCGACTTAAATTTTGCCGTCTGCGTCAGAGAACAGCTGTCGACCATTTTTTTTTTCGGGGGCACGCAATCGCCCGTGGGTTATTATGCAACATGCTCTTTTATTGGTCTAAAAAATAGACGAAAGTATCATTTAATAGAAAATGTACTCGACGATAAATAAAAATTGACATCCACGTGATATCTGTACGATCTATTTTTTTACACATTAATTATAAAATACACTGATGAGAAAATATAAAATTAAAATATTTTACATATGAAAAAATATTTTATATATGATTAAAATATTTTTTAAATTTATTATAACAAAAAATTTCATTTATATAGTAATATTATTCTTACAAAATATTTTATTTATTTATTTTTATAATTAAATAAAATATTTCATTCATATAATAAGTGTTTCATTCTTGTAATAAAATATTTTATTTATATAATAAAATATTTTTATTAATTTATTTCTATAATCAAATAAAATATTTCATTCATATAATAAATATTTTATTCTTGTAACAAAATATTTCTTTCGTGTGTAAAATATTTCAGTGTTACAAAATGTTTTCAGCTCTATGTTTTGTTGCCGAATGCGCTCCGTATTTAATGTGTAAAAAAGATGGATCTTACGAACCTAATGCGATCGTCATTTTTATGTGAAAATAATCTTCTCATCTAATTTTTAAATTATTAAAAAAATATTACATAATAACGTGACTTTGTGCACCTATGCACTTAGCATTACTCGGTTGCAAATTCCTTCCACTCAGAAGACAAACATCCCTAGGAATTGAGACATGCACGGTAAATGCAGCAGCCACGGTACAGCGTCGAACCCTTACCACCGACTACCAGCATCGGGGGGCCAGGTGTGATTCTGGTCTTTAATTATTATTAGTAACCTGTGGATTGCTCATTTCCCAACCGTCTCGGTACCGTCTCCTCTTCCATGCTACGTCCAACGGCCACGACATGTGAAACTTATTCTTCAAGGGCCGCTTTGATGGAGGAGTTGTCGGACGGGTTACCATAATCGATGAGAGAGAAGGAGAGTGGGGCCCACGTGCTCTTCTCACACACAAGTCTTCTAATCAAATCCGGTTAACTTGCTCGACCCCTGAGGATAGAGCAAACTAACCCAACTCGGATGTCAAAGACGCCCTAAGAGCCCCCTTCGAAAGCAATTTTCTTCGCAATAGTTATAGTGGGACCTAACTCATGTATCTCCATGCTCGACTTCTAGCTGCTCTTACTATGATTCTGGTCATTCCTTTAATTTAATTCATCCTTTCATACATATAATGGTCTCCTGTAATAAGGTGATATGTTTTTAGTCATCTTATAGCCAGTGAAAAAAACATGCCGATGAGACATTTGTGGCCTCCAAGAGGTATAACAAGCGGCCAGAGTGACGGTGAGATTTTATTCTTTCAAATAAAGATACATGTTAGGTTAAGAGGTGACAATCAACCTTACAAGTGTATGGTAAACATCCGATGTGGAACTATCTTTTGGTTTGGTAACCTCGTCACAACAACTGAGAAGACAAGCATGTGCGGAAGATGAAGATTTCTCACGTATGACACCAATGATACATCTTCCTAGTTCAGGCTGGTCGAACGTAGTTGATATCGTGAAACTGGGAGAAGAGAGCTGAGGTGAGGTCGAGCTAGCGAGACTCAAGGATGACCAATGCCTATTTCACCATCCTGTGGGGGTCTTTAAACCTCCTTAAATTAACCAACTCCTGCATAGCACAATGCAACACTAGCTAGGTCGTCGGACCCGAGATGATGCTCTCATGGTAAACCCTCCAATGTCTAAGTTAGAAGACTAGCAAGGAGTGGCCCTAGAGGAGGGCCTTGTGTGTGTGTGCTATATATATATATAGAGAGAGAGAGAGAGAGAAGCACATGTCTAGGGATACATATGTGCCACCTCCTCTTTCTTACCTGTGAAGTGTCGTGGCTCCTTCGATGTTTCTCCTTTTTCTAATGAACAATTGTAGTTAGCTCTTAAAAATTTGTATGAAAAATATAAGAAATTAAAAATAAGAAATAAAATTCTTAAAAATGAAAATTTTCTTATGCATGATAACCACAAATCACTTGAGGTTGACATGCTTAATCTAGAGAATACATCTTTATAGCATAAAAATGTATTCTTGAAAAATGAGAACTCATCCTTGATAGAGGAAATTCCATTGTTTGAAAAAGGCAGTCTACACATGAAGAACAATATTTGTGACTTAAAAGAGAAAATTGACGATTTGCATATTACTTTATCTAAATTTGTTAAAGGAAGAGATAATCTTAATATCATCCTTTGACACTATGTGGGCACAATTCGAAAAGAATGCATTAATTATGTTCACACCAAAGATAACAAGATAAATGCTGCACAAAATTTATTTGTTAGAGCATCATCAGCTAGTGTCATTTGTAACTTGCAACTACGTACGTATTATGGCAAAAAAAGGTATAATGTTTCTAGTTATGTTGGTACCGGAAGAATACATATATGACAAAGACTATGTGGGTTTTCCATAGAGTTGGTTAAGGAATAGAGAAATACGATTGGACCCACTAAAGCGTAGATATCAACGAAATAAACATGAGAATAATTTCTTCTTGTAAATGTGTCTTGGAACAATGAAGAATAAATAATATTTGAAAAATGAATGTTCAAGACATATGACGGCGGACAAGACTCAATTCACATCCCTAGAAGCTAAGGAAGGAGCCATCATCTTGATCTATAATAGAAAATATAAGTGGTTGGAATAGGTAATGTTTGTAAGAATGTTTCTAACTCAATTGTGCATGTGATTCTTGTCAAAGGATTAAGACATAAATTATGTAACATTAGTCAACTCTGTGATAGAGGTTACAGGTATTTAAGGTTTCTAATGAGGTTAAATTTGTGGGTGTTCGGCATAATAATATTTACATTATCTCTTTAGATGATGTGAACAATAGTAATATGTGTATTGTTGCCAATGACAATACTTAGTTATGGCATAGACGGCTTAAGTATGTTAGTTTTGGAGTCATCTCTAAATTGTTTAGACATGACCTAATTATGAGATTGTCTAAAGTAACCTTTGAGAGTGATAAGGTATGTGATACTTTTGCTATAGACAAAGTCGTTAGATTGCCCTTTAAGTCAAAGAGCATTGTGAGTACCTCTAGCCCATTACAATTGCCTCATATTAATGTATTTGGACCCACACAAACCTCAAGGCTATGAGACAATAAATATTATTGAGTCATTATGGATGATTCCTCCATGTTTGCTTGGTGCATTTTCTAACTCATAAAAATGAAGCCATTGTTAAGTTCATCAAATTTTATAAAAGAGTGTAAAATGAGAAGGGCTATTCTATTTCTTCCATTAGTAGCGACCATGGCACATAATTTAAAATTTTGAGATTTGATGAATTTTGTACTAAAGCTGATTTTGATCATAATTTTTCAGCTCTACGGACACCACAACAAAATGGAATTGTGGAGAAGAAGAACTCAAGTTTAATTGATATGACTCGAACCATGTTATCTGAAAGCGATATCCTCCTAGATATTTTTGCTTGGAAGCCATTAACACTGCATATTACATCACTAATTGTCCCATGATTAGATCTTTATCGTACAATACTCCATATAATATCTACAGAGGAAAGAAGATGGTCATTTTCTACTTCAAGTCTTTGGGATATAAATGTTTTATCTTGAATAATGTAAAGACAATTTGGATCTACAGTTCGATGCAAAAAGTGACGCATTGGCTACTCTGTTTAACTTTAGAACATTTTGGGTTTTCAATAGGAGAAGCCTAATTGTTAAAGAAATACATCATGTTCTATTTGACGAGACTAACCATGCTCTAAAAAGAGATCACGTGTTGTGGTGATGATGATGTAAGAATCTTAGAAAAGAATATGGAGAACATCTCGATTGTCCATCGGAGCAAAAGGATGATCTTACTGTAGAGCTAGAGAATTAGATGATTTAGATCCAACTCAAGACCCGACCAAGAAGATGCAAAGGAAGACACTCCATTAGAATCACTTCAATCCACACCCCGTGCACCAAAATTTTTTTCAAGGGTATAGAAGATCACGAAGAGTCATCCTAAAGAAAGCATAATGGGTGATCAAGAATCTAGGATGCAAACTCGATCATCACATCGGCAAGTAAAATCTGAGTAACTTACTTTCATTTTCCAATTGACACTTAAAGTGTGTTGACGATGCATTAAACAATGAGCATGGGACCTTGACTATGCACGAAGAGTCGTTACTTCTTGAACTGAACAAGGAAATTCACAAACTGATTATCTAGACATTGCCCTGAAATTCATTGGCAATTTTTGAATTGTCCTCGTGGTCTTTCTAGATAGGGCAAGTTCAGGTCACTTGGGGCCCACAAGAGTCATTATAGTTTCATATTTTTTTTATCATCTTTTTAGTCACTCCTCTTTTACTGGCTAATTTAGAAACAAAGATAATTTAAGTGCTCCTAAACCGGTGTCACACTTTCTGTCACCAAGTTTGCTGTATGTTTCTCATGTTGGGCAATCTGACAAAAAATGTGAAAGTATGGTAGCCCCAAATTTGGGAATATAAAACATAAGTTTGCAGACTATCTCATTTTGACACTAAGATGAGAGTGACATTAAATGCGATGCCGTAATTAATCATGGAAAATGTGGCATTATCCAGTCTAGAAGATAACAACAGTGGTGCATAGTGTTTAAAGGGTTGGTTTGTTTCCTCATTAAACACTGTAAAACTTAAAAAATTGAGTTGAAATCACATCAAGCTAACAAAGTAACTTGTTTTACTGTATGGTCATCCAAAGAAATACTTCCAGTTTTAAAATTAGAAAAATACACCGGTTTTAAAACCAGGGACTCTAAAACCAGATATGTACATCGAAATAAATAAATAACACCTAAGTGAGCTAAGATATGATACCAGCGATACACACAGATTAATTTGGGACGGGGGAGGTGAAAAGGCTCATGAAACCTACCCGTGTTTCAAACACGTGTCATTCTTGGACCTCCTACCTAGACCATTCAGATGCAGCATTTCGCACGAAAAATTCTCCACCGAAAATTATTCCACAGTTTATTGCTTTTTATGGTTTTATTTTTTTTAAATTTAATTCTTCTTCGCTAGCTGTGTGGCAATTAGAAGAGCCATCTTAACAATTCCAGAGTTTCCAATCCCGAAATTTCCATCAGAGGAAGATGTCCCAAAGCAGGGTAAGCTCACGACGTAGTCCGCCCATAGCAGAGAGAAGAAACGTAGAAGTTCTTGGCCCATTTTTCCTGCAAGTAACAACAGACTTTTCACTGATCTTGGCATCAAGGGGTTGATAACCATTGGAGTGGGAAGCAATCCGAACAGGAAATTAAACGTGGATGGGAAATGATGAACCCACCCGGATATATTTACTAGGAAAATCAGATGACCGATGAGTGTATTGCCGTCGTCTAGGTTCATCTGGTGACTCACTTGATTTAGTGAAAACAAATGCAGCTTGTTTTGGTGTTGCTGCAATCGTAGTTATCCGAAAACCATCATTTGATCTCCGGTGTATTCCTTCAAAGGGGTATGCAAAGTCAAGTTCCACGGCCTACAGCAAAGTTTGATACAACACTTACACGGTATTATGGAATGCGTTCCCCACTTCATGAAGCATTAACCAGCAAACCAAAAAAAAAAAAAGAGGAATTAAAATAAAACCTGTTCCACCGTGAAATCACTGTGAGACATGACAACTGCCCATTTACTTCCTGCAGTAGCCACGGAAGTGATGTAGAAGCCATCCCCCCACTTTTCTTTAACCCATTTAAACGGGAATAAATCGCCAACCTTGTACTCCTGTTTTGTATACCGTGTACCTAGATTAAGAGAGCACAGGTGGCACGGATTTTGGCAACATATTGCATAATGTGAAAAGAGAGTAGCAAAAGCAAACGAGATTCACCTTTGGACATCACAATCAAAGACCCTTCCTCTGCCCCAGCTATGGCAGTAATACGATAGTCTTCATCCCATCGGTACTGAATCCAAGTCTGTGAAAAGGAAGAAAAAAAACAAGTAATTATCAGTGATTTTGGAATGAAGTGTAATATAAAAGGTAACATGGGAAGTAGCCGGCGTAGATCTTGCATTACTGAGAAAAGTGTTTTATTATTAGGGATTTTTGCAGAAATAGTCTATTGTCCAGCCTATTTTTAATAACTTTGATACATTGCAATACTTGCAAAAATGCACCGGCCATCACCAGCTATTAGCATGCACTTAACTGGATTTGAAAAAGATCCAGAATACCCATAATACGTCCTAAACTTTTTCTCTCTCTACATGTATCTCTTTATCCCTCCCTCTTTCTCTTTAGCACAATGTGCTGGTCAAAATGATTGTTTTCACAGGGGTATTTTCATCCAAAAATTCAATTTTATGGATGGAAATGGAATTTCTTGCCTCTTGAATGGAGGCTAACTGCAGAGTTATTTTGGACGGTGTATTACTATAAGAAGGTTTTTTTAAATTAGGTTTAAATAATATAGACAATTCTGCAAAGAAGCTTATAAGGGGAATATTTTTTCGTGAAAAAACAAACTTATGAAGCAATGTTATGGGCAGTCCATGAGGCACGAAGAGCCATAAGAAAGAAAGAGCTCGGATGGGCCACAAATAACAAAAATCGGCTCGGTTTACCATGTGCGGTTCCTAGGGCAAGAGAATGGGAGTCATGGCTGAGAAGAAATGAGTAGCCTTATTTTCAACATACATGATATGGAAGCATAAAACATAGGAGATTTATATATTCTTCTCAGTTTGGTTGGAAGGGCAAATTAAGTACAACACAGACTTCATCAGGCTCCAGTGCACAAGCCCCAGAAAATACATCAGCAGCAACCATCGCAAAGCCTGTAAACTTGTGCACGTGGACATAAAATAAACATAGCTTCAATAAAGAACTGATAAAGAACAGAATGAGTTAGCTAGATCATATGGTTGCTTCTCAGTACTTATTAGTAGCAAAATATGGTGTTCTTCATGCAATGCTGACCATTCTCTAGAAACAGTATTAGTTGCAGAAAAGATGATATTGAATGCTGGTACTCACTTTGTCAAGGAAACTGGAGAAATATTTATGAATTTGGTCTGAAAAGCCGGTGCCCCCATCAATTAGCAACGCCCATAGATTGTTGCAAGAAGCAATACTGCTAATAAATAAATTCTCCTCCTTTCCTTTCCTAATAAAATGATCAAGATTGCTATGCTCCACACCATAATGATACCTGAAGTAAATTCAGAGTCCTTTGTGTTTTCTTTGTATATTCAAAAAAAAAGCAGGCATGTCAACTGTTTTCAGGAAATCTTGTACCTTTGCTTCATGGGTTTCCTGGCATCATAAACACTAATCCATTGAGTATTATCAGGCTTCCCTGTTCTGACTGGGACAGGCTACTGACAATTCATCATCAGATATGCGACCTAAGTCAGACAACTTACTCTTCAGAACAAAGAGATCCAAACATACCTGCTTAGGAATTGGTCTGCTTGAACATCCTACACCTCTAAATAGTGACATGTATCCTGTATAATCCGGCTTCTCATCAAATTTGAGGTTCACAACATACTCCAAAAATTCCCTGAAATGTTGTGGAAGAGAGCAACACAGTTCCTCAGGAGGTGTAGACATCTTCTTGTCACCAACAAGAAAGTACCAATTCCCTTTATCCTCTCCCTATACCAAAAGATCCAAAACGTGACCGTCAAACTCGTAAAGGAAACATTAGAGAATGCACCACATATAAAGCTTTAGACATCTATACTTCCAGTCCTTGCCAAGGAAGAGAACGGCAACAAAGAAGAATTAGTGTATATGCAAGAGACTCCAAGTCATCTCTCCTGCTTGGTGTTCTTCCCAGGTGCATGTGAACACTAGCATACTCCACAGTCCCCCTAAAGTTCCAAAAAATACACCAGCCTTAAGGAAAATGACCAATAGGATTCAGAGAGATGCAGAGTTTCAGTCATAGTGCACAAATATATATAGCTAACTCATAACTGCACCTGAATTTATCTGGTTGCTGATCATACTCAACATGTCCACCAGAGTTATTTATCCATTTAGTGGCTGATAATTGAGATCTCAAACAATGATAACATCAGAAATAATATAGGAGATAATGGAATATTCAAGAGGTATGAACTATTCCACATCAGAAACAGAGTAATTTACCAAGTCCAAGATCAACAAGAAACAGCTTTTGCTCAGAAGTTCCAGGAGAGTTAATTAGTAAATTATTGGGCTTTATATCACCATGGACATACCTGTTTTTAGCAGTTAAAACATATGAATGCAGCAGATTAAAAGCCAAAAGGAAAAAACATTTGATCACAACCATCTTGAGCATTATAATAGGCTATAATGAATCCGGGATGCAATGAAATTAGACCCAAGAACATCGAATAGATTGCCCACCCTTCAGAGTGCACCTTCTCTAATATTGAGATTGCTTGAACTGCAACATCCTTAACCAATTCATTACATAGCCTGTAGGATGAATAAAAAAGGTTGAACTTGCTGTGAAAGTAGATCACAAAAAATAAGGTGAAGTTCAACTCAAAGCTCACATTTCGGGCGTATTTTTCAGAAGATCCCTTAGACTCCGCCCAAGCAAATCCATGATCTATGAATTTGAAAAAGAGCCTCAGCAACAGAGAGGAAAGATTTAGGTTTTAGAGATATAAGCATAACATGACGTCAGAAATGCCAAGGTGGAGGTGATTAATTACCATAACACAATAGCCCATTTGGTGGCCTTTATAATGTACACGAGGAAACCCATCAATCCCATCTAGAGTTCTGTGCAGATGAAAGAGTCAACTATTACCATCTAGAGTTCTGTGCAGATGAAAGTTTAGCACAAAAAAAAATAAATGAAACAATAAAGTCACATGATGATACTCGTAGGCTTTCCACTCATCTGGTTGCCACTCTTCTGGATTTTGTTTTTGATGTCCTCTAATGTGCTCAAACTTTACAGCCACCTACCTCACATATCAGCATAAGTTAAAGTAAATAAGCAACTACAACAAAGATTGGAATACTGGAAATGAAAAAAAATGAAAAAGTGAAAATAGCAGTCACAGTACAACCTTGGCTGGCTCGGCATGAGCGCTTTCACCAACATAGACTACTCCATATCCTCCGCCTCCTAGCTTGTTTTTAATTTTGTATTCTGGAGAATTGCCAACTTTGACCTGTAAAATAAAATACTAACAGTGACCCCTGTCCTGAGTGAAGATAGAAAAGCCTGTACCTCCAAACTAAGATATGATCCCATTGTGAAAGATTACTAACCACAATAAAAGAAAGAGTATGCCTGTTTGTTTTTTGTTCTTACTACACGGCACGAAGAAAAGGATTTGCATTGACTAGACAAAGAAAACAAAGATTAATCCCCAACCCGAGTGCGACAAACAGTGGCATTTGTATAAGCATGGATTAAAGGTGTCTTGGAAGTCATAATGCTCATAGGCATCATCATCCCGATGGGGAAATCAACCAAGCCGCAGCTGCAGTAGGATCACAGATAAACTAGGAAAGACACCCATGAATGGTTTGTTTGATACACCTCAATAGGATCACAGAATAAACTAAAACTCCCATCCAAAAGAACCTAGTTAGAACTGCATCTGTTTTCAGCGAGTTACAAGGAAATTGAACCCAGGCGCGCATCGGCAACACAACAATTACCACAGCAAGCTGTTTAAGGAGACATAAACAAGCACAAGAGGCAAGCCCTCCAAGATGCAGACTCCACCGTACCCACTTCAGAAAGACACCATGAAAGGAACTGAAGAGGGGCTTACCACTTCCAAGGGCGGATCTTTGAACTTCCCATCGGCCGCATCGGCGTGCTGGCCCGACTTCCTCGAGCACTCCTCCATTAACTCCTCCATCGCCTCTGGTTCTCCTTCCCTTCCCCCTCCCCGCCTAATCCACCACCGCACCCCCAGACCCCCACACCTTCCGGGTTCCCTCCCTCCTCTGTCCCGGCTGGCCTCGCCGCCTCAGCTGACCTCGCAAGGCATCGTCCGCGGCGAGTAGGATTATAAGAGTAAGCTGAACCCACCAGCAAGTTGCCCCAGCGTTGACTTTCGGGGAAGTGCCTCCCCTTCCATTTTCCATTTTTTCTTCTTCTTTTTCCCTCTCCCTGTGCACACAGCCGACACAGTGGTGGCCCCTGGAGAAGGAATCTTGCCATGCTCGAGAGAACGACGGCCATTGATTCGATTGAGACCAGACGACGACAAGGAACAGGGGAAAGAGCGGGAGGGACGGGCCCGGGGAGTGGGGGGTGGATAGGAATCTACCGTGGCCACCTTGCGGCAGCACCTTTGCTAATTACAGAACTGGAAGAAAAAGGTCTCCTTTGGAGCTGCCTTCAATTGAAAAACCAGGGCAGTTCCGTCATTTTGATGGGACTACAAGTAATAGGGGTGTCGGAAGCTCTACATCCAAGTTTTTTAGTCTTTTCTTATTTTTTTAATAAAAAAATATGGATGGAAATTTTTTAGGGCAATTTAAAATTATTTTTTTAGAGAATATTTGATCTGTTCAACATTAAAGATCGGTTACAGGTTGAGTAATGAACAATAATAGCTGATTTTAAATCATGTAGGTAGAAAACAAATGGATATTATCAGATCTGTATAGTATTATTTTAGGTCCTCTTTGACAATAGAATTATCGGGACTTAGTCGAGACTTTCGCTAATCGAAGAGAGAGAAGGTCCCATCTCCTACCTCACACAAAAGTCTTACCCGAGATCGGTTACTGTGTTCGACCTCAAAAAGTCGAACATGATAACCGTGTTCAAACAACAAAGAGGTCATTAAGTTATAATAATGGGTATATTACTTGTTATCTGATAAATCGACCTTGGCATAGTCTTGCGTTAGATTTTTTGGAAAAAATCAATTGGGAGTCCCCAGTGTAGGTGGTGACTTACTTATCGGTTACTACATAAAACTCATGTAATCTGCTATCCCTCTTTTAAGAAGAAACTTACTTTCTCATCCTTCACATCAGATCCCTATCAGCTTTAAAAATACCCAAACTAGTAATTACAAAATAAAAAATGATGCCATCTACTCTAAATCTATAACAGTTGATCTCTTATTTTCAATTTATATTGTTAAACTTTCTTTACAATTGTTAATAAGATGTTTGGTTGTTATTTTTTATTTTTTTAATTAAAAAATAAGAATAAGAGACACGTCAAATCTTATTTCTCAATTTTTTTTAAAATATCCTGTTAATTTTTAAAAAAATAAAAATAACTCTCCTGTAATTATTTCAAAAGAACGCTTTTGTCGAAGTCTCGCCTCAACTCTTCCGGCGCCGCAAGCCCTCACCCTCCCCCGACCAGCGTCCCCCCTCCCCTCTCCGTCTCCTGCACCCCCCTTCCCCGCTGCCACTCCGCCCCTGCTGCCACTCTTTGTCCAGACGCAGGAGGAACTCCTGGCCCCCCACATTGAGCAACAGAAGATGGACGTGAGTGCGGCTCCTTTCCCTTCCCCTGCTTCGCCCTTTTGCTCACCCTCTTCTTCTGGAGCCTCCGCTGTGTGGGACATTGTTCCTTTCTCTCTGGAGCTCCCATTTAAAACTTTCCCGAATTCCTGTGGTCTGTGGCTTTTTGTTACATATTGACTCGTGTGGATTGCAATTACATGTGTAAACTTAACTCTGAAAGTCTCCTGTAAAATTTCCGTCTACCTAGGGGAAAAAAGTTTGGTTTTGTTTCTTGAAGCAGATTCTTACTTTTGAAACCCCACCTTCTACAAAATGCAGGTGCAGACTGCAGAGGATGGTCGCTGACATCTTGCAAGCTTGGATATTCCAATTTCAAGGGCAAATGAGGCTTACAGGGAAGCTGGTTTGCCGGAAATTTTCAAAGTTAATGCTTGCAAAACGCCAAAACCTGACTTTCACAGCATTGATCATTTTAAAACAAGATGGAAAGAACAATTTATTGCAACCAACAGGATGGGAATGACCTTGAAGATGCAACCAATGACCATTTCTTTTTCCCTTTAATCCATCCATGGCCAATTGCAGTTGAGCTGTAGTTCATGTCAATGCATAGCGGATGGCTTGAACCCATTTTGAACCCACTCATTTTAAGTACAGTAGAGTCTGACGGAGGTGGTCAAAATATCCCCATGGGTAATCTGAAGTCACCATTCTATTCTTATAGGTTCTTTATCCGCTTCTACTTCAAGCCTTCTAACCACAGTAGTGACCTAGATCTCTGATACTGGTGTCCTGCTGTTTTTGTTAACAGTCGTCTCTTATTTGATTTAAGGCTCATATACAGTTTCCTAGTTTCACTAGGATCAGAAAGCCAAGCACTTTACGACATCAGAATGCCATAAGTAGACCTGCTTTCTTGCCATGTTTTAGATTGTGCAACCAAAGGATAATAGGGTAGGTTCCACTGGACTTATGGGATAATCGCTTTTCAATCACGAGTTTTAGACCATGTAATTGAGATTAGCTTTATATTGGCCTAATGTAAATTTTCTTGGAGTGATTTAATGGCACTGATGTTAACTGCCTCTGGTTACCCAATTCACTCTTGAATGCTAATTTTAAAGAAGGGGACTGGGAAACTCTGCACTCGTCGTTTCTAGCTCGCATAAGCTTTACATGTCGATCGAGGTGCAGCTATCTAAGATTGAAGTGAGGAAGCGTACTCCTCTTGTTCTTGTTCCCCATGTTCACTTGTGAGATGTTGAGGTGTCTGTACATGATCTACCACAACAATAGCCTTGAAGAGGATTTGATGCATTCTATTTTTTACTCTTGGAATCTCTCTCGGAGCTTATGTCCCGGTTAAAGAATTCCATTCTCTTGTTTGTAAATCTATGCTAATGTTCACTTTGCTAGAGCTGATTTTCCATCTATTGGGCAAATGTTCTTCACGTTTGTGCAGCTTCTACATCTAGCGATTTGTTGTTGAAGAATATTTGTGGTTCAAAATCTGCTTTGAGACGTCTAGCTACATGGCTTATGTTAACGAATTTGATGACATTATATTATAACTTATTTAATAGTTAATTTTTTCTTTTACGAATGATAGTAATCTCTATTAAATTGATATCGTCACTTTAATAATTTTAGGAAAGCAACGAGAAGTTATATGTCAAATAGATCTATATAAATTTTAAAAATTATGGTATTTATGTCAAATAATAAATGTCAATTTTTATTAATTTTAAAATTTAAGTCAAAAATCGACACACCATAATTTTTTAGGTAGAAAGTTTTGAAAAAAAATGTTCTCAAACACTCTATAACCTAATTATAATGAAAAAAATGTTCAAATCTAATATAAAAAATCACACAAATCATGAGTAATCATTCATTTCATGAATGAGAAATAGCATCGAAAAAATAATTGTAATTTAAATCCATAAATAATAGTGAAAAGAATTTAATGATTCAAAATTGAAAAAAATAAAATTAAATTCTGTGATTTGAAGGTAAGTAGCACGATCTTTTGATTACACGTGCCAGCACAAAACTCTCATCTCTAGTTATTGGAGAGTTTTGCTTGCTGCATTGTCATGCCGACGTGGATTACGCCGCCTACCCATGAGAAGCCATCTATTTTGCTCCGTACGAGGCACGCTACCACCTTTAAATCTGTTCTAATGCGCCCTTCAATGCACCCCCAATGTCACGGGTCATGCCAACACATATGGGATGCCAAGTTTTGGAAAATTTACCCACCTTTTTCTATAACATTTTTTCGGGTGTTCCCCAAAGTATTTACGCGCTCAAGAGAGCATGGGTATGCTTTGGAGGGCGGACTTGAAAGTCTTCCGATGTATATATGTGCTCTTCACATGCCCTGAATACTCTGCGTACTCTATATCATGCGTACTCTTGGGCACCCAACAGATGCTGTTAAAAATGGCAGGCAATTTTTTTAAAACTAAGCACTCCATGTGTATTGATGTGCCCGTGACGTCCATTTCAAGGCATTAGACATCTCTCACTTAAAATGGTAGAACATGTGGTGCCACATGGTTGGTTGAGCAACATAATCCGTGTCGACTTTATCGTGCTGCATACGATGCAGCGAGTAAAACTCTTTAGGTCTTATTTGTTATTCGAACATAGTTATCGTGTTCGACCTCGTGTTCGATCTCAAAAGGTCGAACACGGTATCCGATCTCAGTCAAACGTTTGTGTGTAAGGAGAGTTGATGGATTCCGTATTTTCTCTCTCTCGTCTGTTAAGAAATCCAGTCGACAATTGTTAGTATGAACGAAAGCTATCTGCCAAATCTCATTTGACTTTTTGCATGCTATTTGAAAAAAAGAATCTGGAGTAAGGTTGTGAATCCCATTGGGGATGTGGTCCAAGGAACCACTCTCTCTTGGACCCCCTTTGAGCACCTTTGGCATCAGTCGTGCTCTGCAAATGCAATCTCTGATCCTGCACCCACCACACCACACCATGCTCTTACATAGACTGCTACTGCTCTAACCTCCCCTAATGAAGCTAATGCTGGCTCAGCGTAATTAGTTTACCCACTTATTAGTTCACAAGCGCCTCATCTACAAGTGCGAAGGCACACTCCCCATAATCTAATGGGTTGGCAAGTGTTATATAATGAGGGTCCACTCCACATTAGCAAGGTGTTGCCTAACCTACGGTCGCTATACCAGTTCAAGGTACATTTGCTCTTTTATGCCAGTCATCTTCAGCCCTTGGACGTCGACTACCTGACTTACTTGGAGGGTCAATCAATGAGAGTTCCACCAATTAATAGTCATAGACATCGTTTGGGGACGCATGTAAAGGGATTCCAAATGATTGAAATCTTTAATAAATCTATTTGTGTTCTCAAATGAACCCAACTTGCATTGGGATTCCAGGTATCGGAGAGATAAAGACGAGAAATAAAAAGAAGAGATTTTCTCTGAAAGCAAGGCCGGGTGAGATTTTGAATGGACTGTAATGATTACTAAGACTTTGTTTGATAATTAAATGGGTCATAGATTATGATCTAAGAATCTTCACTCATTCAAAACTCTATCAAATGTCTAAATGTCGCATCAAATTATTTAAAAGTCATAACTAACTTTTTAGAGAGAGATAGGGTAAAAAGAGTCTCCTTTTCATAATCTCTCAAAAACTCATTTTCATTGGATTATTCTCACTCTAAAAGATTATGAAAAAAGTCATAATCTTGTTGGGTTATCAAACGAGGCCTTAGAATAAATGGATTTGCCGGTCCAACTTGTTCATCCACAACCCGATAGCAAAATTGGGTTGATATTATATCTAGATCGACTAGCACATAAAATCCAACAAAATCTGTTTTAACTTGGGCGAGTCATGTGTAACCCGTTCAACCTGATGAAACCCATATAACTTGACAAGGTCTAGACCTATTTCATAATTTTTTTACTCTTTATTTCTTTATTTTAGATTTTTAACTTGCAGAGAAATGTAAAAGGTGAGGAGTCATCTTTGAGATTCTATCTCTCATCGTTTAATAGTATCAAATCATATTTTTAGAAATTGAAAAGATTTCTACACCTAGCGTGTCTTTGTCTCAATCCATTCAAGGAAAAATTTACCTAGCATGGAACCATATAATTGAGGGATTGGAGGAACTATCCACAAGAAAATACTCACATTTATCCATTGTAAAAACATTGTCAAAAAGGTGGGAATCAATCAAATATATCTTTCATGCTTCTAACTTCCTAACATAGACATATCAAAATTATATAGATATATGATATCGATGTGAGTATTTTTGATCTAATAGGTCACGGTCAACCTAAATGGTTAAAACATTGACACATGACCCATTGAATTGTTTGGGTCAAGAAAAGGGTTAGATTTTAAAACATTACTTTTAAGGTCAAGGAAATATTCTCTTATGACATGCTTTATTTCATGAACCCCAACTATTTATTAAGACACTCTTGTGTTAAGAAGCTCCAATATTTGAAGTGGAGAAAATTCACCATCTTTCGATATTTCATTTTTCCAAAGCCTAAATCCCTCTTATTATTTAGTTGGGGAAATTATCCTGTACCTCTAAAATCTCGTGAAATTATTTCTATACTTCTATCTTTATCATATTTACTATAATATCCTAAAATCATTGATAAACGATTCATTATCTCTCTACTTGTCCTTATCCTTAAAACAAAGAAATACCTCTATACCTTACAAAGGGGCACAATAGTTATTTTTTTGAAGATTTTAGAGGTGTTACGATAAATACGATAAAGATAGAGATATAAGGGTAATTTTGAATGAGTTCAGAGTATGGAGTAATATTTTCTATTAAATTTTAAGGTCAAATATGAAAACTGACAAGTTGATAAACATTGGATAAGCCATTAAGTACATCTATGTTAGCTCTACTATGAAGTAAATTATATCGATAATTTAACCTTTATGTATTCATTTTTGTTAATTTTAAGGAGCATGATAAGGATATATTACTATCCTCACTATTAAGTGACATTTTGCATCCCTAGCTTGGGGTTGTGAATAAGTAGGATATGTAAAATAGAATGGATATTAGAGTGGTGTAAACCTCCATCAACCTAGATAAGGCCTATTTTTTGCACACCGCCCATCATGGAGTTTATAGGCTCACATAGAAAAGAGTCAAAGTGGATAAATCTTGTGAGAAAGGTTTGCTGCACAGTCTAGGTGTGTAATATCTTTTAATTTTTTAAAAAAAATTTCTTATAGTGGCCTCCAAGATACTTTAACTTAGAGTGTAAGTTACGTCACCATCCAATTATCTAAAAAAATTAAAAATAAAACGGATCAATTTTTAAAAGAATGAGTCCAACATTATTCATTCAATCTGGTTTCTTTTTTATTTCTTCTTGGATAATATATTGGTGACGTGACTTACATCCTAAGTTAGAATACCTTTAGAATCACTCCAATTTTTTTTTTAAATGAAGACATTGCACATCTTAGGTGTGCAATGAGCTTTTTCTCTAAATCTTGAGGTGCCTCACATGCTTCGACTATTAGACAAAGGTCAACTCGGTGGCTAAGGTCCACCCACCATCGCACCCACATTCTCACATTGTCGACTGTCCCCGATTGCCTAAAGGCTCCATAGGTAGGGGTGAGGCTTAACTCGGAATTCAAATGGGATCGGTAGATTTTATCGGATCTGATCGGAGTTGAAATTTTAAAATTTTAGGTTTGGGTTAAAATAGAAGCACAATAGAAAAAATGATTTAGTTCATTTTTTATTTTATGAAACTAAATCAAACTAGATAAATCGATTCTCTGATA